>OW121704.1:1267500-2517500 GCA_933228785.1 Lasioglossum pauxillum
TCACACTCATGTACAAGATTATTAATTATAATTGCTCTTGTGAACAGGTTGTATTCGCACTCATGTGCAGGATTATGATTGCTCTTGTGAACTGGTTGTGTCCACACTCATGTGCTTACATTGGGGATTATATTTGCTCTATTCGCATTCGTGTTATTTCTGAATTTTCAATTATTGGCGTTGGTACTTTGACAAGATCCTTTTCTAAAAGTTATCAAATCTTGTTTGAAATTGGTATTCCTCCGATCGGAGGTCCCCCAGGGGCTCACTCACGGATGGAGCCGTGAGTGAGTACGGGGAGTCGCGTCCCCGGGGTGCCTGAATCGCCTATAGGCCGCGTGCGTTAGTAATTAAGATTTTATACCGTCGTTGTAAATGTCGAGTAATTATTGTCTTAACTTCACTTCGCTCGTTTTCTTGATTCCGATACAGCCTTCTGCTGTGTCGGACCTTGCTTGTATGTACCAGACCGGTTGGAGTCGGTGTTCGGCGTCGATACATTGAGAGAGGTGGTTCATTGAGACCTGTTCACTCGTATTGCCATTCTCTCTGTCATCCACCTGGTTCACCTCAACGCTTTGCGATGCCTGGTGGCAGGTAGTTGGCAGAGTTCTCTCTGTTTGTAATCCTACCCGGGTTCACCTCATCGCATTGCGTTCCTGGTGGCCAGGTAGTTGGCGGAGGAATGGTGTTACGTTTGAACACTTCTCGTGACCATCTCTCTTGGTGAGGATACGTCGGGTATCGGCTCTGGCCGGAGCTGGGCTGCAAACATTGTACGCGCCGCGTCCCTTCGAACCGGGGCCTTCTGCTCTGGTTCGCTTTAGTTTTTCTTTTTGAAAGAATCGGAGACTTCTTCTCCGGTTCGTACCTTTTGCCCCGCGATAATTGCTCGACTTGCGTGCGTGCGTTAGTTTTTAATATTTACTATTTTGCGTGCGTAATTTAAGTCCGTCGTTGTCAAAAAGGGAGCCAGAAGGAATATTGCATTCGTTCTGACTCCCTTTCGGGTCTCTTGTGCAGCAACCTCCTCGTGGTGAGACCTGGGCAATCGGTATTATCCTCTATCCGTAAGAATTTCTAGTGAAACTCTTACGAATAAAGGATAATATCGAGCTAATAGCTGCACATTTAATAAATATGTTGATTTTCAGTAAATTCTATTCCTATACCTACTGTCTTCCATAACGTTTTGCAATTTCACCTTCAACAAAATGAATGTATTATTCAAGCTGGTTCGCCCCGGGCGTGAACAATGTCATATATCGCCTGGTTCTATGGAGATAGTATCTCGTCGGTGATAGTATCTCGTCGGTGGTAATAATGCCCAGAAATCGTGTTCTATCGGTAACGTTACCCAGACAGCACAGCCTGCCCGAGCCCACCGCCGGCCCAAACCTCCCGAGGCCCGTGACCGGCAGGTTACTACCTAACACAATGCTTGGATCGGCTCGAGGCTGATTCCGTTGGATCCGTGCCTGCTTCTTATGCGCGCAATGGCCCGGAAATAGCCAGGCATGGGCTCGAGCCCACAGCCTGACGGCCGTGCCAGATTTCAGCTAGATTTCAGCCAGAGTCTAATGTGGCCAATCAGTGCTTCGATTGAGCCCAACTTTTCTCGCGCATGCGCGTCACAGTGCGGATCGCGTGGAAATGAGGATTGCAAGGGTGCGGGATTCACGTTCTCATTTCTTAATAATACAAAAATTTGATATTTCAGTAGTCAATAACGCTAGATAAAAGATCAATCTAGGCCGTGATCGCCCTCGAAACTCCTATTTTTACATTTACGAGTCGTAATTTGCATCATACGGAAGCATACAACTGCGCATGTAGCTATTTTCATAACATATATAATGCAAATTACGCCTCGTATAGGAAAAAAAAAGACTTTTGAGGGTGTTTGCTGCCTAGATTGATCTTTTATCTGTCGTTTTTGACTACTGAAAAACCCCTTGTTTGTATTATCACGAAATGAGAACGCAAATGCCGCACCCTTGCAATCTTGTAAATGGGCTGAAATCTAGCTGAAATCTGGCACGGCCGTCAGGCGAGCCCATGCCTGGCTATTTCCGGGCCATGGCGCGCATAAAAAGCAGGCTGAAATCGAGCCGGTGTGCTGTCTGGGTAGGTGTTGACACTGAATGGTACATAATGGGTGTGAAAAATAATGCATTGGGTGTCAAATGTCAAGTCTATTCTTATATATACCTCGTCTGTGATGGAACGACCAGCATTAGACGCATCCCCAATCCTCATTGATCCCCATCAATCAATCCCCATTCTCTCATTCTCGCCTATTCTCTCCCGTACTGTTATAGGAGACGCATCCTCGTTCTCTGCTGTACGGCTGTCCGCTACAGGAGACGCACGTACTGTTACACGAGGCGTACCTCGTGTCCTTTCGAATAAAAAGCGTTCTATTTCTCGTTGAACATACATATATCAAGAGTTTAATAAGTATCCTAACCACGTGGTTCCGGTTACTTTCGCGAAGCTTCATTAATCTCGATCAAGTCGCTGCTGCCATCTGTGAGAACATGCTCGAATCATATTGTTTTACAGAAGCCCGTAAGATGTAAGGACAGTCCTTTTCCCTAAATAACACCATAGAATAAACTCATAGAGATTCCATTCATCGTGTAACTTAATCTATGGTAAAACTTTTATTTCGGCTAACTTCAAATTGTCATAATAGGGTGGACGACGGTGGACGGGTGGACTGTTATTTTGATGGGTGAAGTAGATTCAGGTATAAAAAGATAAATATAAAACGGTGTTTCAGGTTCCTAATCTATAGGATTAAAATTTCTTGAATATTAATTATTATCATTTTTCTAGGTAGACCAAACTCAAAAATAATATGAATTTAATCAGGAATTTGTGACACGTTCATGATATTTAACGTATAAAATGTATCCGTGAAGATAAATGATGCTATTAGAATTTTAAAGAAGATGCAACTCCAATGTACACTTATTTACCGACTCAAATAAGACATGGATAACACAGAATTGTTATTCTTCGATACATTTTCGCACGACATTTCAGAGGCGAGTATTTACAAGATCATTTAGATCGTCTTCACGGCATTGACAACTTTCTTATTCATTTCTCTATTCGTTTCAGGAACTGAATTTAGATTTAGTACAGTTCCCCAAACCTGTATATATTAGCGAAGTGAGAATTATTCCTTTGGGTGCTAGAGTACAAGCAGATTTTCCTGGAGGTGTCCGTTTAGGGTAAGTCACGGTCATGCCAAAAATACAGTTACAAATCAATAAGATAATCAATAACTTTCTTTGATCGCAGCGCAACAAATCCGTCTCAATTCGAAATAGAGTTTTTTGTAAATGACCTAAGCAAACCTGGAGCATCTACTTTCGAGTCTTTAGGGGAGTTAGAATACAAACAAAATATTCATATCCAGTTGGAATGCGAAAGAAAGCAAATACCAACGGATGGATTGGTATTGAGAGGATGGTACACCACCATCACTTTAGCCGTGTACGGAACACTAACAAAGTCTTTGAATAATCCTCAAGAAGTTATTAGCTCGGCTGCTGGCTCTGCAGCTTGCGCGAGCGGATTAGAGGAAGCGGTAGAAAATACTGCTCAGATATCGGAACAGCAATCCGATTGGTATTATGAGAATCAAACACAGACAAATTCGAGCGTAAGTAAAACATGGTAGAAAAATGAAATTGCTATGATAACAAGGCAGCTCCTCTTCCTAATAATTTCAATAAACGAGTACTTTACATTACTTTACATTATTACTTTATAAAAATAACGAAAATTCGCCCATTCAAATTTTTAGCTATTCTTTTTTTTTAAATACAGATTTAATTTAAGAGGGCAGGAGTCGCAGCTTTATGAAAGTAGCTACATGCGCAGCTTTATGCTTTCGAATAGGGCAGATTACGCCTCGTAAACGTAAAAATAGGACTTTCCAAGGCGATCTGGAGCTGCCTCCTTATATTTAATTGATCAAATATCTCGCGTTTGTTCTAACACTTTTATACGCAATTCGTAGGAAACATGCGTAGCCGCGACTCCGCCGCCTCCTATACAGCCGATACAAACTGTAGACTCATCGAGAAATTCAACATCAGATACTGGAAAGACAGACGCGGGACACTGGGAAGAAGATAACGCGAACGGCATCGTGAAACCAGCGAAACGTCCGTCTTCGCCGCCCTCGGAATCTTTAGTATCGTTAAGCCCTGAATCTATATCAGCGGAGGAAGAAGAAGCAGAGCAAGATGCAGGCGAACAAGAAACAGGGGAACCGTTTGAACCTATATTATCCGACGAGGACATAATGGCAGATGATATGCCACCAGCTGCGGAATACGAATGCGAAAACATTCAGTTGGACGATATCTATTCTCTGACACCGCCCGATCTGCTTGAACTAGAGAAACTAACGAACATCGCCGAAGAGTGTTCGATCAACACTGAAATTTTGGACAAGATACACGAAATATTTCAGTCGCTATCAAAATCGGTATTGCACTTCAACAACGCGTCGGGACAAGAGAAAGAGACGTTCGTTCACAATTGCGAATCGTTGTGCGCGATTCTCAGTCCGTTTCATTTGAACAGCACCGACATCAATGACTTGACGAACATCGTGAACGCAGGGTTGGACATGGATCTTGCGCGAGCTCAGCCTCAGCCAGCGTACAAAGTCCGACACGTGAAAATTGGTGTACGATTGGCGGAGGCGTTGTGCAAGCTGCCGCAAGGTCCGGACATACTCTTGAAAGTAGACGCCCCTTACAAATTGCTAGCGTTATGTATGCGCGAGAACGTAGCTCTTCCAGTGAAGCTATCCGCTCTTCGTACGCTGGACGCGGCGTTGATAAGTCCCGTGATCGTCCAGGACTTTCTCGAGTCGAAGAGCAATTTATACAAGAACGCCATGATGATGTTGGACACGGCCAAGCTGGCTAGATTGAAGTACGCGTTGAGCTCGCTGCTCCGAAAGGTGCACACGTACGAGTTCCTCGAGGAGGTGAAAGAACTGGATGAATTGTCCGTGACCGAGCTGGCAAACACATACGCGTGCGCTCCAACGTTAATGGCCCAGCCGAAGCGTCAGCTTCCGGCTGGAGCACAGATGGAATTCGAGCGCGAGCAAAATCGAAATCCTCGTTGCCATCTGATCGCGTACTTCGAACACCACAAACTCTTGTACCATGTTCTCGTGGCGCTTACTTCCCCAAAGTCGGATCTAAACTTGATCAAAGCCACTCGACACTTTCTGTTGCGTCTTTCCGACACCAAGGAGGGTTTGCTGTATCTGTTGAAGGAACCGGGGGTCACGAAGTCCATTTTGAAAGCTCTGAAGTGCGAACTACATGGTGCAGGATCCGTCTTAGCCTGGCGACTTCAAGTTGTCCAATGTTTATTACGATTGAGACATCAACCCTCCGATTGGTTGGCCCTGAAGAAGCTGCACTCTTTTCTCACATTCCCAGAAGGCTTACAAGCTATAATAACAGTTCTTCCAACGGGAGAGTTTATCGACATCTTAATTCCATATCTTTCCGATCCAAATCTCTGCGAATTTTCTGCCGAGATCATATCGGCGACTATTAGATATTCCGATCGAATAGAGGTATTCCAGAATCGTGCCGTAATTATCTTGGAAAAATCGCGAGCCCAAGCAGTTTTGAAGGATGTTACCTCCTATATAACTACGGCCGCGCAGCCTAGTCATTGGAACTACGGAGACGTTTCTCCACTAGTTGCGTGCATCCGGAAAAACGCAGACAAGGCAGCGTCTCTTCCAGGACAATTGATCACAGCGTGCAGGATTTTGTATTATCTTGTTTTCCCTTTCAACAACGACGTGGATCCGCTAGAACCTTACATCGAGTTGAAGTACAGGAACGCGTTAACTCAGTTGTTCGCTGCTGATGGTCTAACAGCCCTCGTCGCAGTGATGGCGAACATTTCCGAGTTCTACGAGCAGCCATTTTTGCATCGTGCAGCCCTAACCGGACGCAGAGGCTTGGCGTTGGTCGCGCTGCTTCTGCCATGCGTGAAATTAACCAGAGCGTTATTGGAACGCCTTGTAAAATGTATGGCGACGGGCTTCAAAGATCTGACGGCTGTGGTGCCGTTACTCGGTGTTTATTCGCTGGTGGAAGCTATTCCTCCTGTTCGAATTGTGCAGACTCTGTCCGAGGAAATAGTGGGCACTCTGTTAGTATTCACGCAAGCGGTGGATTCGGATGGATCAGGGAACGTAGCAAAGTCTTTGTGGACGCAGATGCTCGGCGACGTTCTCAAGATGGTTTCTCTCAGCCCTTGTAACTTCATACCTGGCTTGAAACTTTTAACTAGACTATTACCACCAGTTCTGACTTTGAAAGAAAGTATAACCGAAGACGCTACCAGATTGTTGGGCTTTCGAAAATTGTGGTCCGCCCATCTGCAGGCTCAGGCCAACAACTTGACCGAAACGTTGAGGCTGCTCTGCGCCAGCTGGAACAAGGATCTGCTAATCCTTCTTTCAAAAGTGTGCATGCAATTGAGCGATTTAGCGGCGCCCACGGCGTTGCTCGTCGGCAGATGCTTGTTGGATGGCATAATAGCTGCGGCCCCTTTAGAAAATAATGTACTAATTCTTGCGCTGCTCAGCGAACTCGCCAGGCACGCGCCTATGAAAGCAACCCTGCTAACTTTAACTAGTCCGGCGTCGAGAGCGCAGGTCAAGTCCGATCAGAAATACCCACCTGTTATCGAGATGATGTGTAACGCGCTGAAAAGCACAAGCGACATTAGGACGCAGTACGAAATACTGGATACTTTCGAGACACTGTGCGACTGCACGCTGAGTCTGATGCAAGAGGACGCCAACGAATCATTTGAAAAAGGACTGACACACTCGGTACCTAGCAAGGAGCCGCTTCTATCGATTTTAGCAGCGCTCATCGACATTCTAGCAACTAGTACGAAATTCGAGTCCGAGATACTTCAAAGTACGCTCCGGATACTCGCGTCTCTTAGTAGCCACAACTATGGCCTCTATCATGTAAAAAGCTGTTTAGAAAATAATCCTGACGCGTTGAGATCTTTGCTGGAGCATATCTCCACGTTGGAAGATCCCGATGATCAACAGGTCGTTGATTTAACTATAATGTTCTTAGAGAATTTAATCGCATCGGAGTCGCAACGTAGATCGTTGCATCTGCGTGTACAGCAACTGGCGTCGTTGATATCGTGGGAGAAAAACGATCATCCGCTCGAGAAGATCAAGAGAGCGCAAGAATTGGTAGAGATTTTCAAGTCCGCCGAAGACAAAGAAGAGAAAGAACCGATTCCGGAAATGTTGGAACCGTTGCTGCCAACTCCGGAGGCTTTATTGAATCAATTCTCTCAACGATGTTTAAGGATTCCGGATCCCGTGTCGAAACGACCAAAGAAATACACGTTTATGTCGCCGAGTCAAGTAGCAACTGAGAACACAACAGATCTTTTAGCTCTCGCGAGCGAACTCCTTCCTGCTGATTTTAACTTATTGGCGGAAGCTCAGAATCTCTGCTCGAAGGCACCGCTCGATGATGCTACGCAACCGCTGCAATCGAAATCTCAAAACGATGATCAAGAAGCTAGGGATATACAGAAGCAATCGACGTCTCCTGTTTCGAAAGTGAAACAACCGTTTGGTAAGCTATATACATGGATTTATTACACGATCAAAATTCGGTTGAACCTGCGGAACAGCTATCCGCCCTCCGATTTCGATGATTTGTCGAAATATGTCGGAGAAATTGATATTTCGTACAACTTTCTCCTGTGCAAAAACAATAAATATTTGCGAAAAACTCTCGATACCGCTACAGCAGCGTGTACATAGTGATTCTGGGAACTGGGACAAGTTACTGCATAAAATCCGCCATCTAATTATGACACATGATTTTTTCCTCTATCTATTTTCTAGTGTTACGTGAGGGGGTAGACTCGTTTCTGGGATTGCAAGGGTGCGAGATGCGCCTTCTCATTTCTCGATAATGCATGCGATGGGCTTTTTCAGTAGTCGAAAGCGCTAGATAAAAGATCAACCTAGGCCGCAGTCGTCCTCAAAAGTCCTATATTTAGCTTTACGAAAAGCTAAATGAGCTTTGTAAAAATATAGCTACATGCGCAGCTTTATGCTTTCAAGTAATGCAAATTACGCTTTGTAAACGTGAAAATAGGAGTTAAGTTAAGAGAAAACAGTAACTTGTCCCAGTTCCCAGACTAACCCTGTACATACACTGTATAAACAATCGTTCTTCTTATTTCGCTGTTCTCTTGCAGTTACACCGATGCGAGGCAGGACACAATTCTCAAACTCGTTGAGAGGTGGTCCAGTAGTGGGTGGCGTAGGCAGAGGAGCAGATCCATTTCGATCCAGACCACCAAACACCTCGCGACCTCCGTCACTTCACGTCGATGATTTCGTAGCGTTGGAGACATGCGGCGCACAACCGACAGGACCTACCGGGTACAACAAACTTAGTATCCGCGGTACTTGTCCCTCGCGAGCGATAAACGCGGGAACAAGAAGCAGACCATGGGCTCAGGAAACTCGACCACCTTATCTGCGTTAAACTCGCGACAACGTCCTCTCCATAATTTGCTAATCACAACCAGATGAATAATTTTGTAACAGTAGATTTAATATATCGTACAATAAGTTTTGTATAAAACTCTTTCATGATAATAAAGCTCTTTGTACATGTTCTAAAAGAAAATACCTCGGATATTTACTCGCAATAGTTACTAATCTTGCTTCCTCGACACTTGAACGATATTATTCTTTTGCATCTTCTGGAACCAGTCGTCGTACGCTATCTTGTAACTGTTGTACTCTCGCTGTAGTTGCGTTATTTCTTTACGATTGTATCTGTTCTGAAATACCAATAAATAACAAAATATAGTTTAAGAAACATTGAAATAGCTCTTATCCATCGAAATTGCGTACCACCGTTTTTAATTCTTTCAATATCAGTTTTTCAAAGTTTTCCAAGGTTTCCCTTATGTACTTATTAGGTTTCATATTATAATTTAACATGTAATTCAGTAAAAATTCGACATATTTGAAGTTCCTTCCGTAACACGCGTTGTGGATTAACGCCCCCATTATTATGTGATTCGATGCGTATCCAATATTATTCATTTGCTCTAGAAGTTCCATTCCGTACGCGATTCTTTGGCATCCTAAGGCCAGTACTCCAAATGTCATAACGTCTGGCATTAGATGATGTTTTTGAATTTCGATTAGGACACTCTGAAATATAAACCATTGGAACAGGAAATGATATATTAAATGTTACAATTGATTGAAAACGTATTAATCGATAACTTACTTTTGCCTCTGTAAATTGTTTCCTAATGTTTCTTCTTTTAATAAGCATATTAAAGAAGCTTATATCTACCATAAACTTTTCCTTATTAATATATTTCAAAAATAGATTCTCTGCTTCCAAAGAAGGTGGTAGCAATTCCATGAGCATAGTTATTGTTCTCACATCGGGAACTACATTATCATTTTTCATTCTTTCTAATATTTTCTCTATTCCGCCGAACAAAATTAGCCGATTGTGTCTCAATATTTTATTCAAACTCTTAGATATCGTTACAGATTGATTATGTAGAACCGCTTCCGAATCCATTTCAACCAGACTTTTACTTTCTCTATTGTTTGATTGATCTTTAGTGAAGGTGATAAGAGAAAAACTCAACACTGGTGGAGAATCTAATAAGTCTGGTCTGCCAGCATCTTGAAGCGTAACTTGAGTAGCGGGTAAATCAGATATTAGACATTCGTTTACATCCAATTTACCGAAGTGTGTGTCTCTGATTGCTCTCAAAAGTAGATTGTAATGAATTATAGTTGGTCTTATTTTATATCTTTTCATTTGATGCCACAGAATCAAAGCATACCTCAATCCGTTTACTTTGTCACTGATCGCTGCATGAAATAGAACAGCGTATATATGGGCAGAGACCAAATTCTTGTCCCTGGCTTCGTCCGCTATTTGAAAAGCAGTCTCAATTTGTTTATGCCAGCTATAAGCTTTTATAAGAGTGATGTAATGTGTTTCGTTCAAAGCGATATCTTTCACAAAAAAATTTTCTCTCAAGCTTTCTAAATACTCCAATGCTTTGTCTGTGTTCTTCGATACTGCACAAGCGTTAAGTAAACTATTGTATATCGCTTCGTTTGGTACCATCCCATGTTTCTTCAGTTGGTTGTAAAGCTTAAAGCATTTCTCCATGTGGCCTTGCTGAGCAAATCCGTAAATTAACAAGCTGTACATATATAAAGTGGGTTTGTCACGATTCTTTTTAACTAGATCTAGTACGCTCAATGCTAGATCCAAATTCCCTTGCTTCATATGAGACTTGATAAGATTAGAATATTGTCCCGGACTTAATTTTTTCCATCTTGGAATTCTCGCATCATTTTCCGTAGCCTCCTCCTCTTCTCTTTCTGCTTCATCCATCTCGATTACCTCGTATTTCTCATTCGAGAGATCTCCGAACACATTAGCATCTTTGGGTAATGTTGTCGTACAGAAATTTCTGTTCAAACCGAACTGGTAGAACCAACTCTTTCTAACTTGCTTCAGTCTACTATTTCTAGCTGTTCTAAATCTTTCATCTGAACTTACATCCGTGTTTATACAACTGTTGTACCTGAACGCATTTTCTATGCATAGAAATTGTCTCTGTTTGATTCGACCAACGTTACAGTTTATATAACCTGTTAGAATGTTCGGCTTAAGAAGCGAATTCATTTTCCATAGAAATGTCTAGGGCTCATTTATTGAATTTCTTTCAATTCATCCAGAAGGATACGATGTTTCTTTATGATAAATGGTTAAGGTATCATTCACGTGAAACAATTCTATTCCCACGTGTAAAACAGTGTGGAATGCAAGTAAATACGATGCCGCATATCAATCAATTGAAGTTTTACGTCAGATAATTATTTACTATTAGAAATTATAACGCATCTATCACCTGGACTAATTTTGTTTAGGGGCAATAATGTAATATATTAAATAATAAAATTGACAAAACCGAATTTTGTTACGAAAATTATTAATAATACATCCTAATCTCTTTTGTGCAAAAGATATTAACAATTGTACAATTTAATATTTAAGTAATTGGATTAGCATTTTATAACATTTTTGATATTTCATTATAAAACTAACCGATATTTACTTATATAGTAATAAGTTGTATACTGTTGCACATTCAAGATAATCTCCTAGTTATTCCTATTCCTAAGTAACAATGTTTTATGTATTTGTAAAATTAAATACCAAACAGATAAAATTTTTCATATCTATAGATTCTAACTTTTGCCCGTTTAATTTTGACATGCATTTATAAATAAAACACTTTGTTTCTTTATTTTATTGAAAATATTCTATCGTAATTTATAATTGTTAACAAACTAAAAGTCTCATCTTCAAATTTCGCGCATATATGCTAGAACCAATCACTAGTGGAGCACCAGAGTACCACGTGACCGTGCTCCCCGCTCCCCGGAAATGACTTCACACCCCTCGCCTAAAGTAAGGTTTTATGTTCCGTCTTCCGTCCCCTTATTCCTATGTCCATGTATCGATTCAAGTTTTATGTCAGATAATTGCTTTTCGAACGCGTCTATATTATCTGGAATGGAAAAACATATATTGTGAACAAGTACAATTCTAGTAAAAACGTGTATATCGTTCTCCTTACGTATGAATAATATGAAAAATATCATCCAGGAATACATTTAAAAAATGAAAACAAATTAATTATGTTTATTGTTGAAATTATAAAACAAAGATATTGATATAGGTATATACTCAAAATTCTTTGTAAAGCGCGGTTCTATTTTATTAGAGCAAATCTATACAAATTCACGTTTTTTTTATTATTGATAACAAACGACAGGATTAAATCAACTTTTTACAATCTCTCTCTTCTTACACGCTAAACGCACATGAACACTCGCACGCACACATTCTCTTTCTGTCTTCCTTTCCCTCTCTCTCTTTCGTCCTACCTTCTCCCCCCCTCTCTCTCTCTCTCTCTTTCCCCCTCTCTCTCTCTCTCTCTGCCTCTCTCGTACATATTACTTCATATACATAAGGATACGTTCAAAAAATTTCAAAAATGTACTGTTTTAATTCATTAAGTTATCAAATAATCAATATTTCGATTCCAGTGATTTCTCAACATGATCAATCCAATTCTATATAACTATTTCCGAGTAACTCGAAGAGGAGGATAAGGTCTTATTGACAATCAGTTTTGAGTAGTGAATATATGATATTTGTTCATTGCACAACAAATATCTAAAATAATAATATGTACATTTATATCGATGAAAAAAAGGAGTTCGACCAAAAATTAAAAATTAGCTAATCAACCATTTTTAATATGGAACATTCTGCTGAGTGCTGAGTAAGTTGATTTTAGATTTGTTCTAGAGACCAACCTTGATAACTTTTAGTTATTGGCGGAACGTTAAAAGAATTCTAATATTGGCGAAATGAAAAGTACAGTTTAAAGTTTAAACTTGAAGCTTGACACGAAACTACAAGAAAAATTGACTTATATATTTTTCGAAATTGATTTCACTGTAATTAAACCCTTGCAACACAAAAATGAATAAGAACTGTAAATGTAATTAACCGATTCTATAATTAGAGTAAGTTAAAGGATCAAACTTGTACACTTCCTACTAGTTAATATCACTTTTTATATTTGTTTGTTGCTTTACATTTGTATTTTCAATTCGCCAATTGGTAATTAATAAAAGAAACGTTAGTTGTAAAACGTATTTCAGCCTCGTGATTGCGCCCAAAATGCAATAAAATCTTTGTTTATAATGCATTGGAATTTGTTAAAACAAAAATTCATTATCTGTAATTCTATTTTTACGATGTTTATGGAAAAAGAATTCTCAAATCATCGACATCGGAAAGGGAAAAATCAGGTGACGGACTATAATCCGTCATATCATCCCCAGAATCATCGCCATCAGCTGCATCATCGTCGTCGTCGTCATCGTCATCGTCGTTGTTTTCAAGATCATTACGCTCATTTTCAGAACCATTCTCTTCCACACCAGCGTCAGGATTGTCTGCGTCTATTAACAAAGTAAGCTTTATTTTACATCTAAAATATAAATGTATTTGTAAATATAAATGTTTACATAAATGAAAAATACTTCATAACGGCTACTATGAAAGAGTTGTTAAAATATATTCAATTAAGATCACAAACCATCCGCATTATTATCATCAGAACCAGAATTTGAGCCATCATCTTCGCTTGCATCAAGGTCATCTTCATCATCATCTTCATCGGCTTCATCTTCATCGTCTCTCCTTCTACCAACATCGTACAGCCTAACACAAGATTCTTGGATACTATCAAATTCACCCTGATTCTCAACTATAGCAATTTGCGTATCGAACTTGTTACATGCCAGTCCGTAAATTCCTCTTTTGACATCGCAAGTCGCTATAATAAAATTCACATGAAATTCAGTTATTATTTTCAAATCAATTGAATTACATATAATTTAATGAAAGGGTATAGTCGAATAAGTCTAGTAAAAGTGTTTTATCAGAAGCCAAATCGATCTATTTAGATATTAGTAGTGCTACGATACAAAAGTATTTCATAATAAAGATCTAAAGTGTTTAATATTGTTTAGGCTGAAATAAACGAAATTTGAAGGCCTACTGACAAAGGCTGGATCAAAATCTGCATACTGACCCAAGTAAACAGAAAGAATTCATAAATATTGTTAGAAGTATGCATACATCTTATATCCAAATTTAATGCTCAATGAACTTGAAGAAATGTCAGTTTTTATATATCATAATTCTTTTAACTGTGTGCTGTCAATTCGAAAAAGATATTGACTAATAAATATATTGACGTGGTCAATTGATAATTTTAATATAAAAATAATCTTTTCAAATGTTTCGAATAATGAAAATATTGATTTTGTGTTAGCTTTTACCACGGTTATTAAACTATATCTCTGAACGAAACATACCAATGTTACTGTAGTCCAAAGCATCTAGTGTTTTAAACGAAGTAACATAATGTGACTCGTCTCTATTTTCTTGATCCAAAGGTACAGCATATATAATATTATTAACAGGTGAAAATATTACTTCCATTTGATCGAGTGTTGGCACTGTCTTTAATAAATGGAAGGTTCTTAAATCCCAAACTTCTGTATTTGATACCACCTCTGTACCTGTTAAATGTGAAAATCAATTTTAGTACTATACCTATAAATTCGAATGTTTTTATGTTGTCAATCGGTAAATAAGTTATAACTTATTATAGGTACCATTAGGATGGAAAACTCCATTAAGCGTTTGATTTAGTTTATCAAACTTATGAATTTCTTTTCCTGAATTTACATCCCACAGAATTCCGTCGCTTAGAACAAGCTCATCGTTCATGCTGAACGTAGCGCGATTTTTGGTGTATTGATTAGAAATTGAAGGCGTAAGAGTAGTTAATAATTTTCCTGTAGCTATATCATAAATCTGAAAGTACGAATTAGAATAGTTATCGTTGAAAACGACATAATACTACGAAACATTTGTATTTTATATTTTCATTGCTTGTTACTTTATAGAAGAAGAGATCATACCGTAGCACTTTCACCTTGGGTTCCAATAATTCTATCTTGAAGTTTTCCAAATTCAACATAATCTTCATTTTCTAAGGATAATTTCATATCAAAGAAGGTTCCTATGCTCCAAAGGGCAGACATAGGGCTTCTCCATACAGTAGAGCATAACAATAAATTTCCACGCTGGTTACATTCCATATGGTAAACATAAGACTCGTGACATGGATATGTTGCTTCCTCTAATCCTGTATGTGCATTCACCATTTTTACGTCCCCCGCGTAAGTACCTAACATTAGATAATCCTGATATGGCTGTAAAATATTTCAAAATTGTACATGCACATAATGTAATGATCCAATTCGGTATATTATAGATTATTTTATATTTTGTAGATACCAAGAAAATGCAACAGGTAAAACTTCCAACGTCTGTAGGCCTGAAAGTTTTAACGGGACAAAAGCGACTATAAATGTGTCTTCTATCCAATCTTCTACCATCTGCACCTAATGCTCTTCTTGCCAGTCTTGCAGTTACATTTGTTGGTGTTGAATTCTTTATACATGGATCTGGACACTTATGAGGTCTGTAATAACGTTTTTTTCTTAAAAAAACTAAACACGACTAAGAGAATACGGATGAAAGTATTGCGTAATTGAACATTTAAGACTCTTACTCGAAAAGATTAAATTGTGGACAAGTAACCATAGGATTTTTACACAGTGCATGTTGATTAGTTAAATATTCTGTAATAATAGAATCCAGTGTTATAGTAGATAGATTAGAGGTAGCAACTCCAGCAGCTGTAACGCCTCCAGGATCTCTTGAAATTTGTTTTTGCAATGATCTACATGTAGTCGGCTGAACAATTGACAGACAATTCATAGAATTGACTAGAGGCTGTTTATCGGCTTGATTTTTCCTGGAATCATTTTATGTATGTATCTTTTTAGATTGTTTCTAAATGAATAAGTTCGAAGAGAAATGTTAGAAAATTAAAAAACTCACTTTGTTGTGATTTGTAGTTTAATTGGCAGATTTATGCTAGATGGAACAGCATTTTGATTGAGACAGTCAGAAAGTTTCAAGCGCAGATTATTTGCGCACGTCAAAGACGGTGAACTTGAACTGGTAGCGGAATGGGATATAAATCTCGATGATGAAGTGGGTGTAGTGTTATTTCGAGAAGTCACTTCTCTTTGATGACATCTACTTGTACTATATAAATTAACGGGCGCTCCTGGTGAAAAACCGTTTCTTACCTAAACAAAAAAAAATAACATTTATATATCCAAGGACTACACATTAAAAAGATCTAACCAATTTTATTATTATATCTTACTCCGGTGGTCGCTGGGCTGCGGTAACTAAGTGGATGATATGTTGTTATAGGTTTCATTATTGTAGAAGAGTCTAGTGTCGCTTCTTTTTGAAGAGTCGTTGCTGTTTCGGTTAAACCTTTTGATATCAAATGTTGGTATATTAGTTGATTCAACTGTTGCTCATTATATTGTATTCTTGTTTGTGCTACCACGTTTGCCTGTTGCAAAACATAAGAGTTAAATTGTTCTTTATAAATGTATGTATTGGATATACATATTTGTTAAAAGAATTTACCCTGTGTAGACTAGCTAATGAAATTTCATATTCTGCTCCGGTAGGTTTTGCTTTTCCAGAAACTCTTTCCATTAGTTCTAAAGCATACTTTTGAAACATAACGTGTTCCTGCCTTTTCTCTTGAAGTATAGGATCTTTCATTAGAGCCTGGATTTGTCCATCGGTAAACATTGGGAGCTTGCTAATGATTTGTCTGACTTTTTCACTGCGTGCTAGACCTGCCAAAGCACGACACGCTAATGCTCTTATACTGTCGGCATCTGTGATTGGAGTTTTTACCATCATTAATTGTAATAACACCTATAAGAAAACAGATATAGATAAGTTTAATACAACACTGTATAATATTGTATAATTGAATAAGAATGTATTAAACATTAAGAGTGTATTAAATACCATTATTCCATTATTGGATCTTACGCTCTCCCAAATTTTTTGTATCAATTCTTCGCTGTTATTAATATTCGCTTTCTTTTTAGCAGAGCCTGATACCGAGTACCTTGCAACATTGCCACCAATCTATAATGAAGAATGCGAAAGAACGGTTGAGTTATTTGTACCTTTAAAATGAAAGTGTTTGAACCTGAATTTTTTCAAGTTCAGTTCAATTATTTACCCTGTTTATCGGAGCACATACGCAATTGATTACAGCTCTCAGCGCAGCCCTTTGTACATCAGCATCGGCAATAATTTCACACTCTGCCGCAGCCAAAAGTAAATTAATTGCCATCGTCATCGACATGTCTGGCATATCCACTCTTTCACAAAGCAAAAGCATTACTTTCGGCACGACAGAACAAATAGCTATTACATCAAGACAGGAACGAACAGTTTCCGCACTGGAAGTTGTATGGACACGTCCGCTATAATTCCATTCCCTAGCGAAAGCGATAATTTGCAGGAGGAGTGTTATGCCTCCCAGACGATGTAGTTCCTCCACAGGTGGCCATACTGCTCTTACAGACATTAGTTCTTGAAGAATTTCCACCTATAATAATAGCGAAACAATTTTATATCCAATTGGAACAGCTACATCTAATCAATTAAACGGTTTTCCATATTCCGCACATTCTTTTATTAGTTGTGGACGATAAAAATAATCTCATTACCCATTATAAACTTATGTTATTGTGCCCTTATGTCTTTGTTCTCAAAGAAAGAATGTATTGTACAGTTTATTACTTATGTTTCCCTCAGACATTGATTTTTTACAGATTACTGCAGAAACAAGAGACGAATCAGAGATTTGGCCTTTGTATATTACCTTTGTTTGTACTTCTTCGCTGCTTAATTTACAAGCTTTATAAGGTGGTAAAGATGGTTGCAATGTATCACGTTCAGCTCTGACATTTTCTGCTCTCTGTAATTGCTCTGCTTTTAGATGTAAATGGGCTTCCATATACCGCTTTAAAGCAACTGCAACGTGTCTAACTATTTGTCTAGAAGCACACTCTTCATCATCGTTTAATGTTGGTTCTTCTTCTAAATTTAAGATTGGTAATGTGGATATCTTAAGAGAAAAATTGATTCTCATTCAATACACTTATCGACACGCATAAGAAAAAGGAAATATATGCTACAATAGAAAAAGATATTTACCACATTAAAAAGTTTCCTTAAACCATCCTGTGCATCAAATTCCTGTAATATCACTTTAAATGGAAAAGAGAAACCAAAAAACATTGTTGCATGGCATCTCCCGGAATCATGACTTCGTTCTAAGAGCCACAATGCATAGGTAACAAGATCCGATATAACATGTTTCGGCAGCAGACACACCCTCTCCATTGCATCTTCACAATACGCTAGGTAGTACAAACATATGGAAACACCAGTTGCTGCGACACTGGGTCTTGGAACGTCTAATAGTTTTTGTAAACCTCCGACATTGAGGAACTCGATAGAGAATTTCTTATGACAGAGAAGGGAAGCTAAATATTTCAAAGCTTCAAAGGCTAGGCGACTATCCTTGGTTTCTCTAACATTAATATACTTCAGAATTAGTTCCAGAGCATTTTGTTCGAACACATGACCTAAGAATTCTTGATATTCACCCATCGGTGTCAGATACCTGTTATATAATTTCAAAGAAAAATTCGTTTAATAAGTATTACTGTCGCAAATGCTAAAGCGTCAATGGTAAACATTATAATTAGACTCCGGATGTTTATTGAATTTTTAATTTTTATAGTTAATCTTGAAGAAAGTGGAATCAAATGGAATGTTATGTCAGTGACAATGTAGATAGAAAATTAATTAAAATCGTAGCAAATTCGATTGAATTTTTCGAAAATTTGTATACGCCATAAATGCATAAAGATCCGCAGTCTAATTATAATACATATTATTAGTATGACTATTCAAACGATTTGTCATGTTAAAAAAAGAAAAGTATGTACTATAGATTAATATAATAATGGGAATAGTTTTACCTCAATATTAACATTTGTCTTGTGGACAGTGTTGGAGGATGTATTTGCATATTTCCAATAACATACGATTCCATTTCTGCCCATGAAGAATTCGAGTTTCCTTCTAACAAGGTAGATGGAGTACTAGAGCTCTGTGACAGAGGTGTAGAGTTCTTTGATAGATTGCATCGTGCTGAAGAGGCACTTAATGGCCTGCTATGAGTACCTTGTGCCTTGGATGGCGTCACTTGATTATTAGAATTGAAGCTCTTTGGAACTGACAGAGGTGGAGACATTATTTCTAAATACATGACATCGTTCTTAATGGGAGTTTCACACTCTGTATCATTTTTCTTCTTCTTAGGTAATGGAGCAGAGTCGTCGGGAGACTGAAGGTAATCATCTTCTTTCTCTGAGAAACAATCACTATGATTCGGGCTCTTAAGAACTCCATTCTCTTTTCGTTTTTCTCGTACCTTGAAACAAAACAAATTCATATCAAAATAATACTTAAATGCAATCTAATTAAAAATTGGATGGGAAAAGTACTGTCATTCTAATACATGACAATTATTCTTACTTTTCTTTTTCCCGGTACACCTTTATTTTCTCCATCTCCTCCGCTACTCCTATCTTCACCAAAATGTGCAAATGGTCTATTATTAGCTGCAAGTTGCCTATCTTCTTGTGCCTTCTCTTGTAATTTATGAAGCCTTTGTAACATTAAAGGTACCATTTTTCCGTTTTGTTCTCTAAATCCTAGAATAAAAATAGTTTAGTATAATTTATCTTCTGTTAACACGTTTCTTAAAAAATTCTCAATTCTATACATTTTAAACTGTTCTCTATTTAAGAAATCTGTAGAAAGTTGGAGATATACCTGTAGCAATCTCCTGTACTTCCATAGCCGCAGCTACAAGACCAGTTGCATAACTCTGCAAAGGTTCTATACTTTTCTCTGCCCATGAAAAAAGGCGATGGATAAGTCCATCCATATCAGGTTGAAATACTGCAGAAGTCTCTAATCCAGGAAGAATATCAAGCATAAGACGACAAGCTGCGATATTCAATTTTCTAACATCACGAACTGTGGCACATGTCCGAACCCAATAATTTTCTCGCAAATAATCGTTTATAAGCTGTGAAAATACAAAATATCAGGCAATAATTCGAAATATTATGATCGTACAATATAAATTACCATAAAAGTGAAAATTGATTAATTTACCTTGTTCATAAAGTTATCTTTTCTAAATAGAACTTTCAATATGTGCCCAAAATTGCACTCTGGATCTGTACGTGATGGGTGTCTTTCATCAAACGGGTCTGGATCCATTTTCAAATAATTTTCTGTTTCCAATTCTATAATTTCTGCCAGTCTTTGAAGAGTTGGAATAGGATCGTACGAAGGTGTCAAATGTTCTTCTTCCCATTGTCGAAGAATTTGAACTACATCAGTTTCTTCTGCTAAAGACTCTGCACTTGACATCTTTTTTCTTATTCTCCTATAAACATAAAATTATGATCCCTATATTTAGTTTATATTTTTATTATAATTATTCATTGATGCGACCCAGACAACGATATATCTGTACTTGTTTTCTCATATTAATTATTAGCAAACATAAAAAGCTATATAAGCCTACTTAAAAGGTATATAATTGTTTGAACAAATTTTTAATACATTAATAATACAGCATAGAAGTATATATGCATTTCTCTTTTTCACATCTAATAATGTAATTCCATTGTTGTACAAGTTTTTAATTAAATAAGTTGTGTATTTTTAAATTATTCAAATATTTATTGTAACTTTTTGTTCTTTTCCATATTCTGCAAAAGACGTACGCTTCAATTTTTTAAAAAATATAAAAAATTCACTAACAATTCAGGTTAAAAGATATTTTGAGTATTTTCATAATTCTAACAAGAATTATTTTTCCGTTAATTCAGTCACATATTAAATGTTTCTAAAACAAATCGTAACCATATTAAATTGAAGAAAGATAATTAGGATGAAAATAATTGTACATTGCACAATAGAATTAAATTAGTAGAATCTTTGCAATGATATTTCGATGAAAAGTGGTATAATACACATAGTTATCAACGGATGAGTCAGCTGGTGAGATAATAGAGTTTAATACTTATTAATGATTTCAACATTATTAAATGATTGCTTATTAATTCTTATATCAACTGATAACTTAACCTTAAAACTTAATGTACAATAAACAAAAATTGAACTTTCGGAACAAAACGCATAAGAGATACGCAAGATATCAACTATCGAAAACAATCGAAACAATTACAAGGTGAAAAAATGAAATATTACATTGATAAAAACAAGTCCGAACATTTACAAAATTAGATTACGAAAAGTAAAAGCGCGTGTTTTTCTAGGTTAGAGTTAAAGAAAATGTTACTTCTATGAAATTTATTTGACAGCTAACTGATTTGACAGTTATTCAGAACCTGAGTTACCTGTTCAAGCAAGCGAAATTCAGTTATTTCGTGAAAGTACACGTAATTCCAATCAAGAACAGTGTTTTTTATAAAAGTATGAAATGCGACCACCGACACGCACGCTGAAGACGAGCTAGTTAAATTCAACTTTTGAAATGCAATGAAATGTCTGGAAATGTCACAATAAAATGGGAAGTTTTTTATTGTGCACGTTGGTTCTACCAGGTTCTACACACTAGTACTATTTCAATATATATTTCTCACAAGACGCTATATTTAGAACGGACGCGCTAAACCATTTCAACGAATATACATATATATATACATAAATATACAAATATTTTCGTATAAAATGTTATCCAAGATACTATTCAATACTGTTACGATATAAGTATAAAATATCTAATTTCTGCATCGTCTTCATAAAATTTTTATCTTTTTACGACACTAAAAAAAAGGAATTTACAGTTTTTTAACGTAGTGCTCGACTATAATTGATGTATCTACAGGTGTTAAAAAAATGTTATATTTCCTTGGATTTATTTCAAGTAACTTTTTCCTTTACGAAAATATCTTCTCCGCGGCTTTGTTGACCAATTAATGACAAACGCGGACCAATCAGAGCGCGGTTACAGCAGACAGATTTCGGCTTCACCAATGACAATGTCACACTCCGAATCCGTCTACTGTATCCGTGCTTTCATTCGTCCGTGTTTTTTGTTAATAACTTCTTGACGAATCCGCGGAGAACACTGTCGTAAAGGAAAAAGTTGTTTCCAACGATCTTATTAGGAATCACCCTTTCCAAAGGAATACGACAGTTTAGGACACCCTGTATATGTATACCAGACAAATTTATGTTCACAAGGTTCTTGAAATTCATAGAATATAAATATATGTATATGTATATGTATGAATATATTATATTTGTAAATGTATGAATATATTTTATACAATGATTTCATAATAAATCATTCATAATAACGTTTAGTTGTGTGAATCGATCATAAGAAACTTGTAAATCTTATTGTACTTTAGGAACACATTTACCTACTCCCTAAGATACCAGAGTGAACTACTTTTGGAACACGTTGTCCGTGTCATATGATCGTCATTAAGTGAAGACACCTTCGTCAGTAGGCGTTAACTCCTTGGAAAATTCGTTTGGAGACAGACATCGAAAGTATTTCGGAAAATCTTGATTATAAAGAAAATAAGAGATTCTAGCAGTTCAAAATGGCACTGAGCGACGCAGATGTACAAAAGCAGGTACGAAACTATTCGAATTTAGTCATTCACAGAATCCCAAGGTGCATTGATTTTAAGCTATTTTTGCATTTTATTCTATATATTGTTGCTTTACTAAAATAGTTGTTTCTAATAGCTCCTCTTTTGTCAAAATTTATTTATTCTATCTTCGCCAATTTTCTCTTCTAACATGGAAATGATTAAAAAAATTTGCTTTTCTTTGAAAATAGATTCTCAAATACTATCCATCTAATTGTACTTGAATATACATGCGTATCTTGCGTTATATCAATTCTTTGATTTTCGATGACAGATGACTTATTAATTTTTTTTCAAGAATTATATATTTTTCGCATTGCTTATTCATAGATGATAAATTTCATACTTGTGATCTTAAATATTCCTTCGCATATACTATATATTAGGGGAAACTACATAATAGTTTTTTTATAAAATATGAAATATATTCGCAATTTTGTTTTATAATCAACTTTATTTCAATATTTAAAAATAATTAAAAAATTTTGTTCTTGAAATCCTATATTTTTAGATTAATCATATGATGGCCTTTATCGAACAAGAGGCTAACGAGAAGGCAGAGGAAATCGATGCTAAGGCAGAAGAAGAATTTAATATCGAGAAAGGTCGCTTGGTTCAGCAACAAAGATTAAAAATCATGGAATACTACGAGAAGAAAGAAAAACAAGTTGAACTACAAAAGAAAATGTATGTATTAATATAAAGAGTAATTTTAATATTCTACAAATACAAATACATATGCTTGATACATTGTAACGTAAAATGTTTTGTTATATTTTTAATAAAATTTGTTGTACAGTCAGTCATCGAATATGCTGAACCAGGCTCGTTTGAAAGTTTTGAAAGTTAGAGAAGATCATGTACGTAATGTACTAGATGATGCTAGGAAGAAATTAGGAGAAGTAACTAAAGATGCACAGTACCGGGATATTTTGAATTTGTTAATTGTGCAAGGCTTATGCCAGGTATGTTTAAGCAAATTTTTTAATCAGTTAATGCTGTCACATTTTCAGAAATATTTATATATTCTTGATTTTCAGTTGACAGAAAGCCATGTTACCATTCGTGTACGTCAAGCAGATATTCCTCTGGTTGAATCGCTTATCGATACTGTCCAAAATGTTTATAAAGAAGCAACACTGAAAGATGTAACAGTTAAAATTGATCAAGATAATTTCCTTCCAGCTGACAGTTGCGGTGGCGTTGATCTATTTGCAGCAAGAGGTATTTTCTTATCAAATTTTTCTTTGTATTCCTCTCTGAAATTTTATCATGATTTATTTGAAAAACATATGAAAACTTCATCCTTCTACAGGACGTATAAAAGTCAGCAACACTTTGGAAACACGATTAGAATTAATTGCACAGCAATTAATACCAGAAATACGTGGTTCTCTGTTTGGAAGCAATCCCAATCGCAAGTTCACTGATTAAAAAAATGCCCTTCTCATTTTCTCTTCTTTTCATTCTTTTTTCCTTCCTAACAAAAACATTCCCTTCTTTAGAAAGCTAAAATGACTGCAGAATTCGTTATGTAGAAAATGTAGAATCTGTTGTTGACATTGTTGGAAAAAAGAGAGGAAGTGAAATTGTGAAATATATAGAGATATGCGCGCATGCTCATATATATATAAATATATATATACATATAAATATAATATACATATACCTATAAAGTATTTTAATGTGTACAAACTTGTAAATTTTTTTAAGATTTTCCTCTGGAAAAACTTTCCTTTACTTCAGTTAATTTTATTTTTATAAGTTATATAAATGTAGCCATTGTTAATTGTTGTGGTGAGTATAATTGTTCCTCGAAAAAGTTTAATCTTATAAAAAAATATATAGAAGTACATCAAAACGTCATTTTATGGTTTTCTTTCTTCAGACAAAAAAAGGCTATATTGAAAGAATCAATATTTCTTTATATATTCTTATAAAATAGTAAATAACACCATTAATAATTATAAATTGTTTAATGTCGTTTTTTTCCTTTTAAAGTATTTATTTACACTATAAACAAAAAATAAATTTAACATTGAGATTTGTATACAAATTTAACAATACAATGCAGAGACTATTATAATTATTAAAATAATCTATCACAGGATGCAGTATAAATACAATTACCGCATGTAGATAAAATTAAAAACTTTCTTTGCTAGATCCCCGTAAAATGGTTGATACGCCATTTATTTTATGTATTAACTTTATTATTTTGTTAATGTTATGGTAAATATACAATTTCAGTCATTTGAATTTACAATTTAATGTTTTCCTTTGTATTTGCTTCAAACTTTTAATCCAAATAGTTTTTCCTCTTTTTCACAAATTTCCTTCTCTACAAAATCTTTAAAATATTTTTGTAGAATCTTCCTTTTCCTTAAACATTTAAATTTCCTTAAACGTATTACTTAGAGTAATACTTATAGAGTATTAAATGCACATAATTAAGGATTTTACAGATTATAATTCTTTCTTATTGTATGTTTCATATTCTCATATACATATGACAAATTCCACAAATGTTATGTGTATCAGTTGTTGTTTTTTTTAAGTAGATTGTTTCTTCACATCGTTTGTAAGGTTTTCATTTGTTTTTAAAATCTCCGAATTTTCAGTAGTAGTTCTATAACGACTTTCATTGGAGGAAGATTTCTCTTCGTTTAAAGAAATTACTTCATTCTCCTTTCGTTTTTTCAATTGTCCTATGACTTTAACATAATTGTAAGGAATGAGGCCAACGTTTGCACTGTCAGTAGCTCTGCACCATCCTGGCAAATTTTTTGGTTGCAAAGCTTGAGGTGCAAGATAAACTTTTTGACCAACTTTTACACTTAATTCCTCATTATTCGATGCAGTAAAGTCATACAGCACCGACGCAACAAATACTGGTTGGTCATACTGATACCAATCCTTTGGATCCTTACCTAAAATATATATACAGAGATTTAATTAATATTCTATACATAAAATGAAAATTTGCATTTTTCTACAATACAAGGTAAATTCTCATTGTCATACCTTTTATTTGAACATTTCTAATACTATTTGTAATTTTATGAATCATATAAGGTATTACAAAGAATACGCTAAAGAGAAAAAATCCAGACCACAAAGGAGAATTATGATTATTAACATCTTCATTTCCAGTCTTTGCTACAGATTTTTCCCATAATTCATCACTCAGAGAACTTTCACCCTGAAAACCTTAAGGAAAGAGATTAGAATGTATACGTATATGTAATATTAAGTATTTTAATGTATACAGTATATCTGGTGTAAATGTATACACGCGATTATTTTTCTAACAAGGAGATCAGCCACCGATTTTAATTTATACATTTAAATGGGACACACTGTGAAAGTAATATTAATTAATCTCTCACCAGTATTGCGTATAATTTTCTTGTATAACCATTTTAAAAATCGAATCAAAGCAAAAGTATGAAACAATTGTCCTATAGTTGAACGTAACTTTCCAACATTTTCTGCAACGCTTATAATTGCTCTAAACGAGTTTGTTAGAGTAAAATATGTTGATTCCAAAAGCATTGTCATGGACGAAAATGTTTGCAGTACTGTTTCAATTAATTGAAAAGTTGGTCTGGTGCTTTCTTCGAAATACTGAAAAAATCTGTGAGCAAAAATAATTATAAGCGTAAAAATCCATATATCTTATAGAAACAAATAGATTTCTCAAGTCATATATTCTTGTTGTGTTAAAATAAATATCATTTACATTCTTCTAAAAATTCTACTATAATAAAAGTAGATGAGAACCCATGTTATTCAAGTTATAATTCATAAATTGTTGCAAATACTTTAAGTGATAAAATGAATCTAAATAATTAAGTAAATATACTATTTTATTTTAGTATTATTACTATTATATTATATATATATTTTATTTATATAATATTTATATATGTATATAAATAATTGTAACTGCTAACATCATTTTAAGTTAGTTTAAAATCATGATTTACCTGTTTTCAACATCGCCGCTGGGATTACCAAAAGATCCATAATTATTATAACTAGAATATGGACTATAACCGTATGAATTATATCCTCCATATGTACTAGGTCCTCTATATTGACTTCCAAACCCATATCCATATCCGCTATAGCAATTGGACCCATACGTTCTATAATCATTGAAACTGGAATAATTTTGAACTGGATGGCGTGGAGGTATCGGCGGTGGATTTCCTGATGGATTGTTCATAATAGGAAACGGTGCCGAGGTACTTGATAAACTGTAAATAATTTTAGGATTATCCTCGATAATAGCGTAAAAAGTAACAGAATTATAAAACCATTATTAAAATAATTTTCAAACGATAATTGTATTTGTTAGAAACTCATAATATAAGTGTCATCTTTATTATAATCCATTAATAGTATATCAGACCACACACAAATTTTGCTCTCGAGTATTGTACGACTGTTTCATTTCATTCTTTCTTGCGTTTTACTAAATTTTTATTTTATTAGATATTATATAAAACAGTTTTAATACCTGGATGTAATTTGTGGAACATTTCTTAACTGATTTCCAGTAATATCATTTGATCTTTCTGGTGCCATCGTATGTGACGACTTCTCTAAATATAGTAGTTGTTTTTAATCAGATGTCCTGTACAAAGTTCATAACCCCTCTACAAACGTGAAAAGAGCTTCATTTGCATTTCGTACGAATTACGAGTATACATACAATTCTTAACTCTGAAGCCACAGAGCATTCTCGCATTCTTACAAAGGCGTTCAAAGTTCAAAGACGTTTCACAAAATACTGCAAAATACTGCGGTCTGCGAAATGTGCGAACTGCGAGCTATATATACAACAATATACAACGAACAACTACATACAAATACAATTCCACCCAGTGTTGTTAGCTCACTGATATATATATATACTATGGATACGAGATGCTGTGAAACATATTGAATTGGCTTTACATGCCAGCGCTGCTAGGAGGACACCGCTGTACTATATCCCCCCGTACTCCTCTTCACCCCCGTAGTGCTCTACACTTTGCCACTCTTCAGGTGGCGTTGTTCGCAATGTAGTTGCGCGTTGGGGAGAACGACCATTTTCACAGCCTACTCTAGTACAAGCCGTGCTGTACAACTTGACAACACTGTCGTGTTTACAGTTCGAGAGTCCGATTTTCAATAATGGGAGTCTTGTGTTTGAGATTATAATTAACGTTTTTTTCATAGAAAATTATGTTAAAATACACAGTTCATTGTTGATTATGTTTAAGCAATGTGTAATTATTATAACTATGGTAAGTAGAAGTGATATTAAAGCATACTAGTATTTATAAATGCGGTATACATTTTGTGGACTCTCGGAACAGTTTGGTGTTGTGATACATAATATTTGAAATATTTCCAGTGGTTTTAAGAAAATACAAGCATTAAGCAATGGGAAATCATCTTTGGACTAACATGCAACATTTGAAAATGAATGAAGGGATATATAAGTCAATAGAAGCCCGAAATAGACGAAATTATTGTGACGAAGTCGAAGAGGTTAAGTGACTGCATGTATGCGTCAAAGAGGTTGGGTAATCAGTTACTGAAGAGAGAAGTTGTGCAGGTAATATATTATAATATTGTCTTATAAAGGATAATTTTATAATTGTTGTAAATTTTTGGAAATGATATGTGCATTAATTTCTAATTGACTATTGTTTATAGTTATAACATAATCATTTATGTAGTAAAATATTAGAAAAAATTTATAATAATTTACACAAAATACTGGGATAATCTTTACCACAAATGCATCTATCTAAAAATGCTAAATGATGTATATCTGACTAATATGTTAATTTACATAAAATGTGTTTATGATTTTCAGATTTCATAAAATCTGATTCCAAATTAGGAACATTTATTATGGCTTCGATTATTGCACACATGTGAGTAATACAATTGTTACATCATCTGTAGAAGTGGAAAGACCACCCCTTTGTAAATGATCAAAATATTAATTATTTACAATTGTACCTTTATCCTCCATAATTAATAATTTATATATATTAAAATTTAATTTTTTTGCAACAGAATGGAACCCATAACTGGATATATAAATCTTAATGGAATCATCAACAATACAAGTGGATAAATAATCAGTGTCAAGAATTTTTTAAAAACTGCTTACATCAACAGAAAGATTATGAAGATCAGTATTATCATCATCGGAATTCATGAAATATTAATTCATTACTTTCTTGAAAAACTTGTAATTTCGTGACATTACTAATCACAATCTGTGTTTTAAGTACCAAGAAATCAAAAGTATCGCTACATACAAGCATGCAAAAATAAATTTTTGAATTTGTTATTTTAATACCCCAATGGGGCGAAATTACAAGCTTTTCTTTATAATTATTCATTAATTTTAAGAAACCGTTAATTAAATCAGAATCAATAAACTCTATAACTAAATTTTCATGCTCTTCAATTATTCTTTCCCTGCGCTCTATCATAAGTCTTGGATATCTGAACAAAAGATTCTCCAGTACATCGTTAGGAGATGGAATATTCTGTTACCTTTGGATATCAGTTTCTGCAAAATGCAGACTACAAACTGCAGAATATTTTGTTGGTGTCCAATTTTTACGGTGAATAGCCATCCATTTTTCCACAATTGCTCATCCTTGAGGAATTTAAATACAGAAATATAATTATTTTCTTTCAGCGTACTATCATAATTTCCCTTACAAGTGGGGACACAACAACGCCGTGGCATTATTAACTAATAAATATATTATAAAACTTGTGAAAAGAACTATGTAAAACAAATTTTCTAAAAACTCTGTATGTATATAATACATATGATTTTGTAAAAATTTAGATGTGATATTATTAAAATGTTATTAATACTAAATTGAAATGTATTGAAAAAACAATAGATTCTATTAAGTAAATGTGCTACACAAAAAGATAATGACCTAAACAGTTAATAAATAGTACTTATCTCCATTATTGCACTTTTTTATTTTCGAAAATTAGCTATACTACATAATAATTAGTACACGATATGTACTACACATTGATGAGAAAATTTGAAAACTACGCGGGAAACTGAGAGGCCGGTAGGGGAGATTGAGAGTCTGATTCAGTGGGTTGGGTTAGGTATATTGGTATATATATATCAATCGGACTCTCGCAGTGTTGCCGTTTTTACCTTCAGCACGGCTAGTACTAGAGTAGGCTGTGCCATTTTTAACCATTTTGGTTTACAGCAGGGGGAGAAAACTCTTATGTATGGCCTTGGACTGCTTAGTATAGTTGAGGGAACTAGACTAGATGGCACCACGATCACAGCACATCACGTGATTAACCGTGATTGGACATGACTGATGTTTAATCCCTGGCGCTATTGGTCGCAATTTTGGCGCTAATATCCGCCAAAATCAACAGTCAACTGTCAATCTCTGTGCCTCGTGCTGTGATTGTGTAGACAGTTGTGGACTGCAGAAATAGCAATTTTATATTAATACAGGTGGATCGAGTAGCTTGGGCTCGCGGCGGACGCGGGGACGAGGGTACTGTGTGCGAGCAGATCGATTGCTAATCGATCAGTTGATAATTAACCGAAATTCGGAAAAATATTTTCCCAGATAGCCAAAATGCTCGATTCTGGCCAGGGCAGTTATGACCGTGTGGGCTCGTAACGTTCCCTCGGCACAAGCTGCTCTCGGCCCGTCGGTCCTGATTTCTGCCAAATTTTACGACATTCGCCACTCGGACCTACTTAAAATTTGGCAGAAATCAGGACCGACGGGCCGAGGGGAAGCTTGTGCCGGGTTTGCGCCGAGGGAACGTTACGAGCCCTCACGGTCATAAATGCCCTCCTCAGATTATAGCCATCGTGTGCCTTTTGCCCATTCAAGCGACGTTCGGCCCGTCTACCTGACCCCGACACGCCGGGCTCGATCTGTGCGCGAGGATCGCTTGGCTATCTGGGTTAGTACGTGAACTCCTAACATTTCTTCGATCCTCTCATCCTACTCCTACCTAATATTATTATGTATTATTATATTATTTTATTATGTATTATTAATTACATTAAAATAAAACAATTGTTAACTTAAACTATGTCTACAAAATTATTGTATCCTTGTACTTTGAGCATAGTAGGTATATTTCAGTATATCTATAGCTATAGAATCGTATAGATGTATATATATAGGTTTTAGTTGAGGGAATTAGGATAGATGGCGGTGCTAAGGTCCATACATTATACATGGGAGATTTCCCCCCCTGGTTTACAGCGTGGTTTGGACACTGATATATAGTATATATATCAGTGGGTTTGGAGCAGGCGTGTATTTTACTGTTTATCGTGTTTTGTCGTGCATATTTAGTGAAAATAAAAAAAAATAAAATGTTAAAACATTAAACATTAAATGTTTAATGTTTAGAAACATTTTTAAAATTACTATTCACTTTCTGCGAATTCCAATAATCATTACTCCTGTTTCTTTTATATTATATTTATATATAAATATATTTATTTCACTATTTCCATGAATATTATTTTTTGCAACCAGTTTTTTTAATTTTAACCTTCATACAAGCAGTTCGTATTATTGTGCTATATTAATACGCGTCCCTTGTAAATTTAATCTTTCAAACTTCGCGCTAGTTCCGTTAGTACAGCGGTGTCCTCTTAGCAGCGCTTACATCTAAAGTCACTCTTCAATATGTTTCAACTGCTCTACGGCCACTGACAATATCAGTGGTCGCATGCGACTTCCTGATGTGGTAAGAAACCGTGCGGGTTTGTGTCTTTTCCGTTTAGAAAACCAAGATGGTAAGTCCGTCGTGCGTTGTCAACAGAAAATCCGTTTGCATCCAGCCCTTTGAGTGCTGTATCGTTTCGTACTGGATAAAATAGTGAACTATAACAATTCAAGTAAAGAGTACGGCAAATATGTTTCCTCGAATCCGTGAATTTCTATTCGGAAGAAATTATGGTTAGGTTGTGCGAGTACGGTTAGGTTCGCTGTAGGAATTTGTTGACACGATTTGTCCATAAAAAACTAGCGTCTGATATCAATTGCAACTACAATTCTTTTTATATTGCGTGCAACGCATCGAATAACGATAACACTGTGAACGATAATTTAACCTAAGCGTACAGATCGCGACACCTTAAAACAGGTTAAAAGCTGCAACATCGGGTTTGAATATTTGTCGATGTATACTTCAGTTTATTTAATACTAATTGTACACAAAGTGATTAACTTATTAATTTCTAGGCACGAGGTCCGAAGAAGCACTTGAAGCGTCTTAACGCGCCCAAAGCATGGATGTTGGACAAATTAGGGGGTGTGTATGCCCCACGTCCATCCACCGGACCCCACAAGCTCAGGGAATCTCTCCCTCTTGTTATTTTCCTCCGTAACAGATTGAAGTACGCCTTGACCAACTGCGAAGTCACAAAAATTGTGATGCAGCGTTTAATCAGAGTGGACGGCAAAGTTCGTACGGACCCCAATTACCCAGCTGGTTTCATGGGTAAGCAAACAATACGTTTTATCTACGTTTATGGCCATGTCGAAGCTGCAATATCTTCGAACAAAAGATATTACAGTCAAAAATTGGCCAATAGCGAGTAACGGTTCTTTTCTAAGGTCACAGATCGAGTAATTATATTCTTTCTGTATTACCCAGAAAGTGCACATTCATGTAACAATTTCAAGTTTCAATAGACATTTATTATTCCGCTACATTTTCGATGCTGTTGGAAAAGAAAAATATTAATTGCAGTAACCGATTCACGAACTGCTTTGTATATTAATAGACTCCGGATGTTCATGCAAAATAAAAAGTTTGCGCATCAATTGCGAGATGCAGGAGCTAAATATAAATTTACATTCTTCATTAATAATTTTAATGTGGTGAAAATAATATATTAATACTCTTAAAGTCTTTCAATATTTTCACTGTTTTAAATTGCACTAGCTCATTTTTGTTAGTAATGCATAAAATCTGGAGTCCATATATTAGAATTACTAAGGTCGACGAATCGTTGCAGATGTTATCACTATCAAGAAGACTGGTGAATTCTTCCGGCTGATCTACGACGTTAAGGGACGTTTTACCACCCACAGAATTACGGCAGAAGAAGCGAAGGTACTTGTCATTGGCACGAAAATCAGAATAAAGTTGAACCATGCGAAATATATATCGGTTTCTTTGAACACTGCGGTATTGTCTGTTATAGTACAAGCTGTGTAAAGTAAAGCGCGTTCAAACTGGACCTAAAGGTATTCCATTCCTGGTAACACACGACGGAAGGACCATTCGTTATCCGGACCCGGTCATTAAAGTTAACGACACCATTCACTTGGACATCGCCACTGGAAAAATTTTGGACTCTATCAGATTCGATTCGGGTAATGCATGTTTTCTTATTTCTATGTGTACATTGTTCTGTTCGTATGTATTTTTGAAAAATATACCTATTTCATACATTTTCGTTCTTTTAAATAGGTAATCTCTGTATGATCACTGGCGGAAGAAATTTAGGGCGTGTCGGTACTGTTGTCAGTCGCGAACGTCACCCTGGGTCCTTTGATATTTGTCATATTAAGGATTCGCAAGGACATACTTTCGCAACAAGGTATGGTTTTATTGTTCGTACTCGTTGTAATCGAAAAATTTTGCAAAATAACATCAATGGATTCGCGTATTGGCCTTCATCGAAGCTATGATGATGCGTAATTGTACATTATAGTCAAAATATTGGCCGAAATGAAATTCCTTCATATTGGTCACTGATTGCCTTCACATAGGCTTCTCAGTATTACCCAGTTAGGAGACAGAAACAATTCGAAAGATGTCGGAACATTTTGAGATTGATACATCTGAATTACTCTGCGCAGGTTGAACAACGTGTTCATCATCGGCAGGGGTACAAAGCCGTACATTAGCTTACCAAGGGACAAGGGTGTCAAGCTATCGATCGCCGAAGAGCGCGACAAGAGGTTAGCAGCGAAAGGAGTGAATTAATGTACATTTTCAAAAAAAAACATTCAATAAACCGAGAAATTCTTGGTGAATAAAAGATTTGCTTTCCATCATCATCATCGTCCTTCTATTACGTTCGCGCAGGACTCGCTCTTGTTGGTACCGCATTATAGTCGAACGGAAACGTTCCGTCGAACGAAACGTGTCTAGCGTAAATACATTCATTAAATTACTAATTACGGTCTTTTTTTCGAAAGGCGAAACTCTGGATGCATTAACGGTCGTATTAAACGATAGACGCCCTATGATCCACGTACTTTCTGGCGAGAGTACAGTGGATAGCTATATGAAAAATAGCTTGTAACAATTATTAACGATTGGCTATCGAAGAAGTATCGACGTAATAGTAAACAAAATGCGTTTGTGTAAATATCACGATCTGGTTAAATATGCTTTCATAAGAATTACACCGTCCAACGGTAATTTTGTGTTTCAATAACCTAACCGATAGATGATTCTTCATCTCTGGTTATTAAAACGCAAAAAAAAAAGTGAAAATTTATCGGACAGTGTTATTAAGGCGTATCGGGTGCGAAACGAGACGTCGCTTTGAAGCCGCGGTAAAGGTAAAGAACATCTTTCACGATCTTTTACGATCACTTTGCTGGCAGCCATATTTCGGTATTTAATTCCAGTGCGTTCCGAAGCATCGCATTGCATTGTTCGTCTCTGTACTTCTCGGACTGTTTCTGTACTTGTTTGGCAGCTTTCAGATACCTAGAAGAGAAAGATCGGCGATTAAGAATAGGACTGTTGCGCGTTCGATGACACGGAATCATTAGAAGAGCCAGTACTTTTGTATACAAAGAACCGTGTTTTTCACTTCTCTCTCGACGACTCGCGAGGATTCGTTAGTCGAAGATGGTGCGTAGTCCGCGGAATCGCCCGGCTTCGTTCTGGTCAACGGATAAATACGGACCCATCCACCTTCCTTCGTGCAGGGCGTGTTCCAGTCCTTCCCATTGTCCCAGACCGAAGTCTTATCGTGGTCCTCCGAGTTGGTACCGCGGAAACCGCGAGGAATGTACTTGTCCACCAACAGAGGGTTGTAACGAGCCCACGAATTCGAACAATCGTGGAGAGTTGATTGTCTAAGCTGGTGATAAGCAGGTGAAATTTTGTAAACGAATAAGTGAACTGTTTATTTCGATCTCTGCTTATTACTGAACATTTTTAGCAATAGCCGGGGCAGTAACGATCGACACACGTACAGTAGGTTGAAGATCTGTGCACAGATTGACGAAAGTGTCTGTCTCCCGACCGGTTCTCGACTTCTTCTTCGCGGTCCGGCCCTTGGAAAATTTGGAAGACTCTTCGATCTCGAGGTTGGCGCGACTGGTCGACCATATCGTGAACAGGGAGAGTCCAGTGTTGCATACCGGAAGACCCAGTAAATCGAACAAGTCGTGCAGCAAGGGTTTCTTCACCTCGGAATCGATCTCGCAGTCGTTGCTTAATGCCGGGCTGAGATTGACCTGTTGGAATGCCGGTTCCTCCACGTTACGAACATTCGTCTTCGTTCGCGTGCAAGCCGAGAGCTCTATACATATTACATCAACCTCGAGTAACCATGGTTTCAGATCCTTGTCGATCAACACGTCGAAGCCAAAGAACTCGAAGCAATTGGAAGATCTCGGTATACCCGCCGCTTGGCTCAGTATCGTCAGGCTCACCAAGCAGGCGATTCTTTGCCAGAGGAACCAATCGCAGTAACCGGCTTGCTCGAAATACCGCCTCAACTGTCTGAAAGTCCATTTACAGCCTACAACGATTTCAACTCCATCACTGATTGCTTTCGCTCTTTTCAGATTTGTCGGGAGATTCTACGAGGGAGAGAGAGAGACGATCAATTATTACCAGAACCGACGCGCTCCTTTTTCTCCGCGTACCCCGGACCGAGCTTGTTCAAAGAGAAGTTGGTCAGGTGTCTGAAAGGATCGTTCAGATGTTCCAACGAGAACTTCTCCGTTGCGAAACGCGTCAAGCCTTCCTTGTAGAGATATATGGTCAGAGGCCGGTACGATGGCACGCACACGTATAGCCTCAGATCGAACTTGTAGCCCCCGATCAGGAGAGGATTCTCGATGTACCTTTGCACCACCGTCGTGTTGTCGTACGTCAGATCGCTCAGTTTCTGCACATCGTGGAAACAAACTGCTTTGAATTTGGTTCTTTCGACGATCTACGGTGATCTCGAAACTGAAAGTTCTTACGCGAAACAGGAAAATCCCTCTACCCTGGCTCTGACTGACCGGCTTGCAGATCCAAACTCTGTCGTCCTTCTCGCAACGATTGCATTCCTCCGCGAATTTCGTGTACTCCGACGGCAAGTTGTACCCTGCGGGACTAACGCGATGCATTCCACATTTGATAACGATCAAACACCCGCTCCAGCTGTCGTCGTTCGTGTTCTAGATCGTACCTGAAGTCGTAGACAGAGCCGTGCATCTTCTTCATGCATCTCAGGTGGCGGATCAGATTATCCTTTCTACAGATCGAGCTCAACTTCGGAATCCTATTGACGAACTGTGGGAAATCGGTCGTTTCCGTTAGCATATTATTTATTTATTCGATACATCGCCCTACAACGTTACAAGGACACGATGTGAAATCGTTAGAAGGTAAGAGACAGCGACCTCACGTCCATTATCATTTGTAAACTACCGGCTAGTTAGCTACACGCGGCTTGCGTCTTGTTCAGGGGTACGCGTGCATAAAGTTTCGTATAAATTTCAGCCGAATAGAGAGCCGGATGCGTTATTACCTGCCAGGGCAACGGCCTGTAATGAGGCGACGGGAAACCACCGGACCGCCACCATAAATTCCATCGATCTTTGAATACATTATTGTCGCCAGCGTATTCCCGCCAGCCGCGTTCCGTGCAAACCTGCGAAAAGTATGCGACATTCTTGTACTCTGCAACCTCAGTTCGATCGGTCGCGAGAAGCCCGAGCCGGTAGCCCGTGTCGAACGGGTTGCATATTCTGGTTCTCGAGGCCGGTTTCGCAAGAAAGTTCAAGAATTTTTTTCTAAAAATCTATTGAACGTTTTGCATTAGGATTTCGCACAGATACTCATGTGCTATTTAAAGTACACGTGTGATTTTTTCAAGTAAAAATAATCAAATTTGTCTCCGATTTTTCAGAGACGTGGCACTGAAAGTGTTAAGAAGAATACGACTTGAGAACACAAGAATTGAGAAGCTCCTCGTCGACGCGCACGTGACATTCGATATTGGACGACGAGCACCGATAGAGCACCGATTAAACGCTTCGATATTACGCATTCCGCGTTTTCCGGAGTCTCGGTGGAGCACGCGAGCGAGCAACGGGTGGGGAACACCCCCTTGATTTATTTGTCGTGTTATTAGAGCATTAAGCAGGGCTGCCTCTGGTACACCAGAAGCGAGTCAAGGTCCCTAATTACAATTAAATTCGGCGCGGTATCTCCGTTCGCCGTCACGGTAGCCTACTTTTATTATTCGGCCGCGTATAATGGCCGTGCAACATTTTCTTAAAACTTGCCGATCGATCCGAGCCGCGGAAGGACGTCGACACCATTTTACACCCCTGTACTACCACACGATCCGTGGGATCATTTCGTTTTGGTGTTCGCATTCCCGTGGATTCCGGAAAACTAACGTGTGTTCGATGCTTCCGCCGACACGCCGTCGTCTGATCGTTCCTACGTTGAAGCTTAACGAAACTAGGGGTGCCTGGCCTACTCTAATTAGAAACGATCGACGAGCTCCGCCATCGCGATAGCCTGCTCCCTTTACCCAGAATCGTCGGCTAAATAATTGTGTAATACGTTCCGCGACCGTGTCGATGGCGACCGCGTCGAATACCGTTGAGGATTCCGATCTTCTTTACGAGAAGCCTAGATAGATATCTATTCTGGCTAGAATTAACCGCAGGATGATCCACTAGGTGTTACAGGGTGGTTCAACGCGAGACTCGAGCTGAGGAAAATTTTTAAAAAATGTCTACGTGTTCTATTCATGATAAGCAGAATCCCCAATTTTTGGGGAACTGGTCCCCAAAATATTTTTACATAATAATATCTTTGAATAGATCATTGTGAAATTTTCGTTGATTTGATGAAATTCGCCGAATTTAATTGTAATTAGGGACCTTGATCGATAACTTTCTTCCGTCTCGTTTTTGGATGTTTGCTAAGTCGGAACTGCACTTTACAGGGTCGCGCGTTAGGCCAGTCTCCGAGCCAAGAGGGGTCGGTTGCATAACGCGAGAGAGGGTTACGTCTCCGCGGAATCGTCCTCGTAGGTTCGTGCGAGTCAGGAAGAGTCGGTTACGGGTGCGCCGCCACGAACGCGTTCTCTATTCTTTGCCCTTTTATTATTGCATGTCGCACTTACTTAATAGCCGCTCCGATGCTGTTCTAAAAGCGGTGCACGCAAAAGCGCGTCGCATCCCGCTCGAGACTCTGCAGGTATGCACGTGCATATGTACACCGTACGTACCTTGAAAAGTATTCAGTTCAAGGACACGGCTAAGTTTGTAACCGTGCCCCGAACAAATTCCGAGCGACATAAAAGCGTGACGAGACGTATCCCCGATATTTACGAGCGACGAGCTGCTCGTGCTCGTTTCCCGTCGTTCCTTCTTTCTCGCGTCTTTAACGCTTTAACTGCCAGACGAACCACCTTCCCTTTTTGCCAAACGGGTCGCGTGATCGCTTCATCCTTTCTTCGAGGAACCAGAGATGCGACTGTTATTTTTGGAACCGATCGAGACGGTCCCCGAATTCCTGCTCAAAGGGCACGTTGCGCCGGGCCAGTTGAAACGTTAAAGCTGGAAGTCTGCTTTTGGTGTCGCTTGTTCCTTTTCGCGTTTATGTAGAAGCAGGTTGAAACGCTTACGATGACTAGACTGTGTGGGTTTTATCCGTTTATGGAAACAATGCGTTGGTGAAATTTGGAATAGTGAAGAGATTATAGAAATGTAAGGATGTTGCAATCTCACTCGCAGTCTAATGATGACTCTTAGGGCCCTAACGCTCTAACACTTATGATAGAGCTGCAATGAACGTTCAGAGCGTAGAGACTCAACTACCACTTTTTACCATTTATCCTCGACTGTACAACAGGATGTAGAGACATGAACAGGCGAATGTAACTGTTATTATTAGACTGCGGATCTTTTTGCATTTATCAAGAAATTGTTTGGGCGAAATATAAGAGAGTAAAAGATCAAAAACATTCAAGAACGTTGTAATGTTGCTTTTAATGTAACAATTCCTGCTTTCCACAATCAATGGAAAACATTTTGATTTTGCATAAAGATCCGCAGCTTGAACGCAAAAGTAGTGTTACGGTCGGAGTATCGAATCGCGGATCGTACCTGAACGAGCAGATGAGGTCCCGCACCGTTGTCGTTGAGTCTGAAGACGAAGGGCCCGTCCAAGTATTTCACTGCCATGCCGACACATTGTACTCCGGTATTCCGGCGCGCGATCAGTGGACGGAGCGTTGACACGGCTCGCTTTTTCGATCAGAGAACAGAGTACATAACAGAGTATAACAAAGAACGTTCGGTAGCCTAAAGTGCCCGCGAATATTTCACCGTAGAACGGCTCACCTATTTCCAAGCGGAACGCGATCCCCTATTGTCGCATCGTTCGAGCTTTCCATTCATGAAACTTCAGGGGAATGTGAAACGGACATGAAACTCGTTTGGAAATGACTTCCGCGTCCCGGCATCCGTGGAACGGTATTCAAATGTTCCGGCGATGGGACGCGCGGTCCTCGCGTATCCTTGTCTCGGGGCGAGGTACCATCAAATTTGTTTCACGGCGGCTTCTGTTCGAGCCGAGTCTCGCGCGGCCCGACGCGACGACGATTCCCGTCGACGAGAACCGTCGAACGAGCGGTTCTCCTTTCGTCGGTGAAATATTTCGGTGGAACCGCACGCAAGCGAGCCAGCCGCCCGATTCTCACTGGTGTGCACCGGTGTGGACGTCTCGGTCTACGCAATCGCTTTGACCTGGTCGCAGGTGCGCAGGTATTGCCCGTGTGCCGGTTCTCCTCGTCGCTTTCCAGCTTTTATGGGCTTTCGGTGGACACCGCGACCACGGCAAGGACACCGGAAGTCTGTGCCGCCGGCTCGGTGCCTCGACGCTCTCGCTTCGCCAACGCTGCGATACACCTTTATAGATCGTTATCGCGGACACGCGACTTTCCAGCGGCGCGCTACGTTCGCCAAAGCTCTGATATACAACGAACAACCGTGTCAGTGTCGACGGTTCAAGTTTAAACGGCGAGATCTACGTACCGACGACCACGCGTGTCAAGGAAACGATGCACAGTGAACACCGTAATCGAACTGCCGCGTCGCGCGCCGCGCCGACCAAGGATCGTGTTCGAGCCGTTCGCGGGTCGATTAACCGATTAACACCGTCTCTCTCAAATTCCTTCAATTTTCTTTGCCAAACCGTTCGATCGAACTCGGCATTTCGAAAATCAATTTACACGATAATTAGACTCGCGAGGAAACTTTCGAGAAAAGGCCGAAGGGTGCACCGGCACCAATTTCCGTATATGTATATAACTAATAAACAATTTTAGTGATTTCGGCGCCACAGGCTCGATCAAATGTTACTCGCTAAACAATTTTGCAATTTAAATTGTTCTCGACGTTTCGATCCGAATGTGGACCATTTTCAAGAGAAATTTTGCGTCTGTAAAATACTGTTTCCACATAATAAGTTGCATTATTTGTTTTTCACCCATGACTTAAACACCTAGTGTTCTCACATACAAGAGCAATTGTATGTAATAAGAGCAATGGTATACATATAAGCACATGTGAAGTGGCTATGGTGGACCGGCATGATTCATAATTGCCGCCAAATATTGATTTCAGAACTCATCGATCTCTGTGTTCTGATTGGCTATCGTTCGATATTCGTCGTTCCTTTGTACTGACGTTTGGTTTCAGTTTAACGTCTACCGGCATGGTGTTAATTAGTTTTCTCAAAAGTTCCATCATTGAATTTATATATGCAATTCGTTTACACTTAGCAAGTATGTCAAAGTTTTATTAGTATTACCCGGTTTTGTTGAACAATTACTATAGCTTACAGTATTTTACAGACGCAAAATTTCTCTTGAAAATGGCCCACATTTGGATCGAAACGTCGAGAACAATTTAAATTGCAAAATTGCTTAGTGAGTAACATTTGATCGAACCTGTGGCGCCGAAATCATTAAATTGTTTATTTTAACTATCTACGATCGACATAAAGGAAAATTCATGTATGCATATATATTCAAACCTGTATTGTGCCGAGCATCTACGAACGAAACGTGCTTGATCTGCTATAGATTGCTTATAATAATACATTGACACACTTTATGCTGGATTTGGATTAAAAATCGCCTCGATATCATCGGGCCAAAGACACACCGTCATCGACAAAATCATAATTATTTTTCAGTTCGATCGAATGGTAGAGAGAGCCTGCGGCAATTCGGTTGCGTTCTCCACTGTGTACTTTTCCACGAGCCGTGGTTTGTTTACGGTGTCATTCAGAAATTTCGTGGCCCGTCGAACAACCGGAAACGGTTCTATCGGCGCGCCTAGGAATATCTATTCTCGCGGGTGTATTAATAGACACAGAGAAGCGTTCATTGAAGTCCGCGGCGGTAACGTATCCGTTGCGAAAAAGACTCACCAGAAAAATGTCTCGCGTGTCTGGCTTCGGAGGTAGGAGGTACCGCAAGGTTACTTTAATGACAAATCGATGGAACCATCCCTTTGCCAGAGAGCCGCTTCCTTCCTCCGGTTTACTCACGGGTCTTCACGTGTCTCGAGTCCTTCGCTTCCTTTCGGGAACCTAACCGCGGATACGTCGAGACCAATCGTTCTTTGTTTTCGCGCCTCGCTTCTCTCGATTCGATCTTCTGCCCGAAAGAAAACGTTGTTGTTGAAGCAAGCACTGCTAGGCGAATTGCGGATTTTATTTATTCCGGTGATCGATGCAGAACAGTAGTTTTATTTTACATAAAAGCAAAATTTCTAAGGTTATGTGCATTTAAGACAAACAATCCAATGTCAATCTTTGATCATGATTACTCTAAAATATTAGACATAGTCAACCTGGAAACATTATCTGATCGAAGAATAGTATCCGACCAGAGCTTTATTTTTAATTTGATAAATAATAATGTAGATTGACCCGCACTCCTGAGGCAAATCAATTTCTACGTACCTGAACGTGTTCTGAGAACGAGAGCAGGATTTCAAACAATCAAATCCGAATCCATAAATGGAGTAATAAATCCTTTAAATCGCATTATTGAAAGCTCAAAGATACTGTATAATAATAATGAATTTTTTAATGGTACGTTACAGGAATTCAAAAGAAAATTGGAGGTACAATGGGAGACAAAAGTACAAGAAATTCGAAATCCATCAATACATGGCAATGAAAGCCATTCACGAGTATATATTTTGCATTAAACTTTTGCGAATACTGTACCCTCTGTAGCTATATTCAGTGGTCTACGCTTGTCGCGTTTCCATGCTAGTGAGAGACAACACGATGAATTTGACGTTTTGTAACAGTTTATAATTTTTTTTGCTCTGTAACTGTTTAGTGAATCCTAATCAATTTTGAACATAATTAATTACATAATTTTTACTACATATTAAAAAAAAACTGGAGTTTCTAGTTGCGTTTTTTCAAGGTTAAAATAGGGTTTGAAGTGGAATTTTATAAATTCTCCATAAGAAGACGTGTTAAAATGTGCAAACTTTAAGTTGCTATAATTCTTAAACGGTGCAGTGAATCGAACCCGAACTTTGGTAATTGCATTAATTTAGTAAGAACTTTATCTTGTCAAATTTTCAAAAATTTTGTTGCGTTTATATATACCTCCAGAACATCCTTAATATCGTACCTGCATTTCTTTAGTTTCGCGCTTGTCCCTTTTTATGTAAATTTTAGGTTGAGACTTTTTTTTGGTATGTTTCTTTTTGTTTTTATCAGTTCTACTGTAAACAACTGTAAACATTTGTATAAAAAGACCTCAGTCGTATATAATAATAATAATAATAATAACAATAATAATAAAATCGGCTTGTTTCTTTCCAGGTGCGAAGAGGGAGAGAGAAAATACTTGAGACGAAGGAGACTTACATGAACATTTTATTTTATTGTAAGCAACACGTAACACGGATACAGAGGCTCGTGCGGTTCTCAGCCAGCAGTCGTGTTCGAATTCGCGCTACGGATTGCGGATGTCGAATTCTACGGCAGCTGTCTGCCACGAGCCCGCGAAGATGGCACAGAAATCGGTAACCTTGTCTAAAATAATATGGCAACTGCTATCAAAGAGTGCAAGTTCCTCGATCCTCGAAGCCGATTCTCTCGAATCGCGTTTAATCTACGTCTAACATAAGTATGTATTCCGAGAACGAGAGAGAGATTAGAGAGACGATATATAAAATACAATCGTTCCCTGTCCGCGTTTTCGGAACGCGTCTTGTCGTCCCGACGAAGGTTCGTGCCGGTGGAACGATCGGAGACGACGGCGGACGTTCGTCGCGGGTGGAAGAAATCGAGCTCCGTTATCTCGAGATTCCGGTTGTAATCGTTCCCTTCCGTTCCGTTCCGTCCCGTTCCGGTCGCGTCGAATGATTTACGGCGAAATTCGCATGCACGAGGGAATCCCGGGTCCCGGGGTCTGCTCCTCGATTCGATAATGGTAACAAGTGTCTCCGCGGAACGCTTGTTAGTCGACGTGGAACCTATTCGTCGTCTAATCACGCGATCTACGACCGCGAGTCGGGCATCCGTCAATTAGTACCGCCGACGAATCGTGACTAGCAACATTCCCGTTTGAATTTTCAATGTTTCTTGCATCGAACGATCCCCGCGATTAACGACTCCCGAGCACAAGAGACTCGACGAGCGACCGTCTTTGGTAGCGATGGACGCGATAAAGATAAAGATTCTCTCCAGCGTCCGATTCCTCCGTGTTCTCTATCGGAGAGGCAATCTATCGTTCGGATCGCTCGTACCTTCCGGGTCGACATTTACGTGACGACGCTCCGGATGCACCTTGGCCCTACGAAATATGTGATAACGCCAGTAATACTAATTGCTCGGGCGACCTTTGCGTGATCCGACCGCGAGACCAAAGCCAAGCGAGTCGGTGCGGCGTGCCCGCGTTCCTTGTATCGTTTTGCAGAATTTATAGAATTTCCAGACGCGTCGTCTACGGCAATACGACTTTCCGCTTCAAGCTATTCCGAAGCGTATCCGAGAGGTGTGCTAACCGCGCGCGTCTACCCGTCCGTCTTCGAGACCGGAAGCCGCGGAGTCCCTTCTGCTTCGGTTTTGTTAGTCGTGGAATGTCGACGCTTTCCAGAGTTCCGTTCCCGGCTGATATCCCGACGCTGGAGTCTGATAACAGCCGCGCGTCGCATACCAGGCACAGCTGAAAACTGGAACAGATTCGATAATTTCGACGACGATTTGTGTCGCCCGCGACTCGGTGTCCGCGGCTTGTTCGCGGCCTCGAACGTTGTCGGTACACAACGATTAGCAGCGGCATTATCCTGAGCACCGAGCAAGCGGCGGCCGATCACGGAATCACGAGGAAACGCGATCCTCGAAGGACACGCCGCTTTCTTCTTTCTCTATATATTCTAATATATTCTATATTCGTTGATCGACGACTGTCGCCGACTTCGAGGAGCTTCTTTTTCGCGGCCGCGACCTTACCCGCGATCTCTCTCGTCCGGTCGAGCAGGTCCGGGCCGCAATCGATAGAGATAATTAGTTTTCTATTAGCGTACTCGTTCGTAATAAACACCGCGTTCCCGTTTGATATCGTTCGCCATCGATCGCACATCGCGGCGGCGCCATCTCTCTTTCGTTGGGTTAGTGCTTTTTTTTGTCTGTTTTACGTTTCCGAGGACGCTGCGCGCGTCCGGTCGATCGAATAAGTCATACAAGAAGAAAATAAGAAGAAGAAGAGGAAGACGAAAATAACATCGTAAAATAACATCGTGCGGAAAGAATTTCGTGCTCGTTAAGCTAAGGTACGCGTATTCTTCGCAAATTTTTTTCAGCTTTTTCCCTTATTTTCTCGGCTTCCATGTTCCCCAACCCCCAACCCTGTCCTTCTCTGCCCTGCCCTGAATGTCTCCCTCGCTTGTCGTGCGTCGGGGTTCGACGAGCCGCGGTTCTAACGCGCGTGATTTTTGCAGAACGGACGACCGCCCTTCGCGTAGAAGCTCTGGCCCTCGAGATTCTTCCTGCACATCTGCAACAGAGAACAAGAAATCTGTCCTACTATGTCCAAGCAATGCTTCTCGCAGAATCGCATACGGGACTTATGGCCGGGACTTCGTCCGAGATTATAGTGGAGCAGCTGTGCTTTGATCTTTCAAAGTAGCCTCTCGCTTGCAGGATTGCCGGAGTGTGGGATGCGCCTTCTCATTTCTCAATAACGCAAGAGCGCTAGATAAAAGATCAATCTAGGCCGCAGCGCCCCCTACGGAAGAGGATAGGCCCAATGAGGACGCAGGAGACCCGATACGACGAGTCGCCCACCACCACTATGGGTGGGATATAGTCCCGTCCCCTCAACTTCCGTCTAACAAGGGAAGGACCTCAAGTGACCGACTTCAATTTTGATAATTCTTTGTGAGACGATGGTATACGGATCCCTAATGATGTCTGCAAAATATTAGGTGTAGTCACTCAATAGTTTCAAAGATACAAACAATTAAACTTTCAAGTTTACGAAGTTCCATCAGCCGTGTAAGCAGGTTGCGTGAATTTCAATTGTTCATATCTTTAAAACTATTGAGTAATTACACCTAATATTTTGCAGACATCATTAGGGATTCATATACCATCGTCTCATAAAAGATTATCAAAATCGAAGTCGGACACTTGGGGTCCTTCCCTTGTAAGGGAGAGTCGAGCCCCACACTACCCCTCGAACTTCATCTTAGGGGGCTGTGCGTAACAGCATTTCCCCACTGGACTGAAAAAAAGGCCGCAGTCGCCCCCAAATTTCCTATTTTTACGTTTACGAGGCGTAGTTTGCACTATTCGCAAGCATAACGCTGCGCATGTAACGTAAACGTAAAAATAGGACTTTTGAGGGCTAGATTGATCTTTTATCTAGCGCTTTCGACTACTGAAAAACCCCATTATCGAGAAATGAGAACGCCGGACCCTTGGAAGCGAGAGTCTTAATTACATTGGTTTGATTTTGCCGCGTGTTCGCCTTGTCGCTATCCTCGATCTTCACCACTCCGCTATGTCTGTACCCTCAGGATTTAAAACGACTACCAATTGTCGAGAACGAAACGAAAGTGAAAGAAACAGTGGCGGTTATCGGGCGAATCGACGAGCCGTTTCTTCGACTTTTCTTCCCGGTTTCGGATCGATCGGTTTATTTCGAGAAGCGTTCTCGCACTAATTGCGTACCGTGCAGTTGAAGCATTGGCTGTGGTAATTATTGTTCAGGGCCTCTACCCAGCGATCTCCAGCCTCGACGGGGAATCCGCACGCGAAACACTTTGTCGTGAACAGCTCGTTCCAATCTGCAACCGAATGAAACAGAAACGGGGAAAAGAAACGTGATTATTCGTCGGTTAAGGGGACGGGGAACGAGTCTCGGTCTCGGTTTTAGGGTATCGAACCAACCGGCTTCGCAGTAAGGCAGTCCTTCTTCGAGGAAGAACGGGCTGTTGCCGAACAGTTTGCCGCAATACGAGCACTTGAAGCATTCAGGGTGGAAGTGCTTTCCAATCGCGTTCAGGCAGTCCTGGAACACCGGATATGTAAACGGTATTATTAACACATCGATAACAATTGTTACATAACTTGGTAATGAAGTTCCCACCTCACATCGTAATCTAGCTGCTTTCAGAAAATTGGCAAGGACGAAAAAATTTGAGAAAATTCCGCACGATATCACGAAATAAAAAGCAAAACTAGGTGTTCGGACGGAGTACTTACGCCTTTGATCTTGTTGTTGCATTTGTTGCAGCTCGGGGCGATGAAACGTTCGAAACAGTACTCGCAGTAGAGTTGTCCCTTCTCCTCGACGAACCCGATGTCCTGAAGGGGTCGACGGCATTGCGTGTTCACGCAGACAAAGTGTTCGGGACACCAGATCTGTCCCAGAGCGGTGATGAACGGCCCCCTGAGGACGCGCGACAAACGCCATTACTTTTCGCGCGGTCGTTCCACGCGGATTTGGGCGAGGTGAAGCAGATCCAAGCACAACGAAAACGACAATCGACAAAAAAATAAACCAACAGAACATATTCTTTCCGTGATCGTTCGGAAACGGAAAACATTTAGCAGACTAGCTTAGGAAACTTCAGGCAAGTACGGTCGAATGTCTCTGCTTTGCGTTATATCCCGTGTAAATCGATTGGATTACGAACCTTGTGCACTGTTTGTCGTTTTTACAGCAGACTGGTTTTACGAGGAGACCGTTCGACTTGCGATTAGTATTTTCCCCGTTAGCTGTTAACATCGTGCAAAGAGTGAACACTGTTAATCACGTCGCAACAAAATCATACAGTTATCGTGGGCACTTTCGATGCTAGTGGTGAGTATACTCGTCGGAAACGGATGGCAATGTTCCTTCTTCAATGTCTATTGCAATTTTACAGGTGCTTACTCTGCTTTCGTCGAGTATATTCGTCACTGCGTAGGGGAGACCGGGACATGTCGAAAAGGCTACAATATACCTTTATTTAATTAGCTAACCTCAAATATCCATGCGTAAATACATTGTGCTATACACATTGCATTTTATCAACTCACTCTGGTCTCCCCTAAAAATCATCAAGCACACGGATGCGTACTTTGAAAATTCAGTAAAACAGCCGAAGGATACCCGGTCAGCCAGGCCTGCCTCGAAGCAGACTGCTCGATTTTGGACAGCACACTCTGCCAGCATAAAGCGATACTTATTCGGACGCAGACGTATCACTTTATGCTGGCCCGGTCTGGGTTAGGTCCTTCGTTTAAGAGGGCAGCACGGTCGCGCTAATATGGCGGATGTCGATCATGTATATTCCTTGCGTAAGTCTACCGGGTACCCACGTACGTATTTACTGTATTTATTTCAACAGTTTGTTAATGTTCCTCTAAAATATATTACAAAATTTCTCTGAATGCCCATTCTTTACTAAATATATTAATTTATAGTCGTATAATGAGAACTTGTGCAAACATGTTAAATACAGGAAGGTTTCAAATAATCTGTATATTTAGGTTAAATGCGTTAAGTGCGACCGTGCTGCCCTCTTAAACGAAGGACCGAGCTCGCTTCGTCCTGCTCTACTTCAGTCGTCAGCTTGTGCCGGCACACCGTGCCAGCATAAAACGAAACTTATTCGGACGCAGTCCAAAATCGAGCATGTTCGTTTACTGGGTAAATTTCGGTAAAAACAAAACAACACAGGAGTAAAACCGTTGCAAGTTCTCGCGATCTTCCGGTTTCACCTCGTCGTTCGTCCGACGACATTGACCGGATGCTCTCACGAAATGGATCGCGTGAGTAACAGACCAGCAAGTAAAGAAACGGGCACACGTCAAACAAGAGAACAACGAGCAAACAAAAGAACACAGGCGAGCAACGGACGAACAACAGGAACAGGCGTAGTACCTGACGTAAGAGTTGCAATGAGCGCAGAGGGGCACTCGCGATCCCGGCCCACCGGCTTGATTGAGGATGCCTCGTCCGCGTTTCGGCGCGCTGCTGCCGGCGAACGTTCCGCTCTTGGACCCGGCACCGCCGAGGCCACCGACACCGGTACCTAGATCCGGGTGGGATGACAAATTTGGTGGGTCTACTAAACTTTGGGTATTTCTAGAGGGAGAACAGTGGACACCGTCCTGGCAGTCATTCTGGGTCTCGCATCGCTTCCCGGATTGACAGCGGGTGTTGATCGAACACTGGCTGCCCGACTGACAGCGGGTCTGGGTGGAGCAGTAAGAAGAGCTCTGGGTCTTGCAACAGTAGCTTTTGGTCTCGCTGCAGCTCTGCGTTTTGCACGAGTCGGCTTGTGCCTGACACTGAGACTGCGGCTGAGCCTGAGCTTGAGCTTGGGGCTTGTACAGTTGAACGGTGGGTACTTTGCCGGCAGTTTTGCAGGTCAGTCGCGCGAGCTGCCCACTCAGGTTAGTGCGAGGCTTGTGGATCGGTTCGAAGGAGCTTCTCTGCGGGCAGGAAGCTGGAGCCGGAGCCGGAGCTGGAGCTGGAGTTGGATTCGGGTCTTCGTAGGGGAACGGGATCTGCGGGAAGGGAAGTTTCTTCAGCGAAGGGGGTAAACCGGGCTTGGTGCAGGGTGCGATGCAGACGGAGCCGTCCTCGCAAGGCGCCACGCAGACTCCGGAGTCCGGACAGTTGGCGATTTCATAGTCGCAGACGGATTCTCGACCGCACTGGCCCGAAGGCTGTCCACAGGTGCCCGGGCCGTCGAAGCAAGGAGACACGCATACTCCGGAGCGATCCGCGGTCGGAACCACGCAGACTCCCGCGTTTTTGCAGCAGGTGTTCGGTCCTTCGCAAGGAACCACCACCACTCCGGCCTTGGTGCCCTTGTCGGAGTGCGCTTTGCAAGGCAAGACGGTCAACCCGGTGTCCGGGCAAGGTTTCGAAGCCGGAGGGGTGCCGTAGCTGACGTGACGTACCTCCGTCGAGCTGGTGTAGATGGGCTGCGCCGAGCTGGCGGTTGTCTTCGAGGATAGAGGGCACGGGAGCGAGGGCTTCGACGGACTGGTTCTGCCTATCGCGCACACGCTCTCCGCCGGTTTCCTTTTGGGCTCCGGCAGCGGCCTCGCCGGAGTTCTTTTCTCGCACCTCTCAAAGTCCTCGACGACCTCGAGCGATCTCTTGACCACCGCCTGCTTCTGCTCGCACGTCTCCTCGCTGGTCATCAGTCGTTTCTCCTGGAACTGTGCGTGGACCGCGTCCGTGGGTCCGCGGTCCATATCATCGGTCCGCTTCTCGTCGAAGTCAACTGTTTTGGTGGCCGCGTACTCCGCGTGTCTGTGACCCTCATCGGTGTCCTCGTCGACTTTGTAAGAGACGCTCTTCTTCGTGGGGAAGTGCACGGCGGATCGTTTCGGCGGAGGATCCTCTCTGATCCGAGGGGCCTGCGCCTTCACGTAGCATGGAGGCGGCGTAGGTGGTCCCATGGCTGGGGACTTGCATCTTCCCGGTGTGGGGGTCGGAGTTCTGCTGGACGGCTGGTACGTGTGACTCTCCACCGCGGTCTTCCTCGTGGCTACCAGATGCTTTTGGTAGATGGGGATGGTGTCGGGCTTTTTCAGAGCGGCGGTGATGCATTTGCTACTGGGCGTTGCCGGTCGAGGCGACACCGAGACGTCTCGAAGCTTGAAGTCGGGAGGCGGAGTCGGCAGAGGTCGAGGCTTCACCGGAGACGGAGGCGGTTGGGGATCCCTCGCTCTGCCTTCGCCGTAGAGGATATCGGATGGCGGAAGGTAGACGCTGCCCCTGTCGCTGTAGAGCGCCGGCGTCCCGGGTCTACTTCCCACGTTCCTGTCTTCCGGTCCGATCTCCCTGCTGAGGGGAGTGTAGGAACGCTCGGGGGCGATCATCAACGCCTGTTGGAACGGCGAGATGGGCCTCACGTCCTCCTTCGGCGGAGGCTTCGGTTTACATCTACGGTCCAAGTATATAGTCTCCTCCGTGTACACCTCCTTCACGCTGGAGGATGTGCTGCAAGGTGTAAACGGTCGATCGGGCGCGGTAGTCAACGCGTTCACCATTTCGGACTTCCACTCTTTGGGCGTGGAGTTCTGGATGGCGGAATGGGGGATTGGTTTCGGACCAGTGTCAGTCTGCTTCACGAACTGCACGTGTTTCTTGTTGGTCTCCATGACCTCCGGCGTCGCCGCGTATTTGTTGCAAACCTGTTTCGACCTAGACGTTTGCTGGTCTCGCAAACTCTGGTGAACTTCCACCTGCTCCCGCAGGCTCTTCTTGCGCTCGTCCTCGACGTCCTTTCTCCGGACGCGTTCCTGGACCAGCACCTCTTCAGTGATCTCCTCGTAAGTCTCCTTGATGAGCTTCTTGCGACCAGGCGTGTCGCTCTCCGCTTCCGTCACTCTCTCCTCGCGCACCACGGTTCTTCCCAGAGGCTGCTCTCGAACCTCTTCAACGATCTCCTCCTCGAAGGTGACGTGCCTGCTGCTTTGTTCCTCCTCCTCTTGCCTTCTACGCTCTTCCTCTTCGCGCCTTCTCCTCTCCTCTTCCTCTCGCTTCTTCCTCTCCTCTTCTTCCTGCTTTCTTCTCTCTTCCTCCTCCTCCTCCCTCTTCCTCTCCTCCTCCTCTTGCTTAGCCTTCTCAAGCATCTGCTGCACGTCCACCGCGGACGTCACAACCTCCTTGGACTCGACCACGGTCTTCTCCTCGGTCTCCTTCACCTCTCTGTCAACGTGGGTCTTGGTGGTTCTGGTGTAACTCTCATCGGACTGTTCGATCATGGGAGTGCAGGGTCTCGCGGGTGACGGTCTACTCGGCTCCACGGTCTTCTCGAAGGTCATCGTCTTCTTCACGTGCACCCCGTCATGGTCCTCCTCCGAGGTCTCGGTGATGAAGTCGTGCTCCCCGCTGATGCCTTTCTCGTCGCCGTCGTCCTCTCCCGCGATCTCATCCGCGGATCTGAGATCCGTAACTTCCTTGTCGATTTCGGTGATCTCCTCCTTGGATTCCTCCTGCTTGATCGCCGGCTGCGTCGGCAGTGGAGGCTTCTCGCAGATGGTCTGTTCTCGCCGGCAGACTTTCGACGAGTACGAACGATGCTCCTCGCGGCACGGTTGGTTTCTCTCGCATATTCGCTCGCGCTGGCAGATCTCCTTCTGGTGGAACTGCTTGCAGACCTTGGTCGGTTCTGTCGCGTAGCTCTGCTCGTAGAGGTTGCCGCCCGTGGACACGGTGGCCGTCCACGGCTTCGGAATCGGCTGGGTGATCCTCGTCGGCGTCAACGATCTTCTGACGCTGTCGGTCGAGCTTGGCCTCGAAGTGATCTCAGTTCTGGACTGTCGATCGGCGGAGCTCGAGGAGGTCTCGACCAGCTCGACCTTCCTGTACATTGGTCCCGGACAGCTGATCCGATCCATCGGGTCGTATTCGAAGCTACCCCAATGCCTGGTGACTCTCTCAACCTCTCGATCGGTGCTCTCGGCCCGTTTCTTTTTGTTCAGCGCCCGCTCGCAGGCCTCGATGCAGGCCTTCTTCTCTCGGACCGCCGGTTTACCCCTTCTGTCGAGGGCGGGATTCGGGTCGATGTACAAAGGACTGGCGGTGGGATAGGTAATGTCCTCGATCGGTTTCGCCGGTGGCCAGGCGAGGCTTTTCGACTTGACCGAACTGGCTCGCCGATCGGTTTTCGTCTCCTCCTCGATCAGCTCGTAATAATAGGACTTTTCCAGGGTCTCCGTCGAGTTTTCTGGGATTCGGACGTGAGCCAAGGATGGAGATGACAAGGATGACAAGGATGGAGAAGGATTGACGAGACAGGGAGAGCGAGACGGTGGACACGATCGAAAGCAGGATCGAACGTACAACGAACACAGAAACACAGAAACAAAGAACAAGATTTTTGTAAGGCATGCGACACGTTTCGACGACAGACAGGCGACGATAGATATAACACAGGGCGTGTTTCGGGTCGTACACAGGGGCGAGTTAGAAAGAACGAAAAAAAAAAACAAAGAAATCAGCCGTGAGTAAGAAGCACATTGAGCGGCTCGTGCCCGCGATCCGTCGCGTCTAATCCCAGATTTAGTCTCGTCGAGCCGAGCTAAACATCTGTCGCAGAATCATGCTTCAGACTGGTGGGTCGCGGGCACGTCCAGGATGCCTAAATGAAAAGAAGCGCAACTTAACAAGAAAAGAGAGCGATTAACGGCGGTGAACGTCGCGGAGGTAAGATGGCTCTGAACGGACAGAAAGCGTCGGTGAAGCGGAAGCTCGTGGTTGACGGTCGATCGACGAACGCGTTTCTAGCAATGTTGGCAAGCGTTACGAGTGAGCAGTCGCATTCGTTTCGGTGATCGATCGCGATCAACGATCAAACGTCGCGTCCGATCGACGCGCAAAGTCCTCGAGCCCCGAAAATCTGGCCACGAGCTCTCCGGGCGTTAGCATCTCGACCCCGAGTTCCCCTCGAAAGCTCCAACGCGAGAAACGACGGAGGCAGCGCTTGGATTCGCATTTCGAATCGCTTGGTTTTCATTCGTGATACGTATATCTCTCGGTTTCGGAGGAACTTGAAGACGTGTGCGTCGCGGTTGTCACATGAAATTGGAGAGAAGGAACAACATGTATCGAGCGAAGAGCTTGCTCGGCTTGGCTGTCGCTTTATTTCGTAATTCCACTTCAAATTTCTCAACACTCTTCGAGGAAACACTCGTCGATATGGTTCACGACGTTACCGATCCCGGAACACGTGATTCGGCTGCAGCGGATATATAATCGTTTACGCTGGAACTACCGACCGGTCGAAACGACCGGAATACGTCGTTGCTCTCTTTTCACTGCTAGATATAATTAAACATTTGCAAATTCAGCATTTTCCCATAAAATTATCTTTAATTAAACGGGTCATTCCATGCGAAATCGATCGATTTTTGCAGGCGCCATCGTCGATTTTGTTCTAAATGAAATATGTTGTAGTCCAGGTGAAATTAGGGGGGCTTTAAGTCATCATTTAACCGGTTTCGAAAAAAATGTAGCTCAATCGGACCATAGACATATAGAGATAGACTACGCCGTCTTATGGGCGAGTTGAAGCCCACAATGGCGGCGCGCGGTACAAAGAGAGAGAGAGAGAGAGAGAGAGAGAGAGAGAGAGAGAGAGAGAGAGCGTTAGCCGGGGTCCATAGCGCTCTCTTTCTAATTGATGTGTCGGTGGGGTAAGATTCCCCTACTTGCTTGTTAGATAATGTAGATTTCTACATAGTATTGATTAATTTGTTAATATTTATTTGGTTTTTGACATTTATTTGTTTTTTGGTTCCCTACCATCGAATTGTAAAATAATAACAAATTAGAATAAACATTTAAAGACACACGTTTATTTGTTGGAGAACGTTCCTCCACACATGGCCGTTCCTAGGTGTACAGCCGCCTGCGTGCTGAGCAATTTTTCGCCGTCCCCCACCCTCACCTTGACAATGAGAAAAAATATTTGAACCAGTATACATAAGTGCTTTATTCAAATGTATAATGAGAAATTCAGTATAAATAAATAAACGTGTGTCTTTGAATGTTTATTCTAATCTGTTATTATTTTACAATTCGTTGGTAGGAAACGAAAAAACAAATAAATATTAACAAATTAATCAACAGTAATGTAGAAATCTACATTATCTAGCAAGCAAGTAGGGGAATCTTTCCCCAGCGACACATCAATTAGAAAAAGAGCTCTATGGACCCCGGCTAACGGTCTCTGTCTCACTCTTTGTACCGCGCGCCGCCATTGTGGGCTTCAACTCGCCCATAAGACGGTCGAGTTGAAGAGATAAGTCTATCTCTATATAGATGTCTATGGTCCGATTGAGCTACATTTATTTCGAAACCGGTTAAATGATGACTTAAAACCCCCTACAGTTATTTCTGTTGAGGTTTTCGGGTGTAAGCCGTGTCCTAAAGGAAGAGATTTCCCAACGTTTCGCAAGCATTGCAGCTAGCTTCATCAGGGGGTCGGAAGACACACTGATACTGGTGTGTGCCTGTGTGTCTTCCGACCCCCTGATGAAGCTAGCTGCAATGCTTGCGAAACGTTGGGAAATCTCTTCCTTTAGGACACGGCTTACACCCGAAAACCTCAACAGAAATAACTGTATGATGCCGGGCCGTGAAAGCCTCAAATCTCTGTTAAAACCCCCTAATTTCACATGGGCTACAATATATTCCATTTAGAAGAAAATCGACGATGGCGCCTGCAAAAAGTGTTCTTTTTGGCATGGAATGATCCTAACTATTTCTCGAAATTGTTCTTCATCTTCCTGGAGATTGCGAGCAATAAAGAAGTTTTCTAATCGATGTGCCCGTAAAATATCAGTGGAAGTTTCACTGTAAAAGTATTTCGACAAAAGTTCGAACCTATCTCTCCGAGCGTTTAAAGTTATCTGGTCGGATTGGTAGCTACGTGGCACACGATTTGGCCGATTAAACGACCGAATTTCTTGCGAGGAGAAAGAAACGTGAAACCGGTCGGTTCGAGCGAGCAGGTAATTCTGGCGTCGAGGAACTCTGTTCGCGTGGGTACGCGCACCGAATCACGATGTTCGAGACAGCGAGAGGGAAGATCGTGAACCGTGAATATAATAATTGTCATATATATAGATATAATCGGACATCGTTCGATTCGGCTGTCAGCACAAGGACGACGACGACGGCGCAGTCGAGAGCTACCGATTCATGCGAACGTGAGGGAGAAGGGTCTGGGTTTCGGGTTGAAAGATGGACCGGCTGAAAAAAGATAAGAAAAGAAAAAATTATGACCCAGGAAAGGTATGCTTTGCTGGTCGTAGCACGAGTTCGAGATTCCCAACTGTGCTTATGCTCGCGCGTGATCCGAGATCGTTGCTAACATTGAGCGTGATGTTTCAGGTGTTCGATCGTTCGTTCGATGAAAACTCGGAAAAGCTCGACTAGTGAACGAAGAGAGAGAATGAGAAAATAGCAACGCGGGAAAAGAAGAAAATACAAACACGCCGCGCGGGTATTTTTACTCAAAGTGTTTTTCTCTCTGTGGCGTGTTACGTAAGCTCTCGACGCGGACTGCTCGTTTCATTCGCTATCCGGGTCTCGATAGAATCGTCCCAATTTCGTTTCGATCGGTCCGCAACATCGATACACGTCCGCGGTGTATAAATATAATCGTCGACGAAACGTGCATCACCGGTTCCCCGATGAGTCGCGCGTCGATCGTGATCGAGAATGATGAGAATGACATGCGAATGTGTGTGTCGCAGCTCTCAGAACCCGCCGTCGGCACGTCGCGCGTCGCTCGTTGTGAGGAACGATGACCGGATGATGCGAGTGGCAAGTTCCGTTATCAATTACGAAAGAAAAAGAGAGAGAGAGAGAGCTTGCAAACTTGTGGCAAAGTCTCGTCGGATGATCCACGATCCAGCGCGAATTGGATCGGATCGTCCTCGTTGGATGTCTTGATGGGTGAACCGTGAAACGGGAACGAGATCGATGACGAAGAGGGGTGCGAGTAGATGAAAAGAAAAAAAGTATGCGAGGACGCAAGCCAAATGGAGCGTGTATTAGCCAAAGCTCGAAACTCGGTCAACAGGCACGAATCTATTCGCCATACCTGCGAAGGGTGTGCTTTTTGGCTTTGGCAGGGCGGAGATCAGACCTATTTGCAACAATCGAAGAGCAAAGTCAGGCCAAGGATAATAGGCTGGCTCGCCGTCAGGATTACACGATCGAGCGGAGATCGTTCCTCTAGATACCACGACAAAACTCGTGTGCTCTCTCCGCGCTTGTCATCGGCACGCGGATTTACTTTCTACTTTCCTGCTTCCCGAGAGACACTGGCGTGCCTGTCGTAATTATCCCGCTGATTGGTCGCTGCGTCGCGTCGCGACAACCAATCTCGTGCATGTCCGAGACCAGGCACAAGCACCTGCTACTTTCGCGTTCTACCTAGATCCCGCGTGTACCGAGTCCGGGAACCAACTCCTACGGTTCTCACTGTACCAAGCTTTCGGCGCGAGCCCTGTCCTCTCAAGAAAGAAATCGTCCCGAAGCTGCACTGGACATTCAAGTCGTTCCCTACTAGTTGAGACGGTGGACGACGAAGCGGAGGTGGGCATTATTTGGCGAAAAAAATATTTGAAATACTATTTAATATTTTAGATTTATTTTGCTTGAAGAAAATAGTATTTTGTTGGAACAATCTGAACCTCGAGATAAAATATTTCTATTTGAACGATTTCATCCGCAAAATAAAATATTTCTATTTTAATAATCTGAAACACAAAGTAAAATATTTCTATTTTAATAATCTGAAACACAAAATAGAATATTTTAGTTTTTGCGTCGTTATACCTAATACCTTCAGAAATCGCGTTACTTATTTAATATTTCTTATTTTAGTAATATTTCAAAGAAGAAATGGTATTTAATATAAGAAACTATATCACTTGCCATTATTTTGAGCAATGATATTTAAAATTGAAATTGAAAATAAAGACAAAGTCCAAATATTTTTAATATTCTTAAAACAAAATACTATTTTCAAGAATTACTGCATCAAATAGAATATTTTATTTTCAAAAATTACTGCATCAAATAAAATATTTCATTTTCAAAGTTGTACAGATACTGTAAAATAAAGGCATTATTTACTATTTACTATTTAAAGTACTATTTTCCTCAGCTCTGCGACGAAGCCTTTGGGGAAGCGCATCAAGGGTGAACTTTCTATGCTCTACTGAAAGATTCATCTCAAAACTCCTATTAGAAGTTACTACTTGTAGAAACCACAAGCAACTTCCGTAAAATACAAATTGCTTCGAGCAAGCAATGTACTTTCCACAGGCCGATCTGCCGGAAAGCCTGAAAACAGTGGAAACCGTAGGACGTCCGACTCGAAAAATCATTTGGTAACCTTGTTCCTCGCGGGGAACGATTCCTCTGGCGTCCGAGACGGATCCTCGTCGCGTCGACGAAGCGGTCAACGAAGTTGCATAACGCAATTATGTAACTATTATCGAATCGGCAAGAAACTTCCGATTTGATCGACGTCCGAGCTCGACTTCGACGAGCGGAAACCGCGGTGAAAATCCGCGGCATTCTCCGTGTCGGCGATTCGTTTCTCTCCGTGAAGAGGAGAACTTACCAGTCACGGTCTGACTCTGAGGTCGCGGCAGAGTGCTGCTTCCCGAGTTGATCAGCGGAGGAGGTGAAGACAGATTCGATGGCAGAGTGCTCGATCCTCCGAACGGCTTCGGACCAATCAGGTTGTTGGAGGTTGGCGCCTGTGTGCGGTACAAGATACTTGGTTACTCTCTGCAGGCTCGACGTCTCGTTCGAGCGTTATCGCATCGTTCGATTTTCGCTGTGCGATCGACAAACGAACCGATTTCGACTTGGCCGTTCCAAAATCCTCATACAATTATTCAATTTCTGGCAATTAAATGAAATGAACAGCTGTTACGTTAGAAACATCAGAGAGACCTCCAGAGATATACTTGAAAAATTGTAAGGGGGTAGACTCGTTTTCAGGATTAAAAGGGCGCGGGATGCGCGTTCTATTTCTCGATAATGCAAAGTTGCAGCTTTATGCAGCCGTCGCAACTTTATGAAAACAGCTACATGCTACCGAATGAATTTTCCTTTATGTCACAGGTTCGATCAAATGTTACTCATTAAGCAATTTTGCAATTTAAATTGTTCTCGTGGTTCGATCCGAATGTGGACCATTTTCAAAAGAAATTTTTCGTCTGTAAAATACTGTAAGCTATAGTAATTGTTCAGTAAAACCGGGTAATACCAATAAAACTTTGACATACTTGCCAAGTGTAAACGAATTAAATAAATTGAATGATGGAGTTTTATTGAACAATTACTATAGCTTACAGTATTTTACGGACGCAAAATTTCCCTTGAAAATGGTCCACATTCGGATCGAACCACGAGAACAATTTAAATTGCAAAATTGCTTAATGAGTAACATTTGGTCGAACCTGTGGCGCCGAAATCATTAAATTGTGTATATGCTACCGAATAATGTAAATTGCGCCTCGAAAACGTAAAGATAGGATTTTCGAGGGCGATCGCGGCCTTTTATCTAGCGCTTTTGACTACTGAGACCCCATCTTTGCATTATCGAGAAACGAGAAGGCGCATCCCGCACCCTTTTAATCCTGGAAACGTGAGACTACCCCATTAAGCTTCACGAATGATACAGTTATAAAAATGGTCCGTCTTTCAAAGAGAACCGCACGATGCGAAAACGCTCTCGGGCCTGACGACACCGAGACCATCGAAGACAAAAAGAGAAGAACAACGCATACTGTGTGCATCGCATTCCGACAACGAAGAAAAAAAACACAGACACAAACGCGAATATTCGTTAGGCGGTGAATTAGTTCGAGACTAGGCGATTCTTCGCTCCGCTGCCTTGATCGTGCTTCGATGCGCGCACTGACACCGTCGGAGCTCGAGCATACCGCGCGCACTGGTCAATCCGCGAGAAATCGCGACGGTTTCGTGGATTCGGGACGGAGGAGGTTCCGATCGGCGATCGGAGGACTAGATCGAGTCGGGCGCGAGATGGAACATACTTTTCCGGAGAACATAGTCTGGTGTTCAAAGCAGCGGGACCGCGGTGCGCGCGATTGTCATCGGATCGGTAAGGACGTACCTTACGGAGTGTAAGGTTTCGAGTGGCGAGAGGTTTAAGACGGACCGGGCCGGGCCGCGTTGGGACATTACCTGGACTGATCGGAAACTGGGTGGTTCGACGGGCGATGTGCCAAGGCGGGTGGGCTGCAATGCATAAAACGACAGAACGATGTCACGTGGCGGTGGCAATTAAAAAGGGGGAGAGATTTCGGGGAGAAGCCGACCGCGAAGCAACACGCACGCTCCTGATCGCGCCAGGCTAATTAGTCACCCCGCACCGTTCGAAAAATAGATGATCGATGATCAAGATTGCCAGCCGATGGACCGATTGCTGCGACGAGTCAGCGAGAAGGAAGTCCGCGGATTCGAAGGACAACCCGGTCGAATATCATAACGATGACACTGATCGGAATATCGCTGTCGCAATCATCCTCCCTTCGTCTTCCTCGAACTTGCTTCTCGTTCTTTCTTTCTATTTGTTTGTTTATCTGTTTAGCCCGCGTTCTCGTTACGTGTCCGAACGAGATTAAATGTCCGTCGATATTGCTCGTCGCGTATCAATTGGCCAACCGGTCCACCAGACACGTAAGCACCGGTGCTATGCGACATGGAAAATCTATGTATACATCGTCTATGTAGGTGCAACGCGCGGGCGAATTCGTTTCGTTTCGGTTCGGTTCGGTTTGGAGGTCCGTAGGTTTACAACGAAACGATTTGGCCAACCTCTGTGCAACCGGTCTGTATGGTGATCGTGCTCGTAAACGTTTTCGATTCCCAGTGGCACTCGCCGTTCGTGATGCAGCCGTTCCTATTCGGGGACGATACTTGAAGATTCGGGGATCCGTAATCTGGACTCGAGCGATTGTAAGCCTGGAAAAGCGATTAGTGCAAAGCGGAGGCAACACACACACACGGGGGTTAACGCATAATGTATCGAATACTTTTGCTCGTTCGACGCGTGACGCTGGAACTTGTCTCGATAACTTTGCGGCAGCGTTTCAGGATTAAACTTCGCGTGAGTACACACAAGCTTCCGTTGATTATAATCGAACCGTTCACGTGCCGAAACGATTAACCGTGTATACTGCACCATCGATTTCCTCGCTCTTTATTTTCTCGAGTCAATCGGTTTGGCAAACGAACGGCTCGATCGTTCATATGGTTTGAGGAAAGGTATTCGTACGGTGAGCTAATTATAAAGACGCTCGTATAACTGATACCGATGATGTAATATTTATTCGAATAGTCAAGGTAAGTCAGTGTGCATTCTTTGTTCGCTTTGTTTGCTCCAGATCGATTAATCTTTGTTTCAATTGTGTCTATAATTGCGAAAGTGGTCTGGGTCATATATATTTCTTGTTTCGAGATGTTTAAAGGAAAGGATGTTAACGCTACATGAATTCCATATAATGTTGAAATAATAACACTGTCCAACGGTTCATTTTTCACGATATCGTAAAAATTTTAGGGTTACGTTTGCGGCGCGCAGGTTCGATCAAATAATACACTAAGATAGCAATTTTGTAGACATTTATCAAACGTTCGATTCGGATTTGAATCATAACGTTCTGAGAGACACGTTTGCTATAGAATGTAACATTCTTCATGATTCATATCCGAATCAGTATTCCGATATTGCCTAAGATTTTTCGTTCGATGGATGGCCGCTAGAGGCGCTGCGCGGAAGAAACAGTAACCTATCTATGATGACGAGGTAGTGGAGCCCTGCGCCCTGCGCCTTGAGACTGTTATATTAGCGCGAAAGTACCGAAACAATCTGTTCCGGACAAACAAACTTCAGGGCGTGTCCTACAAGTTACAAAATATACACAAATACATATGTTATATATTAATTTTTCAGAATCAAATTATACAAATCTTTTCAAATTCTGCGGGGTGCTCAACCCAGATAGCACAAAGACATCTTAAAGTACGCCTAAAAGTTGCCTGACGCAAGACGTAACGTACATCTTTAAGTCGTACGTTGCGTCTGTGGCACGTCGTTTTCACGTCTTTTCCACGTACTGTGTACAACTTTAGCAGGTCTTTGTTACAAAACTGTGCGACTTAAAGTCGTCTCTCACAGGTCTTTTCGACATCTTTAAGATGTCGCTTTAAGATGCAAAAAAGTTGCCTTTTTGGACATCTGAAAAGACGTACAAAATCTTCAAATTTAAGAAAAAATTAGAATCTATATATATATATTACTACTTTCATGTACTACTTGAGAGAGAATATTCCATTTTGTCTCTTCGAAAAAACCTTATTACAATTTAGTTTTTATGCAGCATACTCTGGGCGGGAATCGAACTCGGGCCTACCATTTAACTTCATGATGGTTTCCTCGCTGAGCCATGCGAACCTTTACTGTTAGATTCATTACTTTTTATTCTTGTACGCTCAAATCATATCAAATCATATATATTATTATATAAAAAATATTTTAACAGAAGTTTATCTCTTCTAATAATTATATAACCTAATTATTTAATTATTTACCTAAAATATTTTTTAGGTAAAAATCAAACTACTTTTTTTTAATGAAGTATAGTATCAGTATATTAACGATTAAGAGATATACATATTTTCGTAAGTACTTCAATCGTTTCTGCCGTGAAAACGGCGTTGCGAAAGAGACAACTTTTACACATCCATAAAGGCACCTCTGCTGCGACGACGTTTTCACGTTCGAAGGCAGGTGCCTTTTATGCATCTCATTTCTAACCTGAAAACGGCGTACCGAAAGAGGCAACTTTTACGCGTCCTTAAAGGCACCTCTGCTGGGACGACGTTTTCACGTTCGAAGGCAGGTGCCTTTTATGCATCTCATTTCTAACGTGAAAACGGCGTCCCAGCAGAGGTGCCTTTATGGACGCCTAAAATGCGTCTTACTGAGACGTGAGACGTAAAGATGTAGACCGGACATGAAAACGGCAACTTAAAGTCGTCCTGTGCTATCTGGGAAGGTACCCCATTTTATCGAGAATCTTACATTACTGAGGCTGGCAGCGCCTCTAGCGGCCATCCATCGTACGAAAAATCTTAGGCAATATCGGAACACTGATCCGAATCGAACGTTTGATAAATGTCTACAAAATTGCTATCTTAGTGTATTATTTGATCGAACCTGTGCGCCGCAAACATAACCCTAAAATTTATTTGAAAAATGTACGATCGAAAATAATTTCTTATTTATCGTCAAAATTACATTGAATTTATTTAGTTTAAAATAATGTGATTTGAAATAACTGATAAACTCATTTTTTTAAAATTTTGACTTATACCAAATTAGATCGAAGTAGTTTAATCGTTGTAATCGAAATCGAATTGCTTCTTGAACTCTTCTAGATCGTACGAAGTGTGACGAAGTTTGGTTCAAACAACTGTGTTACGAACAAAATTATAATAATTTTTACGAGTTTCCCTTTACAATTTCCTTATCATACGAATACTTTTCGAAGCAGCCAATTAGTTGTCCGAAATGGAAAGCTTGAAAACGACGACCTTCGTGCAAAATAGCGAAATTCGACACGTTGAAGTTTTACATACACTGAGTAACGAAAGTATTCGATCGTGCTTTAAATAGCTTTTTTATAATTGTACCAAGCGACCTGAATTTTTATAATCAATTAGAAGCATTGCTTTACGAAATGATATGCAAAACAGATTTTCCAAAAATTATAATTTACAAGGTTACATTCAAAAATAAAAAAGGCATTTTTTTCCACTTCTTTATTTGGGCCCTTAATGAAAATTTAAAATACATGTTCTGTAGATCTATGTTAATTATTGTTGAAGGACCTTAAGAAAGAAAATTAAGGACCCAAACAAAAAAGTTCTAAAATATGATTTTTTTATTTTTGTAAGTAACCTTGTAAATTATCATTTTTGTGGGAATTTTTTTTGTATATCATTTCGTAAACCAATGCTTCTAATTGATTATAAGCAATCAGGTCGTTCGGTACAATTATAAAGAAAGTTATTAGTTCTTAAAAGGTGAACGAATACTTTGTACACCCACTGTATTTTCAATAATTCCTGATTGCTTAAAGAATTACACAATTCCTGGACCCACCCGGTTTTTATACCAGGCGTTCAACCGTAATTGAACTCGAATAGAATTTGTACAGCAATATTTGTATAGCAATCGTAATTTTCAGGTAAGGGCAACGTGAGAGCGGTGCTCTGTGCTGAACACGATAGAAGCGGGGCCCACTTGTAATCCGGTCGTAAGGATACCGATGATACTCACAGAGAATGGCAGCGGCGAAGACGCGTGGTTGCTCAGGGGTGGAGACAGCGGGGCGTTCGCGAGCGCAGCGGAAATCGTGCTGGCAGGAGCCCTTCCGCCTCTGGAAATTTCATCAGATTTTTATTGGTGTTTGTCACGCGTTATTCCCATCGCTCTCCTCGCGTTCCGTTCCGTTCCCGTGGAATTTCCGGCGAGTCTTTAATTGCCGAGGAGCTGAACGGTCCGCGTATACGTTCTCCACGGTTTGCTTATCTTCGTTAGGGTTTCGCGAGCCGGGATTATTGTTTCAGGCGTGTAGGAGGAGTATAGGCGAAGTTCGAATACTCACGGCGGCACGGTGATTGGAACCATGCCAGCAGGTGCGTTTTGCCTGGCGACCAGTTTCGCGTGAATGTCGCAGTACAGTTTGTTGTTGATGTTGTAGTAGCCGACGTTCTTCAGGGAGGTGCCGCAGGTCGAGCATTTGAAGCACTCCACGTGCAGGTTCTTCTCCTTGATCCTAACGAACACGCCCCTGGGAACCGGAAACAGGCAAATACGTTCAGCGTCCAGTGTCTTTTCGCTCGTTCGCGCGCTCGATCAGAGTGGACAGAGTGCCGTGAGCGTTTCGTCCAACGTATGTATGCGTTCGAGAATTTGCTCGCTGGAGAGATGAACTCGTCACCTCGACGACGGAGGCCGAGAACACGCTACTTTGGTGTAGGTGGGCGTGAAACGATGCTGTGTAATGTAACACCCCCGGCAGAACGGTTCGATCGAAGATCTCGATGCTCTGTTCGCTGTATGTACTATGTGAAAATTGTAAAAAGATCTAAACAAATAGCTTTGAGCAGGGCCCGCGCTCTAGGACATTTTTCCGGGGCGTTATTTTGGCTGTAAGTGTGAGAAACATATTGATGTGTTAAATACGCAACTAATAGAAACTTTGCTTTTATTAATATTTAAATATAATGATTAGATTTTTATTGAAAATAAAAAATATGTACCTTTATTTAAAAAATATATATATTCTTAAGGGGTGGCAATTTGTCTTTTTGTCCGAGGCGACGTAACACGCTAGAGCGGGCGCTGCTTTGAGCAACTCTTTCACAGTCGACAACCCTTCGTGAGCGATTTGTTCGATCGAATCTTTCTTGCCAGGGGTGTGCGGTTTGATCTGATCGAAAGTGTCTTCAGCATGTAATTCCCTTTGATCGTTTCAGACACAAAACCCCAGCGACGAGAAACGACGACCGTTTCTCTCGATCGGAAAACCATGGTTTGATGAAAAGAAAAAAAAACGGTGCAAAAACGTGTCCGGAAAAGAGTACAAAAAGCAATCACATCGACATATATATCAAAAAATGTAAATATCAAAAAACGACAAAAAATGATACTGGAAAAACAATGAACAAAAAAGAACAAAAATGTCACAACACCGAAAGCACGTTCTACGTTTCGCTCCTGCCGGAGCAAGTTCGACGAGTACTGCACCGAATAGTATACAAGATGCGATCTAAAGATGAGAGAATGAAAAGAATGAGAGAAGACTTCTCGCTAGATGAGATAGGCGAGAGAGAAGCGTGCACGAGTTGCGTGTGCGAGAATGATCGGCGCACGGCTCCCGCACGGGACGATGGAAATGATCGAGATCCACTCTTCGGGATCACGATTGGTCTTTGTTCGCCGAAGAAGCGATACCGACGACAGAGGCGACAGAGAGGTTTGGTGCTTCGACGCAACACACAGCAGGAAAAACGTGCAACAACGCGCTCAGAGATACACACACCCGGCAATCCCCATTCTCGATCGACAGAGCACTCCTGACACCGAGTCGGTCGATCGATCTACGGTCGCTCGATCAAGGGATGTAAGAGCTGCGCGCTACCACGACGATCGAGCAATCCAGCCGGCCACGATTCCGCTGGGAACGAGATCACCCTCAAGTTTCAGCACTTCATCACTCGGAGCCAGCCAAAGGGGTGGAGAGAACCAGACTATTGTAAATCGTTGTCGGACGGGCTAATTAAATACCGGGTCATTCCATGCCAAATCGATCACTTTTTGCAGGAACCATCGTCGATTTTGCTCTAAATGAAATATGTTGTAGTCCATGTGAAATTAGAGGGGCTTTAAGTCATAATTTTGCCGGTTTCGAATTTTTTTAGAAACCTTCAGTTTTCAATTTTTGCCCATTTTGGAGAAAACGTGCTTGCGAATTTTTTTTATTGTATTCGGAAAGGATTGGGCTATTACAAAATAATTTTTTCAACCCTGACAATGAAGTTTATAATGTCGAAAAATTTAAACGAACTCTTTTTTTAAAAAAATTGAAAACTTTGAAGGCCTCTGAAAGGCCTCTGAAACCGGAAAAATTATGACTTTTATGTTATGAACAAGTTGACGATGGTGCCTGCGAAAAGTGATCGATATGACATGGAATGAACCTTCTGAATTGTACTTGTTAATCATTAATTCCTTGCACTTGTACGATGCTACAGTGGCAAGGCAAAGATTGTCTGATTCCCATCACTCGGAGCCAGCCAAAGTGTTGAAGAGAACCAGACTATTGGTTACATTAACGCAAAGTCGTTGTCGGATCGGCTAATTAAATATCTAAATTGTACTTGTTAATCATTAATTCCTTAACTTGTACGATTTTAAAGTGCCAAGGCAAACATTGTCTGGCTCTAAAGATCTCGAAGCGGCGAGCTCGTTCCCACCCACGCAGTGATGATCGTTTCGGTGTACGTTCGTTTACGACGGACACAGTTGACAGAAGCGGCGGATAGAATCCTCGACAAAAGCTACAGATATTTTCGGTCGATCAACGACCGGGGTGCAAAAAAAGATTGGTTGTGTGGGGGTGGCGGCGACAGGAGAAAATATGCGGAGAGAGAGAGTGAGAGAGAGACAGATTTCACGTGGAAAATAGTTACACGATCACTCGGTCACAGTTGCTACAACGGACGATCGACGTATCCGAAGACGGAGAGGAGTCCTGTCGTTGCGGCGCACGTATCCACGAATTTTCATTGGAATGGAAGGCCGGAGTGCCGTGCAGTGCATGGAATAGAGGCGTGGGTGACCTCGGCGAGGTGGCCCTGCCGCCAACCGCGTGGCTCACCGACGAGTAAAACTCTGTTCTCGGATGAACTACGACATGGAAGTAGAGAAACCGATCTGTGACTCGACTGGACACCGGCTGGGGATCTTTTAATAGACGCGAGAGAGCAATCAGCTATCCCCGAACGGGAACGGTCTCTGTCATCTGTTGTCCTAAGCGCGAGCGGATTCGCTCGGTCGAACCGGACCTTTATCATCCCGGTCTTTATCGTCGGTTAACACTAAACCTATCACTGCCGGTCGAACGATCGGTTTTATATTTTTCATTGAAATCGATTCGATAGATTTTTTCATCCAAGCACATATTATGATAAGTAAACTGCGGATTTTCGTGCAAAATAAAAATTGTCTGCACCATTTGCAAGAGACTGGAGTCGGACGTTTAATTCTCATTTTAATATTCTTAACAAGCTGCAAACTTCTAACTTTTTAAATGCATAAAATCCGCAGTCTAGTGATAAGTTTAGTGTTAAACTACCCCTTCGCCGATGGATCTTCTCGATCCGATTCGAGCCGAAGGATCCGCGCGGCGCGAAGGGGGGAGTCGCCTCGTTGCTGTTCAAGGAGCCGGAGGAAAAACGCTCCTGTTTTCTCTGTCTCGTGCCTCTCCCGATGGCTGCAAGAAACAAGGTAACGGGCCGAGAAGGTTTTCCGGTAGCTCGGCGCGTCAACTTACACGATGAGCCTCTCGCATTCGGCACAAATGTTCTGTCCAGGTGGAAGGCTCGATTGCGGCGTCGAGGGCTGATGCTGTTGTTGCTGCTGCTGCTGTTGCTGCGGTTGGTGTTGCTGGTACTGCTTGGTTTCCGGCGACGACACCGGCCTCAGTCCCGCCAGGGCCGGCGACGACGGCGTAATCACGCCGCTCTGTGCAGTGGGCTCCGCTATTTCGCAAAGAAGTTATCGTACCGGCAGGCACCAGACCGGCGTCTTTCGAGCCAGCTGATCCACGGAAAAAATCACTGGAGAGCGATCACCTCGCCGTTTATTTCTTTTTTCACGGAACGAGACTCCCGTTACATGTCTTAATTACCGCTTCCGGCCGGGAATCGCTCTTGCGGATCGTTCCCTTCGGCTAGTGCTACAATTTTCAGCGAATCCGACAGCGAGGAGAACTCTCCGGTGATTCTTTTATCTACGTTTACGCAAAACACTGAACGGAGTACAATGGTGCCTCGATGACTGCCGCGTTTCAATCCCACCGTCTTTGGCTACTGAGAATTTCAAAGAGGCTCTTAATGGGCTCCCTAATGACTGCGCCGTGTCTGGAGGAGGCTTAATCATTTTTTCGCAACGGTACTCTCGAGTGAAGATGTTAGAGAAACGCTCCGTTGCTTTAAAATGCTCTTAGCTATTCATTTCTGGTTTCGAGCCCCTTGGTCTATAATGTTTCCATTGATTACAAGACAGAGGAGGTCAATTAAAATTCCTTTCTTCTCTTAATCTTCCTGTTGAGTTGAAACTAATACTCTGATGTCCTCAAATCTGTTTAATATCTGCTTTATAGTGCAAGGGGTTGAAGACTATGCACACCCCTTGCTATTCCTCGCTCTGTCGACTCCTTAAATGTTAGGAAGATGTGGGAAACCGCGCGGCAGTAACCGAGGCAGCCTTGTAGATATGTACAAGTGGAAGTTCGTCGACGATTCGATCGGCTACTAACCAGGCTCGGGAGTCTTTGGTTCTTTGTCCGCTTCCTGGACCATCTTGAACACCTCGCTGTTCTCGGCGTTGTAGTTCTTCTCGTTCTTTTTGAAGTTCACCCTGCGATCGATAAAAAATGTCAGTTTAACGAAGGATATTTCTCGATGTTCGCAGCAAAGACGAAAGAGATCTTACCCGAGGACACCTCCAGCCAGGACCTCCGCCTGCGCGGAGAGCGTCTCCGCGATGGTTTCCTCGCTGTAGATCCCCACCGGGCTGTTGTACTGTTTATTCACGATGGACTTGATGGAACCGTCGCCCGTTCCATTCAGCTGCAAAAAGAGCAATCCTTGAAAACACCTTGGCCGAGGATTTGTACTGTTGGGTGAGCCTGATAGCGATCGATGATTTTTCTAAAATTCCTGCACCGACTAGAGACTCAATATTTCTGATTTTCAGGCAAATGGAAGAACCAAGTCAAAATGATTCTTCTCTGATCTGACAAGGAGAGGGCAAGGTCGATGAGGTCAAGTTATAGATCTCGTTCTCCTGTTAACATGTAACAGGGTGTCCCACGCAACTGGAACAGGCTGTACCTCCTTCACGGCCGGGAATAGAGGAAAATGTTATAAGAAAAAGTTGAATGGCATCAGACGGTGCATACTATGCAACTAATTTTATGCACTTTTGTGCATCGGTGCATCAGAAAAATGCAACAGTACCTTTTTTTTAAAATGGAAACCTACATTTTTGACTGCACCATTCGATGCAGTTTGTTGTGCTCCAGATAAAAGTGAACATACTTATGCCCTAAACTTATTCGTTAGGAAGTTATCGAAGCTAAAAGTTCTCTGATTTATAATGGAACATAACGTAGGTACTCCGGAACACTTGCCGAGTCCGAAATAATTCAGTAATACACGTAAACACGTAAACAGGAGAACGAGATCTATAACTTGACAAAGTTTCAATCAAATCTGAGACACATCGACCTCGCGCTCCCCTCGCGAGAGGCAAATGCGCATGAAAGAGAAAGAATTTGGAGTGAGGCTGAGATTCCCCGATCCGTTTAGCTAATTGACACTAACGAATGGTTTTGGACTGAAGTTGTGGCCGCTGCCGATGTGCGATCCGTCCTGTTTCTTCGCTGCCAACGACGTCTTCGTAACTGGAGTAATGTTGCCCATCGAGGTGGGCGATGGCGACGGCATGCTGGAGCCCAGAGGCGTCACGTGCGGCTTCCATGTTCCTCCTCCTCTGTCGGCGCAAAGGTAGATTCGATTTTATTACTGTTCAACTCGTTGGGAATCATCAAACGAAAGGGTCGCGACCGTAACCTCAACTCTACAGACTCCACAGTTATAGAAGGATGCTATATTAAACTCAATTGTCAAATGAAAGGACAACGACCGTAGATCAATCCTACAAACTCCGTAGTCTTAAAAGGATGCAACGTGAAATTCAATTTCATAAACGGAGCCGTCCTCGTCGATAGCCGCCGAGTGAAAGCGTCCCGACCGTGAATTCAACTTCGCAGCCGCTGCAACGCTTCTCGTTAGCAATCGTCAAGGTGAAGAGTCACGACGGGAGCGGAAAGGGGGGAAGAAGAACGTTAACGGCGTCTTCTTCTGGGACCGAGCAAGTTTATTCTGGATAATCGTTCGAGGTAATGGGACGCGATATTAAATCGAATTTCATAGACTCTCCCCGTAGCCCTGGTCATTGATGTAATCGTCGGAGTGAAAGGATCGCGCGCGACCGTAAATTCAATCTCGCAGACCCCGCGAGATACTTCTCGTTAATAATCGTCAAGGCAAAGGGTCGCGACGGGGGCAAAAAGGGGGAGGAATGTTAATGGTGTCTACCTTTGTACGGTGATCTCGAAATTGTTGCCGGCTCTGACGATCACGTCCTGCGCGTCCTTGTGCCTCAGGTTGTACATTTCGGTGCTGTTCACTCTGATAACTGCGTCGCCGGCCTTCAAGCCAGCTGCTTCCGCCGGTGAGCCGCTGTTCACCTGAAACGCGTAATATCCTCTTAACGATCGCGGCTCAAATTACGCTCGAAAATTCCGGCGCACGATCCCCGAATTCTAGTCGCGTTCGCCTCGCGTTTCAGGAACGGCTTCCTAAGCGTTCCCGTGGACGCGAGAAACGACGACGATTGGATCGTGCGACCCGGATCATCCAAGATCCACCAGCGTTCGGATCCGTCATCGACGCGCGTCTATTTTTGCGGGACACGCGGCTCGACCAGGAAAGACTCCTCGCCTCTCCAGAGTCCAGGTTCTTCGGACACTATATTTAAGTACGCGTGCAGTGTTACACCTCGAGGATAGAGCAGGCTGTACTCCATTCGCGCGAATGATATAATCGTTTTCGCTTCCTCGAACAATCCTCTGTGTTTGTCCTTCACCGATCATTCTGGATCGTTCAAACTAGCTAAACGAAATTGAGACGCTTGACCCTGAACTCGCGTCTCAACCAGTCAATGAAATGTAAATTTTATTTTATTTTATTTTCAACAGATTGCGAGGGATCTAGGAATCGAACGCGTTGATTGGGATAACGGTAGCGCGGAGCCGCGACGCGCCGTCGGAAAATGGTGAAACAAATGCGGACCGCAAGGGGTTAACGCCAGCATTAACCAGACGCTAGCCTCTGTCTCTGGAGAGAGATCCTGCGTCTTCTGCGAGTTGATAATCGGAAAGGTTTTGGTCTGTGCGCGATCCCGGGGCATCGACCTACATTCCGGCGCGCCAGGCCGCTGGAAAAATGATTCGGCGCCTGTGCACGCTTGTTAGAAGTGGTCGGGGCAGCCGAGCGTGGCTCCCTGTCGTTGGAAATCTCTCCCGATATAAAAATACCGGTAATAAATCACCGGTCGTATTTATAGAAGGGGGCCGAGGCCGGTTCTCGATCTTGCTGGATCTATTAATTGTCCCCGAATCCGTCGGGTAAACCGAGAGGATATATAAAAGCTCTCTGGCATGATCTAGCCGCGGGTGGTTCCCTTAATGAGTTTTACTTGGCGTTCCCTTTTGTCCTGGCTGGTCGGATCGATCACGGCACTCGCTGGATCGCGGGGAAGAGCCCCCCACCCTGCTCGCCATCGATCTCGCGCCGTTTACCAAACATATTAATAGCGTAATTAACCTCGCGCGCAATCACGCGGCTGTAAGGCTGCAAGAGCGCGAGGTGTAACGCGCGATAAATTACGATGATTTACGGCGACCCGTTGATCACGCGAAGTAATCCATTTCCTTAATTGCCGGGCGGCGCGGCGTCTGTTGCGCGAGCCCAACAAGAGGAAAGATAAAGATTCGCGACGCGACGAGTCACACCGATCGGCAGCGTCGAACAATGGTCCGGATCGGAGAAGTTGGTGGCATTTAGCTAAAAAGTCAACTTTCTCATATCCATTTCTAACAAGTATTGCTTCTTAAATGTCAATCGACCTCGAAAATGAAAAAATTAATGCAGTTTACCAAGAATTGTAATTAGGACGAATACTTAAAGGTAGACATTTAGAGATAGTACTTTTCATCAAGAAGATAGCTTCTCTTCTTCGAGGTGCCCTGATCACACCACTTAATATTTCTTACTTTTTTTTTGTTTGCGATGAAGTGCAGTCTTTTGTGTTACAAAATTAACATCGACACTAAAAGTTATTGTTCACAATATATTAGAAATTAATATTCAATGAAATAAAAAAATTGGCCAAATTTTTTACATTTGGCAAGGAATATCTAGAGAACCCTGAAAAGTCTTGTTTTATAACAAATTGGATCGTTTTCAGCATTCTTTCCTGTAATTATGCAATAATATTGTCCTACCTCGCCCTACTTTGCAAGTTATCATTGCTCAAAGCTGTCAATGTTACTTCGCGACGAGTTTCGCTTGCGTAAAACATGCTCGTATGACCGATCAAACGTCTTCCAAATACGAACGTTTTTGCAATAACATTATAAGAGATAAATAGGGTAAAGATATAAATTAACTTCGATAGTCACTTTTATTTTAAAAAAATATAACGAAACGAATGATGAGAGTTTCTTAGCGTTCTCGCTGCATTTGTTTCCATCTTTGGAACCTTGTGCAGCGTTCGAAAACTATTTGAGATGATTGTTAACATGTGACTCGTACATGTCACAATTACAGCCAGCGGCAATATTAAGTGGACACCCTTAAAAATCGCATAACTTTTTAAAAATTGGTCCAAAGGACTTAAATTTTTTAAAGATTTTAGATCGGCAAGTTCGCTAGAGAATAAGTAAACAAAAATTTATTAAGATTGCAATTGCTACGATGTTTTGTCAACTTTCTTATCTTAGCCTGTAACGATAATTTAAAAAATGCGTTTTATAGATTTCGATAACTTATATACATATATCTATGTAAGAATTACTAATTTTAAAATTTTTTTGGTGAAAATTTCATTGCGGTATCTCTAATAGTTCGAAAGTTATAACAAAATGACACCAACTTCTCCGATCCGGTCCACTGTGCGGCGCACGGTTTCACTTTCAATGATTTGCAGTCCGAGGCCCGCTACACACATTCGTTTTTATAACGTGCAGCGCCTAATTGAATCCATGGTGTCTCAGACCGCAATTCCGGTTCCGCACGTCAGAAAAACGGACGTGCGTAGCGGGCCTTATACATATACGAAGTTCGGAGCTTACAATTCTGCGGTGCTACACAAGAGATCGACACAACACTAGCTAAACCGAACCGCAAAGTCGAGTCTGACCAGCCACAGGAGCGCAAAGGATTAATCTGCCGCTGTAAATTTCCGTCGGGTCCCCCGGAATCAGGCCAGAGGGTGAGTCGTAAGTCGTCCGTTCGATTCGCTTGCTCGGCCGCCTCCAGAAATAGGAAGCATCGCCGTGGCATCACCTGTGCCACCTCCCAACGATACGTCACTACCTCTTACTGGTCCTGCGAGGACGAAGCGATCGTACAAACCGTTTACACCGTGGTTAGGATCACCGGTCAGCGGAAATATCCGAGAACTCGGAACCCATTCGGTCGATGAGCAACGAACCTCTGACCAGCCGGAGGACGGGGCTGTCCCTAGGTCCGCGACCACGTAGGACGTAAGTCAGGGTTAAGCTTGGTGGGCACCGTGAAAGCCTGCCTCTAAAAATAGTCCTGGACCGGTCTAAAAATAAGCGACTCACACGTACATGCGGCGCGGCCACACGCGCGTCGGCTCGTACACCTCGAACCGTGAGGTTCAGACCGAGAGATAGAATGCGCTATGCACCACCAAGGTGCAGCAGCGCGTATAGTCTTCAGCGTATGACATATCTGGCCGGCCGTTTTCATTCCGCGCTCTCTGACCGAGCCGAGCTTGTGAACCGCGATGAATGAACGAGAGTACGCGCTCTCTGCCCGTACTCGCACGCGTACTCGTCGACGTACGCGTGTTCCGAGCGAGTACACGATGTCTCGCGGTTCGGCGCGCGCCTCGCGTAATAATAGCGTAAAGGCACGTTTATGTCGGAGCCGCGACAGAACCTGTAACACCGTCGATCCGACGCGCCGGCACAACGTGCTCGGAAATATCTTTCTCTGAAGCGTTTACGGCGGTGCTGCGATCATTGTAGAGCTTATTAATCTCTCTGTACGGCAAAAATTGCGACTGCCCTCTTAAAAATGCGACTGCTTTCGTAGAAAATATTCTTACAAGTAACAGTACTCAGTACTCACTGATTTCAATGAAATTTAACGTACTTATTAAACGCCGAAAAATATTATTACGGGTATATTTTGAGGGGTAGAAAGCACCCATCAATCTCTGGAGATGGAAACGTTCGTGGCTAATTATTTCTTAAAGGATACAGCTACCCGTACGGCTTTCTACCCCTAAAAAGTATTTCATATTTTTCGGTGTTTAATAAGTACCTTAAAGTTCATTCGAATCAGTGAGTATCGGTTGGGTAGTGTTACTTGTTAGAACACGGTTTTTAGAATGATCCAAATTACGTGGATGAGCAGTCTCCCTACAGCATGAACTTCTCTATTACACTTTTGCGGTTGGAATTAATTCCTCTGGTCTTTTCATGCATGTACATCGTTAGTTTGTTGATTTTAGATGTCAGGGAATTTCCCTGTCAATGCAGAGACAGAAAAGATTGCAAATCTGCTTAATCATGAAATAATAAGGTATATTTCCATACTTCGCACTCGTCGTCGATCATTGATCGGAGTCAACTATGTTTGAAATGGGATATTCTTCTTTTGGAACACCTCAGAGAACGTTTCGATAGAGAATCGTCCAAACTAGTACTTGCAAATTTGTTTAATCATGAAATAATAAGGTATATTTCCATACTTCGCACTCGTCGTCGATCATTGATCGGAGTCAACTATGTTTGACATGGGATATTCTTCTTTTGGAACACCTCAGAGAATGTTTCGATAGAGAATCGTCCAAACTAGTACTTGCAAATTTGTTTAATCATGAAATAATAAGGTATATTTCCATACTTCGCTCTCATCGTCGATCATTGATCGGAGTCAACTATGTTTGACATGGGATATTCTTCTTTTGGAACACCTCAGAGAACGTTTCGATAGAGAATCGTCCAAACTAGTACTTGTCCAAAGTAGTAGCAGAAAATATACGGAAAGATCTGTTCCCTCGAGATTCTGGGAAATGGTTGATCCATTGGGAGAATAAATCGGTCACGAATGATGAGTAGTATAGCTTTTTCGACTCGGCAGAATTGTTGATTCCCAGGATCACGTAGTAGGTGGTTGCGAGGGCCGTCGAAGATTTTTCACGCTTAGGAAACGTTCGAGGACGCGGGTGGAGCCACGTCCGGTAGCTAGTTAGCTGCCGGGCATTATTAATAACGACGCGTCTAAAAATAGAGCCGAAATATGTGTGACGCGGGCGCAAGTAGGTGCACTTGAATGCAGTCGAACCGAGAGGGAGAATACGCCAAGGTGTACGAGGTACGCATTCCAATGGGCGGGTTATCAGAGACGGATCCATCCCACATTCCATGCTGGAATGCATCTCTGTTCTTTTTTCTTTCTCTCACTTTGAGGGCTTAAGGCTCCGTTCATACATGCCCTCTCTCACTCTCTTTCTCTTTTGCTCTCGCTTTCCCTCTTTCTCGGTTGATACAGCCTCGAAAAACGTGGACCGAGCCGCGCAGAGTCGAGTCGCGGCCGGAGGGAACGGGCCTCGGTCAGTGACACCGGTTCCAATCGGACCGAATGAAAGGGAACGCGTTCGGAAGGAAATAAGTCACCGATAGTATGTGCTCGTTGCTGTCGCGTCTCTCTCCCCTGCTGGGTCTTATTTCGCCCTAGATTTTACCGGTGGTCCTACCAGGTGCTCATCTAACCGGTACAATCCGATTCACTCCCGGGAAACGCTTCCGACCACGGTAATAACTAGACTGCGAGTTTTATGCATTTGTGACGAAAAGGGGTACGCACAGTTTGAAACAGTGGACATATTTAAAAAATTTAAAAGAACGACATTTTTATTTGGCTCCTGTGTCTTGCAATCAATGCAAACATTTTCTATTTTTTGGGGTTATGTTCGCGGCGCACCGGTTCGATCAATTATACACTAAATAGCAATTTTGTAGACATTCATCAAACGTTCGATTCGGATTTGAATCACTACGTCCTGAGACACGTTTGCTATAGAATGTTTTCTATAAGAGAAAAAGAAGAAATAGGACTATAGATAGTCCTAGGACTATACAGGGTGTCCCAAAATTCGTGAACTTCCCGAAAGGGGGTGGTTCCTGAGACCATTTCAAGCGACATTTTCCTTTGCAGAAATGTTATCCGCGGCTTTGTTTAGGAGTTAAAACGAAAAACACGGACCAATTAGAGCGCGACCTAGACGCGAGTTGCCACAGTCGGCCCGGCGCGCCATCTGTCTATTGGCCGACTGTTCCAACTCGCGTCTAGGTCGCGCTCTGATTGGTCCGTGTTTTTCATCAATAACTCCTAAAAAAAGCCGCGGATGAAATTTTTGCAAAGGGATATGTTGCTTGAAATTGTCTCAGGAACCACCCACTTTCGGGATGTTCACGAATTTTGGGACACCCTGTATACTAGGATATAGCAGGACCCGCTAGATAGCCTCTAGCGGGTCTAGGACGAAACACAACATCTTTTTCTCTTATAGAAAACATTCTATAGCAAACGTGTCTCAAGACGTAATAATTTAAATCCGAATCGAACGTTTGATAAATGTCTACAAAATTGCTATTTAGAATTTATTTAAAAATGTACGATCGAGAATAATTTCTTATTTATCATTATTGGCGATAAAACCACAATAGTTCGAGAAGGCCTAGTTTCGACATTGTCCACTAGATAGACAAATCGTTGAACGACTTTCTCGCAAGTTACTAAAATGTCATCAATTAGTATCCTTCCGACATTTGTGTCTAAGGCAGGACCCGCTAGATAGCCTTACTGATGAGTCCTCTAGCGGGTCTAAGACGAAACACAACATCTTTTTCTCTTATAGAAAACATTCTATAGCAAACGTGTCTCAAGACGTAATGATTCAAATCCGAACCGAACGTTTGATAAATGTCTACAAAATTGCTATTTAGTGTATAATTGACCGAACCGGTGCGCCGCGAACATAACCCCAAATTTATTTAAAAATGTACGATCGAGAATAATTAACTTCCCGATTTTATAGGGAAGTTATTGTAATTACCCCGAAAATCGAAAATCGATTTTTTAGCAGATCTTCACGTTTCATGGTCATTGCAGTCATTTTAGACTATTTTCAGCAAAATGTTCGTATGTGTGTGTGTGTGTGTGTGTGTGTGTGTGTGCGTATGGCCGTTTCTATGTAATCAAATTTTTCGTTAACGTTTTCAGAAAAAGTAACAACGCGATCAGGATGATGAATGATGCAATCGATGTGCCCCGTCGTAACTTAGAGCTGATTAGATTTTGGTCCATATTGGTCAAGTAGTTTTTTAGATTTTTAGTTTTTTTTCGAAAAGAGTTGATTCTACAATGCAATTTATAAGGGAGGACGAATATTTTCCACCAAAGTACCAAACGCAATTACATAAAAAAAAATTTTTTTCTTAATTTTTTTTTAGATTTAAAAAAATTTTTTTTTTAACTGATGCTAATGTTACCGCTTGGAATAATCGAAAGTTATTCCAATGCAACAGTGAATTTATCATCTCTACTCCCAAGAATACATTTTGGGAGAATATCGATGAAAGTACAAAAAAAAACGATGTTAGCGATGTTGGCGAAGGAGTAACGAATCGGGAAGTTCTTTGTGTGACTCTTGGAGAGTCACACACCAAATAAAAAACATTAATATCAGTAGGCCCTACTAGCCATGCGTATCACTAACCCTCTCGCAAGAGCAGTCCTACCCGCGAGCTCGCGAAGCGAGCGAGCAAAAACAACCCTACTCGCGAGCGAGCGTAGCGAGCGAGCAACAATAGCCCTCTAGTTTCTTATTTATTTTCTATTTTGCATCAAGATCCGCAGTCTAGTAATAACCGATAACGATTCAGCCTGTTTACAGCCTTTTTACAGCATTTTGTTCAACCCTCGGATACCTTTCTTACAACTATACGAATTCGTCTTACAAGGGATATTATCCAAGTTTACCATTCCGATTGTAATGACTAGACTGCGGATGTTTATGCAATTTTCCATTTTTAACCGACTTCGAAAAAGGAGGAGGTTACTCAATTCGATCTGTATGTGCCTCTTTTTCTACGTATGTTCACCGATTACGCCGAAATAGACGTCCAATCGGAACGAAACCTTCTGCATTTTGTAGGGTATGTCTCCTGATTAGTCTCTTGAAAACGCATTTTTTCATTCTTTACGGTTTTTATTGTAAATAACCAATAAGTCCGAAAAACCATCCTATGGTGTTCTACAAACTCTGCTCGTTCCACTAAAAAGTGTTACATAAAAAGATTTTATAAGAAAAAATTAAACCGACTTCGAAAAAACGCACTGAAAGGTATGAAGTAATATCCATTTAATTCATGTGAATACACACAAACTTACATACAATACAATCTTTTCGGAGGCGGCGCAAAATTGAAAATTTTCCAAATGACGGATGTTGCTGATTATGATTTCATTGGAATATGGTGGACTTGGAAATCAGTAGGTGGGAAGAGAAGATACATTAATTATGGGAAGGCATGTTGAAGAATTTAAGGATTTTCGTAATTTCCAGTGCCGAAAATTTTCAATTCTGCACCGCCTGTGAAAAGATTGTATTGTATTTAAGTTCGTGTGTATTTAGATCAATTAAATGGAAATTACTTCGTACTTTTTAGTTCATTCTTTTATTGCGTTTTTTCGGAGGCGGTTTAATTTTTTTGTAGACGAATTTTGAGAAAGTGGGATGAAATAGAATTTCATTTTCCGTGGCAATAGCCTTTTTTGAGATCTGAAATAAATTAAAATTGTACTAAACTCTGTCATATTTTATATCCTAGAATTGTTTGAAAATTTCCAAAAGCCATATTTGCATAAATATCCGTAGTCTAGTAATAACCTTTACACAGGACATATCGCTGCTCCGGAAGTATAATGACGCATTTCCAGAAGAAGAATGACGTATTTACATGGTACTGGTTACTGTGAGGCTGGTATTTATTATTTTATAAATTGAAATAACTTAAAAGTTGCAATAATAACCCACAATGTCTGTAAACTACTCTCATAGAAGAATTAAACCAAACCTATAGGCCATTCTATTAAGACAAATTGGAATTATTGTTCTTTTCCTGTAAAATTTCAATTTTCGCAGTTGTATCATGATACTTCCGGTGCAGCGATATGTAGTTCGTTGAAAAATATTTGACACGTATTTTTTCTCATCCGCAATGATCCTTATCTGGGCGGTGAAAATAGCCCTCATAGTTGGGGGTGGAAACGAGACGATCTAAAATAAAAAGTACACTTTGTTCGAAGCGTTCGTCGCAAGTCTGACTCGTCATACGGCAATGGGTTAAAAGAACATTTGTAAGCTGCATTGGCAGCGGCGAAGAAGAGTTAGGAAATCTTAACGAATCCTGAGAACTTGAAAAAGATAGTAGGGTCTATGATGCAAATTCCGTGCGCGATTCGACGTGGGGCATTCGGCGAGGATAGCCGATGCCGTAAAGCTCCTTCTACGGCAGGCTGAACAGCACTGAATACCGATGACGCGTTCTCGCCTCGAGAGATTCGAGGATTTTTCGCGCGGGTACGGATTCCGATGGTCGCGATGCGATTTCGATCTGTCGCTGGCTGCTCCGGTCGACCGTGAAGCGACCGCGAAAACGGCTTCGGGCGAAGAAGAGGGTCCGGTTGCGAGTGCCGCGATTCGCGAATTCGACGGAAATGGGACAACGAGGGAGTACCGGAGGTTTCTTCGTGGAAATGACGGTGGATAGTGGATATCGGCGGGGAAACGAGCGAATGTTCCCGAAAGCGGTTTCGATTCCCGGAGGCGCGGCCGATTAGACCCGATGACACACACACACTCGGCCCGGAAGTGCGTCGACGCTCGTCGACGAGCGCGAGCGGCTCTTGGTTCGCCACAAAGAGTCCTTGTGTATCGAGACGATGCACTTCGGTCGATGACGCGACGCACGAATCGCTGGGAATGAGCTCACCTCGCCTCTTCGTCGACTGATAATGACGCCGACGTCGAAGCGCGGTTTTAACGACGTCGATTACAGTTATCGGTACTGGTACTAACCGCCGCTACCGTTTTTATCCGTCCCCTTTAGGCTCTTGTGGTTCTCTATCCGCCCTGATATCGGCGAACCTGCGGAACTAGCTAACTACTCTCCCGATGGTTTTTGGAACATGGACTCTCATGGAGCTATGCGAGATCGCCGTTATCGTGCAAAGGAGAAAGTTGTTCGAATCGTTGAGATTCGTGACACATCGAAAAATGATCGGAGAGCAGCTTCAACAGGTTCGCCCTCCTATCAAGCGCCACCGAGCTATTTTCATAGGCTCCTCTTTTTGATTATTCGTCTACTTACGCGAAGAATCGGCGAGGAGGGAGAGGTGCCCACGAATGCGAAACACTTGGTGACGCGCGGCTCTTCAAACTATAACGGATAATGTCGTAATCGGCTCGGCGATTACGAGAATGACTGCGGGGTGTCGTGTTACCCGCGACGTGGATTCACGAGAAACGCTACTCTAGCACACGGCCGAACACACGGCAGGGAAGACTGATTTCTGGTCAGACTTTTGGCAAATTTCCCGCAACTGCCTCCCACCGTGGCCCCTCTCCTCCTCTCCTCATTCCCGAAATCGAATCGGCATTTACGATGGCGCTCCTAAATCTTCGGACCTCGTCATCGAGATACAATTTCACTCCGCCTTGTCTGGCTTTTCTCGGCCGTTCCGCTGACAACGAGGCGGAAACACGGATAAGACAGCGTCCGGAGAATATTCACGATCCAACGGATCATCTTCGCGGTGGCGAACGAGACCGCATATTCTCTCCACGCCTCAGCGCCGACCGGAATCCCTAGCCAATTGCAAAACTAAGGTTTCCCAATCTTTATCGCCCTCTTGTCGATTGTTTTCGAGTTTTAATGCTCTCTGTTTTACAGCTTGCGAAACGAACCTGCAGCCTTCGGCGTGGTAAATCAAAACAGAATCACTTCTCAAAGCCATTTGTCTTCATCGGCTGAAAGATAGGTTCCAACGAATTCATTCTTTGGCGTCATTCGCCGCCGATCATTAACGTTCCGACGCAATGTGTTACCTACACCTTCTGTGGTTCGTTATTCTCAAATGCGAATAAACTCTGTTCCACAGATTCCAAGGAGGGTTCTAACCACGAATCAATCCAGCATTCTTTGGTGCCGCAAATCGGAGCGTCTTCCACAAAAATGCCAACAGTTCCCTCGAAACTGGTACGTAAACTTTCTTTTGTTCATCATCCTCGAGAAACAGGATTTTTCTTTGCTTGATTCTTCCTGTAGTAGTTTTCAAAAATTGACGGTAATACACTGGTGTTTCCAAATGATTTTAATCTTTCCACCGGTTTAAAACGCACCTGCTCATTTTCGTTACATATGCATGCAATCCCGCAGTCTAGTTACCAAGTCTCGCGTCCAAGATCAAAGACTCGATCTCGTAATGCACTCCGGGCGTGCTCCTCCGAGGTAGCAGCTAATCATTCCAACTTGTACCGTTTTGCTCGGCGAGCAGGGAATTATTCTCGGATTTTAATGAACTCTGTTTGATAGGTTGCGAGAAGGGTCCTGGCGTGTAAGCGTGAAAAGAAACGGTTCGTCGATGGAGGCCGACTCCACGCAGCGCCGCTTGAGCAGCCGAGAGAGGAGCCGAGAGGAGGAGTAATCGTGTAAAATAAAAGGGAGCCATGGCGTCGGGAAAACGGTAAAAAAGACGGGTAGTCGGGAGGACGCGGAGAGAAATAAAAGCGATATTTTTATATCCACGGGTGTAAGCTCGTCGGTGGCGGACGCCACCGGGCCTCGGCCTCTATTAATATCCACGGGCCGGGCTTCCTTTCGGCCTCCGCAGCAATTCTCTTTGCACCGGCGAACCAACGATCGGCCACCGGAAAGATAGCCTTCGATCCGAGAAAAAAAACGAGCGTTAGGTAACGTCCGACTTCCGGCAACTTCCGAGTACCGAGTCGCGTCACTCTTCCGAGGGAATGGTCGCCCGAATTTTATTCTATTAGGTCATTTCGTCAGTTGTTTCGTTAAACCTACCACTGCCGGTCAAATGACCGGTTTTAGATTCTTCATCTTACGATTATTAAAATTATCAAGTTGCTTATGCTAGCCTGTTCAAGAAGTTCCGGGACAATTCAAATAATACACGTAGTATTCATTTATTTGTCAATTTCTATTTTGTCAGCTTCAAAATAACCCCCATTGCTAACAATACATTCTTGCCAACGTTTTCTTCACTCTTCAAAACATCCCAAAAATTCAATTTCTCTGACGGCATTTAATTCTTTCAGCGAATTTTGTGTTATCTCCTCAATCGATCGAAATCGACGTCCCCGTAGCGGTTGTTCTAATCGCGAGAAAAGAGAAAAGTCGCAGGGAGCTTGATCGGGCGAATACGATTGTCCTACAACGGTTAATTTCGTTTTTCACACAAAAGTTAATGTAGACACGTTGCTCAATGAATTTCAACACTATGAAAATCGCCGTTCGTTAGAACTTCAATTGGCAAAATCTGCTGTTTATAAATTATTCGACTGATCTGAAGTTGGCAACGCAGATATATTCTAAACAGGTGTAGTAACTACATAGAATAAAAATAAGAGAAATAGCATTGCACGGTTTCTCGTAAACGAGACTGTCCTGGAATTTTTTGAGGAGGGTAGTATGTAAATTGATTCGACAATTTCTTTATCGAAGCACATCTTGTGATAAAAATTGCACAACATCTAAATAAATACAGCTGCCGCCTTAAGAATATATATTTTTTAAATAAAGGTACATATTTTTTATTTTCATTAAAAATCAAATCATTTTATTTAAATTTTCATGAAAGCATTTATTTAGAAAGAAACATATAACATAACATAACATTGATAATCAAGCAGTACAAAACAGTAGAAATTAATTAAGAAATATATGTATTTAGCCATATAATGCCGTATAACCATATAAGTTGTTACATTTTTAAATGCTATTAAAAATGTGTATTATTGCATAAACAATCAAAATGCCATTATTTTGAAAATAAAACAAGGTAACATCAATTACGCGGCCTCTGATAAATAGAGCCTTGTCATTTTTGTAAGCTAAAACATTTTAATCGCTTTTAGTGCTCGGTATGTTCAGTGTTGATTAGAAGATTTTCGTTCGCCTGAATAGTTTGTTTATTCAATAGAAGAATGTTCGATAGACGTGTCCTGTTCGGAAAATGTACATCTTTGCTATGATAATGTCTTTTTTCCGCAAGGGGATACGTTGCATTCGATGACGCATTGATAGCGAACGCGTTAACGTTTGTCGATCTACAATCACGATCTAAGCTCGATAGACTGTAATCACTGGTTCTAAACAGCGATACAGCTGTTATTAAATTCTTCTCAAGCGATAACCGAGCTCGCTTTGACGGTCTAACGTGACTTTGCACCGCTATTCTCGCATGGCGTATCGAGACGATTTCAATTGATAGAAATTTTTTAATTACACTACAAACTACTGCGTGTATAGCAACCAATGGCGGTCAATAAAATTTGTGCTGTATACATCGGCGACAAAAGGAAATCTTCAGATTCGCATTCTTATTCTTTCAAAAGACATCTCTGCTTTAGAAAAAGTACATTTCGATAACATCATAGCTTAACAGTCTGAAGAACCACAGCTGTACGTTTAAAGAATTGCATATGTACCAAGCGTTTCGCAAGACGTAGGCGTGCTCGTATTTAGTAGGACCAAGATGTTTATCCTAAAATCATTGAACGCCGGAATGAAATTGTATTAATGCTGTTAACAGAACCGAACTCTGCAGGACAATGTACATTTAAAGAATTACAAGATTTCGGCGAGCTTCTATTTAGTAGAATTAAATCATTATTCTAAAATCATTGAACGTCGGAATGAAATTGTATTAATGCCGTTAACATAACCAAATTATGCAGGACAATGTACATTTATTAAAGAGTTGCAAGACTTCGACGTGCTTGTATTTAGTAGAATCAGATGTTCATTTTAAAATCATTGAATACCGGAATGAAATTGTATTAATGCTGTTAACAGAACCAAATTATGCAGGGCAATGTAGATTTAAAGAGTTGCAAGACTTCGACGTGCTTGTACATATTTAGTAGAATCAGATGTTCATTTTAAAATCATTGAATATCGGAATGAAATGGTGTTAATGCTGTTAACAGAACCGAATTCTGTAGACTGGAATTTTTCAAGTGTTCGACCTCGGAAGCTAGGAGACGAAAGCGTCGAACGTCTTTATCGCGAGGCGGTCGTCGCCGCTCGTGTCCGCGAATGCACGGTCGGCCGCTGCGCTGGCCTTGACTGCATTTGCATTTGCGCGCAAAACGACAGAAAAAAGTATATCGCGAACGAGTTTCGTTGCCTTCCAGCCGGACAGCTCGAACAATTGAACTGGTACTGGTGGTCGCGGTAAAAAACTCCTGTTCGTGGATCGGCAGGGTCTCGAGGTGCACGATCGCGCTCGGAAACAGGACATGGGACACGGGCCGGTTGGGATCGTCTCGTATCGGCGAGGCTCGCAATTCGAAGTCATAATGCTAAATCGAAAATATCAGCCGCGGCTACTCGATAGTTTATAGCATACAATTAATGATATCTCTTTATGTAGTGTGCAGTAGCGCGGTGTAACTAGTTGGAGCCTTGGGCAAAGTAGAATTTCGGGGCAGCAACTAAATAACTTTGCGAGGAAGACGTAGAATTTGGATCTTGGATCTTGGTTTGTGTTCGGGGCCCCATTTTGCTTGGTCAGTAACTTGAATCGTTCGTATCTTTAATCTTCCCTCTGCGCACCAATACCTTTTGGACCAAAATGAAAGAAAAAATTTGATTCTTACTTGATTCTTCTTATTTTATCAATTTTTCAATGATAAGTAGGTAGACAGCGGATCTTTGTGCAAAATAAAAATATTCTACCTACATTGTAATAAACTGTAGTAAAATAGAAATTTATTCTCTTTCTTAGTATGTTTAATAGGTTGAAAATGACATAACTGTATTATTAAATTCTTCTAATATATCCATTGTTTCGAATTGCACCCACTCATTTTTGTCATAAATGCACAAAATCCTAAAAAATTCGATTCTTACTTGAGTCTTCTTATTTTATCGCTTTTTATATGATAAGTAGGTAGACAGGGGATCTTTGTGCAAAATAAAAATGTTCTACCTCAATTGTAATAAACTGGAGTAAAATAGAAATTTATTCTCTTTCTTAGTATGTTTAACAGGTTGAAAATAACATAACTGTATTATTAAATTCTTCTAATATTTTCATTGTTTCAAATTGCACCCACTCATTTTTCTCATAAATGCACAAAATCTTAAAAAATTTGATTCTTACTCGAGTCTTCTTATTTTATTGCTTTTTATATGATAAGTAGGTAGACAGGGGATCTTTGTGCAAAATAAAAATGTTCTACCTCAATTGTAATAAACTGGAGTAAAATAGAAATTTATTCTCTTTCTTAGTATGTTTAACAGGTTGAAAATAACATAACTGTATTATTAAATTCATCTAATATTTTCATTGTTTGAAATTGCACCCACTCATTTTTCTCATAAATGCATAAAATCTTAAAAAATGTGGGACATATCACATTCCTAGACAATTTTTGGAGATTTTCCATTCGTCGACTTTTTGTTTCCGTTTTTGTCAGCCTGAGGTTCATTCGCACCCCATACACGGAGAGAAGGTTAAAACTATCGAGCAGCTGATAGTACAAACGCACCATGATGGACCTCGTTGATAAAAAGTTCGTTGGAATCTAAGTGGAACAGTCGGGGTGCTGTCAGTTGAACCGAAAGTCGAAACGCATTCGAGTGCCGTGCCGTGTGCAACCGGTTGGTTTTCCCGCGATCCCTTCACCCCTCGAAACTTGTATCTCCAAAGTATCTAGGCCAAAACACCCACGGCCACCCAATTTCCGACCGCGTTCCCACCGCTGTTTCTTAGCTAGCGAGCTCGGTCGTTCGAGGACCAGACTTTTCCTCAAGCGATTTTATTGTCCTGTTTACGCTCCACCTTCGAAAGTTGCATAACCCTTGAACAACAACATTATTCTCCAACTACCGAATCGACGATTCTCATCGTTGCTCCTCATATAACAAAATCAACGCGCTAGAACGAGACGAGAACGATTCACGCGCGACTACCGGCCCGATAAGATTAATTGCCCGATGTCCGAAAGACCGCGGATGTTTACGCAAACTTCTATCGCAGAATCCAAAGTAAAATAGAATCTCCCGGTGTAGGAGCAGCAGATTCTGCTAAAAGATCCGTTCTATTCTTCGCCGTAGATCTTTTTATAAGCTGCGAAGTCGCGGGGATCGGCGATCTAGTTGGAAAACGATATTAGCTCTGTCTTCGTTGATCGTGAACCCTGCTCTCGTATTTCTGACCGACGGCGCATCTGCCGCGGTCGGAACTGTGTCAAGATTTAATGGAATCTATTGTTTGCAGGTCACCCGGATCTATCTCGCGGAGGATCTGCGGTACTTTGATCGAGCTGTGGACCACGTCGATCAGCGACAGCGTCTGGATCACGAGTTTCGACGACGCGCGACGACGCTGCGGTTCAGGGTACACGTTACTACGAAAACAAGTAATTCCGCGTGGCATTCTTAGAGCCTGAGCCACGAATATCACGTCACGTATAATAAAGTGTCTGCACTAGAGTGGCTCTTATTTATTCTCGTTGAAAACTTTCTTCGAAATTTCATAAATTAAAATAATTAATTAAATGCTAATAAAATCGTTCTCCTCGAATATCTTCTAAACTATTTACCGCGTCGAAAAATATGTCAGACAAAACACGTAGATCTGGACAGGCTGCGTCTTTTATGTGCTATCACCTTTCTTCGTAAAACGAACGGTTTCCGAGGAGATTGAGAAAAATGTCGGACCGAAATCAAACAATTTTTTCCGGAATGTGAAAACGAGCCACCCTAGTCTGCAGCTTTAGAGTCTCAACTGTGGACCAGACGAGCGAATGCTGATTTACGTTGATTCTGAAAGAATTATTCGATCATGGTTCGTCCTGCGTTACGTGTGCGAACGTTTTTCGATGCGGGAAGAGAACCAGTGTTCGCTGGATTGGTCTAAACTAGTGTTCCTTCTCGAGAATTCTTTCTCGAGAATTTCTCGAGAAATTTTGTAATTGGTTATTGTTCTCATTTCTCGAGAAATTACGGTATTTCTCGAGAAATTTAAATCTAGGAAAATTCTTATGAATCTCATTTATTTTATAACATATTTTCGGAGATGAACAAATACGTACAGTGGGTGTACAAAGTAATCGTACACCTTTTAAAAACTAATAACTTTTTTATAATTGTACCAAACGACCTGATTTTTTATAATCAATTAGAATCATTGGTTTACGAAATGATATGCAAAAAAGATTTTCCAAATAATTGTGATTTACAAGGTTAAATGCAAAAATAAAAAAGGCATTTTTTGAAACTTTTTTCTTCGGGCCCTTAATCAAAATTTCAAATATATATTTTGTAGATCTATGATAGTTATACACATACAGAAAATTTCATCGAAATTGGCTGACACAGGAAAAAACGACACGCATGGAAAGATGAACGATTCTGTGGATTTTAAGCAGAAACTGATCAAAAGTCGTCTAAAACTTCGATTTTCACCATTTTTAACCGCTTCTACCTCGTATGTATGTTAATCGATTTCGATGAAATTTGAAGCATGTGTATAACTAACATAGATCTACAAAACATCTATTTTAAATTTTTATTAAGGGCCCAAGTAAAAAAGTTTTAAAAATTGCCTGTTTTATTTCTGTCATGTAACCTTGTAAATTATAATTTTTGGAAAATTTTTCTTGCATATCATTTCGTAAACCAATGTTTCTTGATTATAAAAATTCAGGTAGTTGGGTAGAATTATAAAAAAGTTATTAGTTTTTAAAAGGTGCACGAATACTTTGTGCACCCACTGTATGTTCTACCATCAGTCAAAATATTTTAATGTAGGTATTTAAATATCTCTGTTACTTGTGATTATACGAAAAAATATCAGAGGAGAAATTTGCACTGTTCAATAAGGTAAATACAATGGCAAAATAAAAGAATTTTTGGGAATCATATTTTGAAATTTCAAGGTCATCGTTATTTTTATTTACAGAAGGTCATATAATTATTCTATATTCCTATTCGGAAAAAAGACAAATCCAACGATGTGCCATGTTCCATAGTTAATGTGAATTCCACAATTTTCAAAATTTTCAATTTAAGTGCGCCACGTTCGTCATCCTTTTATTCAACCGGTCTCAAACGTTGCACAAATTATTTTCTCACCTAAAGGAATAATACTGGATACTTGCGTGCATTGTATCTCGATAAAAAATTTTCTCGAAGTATAGCTCAGGTCCGCCCTAATGTACATACATATTGGACAGGAATAAACATTGAGTTAATGTTTCTGCGCTTTCGATAAATATTGTCAACGATATTCGAAATGTCACAAGTTTTCCAATATTATTTTATTTTATTAAAAATTCTAGAGAATTCTCGAGAAATATAGTCTTATTTTTCATTCCTCGAGAAATGAAAAATGCTGAGAAATCAGGAACACTAGTCTAAACGCACCATAACGAGTCGAATCAGTAAACAGCGTCGGCCGCGACATGGTCGCAGGTGGAATCGACGATTGGCGAGCGAATCGGTGGAAGGTGTTGGCAATCCGTTGCCAGAGCATTCCTCGGCGACCGTCAACGAACCACCGGCCGATTGATACGAGAATTTATTGGCTGAATAGAATGATTTCGAAGCGAGCCGCCTAGCCGCGAGGCGCGTCTATCCGCTCCGAGTTATGTAAGCTATGTATTCGTGGTATTTTGGCGAGCAACGCGTGCAGCTGCGGATGCTGGCGTTCGCCGTCGAGACCGAGCGATCTTAAACAAACCGAGCTTGTTTCGTCATCGTCGGCCAATTGTTATTCCGCCGTTGTTGAATCGGGTTCCGTTGCGCTCGCGCTTTACCGCACCGTGCCGATTCGGCCCCGCGAGAGAGAGTTCGATGCACAAGTCCCCCGACGAATCTAGCCTTCGTGGAAACCGTGGCTCGCACCCTCGCCTCCTTTTGCTTCCTTTCTATCGTTCGGCAGAATTACGACGTTGCAGCCGGCGACGTTCTGCACCGGATTCGGATTCGAATCAGCCATCGCCACCCTCTCCCGAGTACAGGTTGCGCCAAAACAAGCGTCGCGAGACTAATTTGCATTTTCGATCGTCTGCGACTATGTTCATCGCTTTGTTCGATATCCATTTCTTCGGTTAATCCGAATGCGAGCACATAATGCCACGTGGGCCACTGATTTCACGCCTATTACATTCGGGAGCGGACAAGCCACGCCCATTCAGGACGGTTTACATGAAATTGAGAAGGATTAGTCCACTGAAGAAGGGAAACTATTCAGAGTTGGGAGTTATTACGATGTTCAGAGCTGGAGTTTTAGTCGAGCTCAAGTCTGAGCAACGAAGCCACGCCCACTCAAACCACTCTGCAAGGGAAAAGGCTATTCTACTGAAAGGGGAAGAATTCAGAGTCGATAATGATGCTGGTCGACGTAGCGATATTTTTGAGATTGTAGTATGCGAAGATCGGACGTAGCCTGCTCTGTGGGGCACTGCAATGGCCCCGTTCAAGTCAGGAGTGACGAAGCCACGCCCATTCGGAACGGTTTACATGAAATGAGCAGGACTAATCCATTGAAGAAGGGAAACTATTCAGAGTTGGGAGTTATTACGATGTTCAGAGCTGGAGTTTTAGTCGAGCTCAAGTCTGAGCAACGAAGCCACGCCCACTCAAACCACTCTGCAAGGGAAAAGGCTATTCTACTGAAAGGGGAAGAATTCAGAGTCGATAATGATGCTGGTCGACGTAGCGATATTTTTGAGATTGTAGTATGCGAAGATCGGACGTAGCCTGCTCTGTGGGGCACTGCAATGGCCCCGTTCAAGTCAGGAGTGACGAAGCCACGCCCATTCGGAACGGTTTACATGAAATGAGCAGGACTAATCCATTGAAGAAGGGAAACTATCCAGAGTTGGGAGTTATTACGATGTTCAGAGCTGGAGTTTTAGTCGAGCTCAAGTCCGAGCAACGAAGCCACGCCCATCCGGGACGCTTTACGCGAAATGAGGAGGATTAGTCCACTGAAAAAGGGAAACTATTCAGAGTTGGGAGTTATTACGATGTTCAGAGCTGGAGTTTTAGTCGAGCTCAAGTCCGAGCAACGAAGCCACGCCCATTCGGGACGGTTTACATGAAATGAGCAGGAGTAATTCATTGAAGAAGGGAAACTATCCAGAGTTGGGAGTTATTACGATGTTCAGAGCTGGAGTTTTAGTCGAGCTCAAATCTGAGCAACGAAGCCACGCCCACTCAAACCACTGTGCAAGGGAAAAGGCTATTCTACTGAAAGGGGAAGAATTCAGAGTCGAAATGATGCTGGTCGACGTAGCGATATTTTTGAGATTGTAGTATCCGAAGATCGGACGTAGCCTGCTCTGTGGGGCACTGCAATGGCTCCGTTCAAGTCAGGAGTAACGAAACCACGCCCACTCGGGGAGCCGGAGATAAGATAGCATCCTAGGACGACGTGCTCTAGGGCTTTTTAGCGATCGTTGGCCACGCTCAGTCTAATCTCAGCTTCTGTCGTTCAATTCGAAACAATTACGAGCGATCGAGTATTCGGGCTCGGAGCCGCGGAAACACGATACCGTGCGGTTTATCGTAAATCGGAAGATATTCCTCGGTGGCCGAGAAGCCCGACCGCAACGGCGTTAGCCGTTAAAACGTTGCGATAACTTGCGTCGAATGGACGCGGCTTACGTCCGACAGGCTGGACGCGAGGCAACGATTTTAAGCCGTGATTACATTTCGACGCGAAACGGAGCCGCGTGAAATCGGGCCTGCTAGACATAAACAGAATTCGCGAACGGTGACTCGACGCGGCGGCTTATTTTCGATAATGACGAAAATATCGCCGGTCTCGACACCCGACTTGCCGCGTTACCATCTTCTTCCTCCCCCATCTGCTCCTCTCTCTCTCTCTCTCTCCCTCTTTCTTTCTCTCTCCTCTCTGTTCGCGTTTCGTTTCCGAGCGAAGAGAAGAAAAAGAGAAACAAAAGGAACAGGGCGAACGTGCAATAGCATATATTTCCCGGCGGAACGACGCTTCTTTTAATAGAGACCGTCCTCCAACAGATATTTACGAAAGTTTGTTTCTATGTTTAGCGGGAATGATGTGTAATTTACTTCGGATTCGTTTCTCGCGCCGCGATACTTCATTTTTCAGCGGCGATCCGGTAAATCGCTCTCTTCCCACGCGCCTGGCAGATTCCCAGATGTTGCCACATCCGTGTGTTAACCTTTATCGGAAGGAAGTCCCCGGTTCAGGGTGTACGCGAAGGTATTTTCGACCGAGGTTGGGCTACCTGTTACCGTCAATCGTTGCGCAATATTGTTTGCCGGCCCGAGAAACTGTCACGCCCTGGGACCATGCTTTTATTCATTTATTTTCCAATTAACCGGGCTCCCGCTTGTCTACCGGACGACGCGACGCGACTTCTCGGATCGAAGATCGAATTCGTCGCCTTGGACGTTCAGCTTCAACTGGCACGCGCACAATTATGCCACTCGCGGACGCTAAAGAGGATAAACAAACATTCTTTGCTACATTTCCCTCGATCATCTCGGAATCGTGTTAATAACGAGATCTCGATCTGCTGTCCATTGCTATCAGCGCTCGATACAATGCCTGAGAACGTCGTCTATTCCAGTGTTATCGCTAGACTGCAAGTTTTATGCATTTATGACAAAAATGAGTTGGTGTAATTTAGAACAGTAAGAACATTAGAAGAATTTTCTTCTTTTCACAATCTGTTAAACGCATTAAGAAAGAAAATGAGTTCGTGTTTCACTCTTGTTCTATTTGTTGCAATTCAGGTACAACATTTTTATTTTGCATGGAGATCCGTTGTTTAGTTATCAGTAGACTGCGGGTGTTCAGGCATATTCCCAATTTTTCTAGACTTTAAGAAAGTTGAATGAAATCCTTTTAATGGGGACAGCCTTTGTAGATCTAAAACGAATAGTCCCTCTGTCCCACAATAATAGAAGCAAAAGAAAGTAAATATAGAATGCTACATTTATTACCAAAAAAGTAGATTACATTAAACAATAAATTAGAAGTATTACTCCACTTTTTATTTTGAGTGTTCAGATAGTTTCTGGATTTTTCAATAATTTCGTTACTGCATTTTAAACTTGTAGGTAGGATCTCTTGTGATCTCTTGGCTGCGTTGCTTTGCTTTCCCTATATGCGTGAGCTTAAAGTTATTCGAGCCATCGTTCTTCATTGCTTCCACCATAACTTGTTTTTCTCATCTTACTTTTACAATGGGTTGATACTCAACTGAAATAAAACAATTGATTTCGATCAGCGGATGAAATTAGAAGAATAGTTAGAATTCGTAATAATTAGGTTAACCTAAAAATTGAAAGATGCGTCGAAACGAATGACAGATGTCACGAAAACATTGATTTTGATTGAAGGCTTCGCAATTTTGTGCTACAACATAACTTGCAGCTGCATTCGCCAATAATTCCCGTTTAAATATTCACTTGCTGCTATGTATTACTATGGGACAGAGGAAGTATAAAATAATATCTTTCCAATAATATATCTTTATAATTTGTTAGTTAGTTATTTTTATAAATTTTTATGCAGTTGTTTAATTAGTTGTTTTCCTTTGATAACCAACGTGGTCAACTGTAAACAACTATAACTTGTAAAATAAGACAAAGTAGGAAATTATTCTTATACGGTTATTTAAAGGAGGTTGTACCGAAAATATTCCTCTTTGTTAGAGCCTGTGAATTTTTCGGAATAAAAAGATATCCTTTGCCAAATATATAAAACTTTCTAAATTCGTCATGTAACATTCACAGCATTATTTTGTAAATATATTATTATTAGTAAGTACTAAAAAAATATATGATTTCTACTGGGAACGGATGCTTTATATCATACAAAAAAAAACAAAAGAAAATATGGAATGAAACGATCAGGACATTATACAATAATTTAATTTTAATGAAAATTGTATAATATTTAAAAATTCCATCGCAGAGAATCTAAGCAGTTGTGCCAGGTGAAACATGCTATGTACTTTGATAACGCTCAACTTTTCAACATTTTCAACATTTTCGTAAGCCATGAGTGCAGAAATATCCGCATAACTTATCACTAGACTGCGGATCTTTCTACAAAATAAAAAATGCTTGCATTGATTGCAGGACACAGGAGCCAAATAACAATTGTATTCTTCTTTCAATTATATTATTATATAAAATAATCTCTTTCCAATAATATATGTTTATAATTTGTTCGTTAGTTATTTTATTAATTTTTATGCAGTTGTTTTCCTTTGAAAAACCAACGTGGTCAACTGTAAACAACTATAACTTGTAAAATAAGACAAAGTAGGAAATGATTCTTATACGGTTATTTAAAGGAGGTTGTACCGAAAATATTCCTCTTTGTTAGAGCCTGTGAATTTTTCGGAATAAAAAGATATCCTTTGCCAAATATATAAAACTTTCTAAATTCGTCATGTAACATTCACAGCATTATTTTGTAAATATATTATTATTAGTAAGTACTAAAAAAATATATGATTTTTCACTGGGAAGGGATGCTTAGATCATACAAAAAAAAGCAAAAGAAAATATGGAACGAAACGATCAGGACATCGCAGAGAATCTAAGCAGTTCTGCCAGGTGAAACATGCTATGTACTTTGATAACGCTCAACTTTTCAACATTTTCAACATTTTCGTAAGCCATGAATGCAGAAATATCCGCATAACTTATCACTAGACTGCGGATCTTTCTGCAAAATAAAAAATGCTTGCATTGATTGCAGGACACAGGAGCCAAATAACAATTGTATTCTTCTTTTAATTATCCTATTAAGCTAAAACTAATACATTGATGTCCTTAAATGTGTTCAACATGTCCACCGCGTTAAATTACATGTATTCATTTTTATCATAAATGCATAAAATCCGCAGTCCACTTATCACAATGTGTCATTCCCGTGAATCACGGATGTCAAAACCCAGTTAAGACTGAAATAGAAAGAGCGATTCGTTTTCAGGAGGATAGCAATGGACAGCAAATAAGATCTCGTCGACTCTTGCGAGGAACGTATTAGCAGGATAACTCGGTAACGCGGTCAACGGGACCGATAATTAAACAATTGGCAGCGACGACGAAGCAGGCGATGCGTTGACGAATCATTAGTGAAACATGCGAGGAGCAGTCCTCGTTAAAATCGCGTTTCGTTCGAAGTGAAATTCCACGGTCATAGCCAGGACGAGAACGGTAATTAACCCGCTAACAGGAAATATCAATGAATATCCTACGCTCGTTATCCTAGTCGGCGATTAGACACGGGAGAAGCGAACGCTAACGATGGAAACGCACTGTATCGACGTAACGTTGTAATCGGCTAACGACACGCAGAATTTATGCCGAGTCCTTGCACGAAGCGATAACGTGCATCGTCCGCCCGACCAAATATCGTGTAACAGCACGCGCGCCCACGTTGCACCGAGTGCATCGAGTGCAAACAGCGAACAGAGGAAATCTATGCGATTATGCGACGAGTGCGAGAACGCGATTTGCCGCCATTGTCCTCGAAGAGAGATCAATTCTTTCCAAATGGATCTTCTCTCGGCGGAGAACGTTTTAGCGGTTGTGCATAAATAGACTGCGGATTTTATGCATTTATACCAAAAATTGTTACGTACAATTGAAAACAGTGGTCGTAGGGATTGTAATCCCGCGCCATTTTCAATCCCGCGAGACTGAGGATTCAGTTCTTTGATCTAATATATATTTAATAAAGAAACAAATTTTACTTAATGAGATAATCATCTTTAATCATAGTAGTCAACATTTATTTAAAAAATACAAACAAAATCTAAATCTACATAAATTAAAATAAATCTCTCTTTGGAAAACAAACTATATATTTGAAATATATACATATAAGTATATGTGCGTGCAATATTAAAATAATTAATATATTAAAAAACAAATTTCTAAATTTTAAAATTATAAAAAAAAGAAGAAAATTTTTAATTTGTAATACTTTGAAAATATGCACGTAAAAATCAAAGATTTATATTTATTGTTGAATCTTCTAGTTCCTCGAGTCATTGCAAAGATATCCTGCAGCGGAAATAGCTCGTTCAGCCTCTACACTTGTCGGTCGAATAGTTAATAAATATTCGTAAACCATACATATTTCCCCTTTTTGCAGTCGCTTTCAAAGGATGTCATCTCCTTCTTTACAGTTTTAACGATATCTTCGACTTCTTAAAAATCGCAAAATTTTGATTATACGCATAGTCGTGCAAAATTTGCGGGATCCCGCGGGATTGCGGGATTGCAATCCCTAAGTGGACGTATCTAAACAAATGTAAGAACGTCGGCGTATTAGTTTCAATTTGATAAAAATTTCGAAGAAGCAGGACATTTTTATTTGGCCGCTGTGTCTTGGAATCGTCGCAGACATTTTCTGTTTTGCATAGAGATTCGCAGTCTGTTCATAAACATTCATCTTTGCGCAGATTGAGTGTACCGGCGGAATCATTCAATACGGAATGCGAGAGGATTGAAAGGGCAATTAGCAGTCCGCGAATCTTCGCGCAGTCGTGGCACCTGCGGTTTCATCAAACATGAGAGATCGTTTAGATCAACGAGAAGGTGGAGTCAGTGGATTTTCACAATGTTGTTCATAAAAATCGGAAAGACAAAGAGGAATTTCAAGAATTTGTTTTACATAAGAGCCTCCGATCTCGAACATTTTGATTTTAGAGTGATCCAGATCTATTTACGCATTGCAATAAACATCTTAGTCGGTTGCGTGGTATGTTTAGTTTTAAATCGAGAGAGGACTCGATCGCGAGAGAATAAGCTTCGTAGATGACGCGAGCGGAGCTCGTTTCGAATTTCACGTACTCCGGAGAGAAAAAAGCGCGCGAGAATCGTGGAGGACGAGCCGAGGAACCGAGTCTCATTCTTTTTCTCCGTCGCGTCGCTGCGACGACCCAACGGCAGGGCAGACCCGACGTAGGCACGGAACAGCACGTGCGCTCGTCGATCGGTATTTTTATCGATCGACGCGAGATCGCTCCCTCCGGAGGAAAACTTTATTTTCGCGGTGACCAACGCGGCCCAGGAAGCTAGAGCCCGCCGACGACACGATCGTCGTCGTGGTCGTGGTCGTGGTCGTGATCGTCGTCGTGGTCGTCGACGGTGCCTTCGTCTTCGTCGTTGTCTTCGCGAGCGGGACTCGACCCGGCTCGCGCGTTTCGCAAAGGCACCTTCTAGAAATAGAACGCCCAAATAATTTGCCTCGGATTACCAGCGACGCGTCGCTGCTTCTCCCTCCCTCTCTATGTCTCTCTCTCTCTCTAACCCTCTCTCTCTCTCTAACCCTCTCTCATTTTCTATCTTCTCAAAGCACTTCATCGATTTTTTAAAAAATCCCAGCGATTTCACTGTCCTTATCGATTCCACGATTTCTTCCGAATGTACAAAATTTGGAACAAGTATGTCGATCACATCTGCACCACATATTTTGTTTCTCCTGGCATCAGGCTTTCGAAAATGGTTTCTTGTACCCAGGGACCATAACTGTTATAACTGGACTGCGGATCTTTATGCATTTAGAGAAAAATTGAGTAGATGAAATTGAAAATCGTAGGAAAATTTAAAAAATTGGAGATGTATATACAGTGGGTGTACAAAGTATTCGTACACTTTATAAAACCTAATAACATTTTTATAATTGTACCAAACAACCTGATTTTTTATAATCAATTAGGAGCATTGGTTTACGAAATGATATGAAAAAAAGATTTTCCAAGAATTATAATTTACAAGGTTAAATGCAAAAATAAAAAAGGCATTTTTTAAAACTTCTTTATTTTGGGTCCTGAAAATTTACTTTGTACACCCACTGTAGATGATTTTTCATCTATTAAAATTATTAAGGGAAGAAATGACATTCAATTCGGTTTCTGTTTCTTGCAATCGGTTCAGACAATTTTTATTTTGCGTAAAGATCCGCAGTCTAGTTATAACCAAAAAGGAAAAAAGTCATAGGATAACAACTATCTCATCGACTAAAATCGTATTGGCTACAAATAAGGGTTATAAGTAACCGAAAATTTGTTCTCTTGTTGGCAAATGTTATCGTTGAAGGAAATTCATTTCCATCAGCTGTAGCAGTTATCAATGAGAGAAATTTATTTCGATAGCTAAGAACAGTTATCAATGAGAGAAGTTTATTTCGGGCACTCATAATTAGTTATCGATGAGAGAAATTTATTTCGATCCCTCACAATAGTTATTCGATGAAATAAATTTATCTCGATCGCTCATAACAGTTATCGACGAAGGAAATTTGTAATAGTTATTATTAAATAGTACAACTTTCAAATGGTTGACAATTCCAATTATTTCATAAACTTTTTATTCGTAAAATTAATTGCTACAATCAAAATTTAATGTGACAAACAAACAGATTTTGTGTTGTTCTTATAGTCTGTTGATTCGTCTTGTTGTACGAAACCTCAACAAATTTCACAGGCTTGCTCCCTTCGAAAAGGACTAGACAACTCAATAATTAAATAAGATACCAGAATGAATTTTCTCATCAATAATTATTATGAACAAATGAAAAGAAATTCTCTCATCGATAACTGCTATGAGCGATTGAAATTAACTTCTCTCATCGATAACTGTTTTGAGCAATCGATAGTTTTTCTCCATCGATAACAGTTATCGAGGAGGATCCAATTTTTTTAACACTAATAACTGTTATTTGTAACCAAAAAAGTATAAAAATCGATATTTCTTCATCATTTTGTTCTCCGAATGTTTTTCTTTATATTTTGTGTACATTATCTTAAATTTCAATAACAATTAACTTTTTATTCCTGATTTTAATCGTAGAAAATTTTCGAATGAAAATTCTCGATGATTTCTTTTTTTAATCAACGAATGACAATTAACTTCATCAATCAATTGAATCAGTCTTCGATTTTTCGACGATTTCTTTTTTTAATCAACGATTGACGATTAACTTCATCAATCGATTGAATCAATCGTCGATTTTTCAATGATTACCTCTTTTAATCGTACACATGAATGAATCAGTCTTGATTAAAATTTTAATCGATTAATGCCCAACTCTGGATATGAAATTGATATTATACCTTATGAAATAGTTAAATGTTCAGTAATTGATTAGATACCTACACATCTAATAATGTAAACAATATTTTCAATAATGGTATGTCAATTTTTAATGGCGCCTCAGAGTCGCCACTCGATTGCTAAGGGTTAAATCTTCGTCACGAGTCTGGCTGGTCAAAACACGACAAGCGGTTAATATTAATAGTTGAATACGCGTCTAGAGTCTAGAAGAAGTGCGTACGTTCCCTTTTATGAAATTCCCGGGTAAACACGGTGACACAGATTGACATTACATGAATTTTCACTTGAAAAATAATTCGAACCTGCTTCCGTCTTCGCAATGCAGTGTTAATCTAACTCGCCTTGTTTACAAGAGACCACAGAGTCCTCCCACGCAAGATAGAGCCGCACAACTGTTACCATTAAAGCGCGAGATGTCTTGAAAAGGTATCCGCACTCGAACGATATCTCCTATAATCGGCAACTCGAAGTAACAAGTCCGATAAGCGTCGAACGATGTAATTAATGTTTACGGGGCTGAGGCTAAACGCGCGGACGCGATCTATAAATCATCCGGACGGTTACGGCGTCGAGATCGCGAGCTCGGTTCTCGCAATTACACGCGATTAATTCGTAATCTCTGGCCGGTGGTGGCCGTTTGACGTCCGAGGACTCTCGTATTTCTCTCCTTTCCGAGAAACCGGAGGGCCGCAATCGCAAATGCGACCGGACGTCGCGTTAGCCTTCGCGACCTCGTAAAATAAACGGAGCACATGGCTGCTAAGAGGGCCAAGTTCGAGACGTCGATCGCAGGATAAAACTGTTCGACGCCGTTTCTGGATAGGATCCATTCGGGCGGTCGATCGCGAGGTAAACTCCGATCGAGCAGAGCCGCGCCGAACAGATTCGGAGCGCAGCTGCGCGCGAGCGTCTTCCCGAAACTATCGTCGAAATAGCTGGACCGCGAATCTTTCTGCAAAGCTAACGCTCTGCGTATCGATTGCAAGAGAAAGTCCTTCCTTTATTTCACACGTTCACGCGGGTGACACAATTCTTCCATGAAGAAGTACATAATACGATTGCATGGAACGAACCTCGAATGCCGTTTTTGCAATTTAGATCAGCGAAAAGATTCAAAGAAATTATGTATGACATTATTTTCGACTTTCAACATGATCAAAGGAAAAACAAATGTAATGCAGGCAAGTTTTGCTGTATGACATTATTCTCGACTTTCTAACATGATTAATAGACTGCGGATTTTATGCATTTATGACAGATACGGGCACGGACAATTTAAAACGATGGTCATATTTAAAATATTTAATGCAGCCGGTATATTAGTTTCATCTTAATGAGATAATTAAAAGAAGAAAGAAATTTTTATTTGGCTTCTGTGTCTTGCAATCAATGCAAGCATTTTCTATTTCGCATCGAGATCCGCAGTCTAATGATTAAAGAAAAAGCAAATCTGCTGTACAGCTGCTTTCAATTAATGCGGACTTTTGTTTCGCATATAAACCCGCAGTCTATTTGTCACGATGACAGTATTACTTCGATCTTATGGGATTTGTGAGGGGTGGTTGCTCGGCAGTCAATGTGTGAACAGATCAGAGCTGGGGAAAATAGTGTTTTAGATAGTAAATAGTAAATAATGCTGTTTATTTCAAAGTATGTGTACAACTTCGAAAATTAAATATTTTATTTGATGCTGTAATTTGTGAAAATAAAATATTTTATTTGATGCAGTAATTTTTTAAAATAAAATATTTTATTTGATGCAGTAATTGTTTAAAATAAAATATTTTATTTGATGCAGTAATTTGTGAAAATAAAATATTTTATTTGATGCTGTAATTTGTGAAAATAAAATATTTTATTTGATGCAGTAATTTTTTAAAATAAAATATTTTATTTGATGCAGTAATTTTTTAAAATAAAATATTTTATTTAAGGCAGTAATTTGTGAAAATAAAATATTTTATTTGATGCAGTAATTTTTTAAAATAAAATATTTTATTTGATGCAGTAATTTTTAAAAATAAAATATTTTATTTGATGCAGTAATTTTTAAAAATAAAATATTTTATTTGATGCAGTAATTTGTGAAAATAAAATATTTTATTTGATGCAGTAATTTGTGAAAATAAAATATTTTATTTGATGCAGTAATTTTTTAAAATAAAATATTTTATTTGATGCAGTAATTTGTGAAAATAAAATATTTTATTTGATGCAGTAATTTGTGAAAATAAAATATTTTATTTGAGGCAGTAATTTGTTTGAAAATAGTATTTTATTTGAAGAATATTGAAAGTATTTGTATTCTGTCTTTATGTTCAATTTCAATTTTCAAAAATTGAAATGATATTTATATTATTGCTGAAAATAATGGTTCGAATTCGATACATTTACGAGTGTAAATCGTTTCTTAACGATAGGATGGACTGTATGTTTATGTGGTTTCTCAGAATATTATAACAATGCGAAAAGTAAAATATTTGATTTCGTGTTTCCGATGATTAAAATAGAAATATTTCATTTTGGGGATCAAATTGTTGAAATCGAGATATTTTATTTTGAGATTCAGATTGTTTACACATTATAATTTTGAAAAATCTAGAAAAATCTAAATTACTGCATGAAATAAAATATTTGATTTTCAAAGTTGTCCACATACTTCAAAATAAATATGATTATTTACTATTTACCATTTAAAATACTATTTCACCCAGCTCTGAAGTAATGCCCACCTCTGGAACAGATCGAGTAAATTTCGCATGCTCGATCACGCCATAAACGCAGAAAATCCGCAGTCTAGTAATCACCGATCTTCAGCTCTATGAGGTTACTGTAACTTGTCGGTCCAGCGTTTGTTCGTTATTGTTATTGGCGGAGAAGCGAGAAGAGAGGAGCACAGTGTGCAGAGATAGGTGGCTACAGAAACGGTATAAATATCGCGCGGGACAGACAAAAGGCGACTGAGAAGCACAATGTAAGAAACGTTTTACTATGTCGGACGATTGAAGGCATTCCAACCCCCTGAAATACATCGGTCGAAAGATCGCGCGTGGTCCCCTCTCTCCCTCTTTCTCTTTCTCTCGGCGAATAATAATAAACATGGCAGTGAAAACAGATGGACGGCCAGGAGAGCGAAACATCGACCGCGAAATTCGACGTAATAGAGCGCTCGAGATTTCGTAACCGGTTGCGCACCTCGTCGCATCCCGCGTCGCGACAAGACGGGAATCCGCGGTTACTCGCGCGAAGAAAGTTTGAAAATCCTCTCGAAAGCCGTGGTCCGAGGGCAGCCAAAAGCTTCTCGTGTTACAGCGCGCCTCGTCGCCAAAACACGGCGGCGACGACGAGCCGCGCGTTTCGCACGTAGTTGGCAGCGATTTCTACCGATGCGCGTGAAATAATTTGGCGTTTGCCGTACTCCCCGTTACGTAACCGCGGCTCCGCAGACACCGACAGAGCTCCCCCGATCGGATCCATGGTTTTTCCAAAATAATTCTTAGCGAGGATCGCTGTCATCCGCGCGTTTCAACGCTTCAACTTTGATTATTCGGAGCACACGCGTCAAAGTCTCGCGTAAAAGCGGCGACAGCTTACGAACGGTCGATTTCCACACTTCGGGGATCTTGGTCGGATCACCGGTGAGACAAAGGTCGTTGTATTAGGAATCTCGATCTTCGGAAGACACTTTGCGATCGGCAAACTTCGTTGAACCGGGGCGCGGTGATACGACGAGGACCACGTGTCTGCGCGAAAGTCCCGCGTTCGGATAATCGACGGCGAAACACGAGGAGCACTTTCGGGGAACAGCATGTGGTGTGACACTGTTCGATTCTCGGCGTAAGCTGTCAAAGCGGAATCGTCGAGAGCTCACCTTCTGGACGACGAGCGGGGTGCCAAAGTCCTTTCCGCCCTGGAGGCGGAATCCCCACGGGGATCCGTCGAATCTGGAGAGCTTGACGCTGATCAGCTGGGCCATTAGCACTGATTATCGTTTCACCTGGTCGACGATCAACAACCGACTCCTCTCGGGTTTAAAACTTGGCTCGGAGGAATAATAATCGACGAAACGGAGGAGGGAGAAACGGAACCGAGCGGGGAACCGAGCGATTTGGTGGCGCGGATACAACTGAAAAGCGGAGACGAGAAAGTCGCGAGGAGGTTGCACCGGTCGGTCACGGTTGACGTCTGGCTTGGCGAGGAGGCGGAATCGCGCGCAGTTTAGCTAGAACCGAACTGAACCAAACGGAACGACGACTGTGAAGCACCGTGAGGCGAAGCGCGGCGAGGCGAGGCGAGGCGAGGCGAGGCGAGGCACGTACGTGCTCGAGGAACGCGCGGACCGAAGTAAAGGTACAACGAGACGAGACGTCGAGGACGGTCAGTCGGGCAGCGGGGCCTGCCTGCTGCCTGCCTGCCTGCTTTGCTTCGGTGCCTTGCTGCCTTCCTTCCTTCCATCCGATTCGACTGCACCGCGGCTACGGCCATGGGGCGGGGATGGGGATAACACGCGGCAACGAACGAGACCGCGATCCGGAATCCCGCGGCGGAGGGGACAGGGTGGGTGGAACAAGCGCGACCCACCAGAACCCACTTGGTGTACCGGTACCGGTACCCTTCTAATGGAAAGAGGGAACTGTCCCTCGCGAAAAACCCATGGGGTCGCGAAAAACTCCACGTGGGCCGTCGTAAGGGGGTAGACTCCCTTCTCCAGGATTGCAAGGGTGCGGGATTCGCCTTCTGATTTCTTGGTAATACAAACACGGGGGTTTTCGGTAGTCAAAAATGATAGATAAAAGATCAATCTAGGCTATAATCGCCCTGAAAAGTCCTGTTTCTACGTTTACGAGGCGTAATTTGCATTCTTTTTCCAGGATTGCAAGGATGCTGGATTCGCTTTCTGATTTCTTGGCATACAAAAAGGGGGGTTTTTCAATAGTCAAAAACGCTAGATAAAAGATCAATCTAGGCCGCAATCGCCCTGAAAAGTCCTGTTTCTACGTTTACGAGGCGTAATTTGCATTATTCGGAAGCATACAACTGTGGATGAACCTACTTTCATAGCTACGTGCTGCCGAATAATGGAAATTACGCTTCGTAAACGGAAAAATAGGACTTTTGAGGGAGATAGCGCCCTAGATCGATCTTTTTCTAGCGTTTTTGACTATTGAAAAACCCCGTGTTTGCGAATCCCGCACCCTTGCAATCCTGGAAACGTGACTGCCGCCGCACAGTGGAACTTTTCGTCCATTTCGGAGACAAAATCAAAGAACTTCCGATAGAAATGAGATAGAGAGCTGAAATTTTTTAAAAATTAAAGCTGAAACTTGGCAGAATATGGGAAAATAGGAAGATTATGGTACGAACGTTTTATAACCTTGAGAAAATTCGTTAAACAATTCGTTCACAAAAATCGATTTCTTGTAAAATTCTGAGGTCGTAGACAAATTTTGAGACCAGATTTAAAATCAGCGTAAAAAAATCTAAGGAAATGAAGTGCAGCATGTTAAAAAAACATTTTTTCCGCCCGTGTTATTGAAAAATCGATTTCTTGTAAAATCCTGAAGTCGTAGACAAATTTTGAGACCAGATTTGAATTCACCATGAAAAAATCTACAGGAAATGACGTATGACATGTTACAAAAAAATTTTGTTTTACCCGTGGTATTGCAAAAACCACAGTTTTCGTGACATTGTGCAAGTTTGACGATTTTTTTCAAGGTTAAAAAATGTTCGTACCATAATCTCCCTATTTTCCCATATTCTGCCAAGTTTCAGCTTTAATTTTTAAAAAATTTCAGCTCTCTATCTCATTTCTATCGGAAGTTCTTTGATTTTGTCTCCGAAATGGACGAAAAGTTCCACTGTGCGCCGTAATGGCCGTCCGCCCAGTTTGATAACACGCGATCGAAGAGATCGACAACTCTTCTTTCGAAGATCAGCCACGTATTTTTTTTATATGGAATGGATGGAACGTTTTAACCCTTAGCACCCGAGTGGTGAGTCAGAGTTATCACTAAAAATTGCTCTGTATCATTATTCAAAATATTGTTTATATTATTAAATATGTTGGGATCTATGTAATCAATTACTAAACATTTAAGTACTGTATGAGGTATTATATCAATTTCATTTCCATAGAATGTAGAAAATTATATAGAATAAAATTATTCTAGGTCGGAAGAAATGTTTAATTTCCGAATTAAAATAGCTCCGAATGCAAAGGGTTAAATTGTCCCAGTTGTTCCTAAAAACTGTCCCGGTCACTTGGTGGTTGATGAGAGGGACCGGTAATGTTTGGCCAATTTGACGGACACAAGGATGGGTGACTTTTTTCCTAGATGAATTCCTTCCGATCGGAATGAACCACTTGTCAGAGAGTTTTTCAGAAGTTCATATCACAATTAGATTGCAGATCTTTCCCAGATAGCATACAACGTCTTAAGACGTCCATTTTACATCAATTTTAGGTCTGAAGTCTTACGTCCTAAAAACACTTCTTTAAGATCATAAACAGTGTGGTTTTTATATAATAATCTAGCAGCAGGTACTAGCATTGGTATTATTTCTTCGAGTTAGTGTTTTTGCTGCAATTTCAATTTCAATTCCAATTTCAATTTCAATTCCAATTCCAATTTTTATTGTGATTTTAATTTTAATTTGTATTATTTTTATTGTGATTTTAATTGTAATTGTTATTTTTATTACACTTTTTATGTTAATTTCACATGCGTTCTTCTAATAAAGCTGTTTATAGGTTTAACTTTAAACTCGTTTTTGTCAAAATCTATTTTTACTCTAGCCTTCTTTCAATTTAATTAATGTAGATGAACGTTTAAGATTTCTTGGGGATGTCTTAAAGACCTCCCGAATGTCGTACACAACGGACGTCAAGACATCTTTGCGCTATCTGGGTTTATGCAAGAAACAATAGTTAAACAAAGCTGCAGTTATCATTCAAAGAGTTTCTGCATAAATTCATAAATTAATGAATAAATGCATGAAATTCGCAGTCTAATCGTAATAGTCTGCGACGATGGACGTATCGAGGAGGACGGTAACACCACGCAAAATTCACATCATCTCCGAACGTGGAAATCCGAAAATTTCTGAATCTGACGATGATCTTTCTGTTCCAGCTGGCACCGAAGAGAAGCACCTTGCTGGGTACTCGATCCGCCCATGCGATTCTCGACGCGATCGAAAGGACGATCGATCGATTAGCGGGTAGCTCTCGCTCGGCTTGCTCGCGGTGTCCTTGGCGCGGACGTTCGACCCGCCGAGTTTCTTCTTCTTCTTCGGCTGTGGGATGCGAGTCCGTTAACACCCCGTCGAGAGCGGAGTTCCGATCGATTGGAGGGCTGTTGTTTTTCCGAAGCTTCGACTCTTCGAAGTGCGCGAAGTTGCGAAGTCTTCGAATCGTATTAACTTAATCAATCTTTTAGCTGTGGTAGCGTATCTTTTTCGAAATGTGGGAGTGTCTGTAATTGTATCAATGTATAACTCGGCAGCGAAACTTCGAAGGTCGAAACTCCGTTTCTTTTAATCCTCTAATAATTCGAAAATTCGATTCTCATCACTAGACTGCGGATCTTTGTGCAAAATAAAAAACGCCCAAGTAAATTCTACGAAACCGAAGTTGGATAAACATGTATATTCTTTTGAAATCATGTTAAAGAGTCGGAAGTAATATCCAAATATCCTTAGATTCGTCTAATGTGCGTTCAGTTTTGCATTTGGCCTATTAATTTTGACCATAAATGCATAAAATCCGCAGTCTACTCATCACCTTCGAAGTTTCAAGAATCGAAGCTTCGATTCTCGTCACTAAACTGCGGATCTTTAAACAATCGAAGACGTCGAGACATGATTTCTTCTTTGTTCAAATCATTAAGGGAAGAAATAACATTCAATTCGATTTTTAATTCTTGCAATCCATGCAGACAACTGTTATTTTGCATAAAGATCCGCAGTCTACCCATCGCCTTCGAAGTTTCTGAAATCGAAGCTCCGAAATTCGCAGCTTCGAAGCTTCAAGATGTTCGACCTTCGACGGAAAGTAGCAGCCCTAATCGATCGCGGTGGGACGTGCGCGGGCCCGTGACTCGCAGCGGACGCTGGACGCAGGATACGATGCACGGCGATGCACCGGGCCGGATGAACCGAGATTTTCATGGTGTCGAGTGGTGTGACTGCATTTTCTGCGCCGGTGGCGGTCACGAGGGCGCGAACTAGTTCGTGAATCATGCCTAGAATGCTTTACATAAATTGCTCGGGGCCGACGTCACGTTCTCGGAGGCAGCGAGAAAGAGAGCACGAGAGAACCGACGCGACGCGGACGACGGAGAAGAGTGAAAGAGGGAGAGAGGAGAGAAAGAACGTTCTTCGGCCAGCAGGCAGACGTGACTCAGCCTGTCCCGGGTACGCGCGCGCGGAACACGAGACACGGGACATGGGACACGGGACACCGTGGAATAGAGAGAGAGACCGTGTCCGTGGCGACTCGGAAACTCTGGAAAGGTGAAAGCACGCTCGCGACTCATCCACGAGGCAGATTCGTCCTCGGATATCCGTAGCCGTTTCCGCGAAAGGATCCTACATTCGGCTGTCTTGTTACGTCAACGGGATGATGCCAGAAAACGTGACCCAGATGAGGCAGCGCGCTTCCACCGTGATTCAGAATTCCCCGCGAATCTCCCGCTGAAACTCAAATCTGTTAGGTGTACGAAAAGAAAGTCAGCTCTACGCTCTTTTAGCTCGTTACTCTCGGGACCATTCGCGTCGATGTGTGATACAGTCAACATTTCAGCGATCTTCGAATTTCAACGAGTACGCTGCTGCTTATGGGTCAATGAAAACCTTCTGCGGAGGCAAAGAGAATGTTCTTGCTTCTTTAACCTGTTCGCTACCACCGTCACGAATATGCGACGTCCATAATCTGACAGTTCGCTTAAAAACAGTACAATTAATTTTATGCTCTTCGTTGTTTAAAATCATTGTAGAATGTATAGTTTTTAGAGAATTTGTGACTTTCTTCTGCTAAACTGTTTTAATAATTCAAAATTGTATACACTTCGTTGTTTGACGTCATAGTAGAATGCATAATTTTTAGAGAATCTGCACTGAGAAAAAAAAAGTAGTTACTCCAATAACACGCGTGTTATTGTAATTTTTTACTTCGATGAATATCAATGTATTCTTTTCAATAGTATGAAATTTAGAAGCAAATCGTGATGTATTTGGATTGTCTATCATGAAATGATTGAGAATATTATTTGATTCAATACCGTATATTATTATTCGTAATATTTCTTTTTTTCCTTCAATCAGATATGTTGTTAAAAAAATTTGGGAATTGGTTTGAGGCCATATCTTATTTTTTTGAAAACATTGATGGTCAAGCTATTGGCTTATATGATTCGCGGAAATGAGTTTTGCTATTGAAATTCAATAGTATTAAATATTAAAATAAGTTCATATGATATTGGCACTATTCAATAGTACATCTTATTGAATCAACATATATTTTTTTTGTTTCGACAGGATTTTTTTCTCAGTGTGTGACTTTCTTCTGCTAAACTGTTTTAATAATTCCAAATTTTATACACTTTGTTGTTTGACGTCATAGTAGAATGCATAATTTTTAGAGAATCCGTGACTTTCTTCTGCTAAACTGTTTTAATCATTCAAAATTTTATACACTTTGTTGTTTGACGTCATAGTAGAATGCATAATTTTTAGAGAATCCGTGACTTTCTTCTGCTAAACTGTTTTAATCATTCAAAATTGTATACACTTCGTTGTTTGACGTCATAGTAGAATGCATAATTTTCATAGAATCCGTGACTTTCTTCTGCTAAACTGTTTTAATAATTCCAAATTTTATACACTTCGTTGTTTGACGTCATAGTAGAATGCATAATTTTTAGAGAATCCGTGACTTTCTTCAGCTAAACTGTTTTAATAATTCAAAATTTTATACACTTCGTTGTTTAACGTCATAGTAGAATGCATAATTTTTAGAGAATCCGTGACTTTCTTCTGCTAAACTGTTTTAATAATTCAAAATTGTATACACTTCGTTGTTTGACGTCATAGTAGAATGCATAATTTTCATAGAATCCGTGACTTTCTTCTGCTAAACTGTTTCAATAATTCAAAATCGGGAACGTTGCATTTAATAAAACTTTCGAACAAGGAAGGAAAGCAGCGAAACAAATGTTGGTTGCGAACGTGTTAGTCGGTTTGAAAAGGTGGAAGTGATACAGCAACGTTCGTAAATGCTGACGAATTTCAGCAGATTTCTTTCCGTACACGTAACAGAGTTTCGCTGGAGGCGCAGCAGGGACTTCGCGCTCGGCAGAGATAAAGAGCAGACTGTATTACGAAAATGATTCAATCCTTTTATTAACGGCTTAATCTTCGCAATGATTTTGACAATGCTTTGCAGTTCGAGACGTGTGTATGTATGTATATACGGCACGCAAACATACCTAATCATTCACGGTTACGCTCGTGCTCGATGCTCTCGGTCGCAGCGCACACAAGTTCGCATCGTTTTATCTTACGGATCTCGAAGCGTTTTTGCGTTTGCTTCTCGGTTTGGTTTTTCCTCTTTGTCAATTCGGTTTTGTCTTTGGTAATCGGGAGAATGAATTGTGCTCGGTGGTATTCCGGTTCCGGGTGGCTTAATGGCTGACGCTCCGAGTACTCCTGTCGTCCGCGACGCTCAACGCTGGAGATTTCTGAAACGAGACGAGCGGAGACAGGTGTGAGACGATGTTTCACGGTTCGTTCACGGGAACGACGTACAGTGGTGCCGAACGCGAATCTAGCTGGACAAAAATCAAATAAGACGTTGGACGGTAAAGTGCAGTTTCCAAATAAAAGTATACAAGCAGTAGATGCAAAATCTTTTGGTAGATGCGTCCAATGTTACAATTTGATGAATGTTCTGACAAGAGCAAGGAAAGAAGGATCGATACATTTGTGAGGGATATTAGCAGCGAAGAACTAATATTTGCAGCTGAAACTACATGTATAATACTTAAACAAATACAAAATGATATTATATGTGATTTTAAAACGTTGCGGGGTCATTAAACATTATAAATAATTTTGGCCAGCTAAATCAATGAAAAGGTTCGGTTCACCACGATGTTTTGAACATTTCGGATAATCTGGCAAGAAAATGTTTCCAACAAAAGTGAATCGATACACAGTCATCTATAAATTCCATTAAAAAAATTCACAAAACTTTCTTCTTTTAATAAAAAAAATATGATCATGTTAATTTTTTAAATGTCACTAAGTACTTTTTATTGCATATTGTTGTAGCTGATGTGAAGACGAACCCAATGACCTACTTAACTGCGGTTGTAAGTCTCAAAATAATGCTAGAATAGTTTTGTCCGCGATCGGCACCACTGTGCGACGTGTCTTACGGCAGTCACCATAAACGAATACGTACGACCCTCTCGATTATGTCCTCCGCGGCGTTCACTTTCGCGGGTCTCGCTGGAATTCCTTTCCTCGGCTCCTTGTCCATCTTATGAATCATCTTGTACACGCTCGAGTTCATCAGGTGGTCGTAGTTCGGCAGGGCGGTCTTCTCGTACTTCTTGAAGTTCACTCTGCCCGGATCGATCGATCAGCGCGTGTCACAGTGTTGGTTTTATTTCGTCGGGCGATCAAGAAAGTTTTCACGCGATCGAATCGTTCGCGAGTCAATCAACGAGAGAATATTCATTTCTGTGTGTGCCAAAAAATGGCGCAAACTTTCTTGGCCGCCTGATAACTTGACTGCGGGTGTTTATGCGAAATGAGAAGATATATTGAAATGCATCTTATCTTTTAATCGTCTTGGAAGGTTGAAAATAATGTAACGATATCCGTAAATCCTTCGAATGACTTCTTAGTTTCGATTCATTTTTGTCAGACACGCATAAAGTCCGCAGTCCACTGACATAACCGACTTAATTATCACTTGACTGCAGATCTTTATGTATTTATAGCAAAATTGAGGAGATGAAATTCAAAATTGTTGGAAATTCTTTTCAATCGAAGACGTTCTTCCCCTAGTAGCACAAAAATATTGGATAAATATTTTTTAAGCCACACTTTTTAATATGAGAAAAATATTTCTTCCTATCTTATAAGTTAGGATGAAAAAGAATATTTGGTACTTAATATAAAATAAATATTGTATGTATATTTGAATATTAAAAACAGATTGAATCTGATATAAATATTTATCCAATATTTTTGTGCTGCTAGGGTCGATATTAGAATCATTAAGGGAAGAAATAATGCAGACAATTTTGATTTTGTATAAAGATCCGGCAGTCTAATTATATCATCTATTGTACGGTTCCCGGAGTAAGTCCGACTTCCGAAGATCGATCGAGAAATTCGTGGCATGGCTCGATCATCGATGAATCATGAGAAAATTTCCCGGGCCTCGCTGAATGATCGCTTCGCGGTGAAGCAGGCGATGATTCAGGCAAGGCTCGCGGCTGATTTCGAGTGAAAGGAGGTAATTGAATCACGGTTCGGATTCCGATAAGGGGACCGTGGCACTTTTCAGCTTACCCTAGGGCTCTGCCTCGAATAACTTCCGCCTGGGAAGATAGAACCTCGGCGATCATTTCGTCGTTGAAGAAATCGTTCGGACACCTCCATCTGCGGCCCAGAGTCAGCTCGACCTGCTTAGCCTGCGGCCACAGGTCCTGCGAGGATTTCCTTCCTTTCTGCTGCATTCTTTGCTGCAAGATGCCAGATCTAGCGTCATACTCCTGTGGTCCAGTGGGGAACAACACGCGCAGGGATCGTGGAATGCTCGCGCGACAAGGGTTATACCACCGGAGGAATTCGCGTTTTCCTTGCAACGCAAACAGATCAAACCCCAACACCGTGCCTAGGGTACGCGTGCATACACGTGCGTGACACGGATACTTTCGCTTCGCGAACTATTGGCTTGGCGAGAAAGTAATTTCGGTATTTTAGGGTGGAATAAAAACCCACAGCTCAAAATAACTACGTAGAGTAGCGGACAAAAGTTCAAGGACGCTCTAAAAAAGACGATAATTATTTTAACCCTTTGCACTCCGCGCTATCTTAATTGGAAAATTAAACATTTCTTCCGATCTAGAATACTTCCATTCCCTATGATTTTTGAAATTGTATGGATATGAAATTGGTAGAATACCTCATACAATACCTAAATGTTTAGTAATTGATTAGATACCGATATATTTAATAATGTAAAGAATATTTTGAATAATGATACAACAATTTCTAGTGGTGCCTCAGAGGGGACAGCGGAGTGCAAAGGGTTAATATTGTTAAAATTTTAATATTGTTAAGTTAAAGGAATTAGTTTACTACAGGAAAGAAATAGTGGAAAGAAATTTTTTCAGGAATTGCAATTGATCGGAATTGTTGAAGAAATGCTAAAAGTTGCATTTTTAATTTTTTTATGTGGACCTATATTGAAAATTTAAAATATACGTTTTGTAGATCTGTGTGAATTACACATATTCTGAAAAGGGTATAGCCGGATAAGCATGGGCCAGCGGCCCCCGCTCCGATTTTCCGGATTCCTGTCTTAAAACATCGTTTTATGTCTAAAAAAACATTGTGTAAAATTTCAAATGTCTACCCCCACCGATAGGGGTGATATTGAGGTAAATTCCCCCGCACGTAAATGCAATTTGCTCTAAAACGAGAAAAGATGTCAACATGGGATAAACGGCAAATAAAAGATATAGATACACTCTATATTTCAGATTTATTTCAGAATTTTTTGCTAATTATTTATAGTTGAAAATAATTAATTAATTTTTTGGGAATTTTTTTAACTATCTTCCCCAAGGTTGACACCTACCAAAAAATTCTAAAATATTGCTATGATTCTAACCTATTTTATACAAAAATCTCAGAAGTTTCTGTTTGGTGGAACAGTGTCAAAAAAAATAAAGTATGCCGGCGAATGCTCGGTTTGATCGGTAACGACGCAGCGACCGATTCCCCTTGCGGCGGCTAGTGACGGGAGCGAACGGGAAGTCGGCGCTTGTACGGAAAAGCTGATACATGTAAAAATGCGACTAAATCTTCTAATACATGATTACAGTTAGAAGTCTAAACAATTATATTCTAGACAATAAAAATCGTTTAGTTTATAAATATAAAAAAAAGAAAAAAACAAGAAAAGCGCCGACTTCCCGTTCGCTCCCGTCACTAGCCGCCGCAAGGGGAATCGGTCGCTGCGTCGTTACTGATCAAACCGGGCGTTCGCCGGCATACTTTATTTTTTGTGACACTGTTCCACCAAACGGACACTTCTGAGATTTTTTTACAAAATAGGTTAGAATCATAGCAATATTTTAGAATTTTTTGATAGGTGTCAACCTAGGGGAAGATAGTTAAAAAAATTCCCAAAAATTAATTAATTATTTTCAACTATAAATAATTAGCAAAAAATTCTGAAAAAATCTGAAATATAGAGTGTATCTATATCTTTTATTTGCCGTTTATCCCATGTTGATATCTTTTCTCGTTTTAGAGCAAATTGCATTTAAGTGCGGGGAATTTACCGCAATATCACCCCTATCGGTGGGGGTAGACATTTGAAATTTTACACAATGTTTTTTTAGACATAAAACGATGTTTTAAGACAGGAATCCGGAAAATCGGAGCGGGGGCCGCTGGCCCATGCTTATCCGGCTATACCCTTTCGTAAAAATTTCGGTTTTCGCGATTTTCGGCCTCTAACTGCAATAAATCTAAGGATTCTAACATTTTTCAATGCCTGCCATTTTTTTCCCAAATCAACCGATTTCGATGAAATTTTCACAGTGCATATAATTGACACAGATTGACAAAACGTATTTTTAAAATTTGCAATATAGGCCCACATAAAAAATATTGAAAATGCAACTTTTAGTATTTTTTTAACAATTGCGATCAATTGCAAGTTTTGGAAAAATTACTTTTCACATCCTGTAGTAAACTGATTGCTCTAGCTTCCTAAAAAAAGTTCAAATCGTATAGTACGATATTTAAATAGTTATTGTCTTTTTTAGAGCGTCCTTAAACTTTTGACTACTGAAACCCTCCATCTTTGGAAACACCTAAATTACCTTCTTTCCAACCCAATATAACCCTCTGCGGTCACCGCGAATTTTGTTCCAGTCGATCCAATAGTCACATTGACTCTAATTGCGGATTTACATGCAAAATAAAAATTGGCTGCATCGATTGCAAGAATTAGAAACCAAATTGAATGTTATTTACTATACAAGAGAAATCATACAGTTTGGAGCAAAACTGATCACACACACCTTAAATCGGAACAACTTTTCTATGAACGGACCAAACGACTTCAATTTCTCTGTAAGGCTAGATGAATTAGTTTAGCAAACGACGTCTAAAAAATATGTTGAAAAAATGCATTTAGTCAGAGTTGTAAAAACTATAGTAAAAATTGATTTTTACTAAATTTTTTAGCTGACCCAATAACGACTATTTAGTGCATGTGTTTCATCAACTTGTATAAGCTATATACGCTCCGAAAATTTCATTGAAATTGGTCAATTGGTTTACGAGTTATAAACGATCAAAAGTGGTAAAAATTGCAACTTTTCAAGATTTTCTGCTTTTTTACCAACTTTAGTCGGTTATAACTCGTAAACCAATTAACCAATTTCAATGAAATTTTCGGAGCGAATATAGTTTATACAAGTTGATCAAACGCATCTTCTAAATTTTCGTTATTGGCCCAGCTAAAAAAGTCGTAAAAATCAATTTTTATTGTTTTCCACAATTTTAGACGTCATTTACTAAACTAATTCTTCTAGCCTTGATAAAAAAAGGTATTCAGACTTAAAATGTGTGTGATCAGGTTTGCTCCTAACTGTAAATTGACATCTTCAATTTCTAAAATTTTCCAACAATTTTGAATTTCCTCTACTCAATTTTGTTATAACTGCATAAAGATCCGCAGTCCAGTAACAATTGTCAACGAGTATTCCCCACCGATTTCGGGAACACTTGTTCGAGCATGCGAAATGTATCTGTACTTTCGGATCCTGTTGGCCTTGACATTCAGCAATGAGTGTTTCGACGACCTGTCGTTCAACGCGTGTCACTCTGCTGCTAGTACGAATGTGTGCGAATGAAGCGTGGGTCAAGTGAAACTGCGAGAACGCGCCGGACCGCAAAGGGTTAAGGACTGGGGAACTCAAGGGCAGCGATCGGTGGTTTCCAAGATCGGACAGTTTGCGCACGGTATCACTGAGGGACGTTTAATGGACGGCTATTAATTCTTACGATGGGAGTTCGCGAAGAATATCTGGGGAGCGATAAAGAAAAAGAGAGAAAGAGAGAAAGAGAGAGAGAGAGAGAAGGAAATAGAAATCGGGGGTACGGTTCGAGCAACGATTACGGAGGAATCCATAGGGCAACATCGATGCGATTAAAACGTAGTAAATCGACGGGGTGGGCTGTGGACGGTACGAGAGACACGGGGTACACAAGATGATCACGCATTCCACATTGGTTTCCAGAATACCTGCAACTCCTGAATAACTTGATCTTTTGCCGAGAGATTTGGGTCGGGTTCGAAACTTCCTACAAGTTGTTCGACAATCGATAATTATCATCTGCACGGTAGGGACGGTCTGTTTTCTCGATAGATCGAGTCGCCGCGCGCCGCACGGTAGAAATTTCGATAGAAATGAGGTAGAGCGATGAATTTTTTTTTCAATTAAAGCTGAAACTTTGCAGAATATGGGAAAAATAGGGAGATTACCGTACGAACGGTTTTTAACCTTGAGAAAATTCGTTAAACTTTCACAATTTCCAGAAAAAAATTTGTTTAATTTTTGCTATATATCATTTCCCGTAGATTTTTTCACGCTGATTTCACATCTGGGCTCAAAATTTGTCTACGACTTCAGGATTTTACAAGAAATCGATTTTTGTGAACGAATTGTGTAACGAATTTTCTCAAGGTTATAAAACGTTCGTACCGTTTTTTCCATATTCTGCAAAGATTCAGCTTTAATTTAAAAAAAAATTCATCGCTCTACCTCATTTCTATCGAAAGTTATTTCTTTTTGAAGCGAGGCAAGTCACTTTTCCCCACTGTGCGCCGTCTCGTTGCGAATAGAATACATACAGTAAGGAACATAACTGCATAACTGAATCCACACACTTAAGGGTGTGGGTCGGATTTTGACCTTGGTCGTAGTATCGGTGCCCTCCGCATTTTTAGCTAGGAGCGCTAGTGTTTTTAGTCACTGTTTTACCGATTCAGTCACTGTATTGGTAAAATATCGGTAAAACTGTGACTAAAAACGCTAGCGCTCCTAGCTAAAAATGCCATGGAACTAATACTTGTACCAAAATCTCCCGTATAGGGATCTACTTCGTAGATTTCGTTTGCTGTGTTTAAACACGTATAGTTTAACATAATAAAGGTTTCATTGACATTGTATGTGACCCTGAATTCCGGGATGCCTACATTTTGGTCTATAAGAATCCTAAATCTCTCGATATTTAAGAAAATGTATGTGTCTCGACAATGGCAGCACTGTCGCTTCGTCCAATATTTGTGAAACTGCGCTACATGCTGCCGAATAATGCAAATTACGCCTCGAAAACGCAAAAGTAGGCCATATATGGAAGCATCCCGTAATTGTGGGTCTTTTATCTAGCGATTGTGACTACGTAGGGGTCCCAAATGTGCGTTAGAGAGACAGCAAACGAAATCTACGGAACCCTTGCTATCTCGTGTACGTATACAGTATCTATCGGTGTGTTAAGGTACTACCACACTCGCACTCGACCAAGGTCAAAATCCGACCCACACCCTTAAATCAGGACAATATTTTTATGAATGGACCAGACGACTTCAATTTCTCTGTAAGACTAGAATTAGTTTAGCAAATGATGCCTAAAAAATATGTTGAAAAAATGCATTTGGACGGAATTGTGAGAAACAAAAGTAAAAATTGATTTTTACAACTTTTTTAGCTGGGCCAATAACGAAAATTTAAAAAATGTATTTTGTCAACTGGAATAAATTATATACACTCTGAAAATTTCATTGAAATTAGTTAATTGGTTCGCGAACTATAAACGATTAAAAGTGGTAATTTCTAGTGTACCATAAAGTGGCAAGTTTTACCAGTTTTGATCGTTTATAATTCGTAAACCAATTAACCAATTTCAATGAAATTTTCAGAGCGTATATAATTTATATCAGTTGACAAAACACATTTTGAAAAAGTTGTAAAAATCAATTTTTAGTATTGTTCCTCACAAATCCGACCAAATGCATTTTTCCAACTTATTTATCAGACGTCATTTACTAAACTAATTCTTCTAGCCTTACAGAGAAATTGAAATCGTTTGGCCCATTAATATAAAAGTTATTCTGATTTAAAGTGTGTGGAATCAGTTATGCTCCTTACTGTATACAGCATAGAAGAGCGGAGAAGAAATCGGCGCGCGGCATGGCGCATGGCGCGGCGATCGAAAGAAAGATAAGAAGAGATTTACCGTGAGACGGAGCCGGGCTCGGCGACTTGAGAACTTTCGTCTCGTACGAGACCACGAACTTCTTCACCCTGCTGCCCTCCTCGCTCTTCACCGACAGCGTACCCTCGAGCTCCTGCGTCTCGGTGTCCTCCTCATCCTCCTCCACGGTCTGCTCGACCACGCGCTCGTGATGCTCCTCGTCGTAGTACGCCGTGTACGAGAAGTCCTCCGTGAAGTCGGTCTCCTCCGTCTCCTCCTCGTGCTCCACCTGCTCCTCGTGATCCTGCTCGCGCTCGTCCTCCGATTCCTTCGCCTCCTCTTCGACCTCTAAACACCGGAACAATACATTCGGAGCGAGTCGTTCACGTCATCGCGAAACCTTGGAAAAGCGTGTCTAAAGGGTGGCAACGCTACCATTCAACCCTTACGTCAATAACCATTTCCAATTTCTTTTTAAAGCTTCTTCAACACTTTCAACACTCCAAGTTATTTCAACTCAGAAATCAATCATTTCTTCCGATCTAGAGTATTTTCATGTCACGTACTGGGTGAACCACGAATCGTGGCCAGTAGCAGCGCCCGCTCTAGCGGTCACGTCGCCCCGGACAAAAAAACAAATTGCCGCCCCTTAAGAATATATATATATATATATATATATATTTTTAAATAAAGGTACATATTTTTTTTCAATAAAAATCTGATTGTTTTATCTAAATTTTAATAAAAGCAAATTTTCTATTAATTCAGTATTTAACACATCAATATTTTTCTCACACTTACAGCCAAAATGCCGCCCCTTAAGAATTTATATATATTTTTTAAATAAAGGTACATATTTTTTTTCAATAAAAATCTGATTGTTTTATCTAAATTTTAATAAAAGCAAATTTTCTATTAATTGAGTATTTAACACATCAATATTTTTCTCACACTTACAGCTAAAATTCCGCCCCTTAAGAATTTATATATATTTTTTAAATAAACGTACATATTTTTTATTTTCAATAAAAATCTAATAATTTTATCTAAATTTTAATAAAAGCAAATTTTCTATTAATTGAGTGTTTAACACATCAATATTTTTCTCACACATATAGCCAAAATGCCGCCCCTTAAGAATTTATATATATTTTTTAAATAAAGGTACATATTTTTTATTTTCAATAAAAATCTAATAATTTTATTTAAATTTTAATAAAAGCAAATTTTCTATTAATTGAGTATTTAACACGTCAATATTTTTCTCACACTTACAGCTAAAATTCCGCCCCTTAAGAATTTATATATATTTTTTAAATAAACGTACATATTTTTTATTTTCAATAAAAATCTAATAATTTTATTTAAATTTTAATAAAAGCAAATTTTCTATTAATTGAGTGTTTAACTCATCAATATTTTTCTCACACTTACAGCTAAAATTCCGCCCCTTAAGAATTTGTATATATTTTTTAAATAAACGTACATATTTTTTATTTTCAATAAAAACCTGATAGTTTTATCTAAATTTTAATAAAAGCAAATTTTCTATTAATCGAGTATTTAACACATCAATATTTTTCTCACACTTACAGCCAAAATGCCGCCCCTTAAGAATATATATATTTTTTAAATAAACGTACATATTTTTTATTTTCAATAAAAATCGAATAATTTTATTTAAATTTTAATAAAAGCAAATTTTCTATTAATTGAGTGTTTAACACATCAATATTTTTCTCACACTTACAGCCAAAATTCCGCCCCTTAAGAATTTATATATATTTTTTAAATAAACGTACATATTTTTTATTTTCAATAAAAACCTGATAGTTTTATCTAAATTTTAATAAAAGCAAATTTTCTATTAATTCAGTATTTAACACATCAATATTTTTCTCACACTTACAGCTAAAATTCCGCCCCTTAAGAATTTATATATATTTTTTAAATAAACGTACATATTTTTTATTTTCAATAAAAACCTGATAGTTTTATCTAAATTTTAATAAAAGCAAATTTTCTATTAATTGAGTATTTAACACATCAATATTTTTCTCACACTTACAGCCAAAATGCCGCCCCTTAAGAATTTATATATATTTTTTAAATAAAGGTACATATTTTTTTTCAATAAAAATCTGATAGTTTTATCTAAATTTTAATAAAAGCAAATTTTCTATTAATCGAGTATTTAACACATCAATATTTTTCTCACACTTACAGCCAAAATGCCGCCCCTTAAGAATATATATATATTTTTTAAATAAAGGTACATATTTTTTATTTTCAATAAAAATCGAATAATTTTATTTAAATTTTAATAAAAGCAAATTTTCTATTAATTGAGTGTTTAACACATCAATATTTTTCTCACACTTACAGCCAAAATGGCGCCCCTAAATTTTGGCGATCCGGGCAAATATTAAAAAAATATTAAGAAAGCAACCTTTTGCAATCTTTTTATGTTATGATACTTGCCTAATTCGCCTTGAAATTCTCTAACAAATGGGCGTAGAGAAATTATAGGTGTATTTGCAAAAAGTTGAAAGTGAGTTTGAAAAATCACGAAGAGAAAGAGTTGACGAAAATTTGCTACAATCACACGTGAAAGCTCTCCTTAGCAGCACAAGATATTGTATACACATTCATATAATATCAAAAAGAGATTCAATCTGTTTTTAATATTCAAATATACATACAATATTTATTTTACATTAAGTACCAAATATTCTTTTATATATATGTTAGGAAGAAATATTTTTTCCATATGAAAAAGTGTGGCTTAAAAAATATTTATCCAATATTTTTGTGCTACTAGGGCTCTTGAAACCATGCTACACCTGATAACAACATTTTTGATCGGATTGCTAATAGCAGAGTAATCTCTGCTGGTCACGATTCGTGGTTCACCTTGTATATGATTTTTTCCATTCGAATAATTCATATAAGATGCAAACAAAAGTAGTGCAAAGTTTGCCCTGCGACCACGATACAGATCGTTCTTGTGCCATCGACGGCTCAGCGTCATTTATTCGATAGAAAAACAGAAGTAAATAAATAAATATTAATTGGGTTAAAGGTGTCGATAGCGACATCTGTTGGCAGAAGAGTTAAACTTCATGTTTTACGAGATTGTACAACTTGGAGCCCGCCCATTCTGAACTGAAGGAAATCAAATCCGCGCTGTTTCCGTGCGATTTTATTTATTATAGGTACTATGATTGCTATGAGAGCGTTCAGGTGATTCACGGAAATCGCGCGGTTTGGACTTTGGACGTGTGTCAAGGATCTTCTTCATCTTACAATTAGCACCGAGCTAAAACTGCACCCCTCTCCTGCATAATCGCACGGTTACCGCCACTTCCTGAACGACTGTCAATTCTGACGCGGTTCAAATCGCGCGATGACAAAATATGACATAGGGCAGGGGCGGCCAACCTGTGGCGCATTGGATCCTTGCGTTTATACTTATTCTTTTGAAGTAGGCGCCATAACTGATTCCATCTTCGTATTTTCAACACCTGAGAGCTCCCAGTTGAATTTATTCACCCTTCTTACTCATCAATTCGTCGCAATTTTTTGACAGTTTACAATTACACTGTCCAACACCAAATTTGTTCCCAGATTACCATTGGGTCCTTCTTATAGAGTTTTTTGCGCTGATTCCGAATCTGTTTTTAATTTTTTCCCTATACGCACAGTTTTTGAGAAATTTGAGTTTGAAAAAATGACCTATTTTTCAACTTTGAACAAATATTGTGATGTTATTATAAAAGATATTGAATTGTTCTTTGCAGCAAAAGATTCTGTGGACTTTCCTGAATACAGTGATATCCAATATTAATACACTATGATTGTTTAAACATGTTTAAACAATGATTAAAGACGGAGAGACACCATTTTTGCACCAATTTTTGAAGATATTTTTAAATTTATCTCAAAAAATAAGGGTCCAGCAGAAAATCGAACTATACCACGCGATAGAGCAGACTTTTATCTTGAAAAACCCCCCTTTGAAGTTTTCGACATCGACGTTTTTACCGAACCAGAAAGCAAAATATCTTCGCCCGACATGAGTTGCCGCCAGTGGCGCTCACCACTACAATGGTCGTTCGCCGCTCCGTATCCCGTCGCTGCGCCATATCTCGTCCAGAGCGTCACTGGCGGCAACGCATGTCGGGCGAAGATATTTTGCTTTCTGGTTCGGTAAAAACGTCGATGTCGAAAACTTCAAAGGGGGGGTTTTCAAGATAAAAGTCTGCTCTATCGCGTGGTATAGTTCGATTTTCCGCTGGACCCTTATTTTTTGAGATAAATTAAAAAATATCTTCAAAAATTAGTGCAAAAATGGTGTCTCTCCGTCTTTAATCATTGTTTAAACATGTTTAAACAATCATAGTGTATTAATATTGGATATCACTGTATTCAGGAAAGTCCACAGAATCTTTTGCTGCAAAGAACAATTCAATATCTTTTATAATAACATCACAATATTTGTTTAAAGTTAAAAAATATGTTTTTTTTTCAAAGCCATGTTCCTCAAAAACTGTGCGTATAGGAAAAAAATTAAAAACAGATTCGGAATCAGCGCAAAAAACTCTATAAGAAGGACCCAATAGTAATCTGGGAACATAAAAAAAGTTGAAATTTGTTGGACAGTGTTATTGGGCAGAAAATTGTACAAGAGGTTAAACAAATATAAATAACAATTGACATTGATTTCATAATTATAAGTATAATAAGTTCATTTTTGGAAAAATGAGTTAACTTTAGTCATTATAGATACAGTACATTATAGATGTTATAGGATGGGAATTGGAGTGTTCATGACAGCGATCGCCCTCTCGTCCAAAAGATCATTTCTCACTTTTGTAGATTTGTGCTCCAATGAACGTATGCCTTTTCAACTGACGTAAGTTAATTAATTTAGTGGCGCGATTGAGTTATCCCTTTTCCTTCCCTAACTAGCAGATCCTTCCCCTATATAACGAATATAAGAAGGTACAAAAAGTGCTAGAGTTGTATGGCGCACCTGAACTCGTATGTGAAAGAATTTTGCGCATGGTATGCAAAAGATTGGCCATCCCTGACATAGGACATCGGTTAAATTGCATTATTTCCATTGAGCCTTTCGAATTTATTTTCGATTAACCCCTTAATTAACCCCTTAACCTACAACTACGGACATAGCCCGCAATACGATGATCGGGCCAAAAGTGTTTATTTTTTCGGGCAAAATTTTTGGAAAGTAAACCGTAGGCTACGGGGTTAAGGGGGTAGTCTACCCGATGGTTACAACTAGAATCGTACTAGAATCTTACTAGAAAACATGGGTTTGCGGGAAAACAAATGCTGTCCTTATTTCAGCAAATTGAGGGCTGGTTGAGGGCTCATTCTAAAGAGGAAGGTTTGACGATAGTCGCTCTGGTCATTAGGCTAACGAGATTATGTTTATATCTAATAATATGAAGGCCCAAAGTAGAGAAAAAATCTTGGAAAAAAACCCGCAGGTTTCAATGCATTTTTCTGTCTCTGAAAGACTTTTTGATTGCCCTAATGACCAGAGCGAATATCGTCAAACCTTCCTCTTTAGAATGAGCCCTCACCCAGCCTACAATTTGCTGAAATAAGGTCAGCATTTGTTTTCCCGCAAACCCATATTTTCGACCCAAAATCTAGTAGGATTCTAGTAAATTAGCAAATAACTAGTCAAATAAGAAATCCTACTAGATTTTGGGTCGAAAATATGGGTTTGCGGGAAAACAAATGCTGACCTTATTTCAGCAAATTGTAGGCTGGGTGAGGGCTCATTGTAAAGAGGAAGGTTTGACGATATTCGCTCAGGTCATTAGGGCAGTCAAAACGTCTTTCAGAGACAGAAAAATGCATTGAAACCTGCGGGTTTTTTCCAAGATTTTTTCTCTACTTTGGGCCTTCATATTATTAGATATAAACATAACCTCGTTAGCCTAATGACCAGAGCGACTATCGCCAAACCTTCCTCTTTAGAATGAGCCCTCAACCAGCCCACAATTTGCTGAAATAAGGACAGCATTTGTTTTCCCGCAAACCCATGTTTTCTAGTAAGATTCTAGTACGATTCTAGTTGTAACCATCGGGTAGACTACCCCCTTAACGCATAAACTCAAATTTTTTGAAATTGTGACGTGCGCAGTTGTCCGCAGATATAACCGCAGGCTATAAATGCGAGAACGACACAGAATCGATGGAGAGCTGGCGCTTGCGACACGCGCGCGGGCCGAGCTATCCTTGGCAGCGGTTCAAAAACCGAAATTCGTGAAATTCGAAAATATTCCCGCGGTAGAGAGCCGCACGTACCGATCGAGGCCTGTACCTCGGCGAGTAGACGTCTCGAAGAGATGCAATGTTAGCCAGTGATCTTACCTCGCGAGGCCTTCGCGTTCTCGTTGGTGGCGCCGTTTTGCACGCCGCTCAGTTCCATGATTTTCTGCAGTTGCTCGGAGACGATTCTCAGGTGGCTCTCGATCTCGCTCGGTAGCTGTTTCAACGAGAGCAGCTGTCGCTGTACGTTCTCCAGCTGTTTCTCCAGGTCGATCTCCGTGCTGACCAGCTCCTTGATCTTCTCCCGGTCGACCTTCGACGCGATGTCCGCCATCTCCTTCTCGATCTTGTCGATCACCGTCTCCCTCGTCGATTGCTGGTTGCTGCACGGCTCCTCGTCGCGAACAGCTTCCGGTTCGGGACTCGTTTGCTCGCCGATCTCCTCCTCTTCCGGTCTCTGCTCAGCTTCACTGCCCTCCGGTTTCAACGACTCCGCCTTCGATTGCGGACGCGAATCGACCTCGCGCTCTTGATCCGATCGGTAACCGGGCTCCGGGGTCGCCGACGGTGTCGCCTAAATTCAGAGAAACCGCTACAACACATACGAACTCCGTGGACACCAGGCTCTCGTGACCATCGTTTGCTCGAACCAACCGAAATGCACACAGAAACTTTCCTTTTCAACCTCTGCTTTCGACTTTCCTACACTCGCATCGCCATCGGCCACGGTAATCACTTCGTGTAGCGTCCAGATTTCACGAGGAGCTCAAACAGACTCTGCCTTTTCTTCCGAGTCGAAAGTATTCTCTATTTCAGCAACGTTTCAGTGCAAATATAGGCGGACGGCCAGTGACGGGTTGAGTGGTATGCTCATTTCGTTTAACCACAAAGTAGGTTAACCACAAACAATCGTTCAATTTTATTCAAGTATCTATTAATAGCTTAAGCACTTCGCGGGCGATTACGACCGGGATTTCTAATAAAGAGAAATCGAATGTTGTTCCTGTTGCATCAATACTTCAGCATGGACTTCTAATTACTCGTATACAGTGTTTGCAATCTGAAAACTTTAAATTTACCGTCTCAAGCATAAACAAAGATGTCGATTATTTTACTGGATTAAAAATTTATGTACGTGAAGTGATATAAAGTTCCACGTGTAACCAGTTTATGTACAGGGTGCAACAACATTTAGTGTCATGGCTTTGGCAGATGGTTGTACACCTTTGGATCGGTGGAGATTTGAAATTGGAAATTCAAGGTCAAATTTTGTTATCGATTTCTACTTATCATGGGGATCAAACTTGTCAAAGGAACCGTTAGGTACGTTAGGTTAGATTAAGGCGGGTCAGTGGCTCAGGTCGTAGAGTGTTTGATTCGTAGCAGGAAGGCCAGGGTTCGATTCCCGGGGTGGCATAAATTCCAAGGTGGTTTTTTCTCCTGCTACGGGCTCAGTGCCTACTGTCGGGGTCATGGGGCAACCAATGGCAACGATTTCCCCTTTATCCAGGGAATCGGTAAACTATTGGGAGCCCAAGTTGGCCATCTCGCCTCATAAAGGTACCCGCCGGCTCTATCTCCTCTGTTTGGGGGATAAGAGTAAGGAAAGGGGGTGGTCAGCGAACAAATGGTACTACTGAGGAGAAACTGGGCATGGACCCTACAAAAAACGGAATCAAAAACGCAAACGGCACATCAATTAGAAACCTTTAAGGGAAAGGCCTGGTGGACGGAGCTAATAGCTGAACACCGACCAGAACCGAGGATGGTGGTCACATCCGAACAATCAGCCATATTTTCTAGGATGTGTCAAGCCCACCCAAGAAGGAAGATCCCGATGAACCTGATATCAAATCTCTCAGGAGACAGATTTCGGTGAAGTTGGTGAACCCTTCCTTCTCAACCCCATCGCGAAGTAGGTCGGCAGCCGAGATTTCGATGAAGTCGGATTGGATCCGAAGTAGCAGTAACTTCTTCCCAATGGTCAAAGAAAACAATACGCGGTCCCTTGCATTTGTACTCCCAATAGACTCACAGCATAGGCGGGGAGGGATTAGCCCTAGAGGGTGTGGAATAGCCCTAGGGGAGGGTGTGGGGGTAAGTTTCTGGACTATCCGGAAACAGTGTAGGGACGGGTTCAAAACTTGACACATTCGACATGAAAATATGGTGAAGGGGGGGAGTCTAAAAGGGCAGGCGAGACACCCTGCAGGTCTGAAGGTGAGGGGGCCCGACGTTCACACCGAGCCGTAAAACAGCTCAAAAACTCAAAAAATTAGGTAGCATGGCCCGCTCATCAATGACGACCGACCCGTCTAGTAAGTCGACGACTCTGAAAATGGCCCGGGCCGAATAAAACAGAGGGGACGGCTGAAAAACGAGGACAATTGCAACCCGCTAAAGGGCCGAGTGCCGGCAGCGCCAATTGTGAAACTGGTGTTTAAAAACCGGTGTGCCCTAAGGAAGCGAGGGGCGGCCGAACTGCCCCTCCCCGGCAATAAACACGACTACTACTACTACTACTACTACTAGGTTAGATTAGGTTAGGTTTGCTCCTCATGGTGAGCAAAATGCGATGCAAGCATAGAACATTTGACCTAGAATGCCAAGGTCATAGTCAATTTTGCGGCAATTTCTTTTAACGTATCTCCACCGATCCGAAGGTGAACAACCATCTGCCAAAACCATGACACCAAATTTTGTTACACCCTGTACCGGAGTTGTGCAGAATTACAATTGTAATTAGAATTACATTGTAATTTATAATTCAGATCTTCATTCAATTAAATTACAATGTAATTCGTAATTGCAATGGAGTACAATTATAAAATACTTCGTAATTAAATTACGAAGACGACACTAAACAAGTGTATGAAAGAAAAACATAAAAATATATCGCACTTCTTCAAAGTTCCGGGCTACAATTTGGAAAGCTGTATTTTAATTATATTGTATTTCAACTATATTATATTTCAATTATATTGTATTGGGTTGTAACATAAGTTCGTAGACGTTTTATTTTCGCTTTTGTTCTGGATCGATTTACCTACTTTTTAAAAAATTTTGTACACCATTCTGAAGTGCTTTTCCGCTCTACAAGCTTGTTCCAATCGTTATCTTGAATAACGTAGTCTTGAGTAACATAACATAATCTAAAATGGAATTTCCGGGCGGTAAAAATCACCATTTTCGACATCTATTGTTTTTCGCTTCTCATCAAGGCCAGAACACCACTGAAGTAGCTAGAAATATCTGCGCCGCACAGTGGAACCTTTCGTCCAAATCGGAGACAAAATCAAAGAACTTTCGATAGAAATGAGGTAGAGCGATGAAATTTTTTTAAAATTATAGCTGAAACTTGGCAGAATATGGGAAAAACAGGGAGATTATGGTACGAACGTTTTATAAACTTGAGAAAATTCGTTAAACTTTCACAATTTCAAGAAAATTGCAGTTTTTTCAATAACACGGGCGGAAAAAATTTTTTTTTAACATGCTGCATTTCATTTCCTTAGATTTTTTCACGCTGATTTTAAATCTGGTCTCAAAATTTGTCTACGACCTCAGAATTTTACAAGAAATCGATTTTTGTGAACGAATTGTTTAATGAATTTTCTCAAGGTTATAAAACGTTCGTACCATAATCTTCCTATTTTTCCCATATTCTGCCAAGTTTCAGCTATAATTTTTAAAAAATTTCATCGCTCTACCTCATTTCTATCGAAAGTTCTTTGATTTTGTCTCCGATTTGGACGAAAGGTTCCACTGTGCGCCGTGCATGGAGAGAGCGTCATAGGAGAATCTACTGCACAGAAATGGTTTGCCAATTTCAAAAATAGCATTTTTTGCCTGGAAGACACACCACGCTCCGGTCGACGTCCCAAGTGCGACGAGGACCGTCTTAAGACACTTTTGAAGGAGGACGGCCGTCAAACGTGCATGCAGCTAGCCAAGAAGATGGGCAGTACTGCTACGACAATCTCTCGTCACCTTCAAACAATGGGATTTGCTCAAGAAACTTGGAGCATGGGTGAATTCAAAATATTCAATAGAAAGTATTAATAAAAAACCCTACGAACTTATGTTTCAACCCAATAATTCAGTTGCGACGTAATTGAATTACTATTAATTGAAATACAATGTACAGTCCCTGCTCACTTTATTAGACTCACCTGAAGAATTGGTGCTGTTTGAAATCCTATAAGGAATTCAACGCTGTTTTCAACCTATGGGGTAATGATTTCGTACTAAAAGGTTGCCTTATGGGTTGCCTATCCAAGTGTAAAATTTTCTTGCAAGAGCAAAAAATCCCCCTTTTACCATGGCCCGGCAACTCACCGGACATGAATCCGATTGAAAATGTCTGGGAGTGCCTGAAAAGAGAACTGGCCACAGAAAATATATAACAACAAAGACCAAGTTGATAGAGAGAAGAATCTATCACTGGCACCATAACGTTGCATTAAAAGAAATTGCACAAACTTGCATAGATAGCATGTCCAGAAGAATTGCGGCTTTAAGAGCAGCTAAGAGCGGATTAACAAAATATTAGTGTTTTCAGAATTATATTGATCTATTTGTGTTTGCATCGATTGTTTTTGTAAAATAAATATATGGAAAATTCATTGGTCATCATTAAGTGATATTTGCATAAGGCTACTATACCTATTATTCATGGTAAAACTCAAAATATCATGATTATAGAGGTGAGTCTAATAAAGTGAGCAGGGACTGTAATTCAATTACGCAATTGAATTACAATGTAATTGAATCAGCACAACTCTGCCCTGTACGCAGTGGAGTGCGAGTAACTGAAGGTTAATTTCCTTTTCGTTATGCTGTTAGCTAGCATCCAACCCTCGTTCCATCCTTTGTTCGTCGATATCAGATGTGTATCCAAACGAATCGGACTCCCACTCAACCAGTTATATACTTCCGTTGCTTTCTAGAGAATTATCCACGACATAGAAATGACAATTATCGAGGCTACCGGTTAACATCCACGAATATACTTCCTCGAGGCAGAAAATGAGAAAAGGAGATACTCACTGGTGCATTCGGGTTCGTTCCCGGAAAATCGGACGGGATATCGGGATAGATGGTCGTGTCCAGAGAGCTGCGTCCCAACAGCAGCTTCGATCGGTAGTCGTTTAGGGGTTTATCGAGATTCTGTGGCACTGGATGCAACCAGACATATGCATTTTATTCAGAACGTACTATGTACTTTTTCTTTTTTTTTTTCATTTCTCGACAATCCATTCGTGTGCGTACATTGACAGTGTGTGTGCGTGGTGTGAGAGACAGACATTGTACATGCATCGATCCGACATTCGAGGAGTTCCACTCCGCGCTCGTTCAGACTAGACGCGGAATCAAGTCAGCTACGAGAATACTGCGCTACGATTATACGCATACTTGCCGGACCGCGCGAAGGATCGATGTTATTGCTAATGTTAGAAACGAACAAGAAACCCTCCGCTCTCGGCTCCGGGAGCAAGTACGGTTCTAGCTACGAGTAAACACGTTACGGTTACACTGAACAAGAAGATACAACAACAACACACGTTACGAGCAACGAGCACCGTTTCAGCCCCGTTCCTATGCGTTTGCGGGCAGCCTGCAACCAGAGGTGCATTATTTCGCGACAACAAGTGTTTTTAAATACTATTTCATATTTTAGATTTCATTTTGCTCAAAGAAAATAGTATTTTATATAAGATATACAATTTCGGATATAAGATATTTCTATTTTAACAATCTGTACCTCGAAATAAAATATTTCTATTTCAACAATTCGATTCACAAAATAAAATATGTCTATTTTAGCAATCAAAAACACGAAATGAAATATTTTAATTTTTGCATCGTTGTAATACTCTGAGAAACCGCATAAACATATACAGTCTACCCTATCGTTAAGAAACGATTTACATTCGTAAATGTATCGAATTCGAACCATTATTTTCAGCAATAATATAAATATCATTTCAATTTTAAAAAATTGAAACTGAACATAAAGACAGAATACAAACACTTTCAATATTCTTCAAACAAAATACTATTTTCAACAAAAAAATTACTGCCTCAAATGAATCATTTTATTTTCACAAATTACTGCATCAAATAAAATATTTTATTTTAAAAAATTACTGCATCAAATAAATCATTTTATTTTCACAAATTACTGCATCAAATAAAATATTTTATTTTAAAAAATTACTGCATCAAATAAAATATTTTATTTTAAAAAATTACTGCATCAAATAAATCATTTTATTTTCACAAATTACTGCATCAAATAAAATATTTTATTTTAAAAAATTACTGCATCAAGTAAAATATTTCATTTTCAAAGTTGACAACATACTTTAAAATAAATAGGATTATTTAATATTTACTATTTGAAATACTATTTTCCCCAGCTCTGCCTGCGACCAACTAACCTCTCCCTGCGAAATATCCAAGGTAAATCCTACAGGTGTGCGAGAACCCGGTCGGGTCGCGGCTGGTTCCCGAAAATTTCGGAATTCCCGAACGTATCGTGATTTCCGAGAATGTTAGGAATTTCCGAGCCCATTCCAGAATCCCAAACTTTTCGAGAACCTACTCAACCCGTCCCGACTCGGGCTGTTACTTTACTTCGATGGTCGAAGATTTTGAAGCTTCGAATTTCGAACCTCCATAGTAAATTATTCAAAGATTAAAGGAACCGGAGTTTCGAAGCTGTGAACTTCGAAATTCCGCTGTTATGTTCTATTTGATACGATAACAGTGATTGTCAGAAGTGATTGGACACAGCTATTAGGTTGTTGCAATTGAAATGATCGTTTTTCACATGTGGAACTTCCCGCCTTTGTAGTTTAGTTTTTCTACGACACATGGGGTTGAAGTTGTACAATTTGAAAAGTACATATCTCGTACACGAATCTGCGTGTACAAGATTATTAATATTGTATAGTACACACGATTCAAAGTCGATTTTCGTTCATCATGGAGAAAAGGGAAATTCGTATAATTTACTCGTACGAGTTCAAACTTGGACATACTGCGTCCGAAGCAGCGAAAAACATAAATGCCGCTTTCGGTGAAGGTATAGCAAGTGATCGGACCATAAGGCGTTGGTTTGAAAAATTTCGTTCTGGAGATACAAATCTGGAAAATGAGCCTCGGGGTCATAAGCCAGCAGCTATTCAAGATTTAGATTTAAAACAGATAGTTGAAAGGGATTCACGTGAAACCATAATTGCTGATAAACACTGTCAGGAAATTGATATAATGAACGAAAAACTGAGTGTTCAACAGTCAGCATTAGTCAATAAACGTGGTGTAATATTGCTTCACGATAATGCTCGGCTAAATATTGCGAAAGAAACAGTAAAAAAATTAGCAGAGTTGAAGTGTGAAGTTCTTCCTCACCCTCATTATTCGACTGACCTGTCACCTACTGGTTACCATTTTTTCAAGCACCTAGATGGCTTTTTGAATGGAAGAATATTCCAAGAAGAACGTGCTGTAAAAACAGCATTTGATGAATTGATTGCCTTACGTTTATCAGATTTCTACCAGAAAGGCATTGAGGCACTTGCATCACGATGGAAGAAGTGCATTGATGTCGATGGAAATTATTTCACTTAATGGAATACGAATAAAGCTTGTAAAATAAAAGTTTATGTTAAAGATTCAAAACGGCCATTTCATTTGCGACAACTTAATAAAAGTTCGAAGTAGGGCATTTCAAACAAATACCCCAATAAATTTGGGGTTACGTTCGCGGCGCAACGGTTCGATCAAATTATACACTAAATAGCAAGTCCTACATTAGATCAGTGTTCCGATATTGCCTAAGATTTTTCGTACGATAGATGGCCGCTAGAGGCGCTACGCGTAAAAAACAGTAACGTATCTACGATGACGAAGTAGTGGAGCCCTGTGCCCTGCGCCTTGAGACAGTTATATTGACGCGAAAGTACCGAAACAATCTGTTCCTGACAAAAAAACTTCGGGACGTGTCTTACAAGTTACAAAATATACACAAACACACATGTTATATATTCATTTTTCAGAATCGAGTCATACAAACCTTTTCAAATTCTGCGGGGTGCTCAAGGTACCCCATTTTATCGAGAATCTTACATTACTGAGGCTGGCAGCGCCTCTAGCGGCCATCCATCGTACGAAAAATCTTAGGCAATATCGGAACACTGTTACTGATGAGTCCTCTAGCGGGTCTAGGGCGATACACACCACCATCTTTCTTCTTTTTCTCTTATAGAAAATATTCTATAGCAAACGTGTCTCAGGACCATAGACATATAGAGATAGACTGCGCGGCCTGTACGAAGCGCTGAAGACCACAATGGCGGCGCGCGAGAAAGAGAGCATTAGCCGGGGTCCATAGCACTCTCTTTCTAATTGATGTGTCGGTGGGGAAAGATTCCCCTACTTGCTTGCTAGATAATGTAGATTTCTACATTATCTATTATTATGTAGATTATTAGATTTCTATTTGTTACTTACTTATGAAAAGTAACGTCAGGAGCATATCGAAGCTGGCAGATGCAGCACTTTTTTACCATTCTTAAAATAAATATGGTTTCACTTAATAAATGTCAAAAACCAAATAAATATTAACAAATTAATCAATACTATGTAGAAATCTACATTATCTAGCAAGCAAGTAGGGGAATCTTTCCCCACCGACACATCACTTCGAAAGAGAGCGCTATGGACCCTGGCCACGGTGTATTATAGAGGTGTTCTGGCTACTCTCGGGAAAGTGAAAAAGATAGCGGTTGGTTCTCTGGTCGCCGCCAGATGGAATCCTAGTAACCCTTACAGTTTTCAGCATGTCCATGTAGCCGGTGCTAATGTATGTACCGTACATATACCTTAGCACGAGCTACATGGACACGCTGCTGCACACAATCTCATTCACATACATACATGAAAACTGTGCAGGTGACTAGGATTCCATCTGGCGACGACCAGAGAACCAACCGCTATCTTTTTCAAAACTTCAGCCTCACAGAGGGCTTAGTCGGAACACCTCTATAATACACCGTGACCCTGGCTAATGCTCTCTCTCTCACTCTTTGTACCGTGCGCCGCCATTGTGGTCTTCAACTCGCCCATAAGACGGCGCAGTCTATCTCTATACGTCTATGCTCAGGACGTAATGATTCAAATCCGAATCGAACGTTTGAAAAATGTCTACAAAATTGCTTGTTAGTGTATAATTTGATCGAACCGTTGCGCCGCGAACATAACCCCAAATTTATTGAAAAATGTACGATCGAGAATAATTTCTTAAATACCCCAATATTCTATATGGCACAAAATGTTTATATCAGTATGACTTCGTACAATTCGAAGACTTCGAGACTTCGGAAGCTTCAAAGTTCCCTTCGTTCCTTCGAATCTTGGAAGCTTCGGAAAAGTAACAGCCTTTGTCCCGAGCATCGGCTTCTCGCACACCTCTAGTGGATCGGTAAACCTGGGATTCCTCGTGCGACCGGTCACACGATCAGGAAACCGCTAATACGGAGTCCCGCCACGGGCGGTGCAGCGGACGATCGAGCGAGAATCGGCCGTCTCACTTGTACATGTAAAGCAAGATGATGGAGGTGCAGGGTACGAAGGCGTACGCCACCAGCCTGGTGAAGTCGACGCCGATGCGGTTCGTCAGGCCCTCGTAGAGGATCGTCGGGACGAAAGACAACCTGCGACCGTCGCGGTCCACGTCGAGGCTGGCGGCCTTCTTCTCGGCGATCGCGGCAGACTCGATGGTTCGACCGGTGAGTTTGTTCGGTAGGCGATCGAGGACAAAGTCTCGTAGGAGAGCGCACGCGCTCGGTTCGGAGACGGTGACGCGGCAGGAGGATCTCGAGAGACGCCTGCTGCCGCGATGGAACACCTCCGTCGAGATGAAATCCTTTGAAGAGCGGACCAGCTCGGAGAATGCGTCGCGATCGTCTCGCGAATGCTGCGAAGCGAGCGGGGAATCGGAAATGGCTCGGAGGATCTGGCCACGGAGGTAGCCGACGATCAAGCCGAGCGACTCGAAGTGTTTCTTCAGGATCCGCTCGGCGTAGCGAGCTCGAGCGAGCAGCATCCTCTTCGAGGAGACGGCGACGGAAGGAGGACGCGTCGCGACGCGTGCGAACAGACACTTCTCCACGTAACGACCCTTCATTCTAATCATCGCCGAGCTCCTCCTCCTGTCGCGACGCGGGCCGTCTGTCGTGGAGGAGACGCCCTTTAGATAGTTGATCAAACGGACCACGTTCCGCCAGAAGATTCGTTGGAAGTAGCGACCCTTCAGATAAAACCGCTTGCGGATCCGGCCGAATCCGGTGGGTTTCAAAGCGTCCACGGACCCGCCCCGCTCGAGGTAAGCTAGAACGTCCGAGCGAAGACGAATCGCGACGAACGCGACGCTACGCGCGAGGATCTTCTCCGCGTAGCGGGTTCTACGCCAAGAGACCTCCTTGCCCGCCACGAGCCTGTCGAACAGCTTGCTCGAGGAGAAGCTCTCCGGGTTCTCGATCAGCCCGTCGACCATCCGCCTCATCCAATTGTCCTCGCGCTTCAGGTACGTCTCGAGGTAACGACCCTTCACCCTGCACCTCGGCGATTTCTCGATGCTACCGCGGCGCGACGATTCTTCCAGCTGTTCGAAACCGCGCGACGCGTCCTCCGCAACGTCCTGCGGAGGGTAGTCTTTCAACGAGGACCTGACTCTGCTGGGTTTCCTCGGCTCGGAGAGGCTCTTTTTCCCGAAGAGACAGCGCCGGAAATAGTGGCCCCTCGTGTAGAACCCCTTCGGCTTTCGTTTGCTCAATGGCCGCCGTGTTATCGTCGCGTTCTCCCTGCGTCTCGACGGCTGCGCCGGCGCAACCTCCGAGCACAAGACCACCAGAGCTTCCGGTTCGACGGACTCGACCAGTTCCGGCGAAGCCGAGGAGAACGACTCCGACTCGAACTGCTCGAGCTGCTCGAGAGGACACGGCGAGCACGACTCGTCCTCGAGAGAACTCGCGGGAACGATCGTCTGCTCGATCAGCGCCACCGTTTCGCAACCGGCCATGATTACCTCGGGGGTCGGGGGCTCCGGGGTCTTTTGCTCTTCCGGCTTGAGCAAGCCCTTCTCCAGAAGCCGGTCGGTCACGCTCCTCTTCTTCTGCTTCGTGATCACCACCCGGTAGGATTCGACCTCGACCTCCTCGACCGGCTCCTCCTCCTTCTTGCGCGGCTGCGGTATCGGTCTCTGCGGCTTCTGCAGGAAGACCGAGGTGCGTTTCAGTTGTTCCACCAACGGCGGCTCCGCTGTCGCGATGTTCTGCAACTCCTCGATCACCTTCGACTGCTTCAACACCGTCGCACGCGGCCGCAGCTTCTTGAAGTTCACCCTGGAACGCGACCATACAGATCAGTTGCAGAACCGTCGTGCAAAGCGAATAGAAACAAGCGAAACCTGTTAGAGTATCTGGAAGTGAAATGAAGTAGAATCATGGACCTATTGACTGTGCATTTTCCAGGGGGGTGACTCCAAAGACGGAAGGGGAATCTACTTGTCGGCCATCGTGGATGGCAGCACTGTGGTGCGCTCTATAGGCGACTTTAAATACTAGCGTCTGAACTGTAACACGTACCAGCACGTACATAGTGTCAGTGTCGTAGTCTATACACTTGATGAATTGTCGTTGATTCGTAGCTCCATCGGAGGCATTCTCAAGGAATACTATTATTTAATTGTAGTATTTTTGATCCATGCCACCGATTTAATAACAATAAAGTGGGTTCTGTTTCCTGCTAAAGGTGATGTAGGTTCTGTTCCATGTTAGAGATGTAGCACAGACGAGGACAGACGCTACACTAGTATTTAAAGTCGCCTATAGAGCGCACCACAGTGCTGCCATCCAAGATGGCCGACAAGTTGATTCCCCTTCCGTCTTTGGGGTCCATGAGGTCCATGAGTAGAATACAGTGGGTGAACAACGTTTTCACAACGAATGACTTTTTAAAATTGGCCTCAACAGCTCGAGTCTTTTTTAGGTGTTAGAAGGATTAGTTTACTAGCTAATGTGTACATAATTTTCTTTTTGAATTGTTATTGGTCGCAATTACGAAGGAAAAAGTAGAGATGAATGACGAAATAAAAGCTAACAATAACAGGAGATGCTAGTGAAGTGACAAGCTTGCGAACCGTTGCAGAATGAATTGTATCCAAGAAAAAAGAAAAACAGCAATCGCGGAATGGATAAACAGTGTTCTCTCGTTTTATTCCATTTCTCTTTCTTCAGCTACCTGCTACTTGATGTAACGTCATGCACGTCGTGCGCCGTTTATATTCTTTCAACTACATAGAAAGCATGCATTTTCTTGGGACAAGCTTTGTCAGTAGCGATTGTACGATTATGTACAATACAACATAACAAGCCACGACGGCAGGAGTCATTACTAATTAAAAAGTCAATCAACCTGATAAGAGAAATAAAACCACAACGTCCGATTTATTGTGCCCGGGAACGTGTTTCACGCATGGAAAATTATTTCGCAACGATCAATAATATTCCTTTAGAGAACCGTGACCGAAACCATTACGTTAGTACAGTTCTGAACAAATTTCTGTTAGAAACGAATCAAAAATGTGATCGACGTTCAGTAGAAAAAGAAATAATTTAGCTTTTTACATTTTTCAACCGAAAAAAACTTCTGTCATTTATTATAAATTAATAGGACTCTGTTTTCGAATGATTGCGAAAATTCGTACTCGCTTTTCGGAGACCTCAAGTTGTTTTTTAAAAGGGAGTCCTGCAGCTTATGAAACTTTGAAAGACGTTTGTAGAAAATGGTGGTGATTGTACTTACGTATAATTAATTGATAAGACCTAATCGCTTATGTTTTATTTTCTAATCGGACACGAGCTTTTGGATTGGACGATTGCAAACATAAGGAGTTCGATTGAATTTACACTCGACTGGCGACTCAGAGTCACCACTAAAAAATGGTTCTCCATTGTTCAAAATATTGTTCGCAATATTAACTATCTTGGGATCTAACCAAAGCTCAATGTGCGTTTAAGCTCCGTGCGGTGTTTACAAAGTAACTATTTACGTATTATTATACTATAATGTTTGTTTACCAAGCGAAAGCACCGTTACGCCGAGATTCTCCGTCGAACAACAAATCCTTGACATTTCACCACGACGTTTGTTTTCGATATGAAGCGTCGCAATACCGTCGGATATTTACTACATCTCTGTTATAATTTCATCAAAATGTTCAAAATCGATTGTAAGATTTCACACATACAAGACTAAAAAGCAGAAAATAATTATTTAAATGAAAATAAATTTTTAAAAAATACCACGTTTAAAAAACTGACTAGAAAGTATAAAATAATTTTTTCTAGCCCCATACAATCGCATAATTGATTAATGATTAACTGCTGAATACTGAGAAAAATATAATCTGAGTTTATAGGTCTATTGTTATTTGGTCTATAATACAAATTCTGTTTACGTGCTTTTATGTACGAAGTTAGTATTCCTGGAAAGCTACGACCATGTTTTTGTTGAAACATGTTATTGTTGAAATATATTATTACTTCTGTCAATTCTCCAACCGCTCTCTGTGCTCCTTCTCCCTCCTTATTACAATTATTACGATTAACTTCAACAATTGATTAAATCATCCGATTTTTCGATAATTCCTTTTTTAAATCAACGATTGACGATTCAATCAATCGATTGAATCAATCGCCGATTTTTAGACGATTTCTTCATTTAATCAACGATTGACGATTAACTTCATCAATCGATTGAATCAATCGCCGATTTTTAGACGATTTCTTCATTTAATCAACGATTGACGATTAACTTCATCAATCGATTGAATCAATCGTCGATTTTTCGACGATTTCTTTTTTCAATCGTACACATTAATTAATAAATCATTAATGCCCAATTTTCGTTACAGGCACAGGCAGAAAATTTAAAAATCGTCACCTTTACTTTTTCCTTCGCAATTGCGACCAATAACAATGAAAAAAAGAATTATTTACACATTAGCTAGTAAACTAATCCTTCTGAAAATGGTCCACATTTGGATCGAAACGTCGAGAACAATTTAAATTGCAAAATTGCTTAGTGAGTAACATTTGATCGAACCTGTGGCGCCGAAATCATTAAATTGTTTATCTGCACTATCTACGATCGATATAAAGGAATATTAACCCTTTGCACTCGGACCTATTTTGACTAGAAAATTAAACATTTCTTTCGACCTAGACCAGGGGTCGGCAACCTGCGGCTCGCGAGCCACATGCGGCTCTTTGGATGTTTTTTCTTATGAATAAATAGATTAGTTTTTTTTATCAAATAACTTTATTTACGCGAGTACTATTTATTGTTGGCAAGAAAATATTATGTGGCTCTTTAAAAACTTTGAAATTTTGTAAATTGTAATTTTTGACTCTTCCGACTCAAAAGGTTGCCGACCCCTGACCTAGACTAATGCCATTCTGTATTAATTCTTTTCTTTGTATGAACATGCAATTGATAAAATACCTCACATAGTACTTGAGTGTTTAGTAATTGATTAGATACTAACATATTTAGTAATGTAAGCAATATTTCGAATAATGGTGCAGTAATTTCACTGTCCAACAAATTTCAACTTTTTTTATGTTCCCAGATTACTATTGGGTCCTTCTTATAGAGTTTTTTGCGCTGATTCCGAATCTGTTTTTAATTTTTTTCCTATACGCACAGTTTTTGAGGAACATGGCTTTGAAAAAAAAACATATTTTTTAACTTTAAACAAATATTGTGATGTTATTATAAAAGATATTGAATTGTTCTTTGCAGCAAAAGATTCTGTGGACTTTCCCAAATACAGTGATATCCAATATTAATACACTATGATTGTTTAAACATGTTTAAACAATGATTAAAGACGGAGAGACACCATTTTTGCACCAATTTTTGAAGATATTTTTTAATTTATCTCAAAAAATAAGGGTCCAGCGGAAAATCGAACTATACCACGCGGTAGAGCAGACTTTTATCTTGAAAAACCCCCCTTTGAAGCTTTCGACATCGACGTTTTTACCGAACCAGAAAGCAAAATATCTTCGCCCGACATGCGTTGCCGCCAGTGACGCTCTGGACGAGATATGGCGCAGAGACGGGATACGGAGCGGCGAACGACCGTTGTAGTGGTGAGCGCCACTGGCGGCAAATCATGTCGGGCGAAGATATTTTGCTTTCTGGTTCGGTAAAAACGTCGATGTCGAAAACTTCAAAGGGGGGTTTTTCAAGATAAAAGTCTGCTCTACCGCGTGGTATAGTTCGATTTTCCGCTGGACCCTTATTTTTTGAGATAGATTTAAAAATATCTTCAAAAATTGGTGCAAAAATGGTGTCTCTCCGTCTTTAATCATTGTTTAAACATGTTTAAACAATCATAGTGTATTAATATTGGATATCACTGTATTCGGGAAAGTCCACAGAATCTTTTGCTGCAAAGAACAATTCAATATCTTTTATAATAACATCACAATATTTGTTCAAAGTTGAAAAATAGGTCATTTTTTCAAACTCAAATTTCTCAAAAACTGTGCGTATAGGGAAAAAATTAAAAACAGATTCGGAATCAGCGCAAAAAACTCTATAAGAAGGACCGAATAATAATCTGGGAACAAATTTGGTGTTGGACAGTGTTTTTAATGGCACCTCAGAGCAGGGATCAAAAACCTAACCCGAATCGGATTCGGTTCTTGGTAACCCATGAAACACTGTAACACACACTGAGAGCGGGTTTTGAGTACGAAGTTTCAACTTCTTTTCTTATTTATAATTATGGTTTGGTGCCAATCAGTTGAATTTATCTACAAATCGATGTGATATCATATGAGGACAACTTATTATTGATAAAGAAATTCGGTAGAGAAATTTGTATTTTATGTAATTATGAAGAGTATGAATATGTTGTGTGTGTCTGAAAGAACGTATATATCGTATAATAAGGCAATAATGAGCCAAGAATACCTGGTATTGTGATATCGTTGTTGGAGTGTCGATATTGGCAATTGTTTGACGCGGAACAAAAAAAAAGCGAAACGGAGAAAAGATTGATCAACTGTTTCTCGATTTTCTATTGTTATGGGTTGCCCACCCATTCCCATTCTTATTTCGCACGTTGTGTTGAAAACATTTATAGTTCAGATTGTGTTCAGTGTCGATTAGCGATATATTGTAGGCTTTCAAAAGATTCTTATTAATTTTTATTCGTTTATAAAGTTAAGAGAGTAAAGCAAGTGATATTTTACTTTCTTTAATAATTCAATTAGTTGCTTAATAGTTTGATAGTTGTAAAAGAAACTAGAAACTATAAACCAAATTAAAATGGATCGTAAACATCCTGTGCGTCATTATTTTTGTTATGATTCGGGTTATATTCCGTGAATCTCTATTTAATAGTAACCCGCTCTCTCTCTAAGATTTGAGAACCGTTCCCTCGAGGATAGTATGGGTTACAGCGGGTTACAGTAACCTTCCTTGATTAACCGGGTTTGGGTTAGGGTTAGGCGTCCGGTTAGAATCCCTGCCTCAGAGTCGCCGCTCGAGTGCTAAGGGTTAAACCTTCTAACGTCTGGAAAATACTCAAGCTACTGAGTCCAATCTTGAAAAAGTTATTCGTTTTCAAAAGGTGTACGAATACTTTGTATACTTTGTACACACACTGCATATGAAACGTGTTAATCGATTCACCGAACACGGTCGAGCGTTTCGTTCGGGTGAAAGCGGTTTTAGCGTGAACAAGGTGAAACAGGGAAACGATAGGAACGACGGATCTCTACCCCAAGACACCCTTTTCGTCGAGAAGCTCCTCTTCCTCGAGAATCAACTGGGCGATCTCGTCGTCCGTAAGATTCTGATTAGGCACGATCTCGCTGTTCTCGTCTTTTGGCTTGTCCGGGAGCGGTTCCACTTCTGGCTTGGCTTCCTCCGCGGTTGTCTCCTCGTACGTGGTCTCCTCGTACTGCTCGATCACCGTCTCCTCCTTCAAGATCTGCTCCGGGAATACCGGCGGCAGTTCCGCTAGCTAACAAACGAACCAGCTGCTCATCAACGGTCTCGTCGAAACTGGGTTTCGACTAGGCAAGGACCGAGTGCTCGAGATTATTCTTAACCCGTTAACTCTATGCCCTAATTCAGGGTTTCCCCAACTGTGCTTCGCGGGAAAGTAGCAAGAGAAAAGCTTCTCTTCTACGTTTTGACTATATTAATTATAAGTATGAATAATTCATGACATTCACGATTATGTGTCATCACTATACCGCGGATTTTTTGCATTTATGACAGAAATGGGTACGCACAGCTTAAAGCAGTGGACATATTAAAAAGATTTAAGTATATCAGTGTATCAGTTTCAGCTTAATTAAGAAAATTAAGCTAAATAAAATTTTTGTATTTGGCTCCTGTATCTTGCAATCATTGCAGACATTTTTTATTTTGCAGTCTGGTTATTATTAGACAGCGGATCTTCATGCAAAATAAATATTTTTTATCTGCATTGCAACAAACTGGAGCGGAATAGAAAGGGCCTAGCCGATTAAGATGGTCAAAACTGCCCTTAGAGGTTTCTCAATGGCTCTTAGAACCATTCGAAAGCTGACCAATAAAAACCCATCTGAGTAAAATTTCAGCCCTCTAGCTTGCCCGTGAGGGTAGTTATAGGGTAAATTAGATTTCGTGCTTTTCCGCTCATTTTCCGTTCTCGGATGTTTTCTAAAATTCTGAAAAAAATGTGGCACGTGTCGGGGTCTTAAGACGCATTTTATAGAATTTTTTCGGATTTTTTAGTTGCAAACTATGGTTGTGAAAAATGAAAAACATTCAAAACGTCGGGAAAATGAAGATTTCTCAAAAATATGAAAACATGCTATTTTACTGTTTAGTGCCCTAATTTAGTATTTCCTCGATTCTAAATAATAATAATAATTATAATAATGATATTAAGGTATTTTAGAAAATGCAACTAAATAATATAATTATTCATTATTTAATTCAACAACATAATATTATTAAATTCCAAGTAAAATCACGACGCATCAGCCGGAAATACTAAATACTCCAAAATTATTTTTGTATGTATTTTACTAAAAAATGTCATTTAAATATTTTTAAAACATGAAAAATATTGTTAAAATCATATATGTAAACCATATAATAAGAAATTGAGAAAATAAAAAATAATGCATGGAAAAAAACTTCGTGGTGGGCAGGATTTGAACCTTAGCATATCCACTCCGTAATCCGATGTCATTGCGCCAACCGATGATGTTGTGAGCGATTCGAACATTTTGGAATATTACATTATTCCACAGAAGACGATTTTTTCAGTCTCTCAAATCGCATTTCTGAGGTAAAAAAATTACTTAATTCAATGTAGTAACACTAATTAGAGCTTACTGTACCCCCACGGTAAAACCTGCAAGTCTAGCTTTCCTTCTAGCAGCAAATACATCGAAGCAGTTTGGTTTTTATTGTTTTTAACAATGATGTCCCACAACAAAAAATCTGAAAAAAATCGGGGACACTGCTTTTGATGGTAGCTTCTTAGGGCACTAAACAGTAAAATAGCATGTTTTCATATTTTTGAGAAATCTTCATTTTTCCGACGTTTTGAGCGTTCTTCATTTTTTCACAACCATAGTTTGCAACTAAAAAATCCGAAAAAATTCTATAAAATGCGTCTTAAGACCCCGACACGTGCCACATTTTTTTCAGAATTTTAGAAAACATCCGAGAACGGAAAATGAGCGGAAAAGCACGAAATCTAATGTACCCTATAACTACCCTCACGGGCAAGCTAGAGGGCTGAAATTTTACTCAGATGGGTTTTTATTGGTCAGCTTTCGAATGGTTCAAGAGCCATTGATAAACCTCTAAGGGCAGTTTCGACCATCTTAATCGGCTAGGCCCTTTATTTTCTTTCTTAATACGTTTAATCGTTCGAAAATAATATGACAGTACTTTAAAATTCTTCTAATGTTGTTACCGTTTGAAATTAGGCCTAGTTTTCCGTCACAAATGCATCAAATCCCCTGTCTTCGTCAAAATTCAAGTGCTCCATCACAGAAAAAGTTTGGGAAACCCTGCCCTGATTGAACGTCGCGCGCGCGCCGCACAGTGGGCTCGATTGAAAAAGTACACGACATTTTTGAATAACTCTTAAACCACTGAAGATATTGCAATGAAGTTTCAACTGAATATATAAAAAAATCATTCCTTTTCAATGATTTTTAACTTAATATATTTCACATTTATTTAACCGTTTTAATTCATTTAAAACAGCTTTATAAATTATTTATTCTATAATGTATTTCATATTTTCGCTATTTAATGCAAATAGATACAATGTTTAAGTTTTACATTCTTGAGAAAAATTTGTTAAGGCCGAAAATATTGAAAAATTGCAATTTTTACCACTTTTGATCGTTTATAATTCGTAAACCAATTAACCAATTTTAATGAAATTTTCAGAGCGTATATAATTTATAACGGTTGATAAAACACATTTTTTAAATTTTCGTTATTGACCCAGCTAAAAAAGTTGTAAAAATCAATTTTTAGTATTGTTTTTCACAATTCCGACCAAATGCATTTTTTCAACTTATTTATTAGACGTCATTTACTAAACTAATTCTTCTAGCCTTACAGAGAAATTCAAATCGTGTGGTCCATTCATATAAAAGTTATTCTGATTTAAAGTGTGTGGAACCAGTTATGTTCCTTATTGTATATGAAGTTCTAAAAATAAAATATAATTGATATATATTAACTTTCTTGATGTATTATATTAAATAATATGAACAGGAAACGTATAAAACTGAAAATAATATCGGAATCATAGTACTGCTCAGGCTGATAGTTCCGCTCTGACTGACAATAATTCTGTTTCAATCCACAATTTGCGTCGACAAAACCAAACGTTTGAAAAGAAATTTCGAAAGATTTGCAGATCGATTTCGTAAACAATTACAATGTAACTTATGCACTGTCGAAAAGAATTCGTCAAACTCAACGCAGTCAAAATATGAGAGATGAAAGACTGACTTGTTCACTGCATAATATAAATTCATATTAAATAAAAATATAATATAAATATAAATATTCAACACAGTTCTGTCAGACTTTCAGAGGCTGCATAGTTGACGAATTTAGCGCGTAGCGCGCGTCCGAGCGCGGACGAGATAACGCGACGCGGATGTCTTCAGACAATAATATCTTGAAAAAGGACTCGAAGGAGGAAATCATTTTTGTCACATTACATAGAGGAAGGTTCACTGAAAAGATCCTTACTTGTTAAAAACTGGGATCTCCTGGGACCTGAAAGATCGCGCATGTCAAAGATACAAATTTTCAACGATTATTTTAATGTTGCTCATTATTCTTTTTAAATATGTTATATATAATAATTGTCATTGAAAAGTATGATTTCTTATCAATAAAGTGTGCATTTTGATGTAGACAAAAATTCAGGGCAAGAAGTTGATCACAGTTATCAGGACACTTTAAGAATGAACAGCCAAATTATGTAGGGAAAATCGATATTCTTAAACTGTCTAACTTCATGCGTGTATCACAACTAGAACTGCTATTGTATTTGATTAATTTTATCATTTTCGTGGTCGGTGGACATTTAGAAATTGATATCAATTGAAAAAATATCAAAATTAGAAAGTTGATTTTTTCGCAAAATGTCGCGTACTTCTTCAATCGAGCCCACTGTGCGCCGATGAAATCGTGTTGTCAATTCAGACGGGACCGCTTTGCCCGTTTGTTTATCGCGACCGGACAACAACGATCTCGTCGCAGCAACGTGATTTTCGGATCGCGAGGAAGTTCTACAACCTTTAGCTTGTCGAGTTAGGGGATCGAGCAACGACCAGCGCGAACAGCTGACGAGAAAGAGTACATACGGGAATCTTGTACGGGACGATGTTGTCGTCGGACAGCCCCTCCAGAGCCTTATGTGGATCTCCTTCTCTGCGGCAAGAATCGCGTCGATTAAATGGCTGAATCGATGGGAGAAGCAACTCGCTTTACCTTGGCGTTCGATCGTTTTTACGTTTTCGCACGGTCAGCGGAGAAGAGCCGAACTTTGGAATTGGGAGCGGGCGACGATTTTAACTCGGTTTGTCGGCGAGCCTGGCCGACTACGAGCCGGTTCACGCGCGAAACGGTAATGAGTGGGATCGGGGAACAAACGCGCGAGGAGTAAATGCCAGTAATAAAATCGCCGACCAATGATAAACAGATTTCATTCTGGGTCACCTATTTATAAGTGTTGCAATCCCGTTGCCTCACGTTGCCCGTAACGCCGGGATACTCTGGCCCCGACGTATTATTATAATATACGAAGCCGTACAGGGCCACCGCGACCACATTCTCGAAGATCGTGATCCGCGGAAACGAAATATTCCGGCGTGTCGCGTCGAATCGGTTGAATTATTTGTCGAGAACACGCGATGGAATATTATATTTGCGTCGCATTCGCGTTTGACGTAGATACATTCGTGATATAGTCGCCCGGGTGAATCATCCGAGAAAATTCTCGCGAGCAAAAGTAGTTCAAGTTAAGCTTCACGGTCCAAGCGGACCGAGACGATGCGCAACGTGTCGTTGACATTGGGACGAGAGGACCGTCGTTGTTGCGTCACTATCGATTCGGCGAACAGCTTCCGGTGCTCCTCGACGATCATTCAGAATTCCCGAGGACATTGTTTTCGGTTTCGAGAAGCGAGTTACTCACCGCTGTATACCCAGAGCGAAATTATTGCCTGCTCGCATCAACTCTTCGTGCGCCTGACCGTGGGTCAAGCTGCCGATGGGCTGGTCGTTTAATCTGACCACGACGTCGCCGACCTTCAAACCCATGCATTCTGCGAGACTCCCCTCTGTCACCTGCCAAACACGTTTCATTTACGTTCGTCGTTGTTTCATCGTAAACCGTCGAAAAACCATTCGGGCAATCAGACAACGGGGAATACTTGAATGGGTCTTTCTTCGTCTTCTCTCCTTCTCATTACCATCATTCGTTTCTCGTTCTTTTTTTCACCGTCCTAAGCGCTACAGTTTCAACCATTTTTTCAATTATCTTGTTGGAGTTACATTTTCTAGTTGTATCAGTCTCATAAATTTGGTAACTGAATCGAGATGTGATTCTCAGTCAAAATAGATCTCCGAAATGAATAATTTACTGCTTTTTGGTATTCACAACAAAATGATTAAGTTTCTTTTAATTATACATAAAGTTTTTCTTTGAATATAAAAATTTTCAATGTCCGCAACTAATGAAACAGTCTCATGAATTCGGTAATTAAATCGGGATTTGATTCTAAGTCAAAATGGATCTCCAAAATTAATAATTTACTGCTTTTTGGTATTCAGAACAAAATGATTAAGTTTCTTTTAATTATACATAAAGTTTATCTTTGAATATAAAAATTTTCAATGTCCGCAACTAATGAAACAGTCTCATGAATTCGGTAATTAAATCGGGATTTGATTCTAAGTTAAAATATATCTTCGAAATGAATAATTTACTGCTTTTTGGTATTCAGAACAAAATGATTAAGTTTCTTTTAATTATACATAAAGTTTTTCTTTGAATATAAAAATTCTCGATGTCCGCAACTAATGAAACAGTCTCATGAATTCGGTAATTAAATTAGGATTTGATTCTAAGTCAAAATACATCTTCGAAATTAACGATCAACTGATTTCTGGTATATTCAGGACAAAATTATATAAAGTTTTTCTTCGAATATAAAATTTTCGATGTCCGCAACTAATGAAACCGTCTCATGAATCCGGTAATTAAATCGGGATTTGATTCTAAGTCAAAATGGATCTCCAAAATTAATAATTTACTGCTTTTTGGTATTCAGAACAAAACGATTAAGTTTCTTTTAATTATACATAAAGTTTTTCTTTGAATATAAAAATTCTCGATGTCCGCAACTAATGAAACAGTCTCATGAATCCGGTAATTAAATCGGGATTTGATTCTAAGTCAAAATGGATCTCCAAAATTAATAATTTACTGCTTTTTGGTATTCAGAACAAAATGATTAAGTTTCTTTTAATTATACATAATGTTTTTCTTTGAATATAAAAATTCTCGATGTCCGCAACTAATGAAACAGTCTCATAAATTCGGTAATTAAATCGGGATTTAATTCTAAGTCAAAATGGATCTCCAAAATTAATAATTTACTGCTTTTTGGTATTCAGAACAAAATGATTAAGTTTCTTTTAATTATACATAAAGTTTTTCTTTGAATATAAAAATTTTCGATGTCCGCAACTAATGAAACAGTCTCATGAATTCGGTAATTAAATCGGGATTTGATTCTAAGTCAAAATATATCTTCGAAATGAATAATTTACTGCTTTTTGGTATTCGGAACAAAATGATTAAGTTTCTTTTAATTATACATAAAGTTTTTCTTTGAATATAAAAATTCTCGATGTCCGCAACTAATGAAACAGTCTCATGAATTCGGTAATTAAATTAGGATTTGATTCTAAGTCAAAGTACATCTTCGAAATTAACGATCAACTGATTTCTGGTATATTCAGGACAAAATTATATAAAGTTTTTCTTCGAATATAAAATTTTCGATGTCCGCAACTAATGAAACAGTCTCATGAATCCGGTAATTAAATCGGGATTTGATTCTAAGTCAAAATAGATCTCCAAAATGAATAATTTACTGCTTTTTGGTATTCAGAACAAAATGATTAAGTTTCTTTTAATTATACATAAAGTTTTTCTTTGAATATAAAAATTGTCGATGTTCGCAACTAATGAAACCGTCTCATAAATTCGGTAATTAAATCGGGATTTAATTCTAAGTCGAAATAGATCCTCGAAATTAACTATTTATTTCTTTTTGGTATTTATAAAGTTATTCTTTGCATATAAAAATTGTCGATGTCCGCAACTAATAAAACAGTCTGTAGAACGCCTGTTTATTTCTCGGTGAAAAATGTACCGCACCGAAACGCGGGTAAATTCAGAATATGGAACTCGTTTAAAATCTCGCAAGAATTCCCGCGAGCCTCGCGCAAGCGATAACGTAGATTCTGTCACGAGAAGACGAGAAAATCCCCACTTTACCGATGCGACACCGGCCCCGGGTAGCATGCAACCAGCCGAGCTAGTGCGCATTCATGCGGCCGTCGGTCAGGGTAACGCGGTGTTAGTTGTTGAAAGGTTGAAAGTATCTGCGACGTGGCGTCGCGTCGTAACACGATCCAGTTTCGAAATTGTGTATTCACCGCGAAAATCTGTGGTCGCCAGGAAAAACGCCGCATGTCACATTTTTAAAAAATTTCAGTTTATACATTAATTGAGATTTATAGTATAGGATTTATGTCTTTATCAGAAAGAAAGTCATGAAAACAAATTCGAAAAGCTCAAAAAAATAATGCTATTGAACCGATGTCCTATGGCCTATGGCAAAGCATTAGCGACCAAAACTTTTTTTTTTCAAAAGAAAATTTAATATAAATTTTAAATTGAGGGGATTTTGAATTATATTATAAAAATTAAATAGATTAGTAAATTTTTATTATAATTGAAAATAATATGTTTTTAAAAGAAAATTTAATATAAATTTAAAATTGGGCGGATTCTAAATTATATTATAGAAATTAAATAGATTAGTAAATTTTTATTATAATTGAAAATAATATGTTTTTAAAAGAAAATTTAATATAAATTTAAAATTGGGCGGATTCTAAATTATATTATAGAAATTAAATAGATTAGTAAATTTTTATTATAATTGAAAATAATAATTTTTTCAAAAGAAAATTTAATATAAATTTAAAATTGGGAGGATTCTAAATTATATTATAGAAATTGAATAGATTAGTAAATTTTTATTATAATTGAAAATAATATGTTTTTACAAGAAAATTTAATATAAATTTAAAATTGAGGGGATTTTTAATGATATTATAAAAATTAAATAGATTAGTAAATTTTTATTATAATTGAAAATAATAATTTTTTCAAAAGAAAATTTAATATAAATTTAAAATTGGGAGGATTCTAAATTGTATTATAGAAATTAAATAGATTAGTAAATTTTTATTATAATTGAAAATAATCATTTTTTCAAAAGAAAATTTAATATAAATTTTAAATTGAGGGGATTTTGAATTATATTATAAAAATTAAATAGATTAGTAAATTTTTATTATAATTGAAAATAATATGTTTTTAAAAGAAAATTTAATATAAATTTAAAATTGGGCGGATTCTAAATTATATTATAGAAATTAAATAGATTGGTAAATTTTTATTATAATTGAAAATAATCATTTTTTCAAAAGAAAATTTAATATAAATTTTAAATTGAGGGGATTTTGAATTATATTATAAAAATTAAGTAGATTAGTAAATTTTTATTATAATTGAAAATAATATGTTTTTAAAAGAAAATTTAATATAAATTTAAAATTGGGCGGATTCTAAATTATATTATAGAAATTGAATAGATTAGTAAATTTTTATTATAATTGAAAATAATAATTTTTTCAAAAGAAAATTTAATATAAATTTAAAATTGAGGGGATTTTGAATTATATTATAAAAATTAAATAGATTAGTACATTTTTATTACAATTGAGAATAATAATTGTTTCAAAAGAAAATTTAATATAAATTTAAAATTGGGCGGATTCTAAATTATATTATAGAAATTAAATAGATTAGTAAATTTTTATTATAATTGAAAATAATAATTTTTTCAAAAGAAAATTTAATATAAATTTAAAATTGGGAGGATTCTAAATTATATTATAGAAATTAAATAGATTAGTAAATTTTTATTATAATTGAAAATAATCAATTTTTCAAAAGAAAATTTAATATAAATTTAAAATTTGTATTACAATTGAGAATAATAATTGTTTCAAAAGAAAATTTAATATAAATTTAAAAATGAGGGGATTTTGAATTATATTATAAAAATTAAGTAGATTAGTAAATTTTTTTATAATTGAAAATAATTTTTCAAAAGCAAATTTAATATATACTTTTCCTGACAACCTCAGATATATACTGTAGGATTTATGTATTTACCAGAAAAAAGTCATGAAAACAAATTCGAAAGGCTGAGAAAAATAATGCAATTTAACCGATGTCCCACAGTAGCGGACAAACGTTTAAGACGACTATCTTTCCAGTAGATTATCGCATTTTATTAGAGATGCTAAACGTCTAATAGTTCCCAATTGCTCTCAAGTGTCAAAGGTGAAGATCTTAATCCAAACTGCACCGTAGGAACACTCAAGCACGGTGGTGGTTGTGTAATGGTGTGGGCATCGTTCTCACAAAACGGTCCAGGACCAATTCGAGAAATTATTGACATTATGGACAGGTTTCAATATCTGGAGATTATCAAGCAAGCCATGATACCTCGCACGTGAATATTTAAAAAAAATTATTGTTACTTCCATTGAAATAAATTACCTTTTTCATAAATATCTCTGAAATTGATGTGCGCAGCAAATACAGTATTGAAAGATTCATGCGCATTCTGCCAAACGCTGTTTATGTTTTGAACGTGTATATATCAACCTATAGGTTGTTCGACGTTTAGCATCTCTAATAAAACGCGATAATCTACTGAAAAGATGGTCGTCTTAAACTTCTGTCCGCTACTGTGCGTCAAAGCATTAGTGGTGGAAACTTCAAACGGCAATACATATCTCGAAAGCGAAAGTAGGGTAAACTGTACTATTGCCGGCACTGCAGTAGTTTTGGCACTTTTGATTTAAACAGCAAATATTCAGAATTTCCTGGTATAGAAAATTATTCCATATTGCTTCTTATTTATGTTTCAAAGCAACGTTGTAAGTTTTCATAACAGAGTTCCACATACATATACTGTTAGCAACGCTGGTACATCCAGTAAGACCGACGGACGACCATGCAGTGTAAATAGTATTTTATTACAATTTTCGTTACGAGTAAGTATACTTTACAGATACAGATGTAATAAGTGAGTATATGTTTAATTATAACTCAAATACTGCCAATGATTGTACTATTTGTCTTACGATTGTTATTCACTGAATATATTTTATAATAAAAGGTTCATAACTCGTAAAACTGTTTGATCTTGCTGAAAAATCTCTATTATCTTATAATAATAGCAAGTTAAGCTCGCTTAAACATTTCAAAAAAAGATAGCAAGATTTTTACTACGATTTTGGCTTAGGGTGCCAATCATTGTACAATTTACCCTATGTATATGACATGCGGCGTTCTTCCCGACAATCGCAGAAATATCGATGGAGAATACACTCGGAACAAAGTGGAATCGCTGATGAACAGAGAAGTACGTACTCTGATGACAGTCAGTGGCTGCGGGAAGTCGCTCCCTCCCGCCAAACGAAATCCCCATGGTGTGTTGTCGAATTTCGTGAACTTGATGCTGATAGCCATGGTGTTCTACATCTGTAAAATCGCATGATCGCGAGAAAACCCATGGTAACGTTCTATCTCCGGTGGATTATCCGCGATCCCGACGGTGGGGATTCGATTCGAATCGAATCGATTATGTAACGCGAGAGAATCGGAATTGGGTGCGGGCTTAAGTTACGAGGTTTATTTACGAGCTTGTGTTTCCTCGAATCACAAACGCACTAAATACCGCGCGCGTGGCGCTACCGAGCCGCGCTATTCGAACCCGAGAGCCTCGATCTTGGCGCACGATCGATGGATCGCGCGATTTCGCGGTCATCCGCCTCTCTCGCGCGGCGGCTTCCGACTCTTTTTTTATTCCGTTCAAGCTATAACACTCGGAGTGAGTTTATATTTCACGCTGTTCGGAAATAGAAAAGATTCGAATTCGACGGACGAAGGACGATTGCAAAATGCGATTTTTCGTTCTCGAGGGTATGCTTTTTCGGGAGATCGGTTCTCGACTGCGGTGTATCGCGGCGAACGCTGTTCCTATCGAGGGGATCGATGGCAAAAGATCATAAAAGAGAAGCGAGAGCAAAAAGGCAACGGTACGCGGCGGCGGCCGCGAGGAATTCATAGTATGTACGCGGAAGTGGCCGCACGCGTCGCACGAAACGAATATAGTCGAGCGGTGCGCGAATTTTCTCAATGATTTCGGCTCTATCCATCTCTCTCTCTCTCTTTATTTCATTCTATCTCTCGCTTTCTTACTCTTTCTCTTACTCTCTCTTGCCGTCGGTTACTCCCGATTACTTGCCAGTAAGTATCGCGCGAGGGATCGTCGCGGGAACGATGCACCAGGACAATTGCACAGGGTAATTGCACACCGAGGGAAATTACTGTATCACAAGAATCATCGAGCGCGAAACCGAGTCGGATCGGTTACGGCGGAAACGGACCCAATCGTACGAACCGGCCGACTCTCGAACACGCACGAAACGGTGTCACGATAAAGTTTGCCAGAAGGCGATCGCAACTGCCGACTCGAACGCCACAAATACACGACCCCTTCTCCCCCCAGCAACCCTCCTCTAATGCTCCCTTTGCTATCCAATCGGAAAACAGCAGGAAGCAGGCTCGATCTATTTACTGATCGATTTATTTAGATTCGGGTCCTCGATTTCCTCCTCGTCCTACCAACGGATACGTTTCGCTTTGCCATACCGCGCTTCTTGCCCGCGCCGATCAACGTTCATCCCGTCGCACAGTGGTCCCAAATCGCCAAAACCTCGAGACGCTCCTGGATTTCATGGACAATTCGCGATTGAAAGTCTTCAAGGTCGTTCATTATGATTCCAAACTTATTTTCATAAACCAGAATGTCCGATCCAACATGGCGGACAGGTATCTAAAAAAGACATTATTTGATTTCCATAAAATGGGTAATACAATGTTCCAACAGAATCGAGCTACTTTCGGAATTACCCCTTCTCCCTAGCTAACGCTAGAAAACGAATTGTTCCGTGATCGTAAAACGTACTAGTTCGAGAACTGTAAATTTGTAAAAGGAACAAATAAACAGCATCCGGAACATACTCTTAAATAATTCCTCTGTAATTCCACGATTAAATTGCATACACACCGTGCATCGTTATGTTCGGTCACGTATTACAGAATATGTATACTCCAATAACTATTTCTAGCAGGAGATCGTTCGGATTTACTCCATTAAGGGGGTAGTCTACCCTATGGTTACAACTAGAATCTTACTAGAATCTTACTAGAAAACATGGGTTTGCGGGAAAGCAAATGCTGTCCTTATTTCAGCAAATTGTGGGCTGGGTGAGGGCTCACTGTAAAAAGGAAGGTTTGACGCAGCCGGCACTGGTCGTGAGGTTAACGAGATTATGTTTAATATGTATAATATGAGGGTCCAAAGTAGAGAAAAAATCAAGGTTTCAATGCATTTTTCTGTCTCTGAAAGACTTTTTGACTGCCCTGATGACCAGAGCCCACTGCGTCAAACCTTCCTCTTTACAATGAGCCCTCACCCAGCCTACAATTTGCTGAAATAAGGACAGCATTTGCTTTCCCGCAAGACTGCCCCCTTAAGAACTATTTTATCCTAACGTTCGAAATAGTGAAACAATTCGGCGCGAACGCTTCAGGTTTTCGGTTTCTTCGCGCCGGACGGTCCGTCTTGCTCGTCCGCTTGGAAAATCGTCTTCGGTTGTGTCTTCTTATACGCCGGGGCGATCCAGTATGGATTCTCTTCGGCCACTTTAGCGTATTTCAGGATCGCCTCTCGAGGATCTTGATCGTCCTCTATCCTTTTGCTCAGACCTAAATTACGGATTACATAGGAGCTGAGCGTTCCTCCGGAGGAGGCGACTCTTCCTCCCTGACCGGACGTGATCGGTAGATCTGGTCTTCGCGACTTCACCGGATCCAAGCGATCCTTCTCCATCTGCTTGCGCACGGATTTCGGCCTGTCTTGTCTGAACAGCGGGAGAGCGTGCGGCGTGATGATCTGCTGCGTGGACATCACCTCGATATGCTTCTGTTTCATGTGCGTCTTCACCACGCACAGTTTCGCTCCCCTCAAACTCTTCTTTGAGTCGTAGTACACTTTAACTATTCCGTTTCCGCAGCCGACGAACACCTGATTCAACTTTGGGTGCCACAACGTTTTAATCACGTGCGAGTTTGTCACGTCTATCTCGTTGACCAACTCGAACGTCTTCGTATCGTAGAACAACACTCTTCCCGTGCTCTGGCCCCTGTTCAACGACTCTCCAGTGATCACGATCGAGTCGTCCGGATTGAACATACAGTCGGTCGTGTCGTAGCGAGAGTACAAGTTCTGAGCCTCGAAAACTGGAGATTTGAACGCTCTCAAGTCCCAAAGTTTCAGCGTATCGTCGCAGCTTCTGGTCGCCAGCATGTGTCCAAGATACGAGAAGCTTAAGCTCGATATCTCGCAACCTTGCGCGTGGGCGTTTCTTTGGATCAACGACGGATTCACAAAATTCTTCCTGTGATCCCACATCTGTATCGAGCCGTCCACGCAACCGCAAGCGACCACTGTGCCCTCGCGACTATAACCGCAAGTGGTCGGTATAGTTTTCACACCGTTCTGCGCCCTGCATTTGATCAGATATTTGTGAGCACGTGGCCTGTACAAGATCCATATCCTGCAGGTGCTGTCTTGGGAACAGGTCATGTATTCTTCTTTCGTGAAAGGATGCCAACAGCCACAGTTTAATCCTGCCGTGTGACCTTTCGTACGCGCCATGTCCGTTATGTACTGATCACCTTTCACCGTTTCACATTTCTCGAATCCATCGCGGTCCAGAACTTTTGCTTGTGCGGAGCCCGAAATTACTAATATAACGTCGCCAGTCATAGAATACTGCAAACATTTGATAGGATGGTTCTCGCAAGGCTGCAAAGTCCTGAAACTCCGCATCGACGAATCCATACCAGCAAAGTCCCAGAAACAAACATCGTAATCGATAGAACCTGATGCTAATCTTGCTCCAGAGGGATCCGCCGCAATAGCAGTCACTGCTTTTGTTCCGTGTGTCATCGATACTTCGTGGCTGCATGGAATCTTATCTCTTAACTCAGTTTCCTCTGTATCGGACTCCTCCTCTTCTTCGTCGCTATCATCCTCGTTTTCCTTTGTTTTCAATGTTTTCTCCGATGATAGTGTACTTTGAAGATCGGTGGGAATCGGTGGTCCAATAAAATCATCCTCATCCTCGCTATCTTCCTCAACTTTATTGTCATTCTTAGGTTCTTCCTCCATGGACTTATCTGCGACCTCTGTGCTTTTCTTATCTTTCTTGTTGCCAGCCACTTTGCTGCTATGAATAGTTTTCGTAATGTTGTCTAGCATTTCTTGCACGTCAAACGATTTTGCTTTTTTTCCAAAGCCAGTTATTCCCATAATTTCCTTCAAGTTATGTGTTTCCTCCTCGTCCTCTGGCTTGATCTCGTTCATCTTGATTACATTTGATTCTGGTAATTTCTTACCGAACGTGCCAAATCCAGAGATCACATTTTCTCTGTTCTGAGAAGCTTGCTTCTGATTTAAGTCCTTGCTGATTTTTCCAAACGTTATCACCTTTTTTGTAGACATGTTTCCTGGTTATCTGCAATGTTTTATAAACACAATGTTAAACATAATGATTTCGTTCGTTATTGATAGACTCCGGATCTTATGCATTTATAACAAAAAGGAGCAAGAGCAATTTAAAACAGTGAAAATATTAAAAGACTACGAGTATTAATATATTATTTTCACCACATTAAAATTATTAATGAAGAACGTAAATTTATATTTAAATAGCTCTCCTGCGACTTGCAATTGATGCACAAACTTTTTGTTTTGCATAAACATCCGGAGTCTAGTTATCGATAATACGGTCACTTCTAGAAGAAAAGAATCACTGAATATTTTACTAAGAATAGCATAAACAGAAATACAACATGTAAACATATATAGAGGTTATGTTACCTTGTTTACTTCAATCCGCTATAATACTTCGAGTATCAACCAATCAATTCGTACAATTCAACACTCTGCTGTGTTATCATTTTACAGTGAACTAAAGTATATTTACGTTCATCACAATATCCGTTCGAAGTTTCTGAAATTCGTATCAAGTTGTATATTTTTAATGAATAACTATAATTCGATAGTAACCCTTTCTTATGAATAGGCACCAATGATTCTTACCGTTTTCGCCATTACATGTGATACAAGTCCCGGCAAGATTTATTTGCTTCGCAATACCTGAAAACAGCGCCATTTGACGTTGTGGCAAAGTGCTCGAAAACTTTGTAGATTTCAACAGCAACATCTGGTGCCGATTTGCTAACACTAAACAGGTGAAACTCTAGAGTTGAACGACAGATGGCATCTCCACTTCAATTACAATTAATTATGAAAATTTCATATCTATGTTTATTAATTTAATATTATACTGATAAAGATAACTGTAGATATACATCTATAACATAATGACATTAAATCAAAGAATATAATTTGAACATATAGTCGTGATATAGTCACCGACGAGACGTGGAAATAACGTGAAACTTACAGTGATCTGAAATACCAATCGCTAAAAGTTCTACCACCGACGAAATACTCGGCAAGTAGAAGAAGAATGATGTAGTATAGAACGCTCACATTACCCATTCTGTAATTGCCTTATAATACTATCACCGACGAGATACTATCTCGTCTCTTTATCTAAATAGAACCAGACGATATATGACACTGTTCACGCCCGGGGCGAACCAGCTTGAATAATACATTCATTTTGTTGAAGGTGAAATTGCAAAACGTTATGGAAGACAGTAGGTATAGGAATAGAATTTACTGAAAATCAACATATTTATTAAATGTGCAGCTATTAGCTCGATATTATCCTTTATTCGTAAGAGTTTCACTAGAAATTCTTACGAATAGAGGATAATACCGATTGCCCAGGTCTCACCACGAGGAGGTTGCTGCACAAGAGACCCGAAAGGGAGTCAGAACGAATGCAATATTCCTTCTGGCTCCCTTTTTGACAACGACGGACTTAAATTACGCACGCAAAATAGTAAATATTAAAAACTAACGCACGCACGCAAGTCGAGCAATTATCGCGGGGCAAAAGGTACGAACCGGAGAAGAAGTCTCCGATTCTTTCAAAAAGAAAAACTAAAGCGAACCAGAGCAGAAGGCCCCGGTTCGAAGGGACGCGGCGCGTACAATGTTTGCAGCCCAGCTCCGGCCAGAGCCGATACCCGACGTATCCTCACCAAGAGAGATGGTCACGAGAAGTGTTCAAACGTAACACCATTCCTCCGCCAACTACCTGGCCACCAGGAACGCAATGCGATGAGGTGAACCCGGGTAGGATTACAAACAGAGAGAACTCTGCCAACTACCTGCCACCAGGCATCGCAAAGCGTTGAGGAGAACCCGGTGGATGACAGAGAGAATGGCAATACGAGTGAACAGGTCTCAATGAACCACTTCTCTCAATGTATCGACGCCGAATACTGACTCCAACCGGTCTGCACATACAAACAAGGTCCGACACTGCAGAAGGCTGTGTCGGAATCAAGAAAACGAGTAACGAGAAGTTAAGACAATAATTACTCGACGACATACAATATTAAAAACTAACGCACGCACGCAAGTCGAGCAATTATCGCGGGACAAAAGGTGTGGATCGGAAAAGAAGTCTCCGATCCACGGGGGACCAAAGGCGAATCAGGCAGAAGGCTCTGATTCTTTCAAAAAGAAAAACTAAAACGAACCAGAGCAGAAGGCTCCGGTTCGAGGGAGCGCGTACAATGCTTGCAGCCCATCTCCGGCCAGAGCCGATACCCGACGTGTCCTCACCAAGAGAGATGGTCATGAGAAGTGTTCAAACGTAACACCATTCCTCTGCCAACTACCTGGCTACCAGGAACGCAATGCGATGAGGTGAACCCGGGTAGGATTACGAACAGAGAGAACTCTGCCAACTACCTGCCACCAGGCATCGCAAAGCGTTGAGGTGAACCAGGTGGGATGACAGAGAGAATGGCAATACGAGTGAACAGGTCTCAATGAACCACCTCTCTCAATGTATCGACGCCGAATACCGACTCCAACCGGTCTGCACATACAAGCAAGGTCCGACACTGCAGAAGGCTGTGTCGGAATCAAGAAAACGAGCAAAGTGAAGTTAAGACAATAATTACTCGACATTTACAACGACGGTATAAAATCTTAATTACTAACGCACGCGGCCTATAGGCGATTCAGGCACCCCGGGGACGCGACTCCCCGTACTCACTCATGGCAACATCCGTGAGTGAGCCCCTGGGGGACCTCACTCGCAAATAAAACTAAGTTCTTCGTATATCTTCTTCTTCATTTGTCCTCTTCTTGGTGTGTCCTCTTCTTGATATGTCCTCTTCTTAGTATGTCCTCTTCTTAGTATGTCCTTTTCTTGGTGTGTCCTCTTCTTGGCGTGTCCTCTTCTTAGTGTGTCGTCTTCATGGTGTGTCCTCTTCTTGGCGTGTCCTCTTCTTGGTGTGTGCTCTACTTGGTGTATTCTACCTAAAACAGACTAATAATAATTAGACATAACAATACATTACCCCGCACACGAGTGCAAGCCTAAGACCCGCTCACAAGAGCAAACCTAAGACCAGTCCTCAAGAACCGAACGAACCCCGCACACGAGTGCGAATCTAACCAGCTCACGAGAGCCAACCTAACACCAGCTCACGAGAGCCAAAGCTAACCCCGCACACGAGTGCGAATGAAACCAGCTCACGAGAGCCAACCTAATACCAGCTCACGAGAGCCAAACTAACCCCGCACACGGGTGCGGCCTATAGGCGATTCGGGTAGCCCCGGGGACGCGACACCCCGTACTCACTCACGGCTCCATCCGTGAGTGAGCCCCTGGGGGATCTCCGATCGAAGGAATACCAATTTTAAACAAGATGTAAAAATTGTTAGAAGCGGGTCTTGTAAAATTTCCGAAGCCAACAATTCAAAATTCAGAAATAACACGAGTGCGAATAGAGCAAATATAAGCCCGCACGTAAGTGCAATTCTAATTATGCACATGAGTGCGAATGCAACCATAGAAGCAGTTCATAAGAGCAATTGTAATCCCGCACAGAAGTGCGAATACAATCTGTTCACAAGAACAATTGTAATCGTGTACATGAGTGCGAGTACAACCGGAGAACCAGCTCATTAAAGCAATTGTAACCCAGCACAGAAGTGCGAATACAACCAGCGAATCAGCTCGTGAGAATAATTATAACCCCGCACACGAGTTCGAATAGAACAAACTCACGAGAACTGTGCTAACTGTTCACACGATTGCAGCCTATATGTGCTTCGGGTAGCCCCGGGGACGCAACACCCCGCACTCACTCACGGCCCCATCCGTGAGTGAGCCCCTGGGGGACCTCCGATCGGAGGAATACCAATTTCAGACAACATGTGAAAATCTTTAGAATAGGCACTTGTGAAACTTCCGCAGCGAACAATTCGAAATTCAGAAATAAAAATTGTCGAGATCACTGATTGAAAAACGAAGAAAGCATTGATGTACCCTGGGCCGACAGCATCCTACCTGAAAGTAAATTCATATACAATTTAATGAAATATGTTCTTATATCTCGCAAGTCTTACATTCTACTACACAATGTTACGAAAATTGTAAATGTGCAATGTGCAGTTATTAGCTCGATATTATCCTTTATTCATAAGACACTAGAAGTTCTTACAAATAGAGGATAATACCGATTGCCCAGGTCTCACCACGAGGAGGTTGCTGCACAAGAGACCCGAAAGGGAGTCAGAACGAATGCAATATTCCTTTTGGCTCCCTTTCTTACAACGACTGACTTATACTAAATTACGCAAGTATGTCGAGTAATTATCGCGGGGCAAAAGGTGTGAATCGAAGAAGAAGTCTCCGATCCACAGGGGACCAAAGGCGAATCAGGCAGAAGGCTCTGATTCTTTAAAAGAGACAAACTAAAGCGAACCGGGGCAGAAGGCCCTGGTGCGAGGGTGACGCGCGAATGGCCAAGAGGAACTCAAGCTGCAATACCCATTTCTCCCAACCACTTGCCGCCAGAGACGGACATGAGTGGAATAAATTTACAGTGGAGAGGTTTTACATGAGCGAGCCACATCTCTTAAAGCCTCCCCCCATTAATATTATCTACCGCGAACTCCTGTACCAACCGGTCTGGTACAAACTACATACGAGCAAGGTCCGACACAGCAGAAAGCTGTGTCGGAAACAAGAAAACGAGCAAAGTGAAGTTACGGCAATAATTACTCGACATACATACAATCTTAATATGTAAACCAAATATAACTAACTTAAAAATACACTCTAGTCTTCTTCCTCTTCGTTGGTGTGTCCTCTTCATTCGGTGTGTCGTCTTCGTTAGCAGCCGGCTGTTGTAATCTAGCTGAAACAAACTAATCGTATTTAGAAACAATGCTGTTGAATACAGAATTACATCACGCACACGAGTGCGAATGTAACCAGCTCACGAGAGCAAATATAAACCCGCACGTAAGCGCAAACCTAACCATGCACATGAGTGCGAATACAATCTGTCCACAAGAGCAATTATAATTTATAATCCTGTACATGAGTGCGAATACAACCAGCGAACCAGTTCACAAGAACAATTGTAATCCTGCACATGAGTGGGAATACAACCAGAGAACCAGCCATGAGAGCAATTGTAACCCCGCACAGAAGTGCGAATACAACCAGCAAAGTAACTCACAAGAGCAATTATAATCCTGCACATGAGTGCGAATACAACCAGAGAACCAGCTCATGAGAACAATTGTAACCCCGCACAGACGTGCGAATACAACCGGCGAACCAGCTCGTAAGAATAATTATAACTCCGCACATGAGTGCGAAAACAACCAGCGAAGCAGAGCACAAGAGCAATTATAACCCCGCATACGAGTGGAGCGCTCAAAATATAAATTTGATGAAGAATAAAATTGATAAAGGCTATAGCCGGGTTTGATAGTGAAATTCGCCCCCGGCGGGATTTTAATCGTGCTTGGACCATTCGATAGCCTACCCAAAAAAACCCCTCTCTGCCAAGTTTCAGCCCCCTATCTCATCTGTAAGGGTAGTTATTGAGAAAAAACGAAAAATCAGTTTTTGGCCCATTTTCCCTATTTATTGACAATTAAAAATTCTGAAAAAAATCTGGCACATTTCGGATATCGAGCCACATATTAGGTATCATTTCCTGATTTTTCTGCTGCAAGCTCTGCTTGTGAAAAATGAAAAACACGAAAAAAATCGAAAAAATGCAGGTTTTATATAGAAATCTAAAAGGTGCTACTCCAGATTTAATTTAGCAATGAGGTATTACCGTAAGTATTATGCTCAATTTTTTTCAGATTTTTGTGAGTGGTGCGTCATAGTTAAAAAAAATAAAAACCACTTTTTTCGGCGTTTTTCCTAAGTTATACTTATATTTCCTGAATCATAAAAATATATTATGTGATATTAAACATTCCTACGTTCAGAAAAACATCTCCCAGACTTTAAAACTTGCCTAATACGAAATACGAAAATAATACCATGTACATATATTCGAATATTTCGAAGAGAATTTCAACAGCGCCGGTTGGTGCAGTGGCTGTGGTCTCCGTCTGCGGAACCGCTGAAGACTTTTTGGACCGGGTACGAGTCCCGATCAGGTCAATTTTTTTTTCTAAGTTTTTTAAGATTATTTTTCTAAGATTATTGTTGAACCATTGTAAAAAACTTATTTGAACTATATTTAGACTATCTTAAAATATTTTTTCGGAAAAATATTCTTGGAGTACTATCTGCCTCTAGTCATTTACGGACTGTATTACAGCTCTACTTTACATTTTTTACGTGGATTTGTGCATCGACTTGATTTTTTTATCTTTACTGGCCGAAAGTACTCCAAGAATATTTTTCCGAAAAAATATTTTAAGATAGTCTAAATTTATTTTTTTTAACTATGACGCACCACTCACAAAAATCTGAAAAAAATTGAGCATAATACTTACGGTAATACCTCATTGCTAAATTAAATCTGGAGTAGCACCTTTTAGATTTCTATATAAAACCTGCATTTTTTCGATTTTTTTCGTGTTTTTCATTTTTCACAAGCAGAGCTTGCAGCAGAAAAATCAGGAAATGATACCTAATATGTGGCTCGATATCCGAAATGTGCCAGATTTTTTTCAGAATTTTTAATTGTCAATAAATAGGGAAAATGGGCCAAAAACTGATTTTTCGTTTTTTCTCAATAACTACCCTTACAGATGAGATAGGGGGCTGAAACTTGGCAGAGAGGGGTTTTTTTGGGTAGGCTATCGAATGGTCCAAGCACGATTAAAATCCCGCCGGGGGCGAATTTCACTATCAAACCCGGCTATAGCCTTTGAAGAAGACTCAATACCGAAAGTCTCGAAAATTTTAATTAGTATGAAGGATATGGTATTCGTTGAATTAAGGGTGTGGGTCGGATTTTGACCTTGGTCGAGTGCGAGTGTGGTAGTACCTTAACACACCGATAGATACTGTATACGTACACGAGATTGCAAGGGTTCCGTAGATTTCGTTTGCTGTCTCTCTAACGCACATTTGGGGCCCCTACGTAGTCACAATCGCTAGATAAAAGACCCACAATTACGGGATGCTTCCATATATGGCCTACTTTTGCGTTTTCGAGGCGTAATTTGCATTATTCGGCAGCATGTAGCGCAGTTTCACAAATATTGGACGAAGCGACAGTGCTGCCATTGTCGAGACACATACATTTTCTTAAATATCGAGAGATTTAGGATTCTTATAGACCAAAATGTAGGCATCCCGGAATTCAGGGTCACATACAATGTCAATGAAACCTTTATTATGTTAAACTATACGTGTTTAAACACAGCAAACGAAATCTACGAAGTAGATCCCTATAAGGGAGATTTTGGTGCAAGTATTAGTTCCATGGCATTTTTAGCTAGGAGCGCTAGCGTTTTTAGTCACTATTTTACCGATGTTTTACCAATACAGTGACTGAATCGGTAAAACAGTGACTAAAAACACTAGCGCTCCTAGCTACAAATGCGGAGGGCACCGATACTACGACCAAGGTCAAAATCCGACCCACACCCTTAACGGTTGAAGCAGGTTCGTTGAAACTGAGCCAAGGAAGTTGAAACTGACAAAGGAAACTTTGAAAAATATTATTAACCAAACTTACCGTTGATCGTTGAATGAACAGTTGAAGGTAGGCCAGGATAGCTGTGGATGACCCCTTGTCCACCTCTGGTCAACCTCTGGTCCACCTCTGGTAGGTCCCTGGTCCTCCTGGTCCTCCTGGTCCCGAAGCCCGACCGCTCACGCCGCCACCCCCGGCCCGACTGACTGATTGACGGAGCTCTCTCGCCGAGCGCGGGCGTGCGCCCCGCGCACGACGTTCGACCGCTCCCCACCCTCACCGAATATCGATCGATGTCGATCGCCGTGAAAATTATTGATAAATTTATTATTTCCAGCTGGTTAATGTTTATAACAATTCTATTTTACAACGATGTCCACAAGCAATCCCTTGGCTATCTGACCACCTAATTTTTTAGTAAAAGTGGCTAATAGTATTCGAGATACGGAATAACTTTTAAACCATGAACATTCGCACGCATTAATTTATTCAATACAATTCGCAGATAAATTTATTATTTCTGGCTGTGTAATGTTTATAACAATTCCTTTTGCTAATGATGTTAACGAGCACTCCCTTGACTACCTTGCCATCTAATTTTTTCGTAAAAATAGACAATAAAACTCGAGAAACAGAATAACTTTTAAACCATGAACATCCGCACGCATTAATTTATTCAATACAATTCACAGATAAATTTATTATTTCTGGCTGTTTAATGTTTATAACAATTCCTTTTGCTAATGATATTAATGAGCACTCCCTTGACTACGTTGCCATCTAATTTTTTCGTAAAAATAGACAATAAAACTCGAGAAACAGAATAACTTTTAAACCATGAACATTCGCACGCATTAATTTATTCAATACAATTCACAGATAAATTTATTATTTCTGGCTGTTTAATGTTTATAACAATTCCTTTTGCTAATGATGTTAACGAGCACTCCCTTGACTACGTTGCCATCTAATTTTTTCGTAAAAATAGACAATAAAACTCGAGAAACAGAATAACTTTTAAACGATGAACATCCGCACGCATTAATTTATTCAACATAATACTATGATACATTTATTAATTCTAGCTAATTAATGTTTATAATCATTCCTTTTGCCAACGATGTGGACAAGCACTCCCTTGACCACTTTGCCATCTAATTTTTGACAGTGTTCGGTATTGGCCTAAACGGGAACATTCAAACGTAGGTGGTTCGACCGTTGGTGCCGTCTCGTTATTGTTTTCGTGTCTCGAGCGCGCGATCGCGAAACCGCTGTCTTGTCCTCGTAAAAGTCATCGTACAATAAAGAATATATGTTTAACTGCAAAATTCGAAATGTTGCAAACAACCAAATATTAATACGTATTTTAAAATAAAATAAAATGAATGTATCGTTAATTATACATCCGCACGCATTGATTTATTCAACGTAATACTATGATACATTTATTAATTCTAGCTAATTAATGTTTATAATAATTCCTTTTGCCAACGATGTGGACAAGCACTCCCTTGAACACCTTGCCATCTAATTTGTTACAGTAAAGTCTTTTCAACGCATTTCTGTTCTCACAGATCGATTCTTGGAACATTTATGTATAAAAAAGTGGAAGGTAATAATTCTCGTTTATGAAATATTTTGAAATTACAAATTGTGAGGTATCTCGTATAAAATTTGAAATAGGAATTGTTGATTTTCCTAAAATTATGCTTGAATAATATATTTCTAGGAATTCTTTGTCATGAGTTTTGCTTTTAATATTGAAACGAACATCGTCTGAAATATCTGCTCGGTACAGAATGTAACAATTCATGATGATCAATATGTTTCCATGACGATTTGCTTTCTCACCGACGAGAATCTCCTCATTAGCACAGAGATAATTCCTAAGCCATTTGAATTATATTTGATCGCTTTCGTGGATCTAGTTCCAACGTTTATCGTTCGTCAGCGTAGAGGACGTAAGAAAAAAGGCGTTTCAACGTACCCTAACGCAATATACTGGGTTCTAATCCACGCTAACGAGAAATAAACGGTATTCCTGTACCAGCAATCGGATTTCATGACCACCGTTGATACAAGCATCCCTCTTTGTAGGAAACTACACTTACCCCTGACTGATTCGACAGAACCCTGTATCTCTTTTCTACCCCATCGCGGAGGGACAATGTAGGAACCGTTCGTCATGGTAACCAATCTATGATTAAAGGTGTCCTTTAAAATATGCAGCCGTCTTAAAAAATTCTGATTTCACTAGAAAGCGATTCTGATCGTGAAACGATTCAAAGTTCCAGCAATGTTTGCCAATGCGCGAACGAAAGAACGGTGAATCCGCGATTGGGCAATCAGGCGTACGCTGGTCCCGTAGGTGCACCCTCGCACTCTCGCAGGGAGGAAATCTCCGAAGGGTGGCTCTGGCCGCGTGACAGACGACTTCGCGGGGACGCGTTATTCAGATTTCTCTATTCGATTATGCAAATTAATGTGAGACACATAAAACTGTCTGCGGAGCCGGGCGGAGAACACTGGGCGGTAGTCTAAGGAAAACGAGTTTTATGCGTCTTCGGAAACAAAAGTCTGTCGGCGCCAATCTTTCTTCCCTGTTGGTTCCCTAACTCGCAAGGTTTGTTGTTCCCTTCTCTTCTGGTTCGGGAACGTCGTAACTTCTGGCATGGTGCCTCTCTGCTACGCGGGGTGAAAAAGGGGATGCATCTCGCGTTGGTTCCCTTCGCTCTCTCCCTGTCCGTGCATATGTCTCCCTGTAACGGGAAATATTGCGGCCGAGATCGGTCGCGATTCCTCCACGACTTCAGTCCTCGGGCAATCGAACTTCCGTATCGCGTTCGATCCGATGTCTCGTTCGAGAAACATCGAATGCCTCTGTTTATGCATTTTCTTTGCTTTCATTGCTCTCTCCCTTCCTCGATCAATCATCACCGCGGGAACGGTCCCCTAAATTGATGCTACATCAAGATTCGGGATCAGCCGTTTCGTAAAAAGTGACGCGAGCCTTCCTTTAGCGTTATTCCTCTCGACGAAAAGAATTACAGGAAGTTGCTGCGATCTGAGATCCATGCACGGTGCGTTTCTTCGCATTTACAACGTTTAGAACTTCTTTGTCGTCTGCAGTTTTCGTATATTGTTCGTATTTTCACCAGTAGTTCGGTATCGAGCCTGACTTCGCGTTGTAGGGCAAGAGATCGATGTATCGAATCCTTTAACTCTTTCAGAACCAGATGGACTTATAAGTAGACTGCGGATTTGATGCATTTATGGCAAAATTGGGTACGTACAATGTAAAACAGTGCACATGTGAAATATATTTAAGACTACCTGTGTGTTAGTTTCACCTTAAAGAGATCATCAGAAGAAGAATGAAGTTTTGATTTGGTTCCTGTGTTTTGCAATCGATGCAAACACTTTTTATTTTGCATAAAGAGCCGCAGTCTAGTTATGAGATGTATTGCAAGGGTGCTGCCTTCCCGTTTCTCGATAATGCGTGCGATGGGGTTCTTCAGCAGTCGAAAGCGCTAGATAAAAGATCAATCTAGGCCGCAATCGCCCTGAAAAGTCCTATTTTTACGTTTACGAGGCGTAATTTCCATTATTCGGCAGCGTAATTTGCATTATTCGGAAGCACACAGCTGCGCATGTAGCTATTTTCATAAAGCTGCGACAGCTACATGCTGCTGAATAATGCAAATTTCGCCTGGTGAAGGTAAAAATAGGACTTTTCAGGGCGATTGTGGCCTAGATTGATCTATGCATCTTCAACCACCGCCTTTTTAAAACAATTTTACTAGATCGAAAGATTGAATGAATATATTGAAGAAGATAGAAGAATAGATTGATACTATTTAATTGTCTCAATCTTTACACTTTTATCATAAATGCAAACAATCCGCGGACATATTTACGAGGTAGAACAGTATATTACCAAATATTTAAACCAGGCCTGGCCAACTGAAATGGTTTCACGGGCCACTTTGATGACGCGTAATGTTACAACGGATCGCACTTCAGGTAAACATTTAAAAAATGTAATACAAATACAAAATGAATAAAAGTTTATTGTTCTACTATGATTCAATGTAATTAACTGTTGAGTCTTAATTAATGAGATATTTGTCTATCCTTCCTTTCACTTAATTTTTGTAGATCACGTTCGACGTTTTGCACATCTTAGTTGGTTTTCAAAATCAAGTTCTAAATCAGTTGGTGTTTCATTTTATTGTTGCACTGTAACTCAATTATATCAAAGATATCAAATGAAGAACTGGAGTTCGTAGTCGCACTCGCCCATTGTAACAATGACACGTGCAAATTTTAATTTATTTAGTATTTTTTGTGTGCATACAGTAGCGGACAAAAGTTTAAGACCGCGCTAAAGAAGACGATAACTTTTTTAATATTGTGCTATACGATTTGAACTTTTTTGGGAGCTAGAGCAATTAGTTTACTGAAGGATGTGAAAAGAAATTTTTTAAAAAATTGCAATTGATCGGAATTGTTGAAGAAATACTAAAAGTTGAATTTTTAACTTTTTTATGTGGGCCTATATTGAAAATTTAAAAAATACGTTTTGTAGATCTGTGTGAATTACACGTATTCTGAAAATTTCGTCAAAATCGGTCGCCGTTGCAATGAGTTATATTTAAAGATTGCAAAAATTGCAGATTTTCACGAATTATTGCAGAAAATCGTGAAAATCTGCAATTTTTACCATCTTTAAACGTTTGTAGCTCATTGCAACGTCGACCGATTTTGACGAAATTTTCAGAATATATTTAATTGACACAGATCTACAAAACGTATTTTTTAAATTTTCAATATAGGCCCACATAAAATGTTAAAAATTCAACTTTTAGTATTTCTTCAACAATTCCGATCAATTGCAATTTTTGAAAAAAAATTTCTTTTCACATCCCTTAGTAAACTAATTGCTCTAGCTTCCCAAAAAAGCGCAAATCGTATAGTGCAATATTAAAAAAGTTATCGTCTTCTTTAGAGCGGTCTTAAACTATTGTCCGCTACTGTATATGTTCGGGATTCGAATTATGGGATTTGTCGGTCATTACGCCAACCGACGAGCGACAGTTGTCATTCTTTTTTTCAGCACTGTTTAGAGTCGCGTCGCGATCGCTCGTTACCGTTACGCAATGCCACAAGGTATTGTATTTGTAAGCGCTCATCACCGGCAAATCCCCATCATTTGAATCTCGAACGGTACGTCTTCCCGGATCATGCGACCGATCCGGAGCCAATAGCGTACGACCCCGCCTGCCGTTTCGGAGAATATTTAAGGGTGTGGGTCGGATTTTGACCTTGGTCGTAGTATCGGTGCCCTCCGCATTTGTAGCTAGGAGCGCTAGTGTTTTTAGTCACTGTTTTACCGATTCAGTCACTGTATTGGTAAAACATCGGTAAAACTGTGACTAAAAACGCTAGCGCTCCTAGCTAAAAATGCCATGGAACTAATACTTGCACCAAAATCTCCCGTATAGGGATCTACTTCGTAGATTTCGTTTGCTGTGTTTAAACACGTATAGTTTAACATAATAAAGGTTTCATTGACATTGTATGTGACCCTGAATTCCGGGATGCCTACATTTTTTTCTATAAGAACCCTAAATCTCTCGATATTTAAGAAAATGTATGTGTCTCGACAATGGCAGCACTGTCGCTTCGTCCAATATTTGTGAAACTGCGCTACATGCTGCCGAATAATGCAAATTACGCCTCGAAAACGCAAAAGTAGGCCATATAAGGAAGCATCCCGTAATGGTGGGTCTTTTATCTAGCGATTGTGACTACGTAGGGGCACCAAATGTGCGTTAGAGAGACAGCAAACGAAATCTACGGAACCCTTGCAATCTCGTGTACGTATACAGTATCTATCGGTGTGTTAAGGTACTACCACACTCGCACTCGACCAAGGTCAAAATCCGACCCACACCCTTAAAGACCCTCCCTTGGCGGAGCGACTCTCTTCATTTCTCAGCTCTTCGAGCCCGATTACTCATTTTAGCAAGTTCTAATTGATCTATCTTTTGTTTGGTCGCGCCACGCATTGCGCTGTAGTTCGTTCAACATCAGTCGACGTTGCTTTCGAATCGTCGTCTACTCTCATTCTTTCGCGTCGTGATCCGTGCGTCTGCCCGCGTCAAGATTTCCGACGACGCGTTGAAGATCTCCGTCCGCGGTGGCCCTTGTCAAGGGACGCACAAGATTTCCGAATCTCGATCCACCATCTTCACCAAGAAAATAGAATTAAGGGGTATTTATACCCTCGGATTTTGGGGTATTTATCAATGTTATCAAGCTCTGTGCAGAAAAAAAGTTTGGTAACATTGATAAACACGCAACTGCATAATGAACACGAGATGGAGTTGCTTGCTATTTCCATATTCTATTCATCTCGTCGCGAATGCCGTTATACAGGGCAGGTCGCACTAATATTAGTGCCACCGATGAGAATATGTACCTCGTCTGTGTCAGTTTTGCTATGATTCCACATTGACAGCAGTGCAGCAGTGAAATGTTGCACAATATCGCAGCACTGATTGACAGTCCTTCTGACTAGGCACCATCTCGTCTAAACTAACTGAAATGAAATTGGCTCTAGATTGGCTCTACATCAGAGATAACCTCTGTCTTCATGAACGTAATATGGGGAAATCTCTGCTAATGTGAATGAAATCACGCGCGGCGATTTTTTGTCCTTATACGAGCATATTTTGAGCTACACAAAGGCTCATTTGATAGAGGAAGGTTCATCACGGCGCGCTCTGCTCATCATATCCGTCAGAAAAATCTCTTTGAGACAGGAAAATACATTGAAATCTGCGGTTATTTTTCTAGATTTTTTCTCTACTTTGGGCACTCATATTATTAGATATAAACATAATCTCGTTAAATCGATAGCAGAGCGCGCCGGATTTAACCTTCCTCTATAGAATGAGTCCTCACCCAGTCCAAAATCCGCTCAAATAAGGACAAAAAATCGCCGCGCGTAAACCCATGTTTCGACCCACAATCTAGTAAGATTCTAGTTCCTTTCTAGTTACTTCAGTAGGGTTTAGATCCCCCTTAAGGATGTTCTGGAGGTACAATGGGAGACAAAAGTACAAGAAATTCGAAATCCATCAATATATTGGCAATGAAAGCCATTCATGAGTATATTTTGCATGAAACTTTTGCGAATACTGTACCCTCTGTAACTATATTCAGTGGTCTACACTTGTCGCGTTTCCATGCTAGTAAGAGACAACACGATAAATTTGACGTTTTGTAACAGTTTATACTTTTTTTGCTCTGTAACTGTTTAGTGAATCCTAATAAATTTTGAACATAATTAATTATATAATTTTTACTACATATACAAAAAAACTGAAGTTTCTAGTTGCGTTTTTTCAAGGTTTAAATAGAGTTTGAAGTGGAATTTTATGAATTCCCCATAAGAAGACGTGTTAAAATGTGCAAACTTTAAGTTGCTATAATTCTTAAACGGTGCAGTGAATCGAACCCAAACTTTGGTAATTACATTAATTTAGTAAGAATTATATCTTGCCAAATTTTCAAAAATTTTGTTGCGTTTTTATATACCTCCAGAACATCCTTAAAGTGCAGTGTGAACTTGGATTGAATCATCTCTCTCTCTCCCTCATTCTCACAATCCTTTCATTGCCTTCCTCGCGCGCTCACTTCTGAGCGGTTCCAGCGTCAGGCGCCTCCGACCGTCGCACAGTGCGGCGAGTTCTCATGGTCGGAGTGGAAAAAAGTCTGTTCTTGACGGATTCCTATAGGAAATTTTGACGCTGATCACGAATATACCATATACTAGGGGTCCCTGAATATAATTTAACAGTTTTTTCCGCAAAATACCGTTTTTTCGAGGTTTTTTGAGTGTTTTTGCGTGAAAAAACGGTTAAACTCCATTCAATGACCCTTAATACATGGTATATTCGTGATCAGCGTGAAATTTCCTATAAGACCTCAAAGTATCTTTCTTTCGTTTGGGATCGCACTGTATATTCCAAGTGATGGAAACAGGGATCATTTAAGAAAAATTGCTCTTCAATGCATCATCTACAAAAACAAGGAAACACGACTAAAAATTCAATTGAATTTTATTCCAAATTGAATTTCAAATAATATTTTATATACATTATAACAATAATAATGGACAGAATATGTAGGTAACTTCACAGTAATAAAGGTATGCCTATTTACATAATATAGGCCATAGACTATATCTATGAAGTAGATATTTATAAAATCACTAATTATATACACTTATTTTATAACAGAAGAAATTTCAACGAATAGCTTAAAATTTTTGAGAAAAATATTATTAATCATTTAACTAGATTCGGTATTTTATGGAGAACCAGGGAAAAAATATTTTTCTTTTTCAGTACATTTTAATATAAGCGTGGTTTTAAAAAAGTTTTTATATATTTTATTTTCCACTTTTATTGTCATCGGAAACAAGTATGTATATAAAATTTCAGTAAGATTGGTCTATGGGAAGAGGCTTAAAATTCGATTACAAGATTTGACGCATAAGCGTGGCAAAAGAATGTGGAGCCGCACGGTGCGTCGGTCGACGCCGAACAATATACAACGAGAAACAAAAGTTTCAATAGAAATATAAAATCGCCCGGCTGGCCGCGGGCTGCATGTTGACCAGGCCTGATTTAAACGATTGCGGTTCACGTATACGATCAAGATAATATTATCTCTTTTGTTATCAGCTTTCGACGAAAGAAAAATTGCTCGTAAATCGGTACAGAAATCATCCCGGTGTCTAGCGGACGAGGTTAAAAGTATCCAAGATATTTAACGTGACGGTAAAAACGAAGGGCTACACGAATGTCAACATTCGACGAAATATCCCGTGACAGGCAGGCAAGCAGGCAGGCCAGAGCTTGGCGGGCCTTGTTGGCAGCGTAATGGAGCACCGTGTATTTAGATTGCGCCCGGTAAATCGAGTTGTCGAGGGAGAGCGGGGAGGGCTACCGGTGCGGCAGACACCGTGAAAGGGAGAAAACGGAGGACGGAGGGGTTGTTTTAACGAAATCGCGTTGATGCCATGCAAATGGCTCGGTAACAGCTTCCGCGGCTTCCTGCGCCCACCGCCGGACTGCACCGCGGCTTAACTCGATTCCATACATATTTTAACACGACCAAAACCGTAAGAAAATTGCTTGGATATGCATAAACGACTTCGCAAACTAGGTTACACACCGGCGGAGCGCATCACCGCCGGCGAAAATCTCCTCGCTCCCCCCGGAGTCAGTTTTCTGACTCGGTCGTTCGTCTCGGAACGCGTCGAACCCGATGATTGTTTCGCGGTCCATTCGTTTCGAGGTACGGTCCACCTTCGCGGGAGACATTGCCGACAACTCGCATAATTTTCCGTGGGTTATGGCCCCGATAAAACCGACGCGACCTGCGGAACAATGGCTCGACGCGTCGATTCGCGTCGAACTTACGATGCAAGGGTCACGGGACAGCACCCGACGACGACGATGCTGTAATCCGGGACAGATATCGGGCCAGCACGGTAAAACACCTCGCCCCGTGTCCATTACAAATCATCCGAGTGAAATTACAATCCCGGTCGTTCCGATGCATTCTCTGGCGCGCGCGGCCGAGATATTTATTCGCCGACAGGCTCCATCGAACCCCTATTGTCACCTGTCACTCGTGTCCGCGCGACCAATCACGATCGAACGCTGGCCGATAGCAAAAACCTCGCAGCGTTCCGAATGGTTTCGAATTTTTTAACGTTTCGAGATCCGCGGCGACCAGCATCGACCAGGATCTCCAGCCAAAGGATACCCCGGGGGCCGAAGGAGCGTCCTGGATAAAAGCGACGCGCCGGCCGACGTGCAGCGTGCACATTAAATTATCTATCGCGCAATTATTCATTTATGCTTATTCGCCTTGATACACCCGCGGATCTTGAATTATTACCGGCTTAAACGGACTTTTTAATTCTAACGTATTACCATACTTATCGTACCGTACGAGCGATTCCCTGCTCTACCGCACCGCCTCGCCCCGCCGCGCCTCTGTCGCGCGACTTTTTGCCCGAGGAGACCGGCCACCATGACCACCATTAAAAATATTCGAGTCGTTCGGGTCTCGCGAGCAACCGCGAACGTTTCTCGCGAGCCGCCCGAGATTTACAAATCGAATTCGTTTCTCTGAGAAACAGAGAAAGCCTCCGGCCAATGGCGGATGCTTCCAAGATCGCAGCATGGCTGCGATTGACGCTCGAACTATAAAAAGTTCGTCAGTACTTCGTTAATTCGAACGAAAGCGTTTTTCGGGATATTTGCGAGATTTGCGAATCGCATCCGCTTGTCTGAGAAACAGGGGAAGGCGCCAATGGGGGATGCTTCCAAGATCGCATCGATACTTCGTTAATTCAAGAATGTAACCGTGTTAGAATTTTATATACGAATCGCTCGGGGTTCGCGAGCGAAAGCTTTTTTCGGGATCTTTGCGAGAATTTTCGAATCGAATTTGTTTCTCTGAGAAACAGAGAAAGCCTCGGGCCAATGGCGGATGCTTCCAAGATCGCAGCATGGCTGCGATCGACGCTCGAACTATAAAAAGTTCGTCAGTACTTCGTTAATTCGAGCGAAAGCGTTTTTCGGGATATTTGCGAGATTTGCGAATCGAATTTGTTTCTCTGAGAAACAGAGAAAGCCTGCGGCCAATGGCGGATGCTTCCAAGATCGCAGCATGGACGCGATCGACGCTCGAACTATAAAAAGTTCGTCAGTACTTCGTTAATTCGAGCAGAAGCGTTTTTCGGTATCTTTGCGAGAATTTACGAATCGAATTTGTTTCTCTGAGAAACAGAGAAAGCCTCCGGCCAATGGCGGATGCTTCCAAGATCACAGCATGGCCGCGATCGACGGTCGAACTATAAAAAGTTCGTCAGTACTTCGTTAATTCGAGCGAAAGCGTTTTTCGGGATCTTTGCGAGATTTGCGAATCGAATTTTTTTCTCTGAGAAACAGAGAAAGCCTGCGGCCAATGCGGATGCTTCCAAGATCGCAGCATGGCCGCGATCGACGGTCGAACTATAAAAAGTTCGTCAGTACTTCGTTAATTCGAGCGAAAGCGTTTTTCGGGATCTTTGCGAGATTTGCGAATCGCATCCGCTTGTCTGAGAAACAGGGGAAGGCGCCAATGGGGGATGCTTCCAAGATCGCATCGATACTTCGTTAATTCAAGAATGTAACCGTGTTAGAATTTTATATACGAATCGCTCGGGGTTCGCGAGCGAAAGCTTTTTTCGGGATCTTTGCGAGAATTTTCGAATCGAATTTGTTTCCCTGAGAAACAGAGAAAGCCTCCGGCCAATGGCGGATGCTTCCAAGATTGCAGCATGGCCGCGATCGACGGTCGAACTATAAAAAGTTCGTCAGTACTTCGTTAATTCGAGCGAAAGCGTTTTTCGGGATCTTTGCGAGATTTGCGAATCGAATTTTTTTCTCTGAGAAACAGAGAAAGCCTGCGGCCAATGCGGGTGCTTCCAAGATCGCTGCATAGTCGCGATCGACGCTCGAACTATAAAAAGTTCGTCAGTACTTCGTTAATTCGAGCAGAAGCGTTTTTCGGTATCTTTGCGAGAATTTACGAATCGAATTTGTTTCTCTGAGAAACAGAGGAAGCCTCCGGCCAATGGCGGATGCTTCCAAGATTGCAGCATGGCCGCGATCGACGGTCGAACTATAAAAAGTTCGTCAGTACTTCGTTAATTCGAGCGAAAGCGTTTTTCGGGATCTTTGCGAGATTTGCGAATCGCATCCGCTTGTCTGAGAAACAGGGGAAGGCGCCAATGGGGGATGCTTCCAAGATCGCATCGATACTTCGTTAATTCAAGAATGTAACCGTGTTAGAATTTTATATACGAATCGCTCGGGGTTCGCGAGCGAAAGCTTTTTTCGGGATCTTTGCGAGAATTTTCGAATCGAATTTGTTTCTCTGAGAAACAGAGAAAGCCTCCGGCCAATGGCGGATGCTTCCAAGATTGCAGCATGGCCGTGACCGACGCTCGAACTATAAAAAGTTCGTCAGTACTTCGTTAATTCGAGCGTAAGCTTTTTTCGGGATCTTTGCGAGAATTTGCGAATCGAATTTGTTTCTCTGAGAAACAGAGAAAGCCTCCGGCCAATGGCGGATGCTTCCAAGATTGCAGCATGGCCGCGACCGACGCTCGAACTATAAAAAGTTCGTCAGTACTTCGTTAATTCGAACGAAAGCGTTTTTCGGGATCTTTGCGAGATTTGCGAATCGAATCCGCTTGTCTGAGAATCAGGGAAAGGCTCCAATGGGGGATGCTTCCAAGATCGCGTCGATACTTCGTTAATTCAAGAATGTAACCGTGTTAGAATATTATATACGCATCGCTCGGGGTTCGCGAGCAGAAGCTTTTTTCGGGATCTTTGCGAGATTTGCGAGCAGGATGTGCTCTCCGAGAAACAGAGGAAGACTCGAGACAATGGGGATGCTTCCAAGAATGCAGCGCGACCAACTCGGCAACGAGAAGCTGTGTTTCTCTTCCAGGTTCCACGGTCGGTTCGCGGCCAAGGCATATTTAGTACATAAATCAAAGCGCGAGTGGCCCTCGCCGGGGGCTACGAGTTTATATGCTAATATAAGGTGGAGCACACTGCGCGCCGGGACGCCATCTTGACCGTCCCGCAACGTCTTGAGGATTCACCCCACCGGAAGATCTATTCGCTGCGTTATCGCGATACGACCCTGACCCCGTTCTTAACGAAAAATACCCTTACACGGCAGCGAACATGCTAGCCTCCCCTGGAAATCCTTTTCGATCGTCTCTTTCACTGTATCGTTCGCTATATCGTAAACCCTTGCGTGCAAGTATCTTTTCGTTGCTGAATTATTTTTATATTTATTGTAAACGGACCGAAGTCCTTTTACACAAATGTTTACAATAGAATAACGAAAAGAATTAACGTAATTTAACTAAGAGGGGACATGTGTGCAAAACTGTTGGAATACAGGTATGGTATTATCAGATAATCGTGCGTAATTTTTTTTTTATTGTTTGTAACGACTCATTAAAAAAATCAATACTATTATGTAGTGTGTTCGAGTTTGCAATAATGCGATTTATAGGATTTATTAATCCATATGTGGAGTTGGATTGAAGTGTTTGAAATCCTGCTCTAGATCTCAAAACACGTTCAGGTACATAGAAATATTGATTTGCATAAGGAGAGGGGGACAATCAATATTGTTATTAATCAAATTAAAAGTAACTGACAAAATGACTGTATTAAATGACTGTGTTTAATACTGTAGAGTAATCATGATCAAGGATTATTTATCTTATACGAACAAAACCTGAGATACCTATGCTGCACTCTCTCAAATTATTGAGAATTAGCAAACCACTCAAAAATTAAGTACTAATCTGTGACAACTGGCATCAGGAAGTATTGAGGTTTAGTCATGGAGAATTACACGGTCGAGCAACGCATAGAAATTGTGAAAATTCACTACGAAAAATGGTGAAAATTTTGCAGAGACGCACAGCGCACAGTGGGGTATTTGACCTGAAAAAGTGGAAAAAACTATTGTAGCGTTATTTATAGGCTCAAGGTTATAATATTATATATCGTTGGATTCGCCTTAAGATCAGCTACAACATTATGAAATCCAAAATACATTTTAGTATTTGAAAAATCAAATTCAACTCAATTTTTTGAAAAAAAAAATTTTTTTTTAACTTTTATATATTGGAATTTGTAGACGTCTGTATACTGTTCCTCTTTTGTTTGAAACATTTTTTCCTCAGATTATCGAAAACCCCCGAAAAAGCAAGGCGATAGTGGAATATTTGCACTATTATAACTTGAAAAATATTTAAGAAAAAAATATTTTAATATAGTGTTTTGGAAAGCTGTCAAAACAAGCTACAAGAATATGCAACAAAAAATAGGGAGTTCTATTTAAGAAATGGAAGATGACCTTCACGTGATTTTCAAACGACTATTCAAGGTCAAATCAATGACACCATTTTATACCCCCCTCTGAACCATACAACTTTTGTCTGAAACATTTTTCTCCAAAATAGCTTCATTTCCCAAATATACGTCTGTTTCACGGTAAATGACTCACCCGGTATATTATAAGAATATTTTAAAATGATTACCATTAATTTTCATCGGAAAATACATAAGAAATTTCTTCCTCGGATAATGTTTCTTCTTCATTTGAGGCCAAGCGTAGCCGAACGTACGCGTACGCGAAACGCTGCTAAACACTTAATTCTAAATTAGCTATAAAATTTGAATCCGGACATATCCGGAATCAAACTTTGTTGGCTTATAATCACGAATCTTTACCGAATGTAATGACACCAAAAAGAGCACTCAATACGGCTTTATACTATAACAAAATTGTCAATAAAGTTTTGTAATTTTTAAAAAGCTTACAGAATGATTGGTAATATTCAAATATTAATAACTATACTAATTTAGATGATAACCAAATAAAATCTATGCGAGAGTGCTCTGTATACCTACCTGAACAACTTTTGTAATACAAGAATTTACAGAATTTCCCTTCAAACACATGAAAATCGCCAATGAACAGACGCTGTCTTAGAGACTGTTTAAGAACGCCAAGCGCGCCTTAAAATCTCTCGACTTTCGATGAAGTTTACTACTTCACGGGTGTACAAATAGAAAAAATAATATTGCAGCCTTATTCTTCAGACCTTTAACTACAACGAACAACAAAAATTTTATGCCATACGCAAACATTTAGAAATTGAATTTTTTCCACTTTTTCGGGCCAAATACCCCACTGTGCAGCGTGACGAATGGCCTTTTTAGCTGGACAAAATTCCAAATCGCCTATTTTTCTATATTTATCAACTAACATGTTTGCAGTTGTATAAAATACGAATAATTATTCACTTTTTTCGACACAAAATCTAGTTAAGATTCTAGATCCTTTCTAGTTACTTCAGTAGGGTAAACTTCCCCCTCGAGTTTTAATATTCAAGCGTTTTAATACATGATTATTTTAGATTATATTGGCACAGTTAGTTTTTGTTTATTTGAAAGTTAATTTTGTCCAGCTAAAAAGGCCATTTGTCTCACCGTGAGACGCGGTTCGAAAAGTCCGCACGTCTTTTGGTCATCGTGACGCACCATCTCGCAACACTGTGGTGCATTTTTGTAGTGAATTTCCAAAATTTCTATGCGTTGCTCGATCGTGTAATTCTCCATGACTAAACCTCAGTACTTCCCGATGCCAATTGTCAAAGGTCAGTACTCTATGTCCGCTACAAAAAAATGGCGCGCAATTTAAAATGTCAGTTCATTTTGAGACAGCCTTTGTTATCCTGTTAATAGTACTGACAAAACGTTGAGAACCACGCAATTCCGTCCAGAATCCATTTTCCCGTGCGCGAAAGCGTTCCGTCGCTCGCAGAGCCCGCGACAAAGGCGGCTTTCGTCGGCCCCGGTTGAAACTTTGCCGGATCGTGGAACGAATCGTTTAAAAAGTTCCGTATCGTGCTCGTTAATTCCGTTTCCGGCACGCAACACGTATAATCGGTTTCGCTTGGACGCCGTTCGGCCGCGAAACGTACGACCCGAACGCGACTCGTTGATTCCGGCCTCGAAACTCGGAAAAGTTTCGGGGGAAGGAGTGGCGGGTACGCCGCAAGTTTACGTCGCGGACGTATCCACAAGGAAGCGAGAAGTTTCGCCGCGATCGGCTCCGGGAACTTCATTCCGCTTCCGTTCACCGAGAAAGAATGGACCCGCCGTGTCGGGTGCATATTGGTAATCTCGGGCACGGAGAATATTTCTGCCAGAGTTTCCGCGTCCCTCACCCGCTGCCATCCCTGGCCCACTCTATCGCGGTCAAGATGGCGGATTCTATACGGTACACTCCGATTTCCATTTGCATATAAATTCCCAGCTCGATCCGGCTCTCAGACACCGCTTCTTCGGCCTGCGTGCATACTCTCTGCTCGAACAACCGTGTCCCCGTCGATGTCTGTCGATTCTTCGGAATTCTGGATCAGAGGATTTTTGACGAATCATGACGTTTTCACCGAGTTTCCGGGAACTCTGTTCGAAGTCGGGTTTATCTCGAACGTTCCGTTTCGAGAAATCTTTTCTGCTGGCTTCCATTCTTTGTTCGAAGCAGTTCCTTCTCCAAGATTCGATTTGCAGCGTGTAGGTACACAGTGTAAATGAACGGCTCCACTGAAAGCAGACTTATCCTTTAATTGTAATTTGTCTTTGTTAAAAGTTGAGAATTGTGATCCAATTCAATTTTTATAATACGTTTGATCCAATTCGATTTTTAAAATACGTAGGTCCCAATTTCTTGAACAGTGCTAAGGGTTTAGTCCTTAATTTATCTTTAACAAATATTAGGTTGGGGAAAAAGAAATCCATTATTTTTACATTACCTCAAGCGGAGAAATGATGGATTTCTTTTTCCCCAACCTAATATTTGATAAAGAAGAAATTATTTTTTGATCGTACATTTTTCAAATAAATTACAGGGTTATGTTTGTGGCGCTCAGGTTCGATCATATAATACACAAAGATAGCAATTTTTGTAGACATTTATCAAACGTTTCGATTCGGATGTGAATCATTAGACACGTTAGCTATAGAAAGTTTTCTATAAGAGAAAAAGAAGAAGGTGGTGTGTTTCGTCCTAGACCTCGTTCTTTTTCTCTTATAGAAAACTTTCTATAGCTAACGTGTCTAATGATTCACATCCGAATCGAAACGTTTGATAAATGTCTACAAAAATTGCTATCTTTGTGTATTATATGATCGAACCTTAGCGCCACAAACATAACCCTGTAATTTATTTGAAAAATGTACGATCAAAAAATAATTTCTTCTTTACCATAATTGGCGAATAACCTACAATAAGTTCGAGAAGACCTAGTTCCGACATTGTCCACAAGATGGACAAATGGTTGAACGATTTTCTCGCAAGTTACTGAAATGACATCAATTAGTATATTAATGTCCCTCCTCCTGACACTTGTGTCTAAGGCAGGACCCGCTAGATAGCCTTACTGATGAGTCCTCTAGCGGGTCTAGGACGAAACACACACCACCTTCTTCTTTTTCTCTTATAGAAAACTTTCTATAGCTAACGTGTCTAATGATTCACATCCGAATCGAAACGTTTGATAAATGTCTACAAAAATTGCTATCTTTGTGTATTATATGATCGAACCTGAGCGCCACAAACATAACCCTGTAATTTATCTAATATTTGATCTTCGATACGTTTCCCGTTTCCATAATTCCGAAACACTGTGAACCAGCAAATGGCGTGTGTCATGTGTAAACTGCGGATCTTTATGCAAAATAAAAATGGTCTGCATCGATTGTAAGAAATAGAAACCAAACTGAATGTTATATCTTACCAGAGGAGAAATCGTACATTGACATCTTTAATGTTTAAAATTTTTCAACAATTTTGAAGTTCGTCTACTCAATTTTCCTATAAATGCATTAAGATCCGCACTCTGGTCATCTGTTTTATTGAAAAATGTACGATCGAGAATAATTTCTTATTTAGTACTTAATGTTCGCCACAAGAACTAGAGGGCTATTGTTGCTCGCTCGCTTCGCTCGCTCGCGAGTAGGGCTGTTTTTGCTCGCTCGCTTCGCGAGCTCGCGGGTAGGACTGCTCTTGCGAGAGGGTTAGTGATACGCATGGCTAGTAGGGCCTACTGCTATTAATGTTATTTATTTGGTATGTGACTCTCCAAGAGTCACACAAAGAACTTCCCGATTCGTTACTCCTTCGCCAACATCGCTAACATCGTTTTTTTTTTGTACTTTCATCGATATTCTCCCGAAATGTATTCTTGGGAATAGAGATGATAAATTCACTCTTGCATTGGAATAACTTTCGATTATTCCAAGCGGTAACATTAGCATCAGTTAAAAAAAAAAATTTTTTTAATCTAAAAAAAAAATTAAGAAAAAAATTTGTTATGTAATTGCGTTTGGTTCTTTGGTGGAAAATTTTCGTCCTCCCTTATAAATTGCATTGTAGAATCAACTCTTTTCGAAAAAAAAGTAAAAATCTAAAAAACTACTTGACCAATATGGACCAAAATCTAATCAGCTCTAAGTTACGACGGGGCACATCGATTGCGTCATTCATCATCCTGATCGCGTTGTTACTTTTTCTGAAAACGTTAACGAAAAATTTGATTATATAGAAACGGCCATACGCGCACACACACATACGAACATTTTGATAAAAATAGTCTAAAATGACTCCAATGATCATGAAACGTGAAGATCTGCTAAAAAATCAATTTTCGATTTTCGGGGTAAATAGAATAACTTCCCTATAAAATCGGAAAGTTAAAAATTGTCATTTTGAGACACCCTTTAGATGAAAATTTCCAATGAGACGGACGAGTTCCAACGAGAACAGACGAGATTATGGGTGTAACAGCATTAATGTCTGTACTAAGGTGGATTTCCGTAAGGTAAATTCGTAATATGTCGAATCCCGAGGTTCGAGCCCCCCGAAGGGGTTGAATGGTTCCCGGCGGGCCGCTTTATCGAGGGATCGACGGAAATACTTGAAAGATCCGGAGGGGCGGGGAGACGTGGTTTCTTCGGCGGCCTTTAGTGGCACCGTAACGGCAAACATTTAATTAAACTTGTAAAGTTGTGGCTCGCGTTGCGCGAGCAAGGGGGCAGCGCCTTAGCCTCTCGGCTGGCTGTTGTTATGCGCGGAGCGTCATCCAACCCCGTTCAGCCGTATCGCGGCGTCGTAAAGGCGACTGCCGGTTCGTGTTTCGTAAATGCGGGCATCTTCGTGGTCGTGTTACGAGCGTCGTTTCCTTATCTCGACCACGCCGTGCTCTTTCGGGGTGAACGTGTCATCTGCTCCGGAGACTCTCTGTTCGGAGCTCACCTATGCCTCTGGCACCGCCACGCTGACAACGATTCCCTCGGATAACTCGTCTTAACGTTGTGGAACCTCCATCGGGGACCGTCTTGCATTTATGGCCGGAGGTCGTTAACCTTCCCCTAAGAATTTCGACGGAGGTTCTTCGCTCGGGTATTGTTCAACTCGATCGCAATTTCTGGTCGATGGCTGTGCGATCAAGTCAGCCAAACATACTTGTATAAAGAAGCTCGAGAACTCTTATGTCGCTCGAGATAATCACTGGGGAACCATGCACGAAGCTGTACTACTGCTCAGAAGTATCGGAACACTTGCGAAATGTGTAATAACAACGCATAAAAGTTTCTTAACCCTTTTAGTGCCGAACGACGATGTATTGTCGTTCGCAACACTTGCGAAAAGTGCGATGGCGGCTTACTATTCGCAATGCGAGAGAACTCTATCTCAAAATTAATTTATGAAACGTTATAAACGTTATAAAAGATTGTCTATGGATTTAACTTTTTGTTAACTACACGAATTAATCACTTTTAATCCTTCTGACCCTTGTTGTGCATCATGGAAATATCCTTTAGTTTTGTGGCCCGATATTAGTTATTTTGTTACAAATGATTGAAAATGCGATATCTATGCTTCATACCACGTGATCTTTGTAACGGTATGATCAAACGACGATTTTTCTTATGTGCAAATACTTGAGAAATTATTATCGATCGTAAATTTTTAATATATAAAGTCAAAATAACAAAAACCGTAAGAACTTTCTTTCCAACCTAATAATTTATAAGGAAAGAAAGTTCTTACGGTTTTTGTTATTTTGACTTAATAATAAAAACCGTAAGAACTTTCTTTCCTTAGAAATTGTTAGGTTGGAAAGAAAGTTCTTACGGTTTTTGTTATTTTGACTTAATAATAAAAACCGTAAGAACTTTCTTTCCTTAGAAATTGTTAGGTTGGAAAGAAAGTTCTTACGGTTTTTGTTATTCTGACTTTATAATAAAAACCATAAGAACTTTCTTTCCAACCTAATAATTTCTAAGGAAAGAAAGTTCTTACGGTTTTTATTATAAAGTCAAAATAACAAAAACCGTAAGAACTTTCTTTCCAACCTAATAATTTCTAAGGAAAGAAAGTTCTTACGGTTTTTGTTATTCTGACTTTATAATAAAAACCGTAAGAACTTTCTTTCCTTAGAAATTATTAGGTTGGAAAGAAAGTTCTTACGGTTTTTGTTATTTTGACTTTATAATAAAAACCACGGTGCATTATACAGGTGTGCCGACTTAGCATCTCTGTAACGTTGACGTTTTGTTATAGATGGGTAGTAATTCCCCGGCCGCCGCCAGGCGGCGCAAGGACATGGGTCCCGTACGTGTGCGAATGAGATTGTGTGTATTCGGACGCGCTGCTGACGTATTGTCATACATACAATCACACTCATTCGCACACGTACGGAACCTATGACCATGCGCCGTCTGGCGGCGGCCAGAGAATTACTACCCGCCAGACGGCGCATGGTCATAGGTTCCGTACGTGTGCGAATGAGTGTGATTGTGTGTATGACAATTACGTCAGCAGCGCGTCCGAATACACACAATCTCATTCGCACACGTAGGGGACCCATGTCCTTGCGCCGCCTGGCGGCGGCCGGGGAATTACTACCCATCTTTTCCAATTTCTGAGGGAAGTCGGCACACCTGTATAATACACCGTGATAAAAACCATAAGAACTTTCTTTCCAACCTAATAATTTCTAAGGAAAGAAAGTTTTTACGGTTTTTATTATAAAGTCAAAATAACAAAAACCGTAAGAACTTTCTTTCCAACCTAACAATTTCTAAGGAAAGAAAGTTCTTACGGTTTTTGTTATTTTGACTTAATAATAAAAACCGTAAGAACTATCTTTCCTTAGAAATTGTTAGGTTGGAAAGAAAGTTCGTACGGTTTTTGTTATTTTGACTTTATAATAAAAACCGTAAGAACTTTCTTTCCTTAGAAATTGTTAGGTTGGAAAGAAAGTTCTTACGGTTTTTGTTATTTTGACTTAATAATAAAAACCGTAAGAACTTTCTTTCCTTAGAAATTGTTAGGTTGGAAAGAAAGTTCTTACGGTTTTTGTTATTCTGACTTTATAATAAAAACCATAAGAACTTTCTTTCCAACCTAATAATTTCTAAGGAAAGAAAGTTCTTACGGTTTTTATTATAAAGTCAAAATAACAAAAACCGTAAGAACTTTCTTTCCAACCTAATAATTTCTAAGGAAAGAAAGTTCTTACGGTTTTTGTTATTTTGACTTAATAATAAAAACCGTAAGAACTTTCTTTCCTTAGAAATTGTTAGGTCGGAAAGAAAGTTCTTACGGTTTTTGTTATTCTGACTTTATAATAAAAACCGTAAGAACTTTCTTTCCTTAGAAATTATTAGGTTGGAAAGAAAGTTCTTACGGTTTTTGTTATTTTGACTTTATAATAAAAACCATAAGAACTTTCTTTCCAACCTAATAATTTCTAAGGAAAGAAAGTTCTTACGGTTTTTATTATTAAGTCAAAATAACAAAAACCGTAAGAACTATCTTTCCTTAGAAATTGTTAGGTTGGAAAGAAAGTTCGTACGGTTTTTGTTATTTTGACTTTATAATAAAAACCGTAAGAACTTTCTTTCCAACCTAATAATTTCTAAGGAAAGAAAGTTCTTACGGTTTTTGTTATTTTGACTCAATAATAAAAACCGTAAGAACTTTCTTTCCTTAGAAATTATTAGGTTGGAAAGAAAGTTCTTACGGTTTTTATTATAAAGTCAAAATAACAAAAACCGTACGAACTTTCTTTCCTTAGAAATTGTTAGGTTGGAAAGAAAGTTCTTACGGTTTTTGTTATTTTGACTTTATAATAAAAACCGTAAGAACTTTCTTTCCAACCTAATAATTTCTAAGGAAAGAAAGTTCTTACGGTTTTCATTATAAAGTCAAAATAACAAAAACCGTAAGAACTTTCTTTCCAACCTAACAATTTCTAAGGAAAGAAAGTTCTTACGGTTTTTGTTATTTTGACTTCATAATAAAAACCGTAAGAACTTTCTTTCCAACCTAATACATATATTGTATTATTGCATTTTCATTATGTAATTTGTACATAAAATTAAATTCTATTGTGCTATAATATACAAGCGACAAAATTTCTTTCCTTCTAAATACTTTTCCTACCAAGTTGAACTACATTTTGCAGAGAAAAAAAGTATGTGTCCGGATACTTTCTATCAGTAGTGCATGTCCAGCACGCTGACGCAATTCGAGCAACTTTTTGAGTGATTTTATATCTGATTTAGGGCCGCGGAACATCTGCAACGATAGCATGTCCCAAAGCAACGGCCAGAGTTTGTTCCAAGAACGAAGACCGTTCGGTATTTGGAAAGAAGCTGAGGGCGGAGGAATCGTGTGGTAACGAGCTCTCGCCAAGGTCCCGGAGACCTTGTTCGCGGAAGAAGCCTCGGTCCTCGAATCGTATTAAATATAAACGACGTCGACGGTACGACCGAAGGCTAGCCATTTCCATTTTTCATCAGGCCGGCCCGTAATACGGGGGCGAAACGGGTAGCCGTAGGGGTAGGAGTCGGAGTGGAGGAAGCTCTGAAAAAGGCGGAACGGGTGTTGTATAAAACCGCTCGCGACATTACCTCCAATATTCGCAAAACGGATTCTCCGCACTCCGGCGGCGTTCTCCTCGTCCTCCCCCTGGATTCGCAACCCCTTCCACGCGCGCGCTGGATGTTCTACAGGGGGAGGAAGGAGGGGTGCGAGAGGGGTTGCGGCGCGGAGCAACGGCTGGTAATGAGGTGGTTTCAATTCTGGCCTCGGGGAACAGCCCGACCCGGTGTGTAGGTACATCAGCTATTGCCATGTAAATGTCCGAGCGAGAGGGAACGAGCCCGGCGAGATTGATAGGAGGAACGGGGGCGTAGCTACCGATCCCAGTGCGTTCGCCAGGCGCTTTTCGTTTTTATTCTCTCTCCGGGAAATTTTCGAGCGAATCCCGACGATCTGCAGGATCGCGCAAGCGCCACCCGGATTTCCAGCGGCAAGACCCAAATGGTACAAGGACATCTTAAGCTTCGTACGAGATCTGTTCGAAAAATACGCTGACTGACGTCATAAAACAAAATGTACTTTATTTTGAAGTTACATGTTTATCCCAACGGTGTTTCTACTTGTTGAAACAATCCTGGTACGCTTCTTTTGTAATATCCTTCCGCTCCTTCGTCGCTTTGCCTTAATCTCGGGAATCGTCTTAAATCTTCTTCCTTTCAAGGGTCTTTTAAGTTTGGGGAACAAGAAAAAATCGCAAGGAGCGAGGTCAGGTGAGTAGGGAGAAGGGGAAGACCACTGATCGGGTTTTTTGTCCAAAAACTCAGAAAGTTCTGAGGGCTGAATGGCACAAATTTCGCAGCAACGCGGTGCATCTTCAATTTTTCGGTCAAAATTTCGTGACAAGATCCAACTGACATCTCACACTCTTCAGCAAGCTCCCTGATGGTCAGACCTCGATTTGCCCGCACCGGGGTGTTGATTTTGTCGACCTTTCGGTCGTCAGTTGACGTGGAGGAACGTCCAGGACGCTCATCGTCTTCAATCGACTGTCGACCATCCTTGAAACGCTCATGCCACTTGAAACACGCCGTACGCTTCATAGCAACATCGCCGTAAGCCGTGTTGAGCATAGCAAAAGTTCCAATCGCAGATTTTCCCAGTTTTACACAAAATTTAACAGCAACTCGTTGCTCCTTTGGGTCATTCATTCTGAAATCCGTCAAACGGAAAAATTGTACTTCGCTAAAAACCCGGTAGCTATTCAACAAATGAAGATATCTGCAACCGGGAAACGGCGTTATAATCAGCTGATATGTACGAACATAGCGACCCAAAAGTGCATTCCTCTGGAACCAACTGAGCCCCCGCAATTCAAATAGTTCACGTATTTTTTGAAAATTCCGCCGAACAAAATTCACATTTGCGTTCCGTAAATGTCGCAGAAACATCCCATTTACGAAAGTGGGACGTCCTGCGTCGACATCCCGATGCCGAACGTTCCCTGGACGTTTACAGAACTTTCACGACGTAAGAAATGGACGTTCCCGGAACGTACGAAAAAAAAGAAGCACGGAGAAACAGGAAAGCTCGGCGTCGAAGTTGCGCCGGAAATCGTTCGAAAAATCTCGAAGCTCGAGTCCCGCCCCCCGGAGCGACCGGTAACGATATAAAACAGGAGCGTCCCGGTCCCGCGAATGTTTTATGTCATCGTTGCACGATGAGCGGGCAATATCTCAGATTCCTCGAACGCTCCCGAGAACTTTTCACCCCGTTAACGTTCGGAGTTCCGCGAAGAAAGAAACTTGCAGCTCGAGGTGGAGGCGTGGGCGGGAACGGCGAAACGAGGCTCGTGAAATAAAGCAGTCTAGGTGTCGCTCGACGTTGTTTTACGGGTACACGGATGTAGAGTGAGGCGCGCGCGGGGGCAGAGGGATCGACGGGGAGGCACACCCCTCAAAAATAAATCGCAAAGGCGCCGCAGCTCGTAATTTAAACTAGCGCAGTTTCGGTAACTAGTTCCTCTCCGCCCCCCTGCTCCACTTGGACTTTCGACGACAAAGAAACGATCGAAGGGTGAAATGCGCGCTGCGAGAGCGAGACAAGGACGGAGAGAGAGAGAGAGGGGACAGCTGAACGGGTGTCGTAACCGAGACGGCTGTAAAGCGATTCGCAGTAAACCGCGGAATGAGTTTATTGCGCTTATTGGCCGAACCGCGGAGCAGAAGTGTGCGCGTTAAAATCGCTGCCAGACAGTTTGCGCCAGTTCGCCGATGTTCGAGGAGGTTCGCGGCCGTCGTCGCCGCCAATATGGAGGAAATGAGCGCTCCGCGACGGAGCTGATCGTTCCGTTTCGTTCCGCTAAACTCTCGGCCGTCCGACACCTTTTCCGACGCAGAAGGATATGAATCTCGGTTAAAATGTTTTTCCACCGTCTGCTTGGCCTTTCGCGAGGCGGCCATTCGTCTCCCGCTTCTCGTTTGTTTTGTTTCGAAGGGGGTACTCTGAATTTCTTCGACCTCCGGTCACGCAACCTCTCCGGAGGTTTCCGCCGGCAAATGGAATCGCGGGGGACGGTATTTTTTCCTTCGTTCTCGATCCCACGGCCTTTTAATTCGAGGCCTCTGCTAACGAGCACTAAATTTCCCGGTAGGCAACACCGGTAAGCGAGACTGCTCCTCCGACAGGGCCGATCCACTTAGTTTTTTCCCCCTGAACGGCGCGGCAGCGCGCGAACACGGCCTCCCCTCTCCGTATTAAATACTAATTCCATTAAAACCGTGGAAGGGTTGCGAGAGCCCATATCTCTGACCCATATTTCATGCGGAAAGCTTTTCAATCTGAGAAAATACTTATGGATCCGGCGGACCCTCCGCGCGCGGCGGACCAGGCACGAAAATATGGAAGCGGGATCGCGCGAGGATCGATCGCGGGGGAATTATAGTTGAAAGCTTTTGTTTGTCCATCGGCGAGTCGTTCGGTCGTAGAGAAGAAAGAAGCCGCGAAAATACCAGATCTATTCGGGGGCCGAGAAACTGTCTCCCCGGGTTCTCGCAATTTCTCGAGCGTGGGCGGCGTTCTATCTCGCGTAATTATTGTTCTCGATTTAAAATGCATTTTTCTGCCAATATAATATATCGAGCGTACCGCGTTTGGCAAACATTCTGCGAAATTGTGAAATCTGGAAACGCCGCGACGAAACGCCCCGGGTCAGGACGAGGTTCCGCGAGTCGACCAGATCTCGGATGATCTTGATCGAGGCTAGGAGTCCCGGTTAATTTACGAGCGGTCTACCTAGGCGGTTCTCCGATAAGTTCGGCTGCGAACGAGTCTCCGATCGAACGATACCCGCCGCTGCAATTTCATTAAGTCGGTCGGGCTGCGCGGTTAGCGCGGAGAGGATCGGCTAAAAAGGCGGAAGCGCACGTTCGATCGGATCGGATCGACGAGTCGCGAGAGATCGCGCGAACTTCTTGCCCGTCAGATAAACGGTTGCCGCGCGATGCAATCACGTAGAAGGCCTCGATAACGGAGTTTCAATTACGGGCTATTCGCCTGTCCCCGGCTAATAGAGCTCGCGAGGATCCGCGCGACGCGATCCAAGATTAAAAGCCGATCGCGTGGATCGGGGCGTGTCGGTCCGATAATAAGAGTGCCGCTCGGCCTCGGCAAACTTCCCCGTCGGACACTTTCCAACTTCTTCCACTGCTCCTCATCCTCGTTTTCACGCGCTTCGTTCCTCTCTCGCTATGTAGCCTGCCGAGGAAGAAAGGGACGAGGAGCACCGGGCAACCAGTGGCTAGAAAGTTTCCCTTCAATTACTTGGACGCTCCGCACCGCTCGGTGGCGTCGAGTTATCGCGCGATAACTCAATCGACCGGTCAGATACATGGCTGCAATCGCTAAAAGGCCCGCGAGACGACGATTGCGAGCCACCGATTCTACCCGCGAGCTTCTTTACGAGTAATCGGTACCCTGAAAACGTTCCCTGGATCCTCCGATGTACACCGGAAATCTTGCCAGACTTTTAACGCTTTCGCTGTCAGCGTCGCGCGCGTGCAACGACCACGATTTTGTATAATATACCGAAGAAAATCGAATTCATTTGATGCATGTCGTTCTTGAAAATTCTAATACATGGTGTTCGATTATTTAAAAAAAATTCATTGAACATATGAGTACAAACCTTGAAAATTCTTCAAAGTAGGACCCTTGGCCGACGCACATTTTTTCCAGCGTGATTTCCATGGGAGGCGTCATCTGGAACCTCTCATAGTACCCTTGTCGAGCACTTCCAACCAAAACCTTTCCGTAGACTACGGGGAAAACAGTAAACGGTAAGGTGAAGTGCCCGAAGTCTGGACTATATGCATCAGTAGCTTTTAAGAAGTTCAGAACATTAACAATCTCTTTTATTTTTAATCAAGGCATTCACTTACAAGGGAAGGACCCCAAGTGTCCGACTTCGATTTTGATCATCTTTTGTGAGATGATGGAGTATGGATCCCTAATGGTGTATGCAAAATATTAGGTGTAGTTACTCAATAGTTTTAAAGATATAAACAATTAAAATTCACGCAACCTGCTTACACGGCTAATGTAACAACAAGGTATGAAACTTTAATTGTTCATATCTTTAAAACTATTGAGTAACTACACCTAATATTTTGCATACATAATTAGGGATCCATATACCATCATCTCACAAAAAATTATCAAAATCGAAGTCGGACACTTGGGATCCATCCCTTGTTACACTACTGTCGAAGTACTGTGGTCCGATGACAAGAAGTTCCTGGGGGCAGTGTCGCCAGATCAAGACTTGTGTCCCCACTCTACCTTCCCCCTCTATGACGCTATTCGCGGCCCGGTCGCGTGACACGTTTCATCCCTGGAGAGAGGGTAACGTGAAGTGCCCTAAGTCTGGACAGTCCAAAAGTGATACCTAAATCTGGACAATTGAATTTTCATAGTAAAATCAGTAATTAAGAGATTAAATAATTATATTATACTAGCTTTCCCCCGCCACGCGTTGCTGTGGCACAGTATTTTTTAAAAGCATGTACTTTCTGAACGTGTTTGTGATGATCTATTTTTTTCGGTCTAACTCTGTCACTCACTCTCTCTCTCTCTCTCTCTCTCTCTCTCTCTCTCTCTCTCTGACTCTCTCTCTATCTTTGTCTCTGTCTCTGGAAGGTTTTACAGCAAACCGCATTCGAAAAAGTAAATTCGATCAAAAGTTATAAGCAGAAACGTGCCCTTTCTCTCTCTCTCACTCTCTCTCGCACTCTCTCTCGCACTCTCTCTCTCTTTCTCCCTCTCTCTGCCTCTGTTTCTGTCTCTGGAAGGTTTTAGAGCAAACCGCATTCGAAAAAGTCCATTCGATCAAAAGTTATAAGCAGAAACGTGCCCTCTCTCTCTCTCTCTGACTCTCTCTCTCTCTCTCTCTCTCTCTCTCTCTCTCTCTCTCTCTCTGTCTCTGTCTCTGGAAGTTTTTACAGCAAACCGCATTCGAAAAAGTAAATTCGATCAAAAGTTATAATCAGAACCGTGCCCTCTCTCTCTCTCCCTCTCTCTCTCTCTTTCTCTACCTCTGTCTCTGTTCTGGAAGGTTTTAGAGCAAACCGCATTCGAAAAAGTCAATTCGATCAAAAGTTATAAGCAGAAACGTGCCCTCTCTCTCCCTCCCTCTCTCTCTCTCTCTCTCTCTCTCTCTGACTCTCTCTCTCTCTATCTCTGTCTCTGTCTCTGGAAGGTTTTAGAGCAAACCGCATTCGAAAAAGTCCATTCGATCAAAAGTTATAAGCAGAAACGTGACCAAAAATGGGCGAAAAAGTGGTAATGGTGTCACTAAAGACGTCACAACTTTTGAACCAATGGACTTTTTCGAACGCTCTTTGCTCATAAACCTTCCCGAAGAAACGCCGCGTCTAACGGTTCAAACCCCAACATTATACGTTGAGCAGTTCCGGAGTCTATGAATCATATATATATATACAAATATACAAATATATATACAAACATCCATTTTTATATATATAGATATTCTGAGGCCTTAGCTACAAGTAGGTGTGAATATTATTTCATTGAGACATCAATTGAAATTGAAAAATGAATTCAAAGTTCATCTGAAAACAGTATACAAAATAGTCTATTTACATGCGAATCATGTGCATTTATAGTTCGAACTTTTGTTAGAGAAAAAGATATAATTTAAGCCCTCAGACAAAAAATAATTATCACGCATAATAATATTGATATTTTAAAATAAATTGGCAATCAAACTTAACGTAAATAATAATTGTTAATCCAAATATTAGATGTCCAAGATTAGGACTGTTTTCAAATATAAGTACTCCATACTGGGACGCGATGACAGTAGCTGTCCCACTCTAAGCTTATACGCAATGTGCTTACGCCTGAAGCCGGACACGTGTTTGTGAATAAAATCAACGCATTGTTTGCAAATTATTTAACTACATGTACGTATAATTAGTCTTCTATTAGCTTGAATACCGTATGTAGAAAATTGTATTCCGGTTGTGACGTTAATAATACTTTATGTTTACATCTTAAATCTATCAGTATTACTACCTAACCTTAAAAGTTGTATTATGACGAGTTTTATTAAAACAGTAAATGAAAATAAATATATATTTGGTTAAATAATACAATACTATAATCTATGATAAGAATACTACATATTACGCAAAGCATCTTCTATTCGTCATGCGCAACAGCGCCACCAACCAACGTTTTAGGTTATGTTCGCTCGATCAACTCGTAAATTGAATTTGTCCCGATGTAGGCTTTACTTCTGTCCAGATACTAGCCTAGATTGGATTTAATATGTCCAACTATAGGTTTGAATTATTCTTGTTAATACAATTAAGATACTAACCTAAACAATGATTTTTTTATTTTAAATTACTTTACAAACTCTGAACTGTATGTTAAAACTCTTAAGAAATTGTTTTTGTTTATTTAAAGTGATAAAATTTAAAATAGAAAAACATGCTGTCCAGGCATAGGGCACTTCACCTTCTTAGTTGGAAGTGCTCAAAAGACTCGAACGAAGGGTCAACCGCGTCAGAAAAGAGATCACCGCCAACTGCGTGCTCCACCACGACAACGCGCTCAGCCACACTTGCCTGCGAGTCCGCGAATATCTGGCAGAAAACATCATCGCAACACTTCCTCAATCACCGTACAGTCCTGACCTGTCTCCCGCCGACTTCTTCTTGTTCCCAAAAATTAAAAATGTGCTGAAAGGATGCCATTTTGAAAGCGTGGAACGCTACGAGAGGTTCCGTTTAACGCCTTCCAGGGAGCATACGAAGCATGGAAATCGCGCTGGAAAAAATGCGTCGACGCCCAAGGGTCCTACTTTGAAGAATTTTAAAGGTTTGTACCCATACGTTTAGTAGTTTCTTTCTTTAAAAATGTGGTTGCATTACTTTCTGGACAGACAGTGTATGTATTGTTTTTATCCGCCCAAATCGGATGGCCGAACGGAAATCTGATGAATCGGCCGAAAGTTCCGTCGCTCTGCGTGGACCCGGTTGGCAGCCGAGCTCCGATAGAGATGAAATTCCCATTTCGCGATGAAAACCGCGGGTCAATCCGCGACGAATCCATATGCCGAGAAACGAGAAGCGCGCGCCATCCAATCTGAAAGTGGCCGGTTAACGCGAACAGCTTATGCGCCATACGTTACGGACGCTTCGCTCGTGATTCTGTCCAGAACCAACGGAAACCGCCGATGAGAATGAACGCCGCGGCGATCTGACCTCTATCTCCATCGGTCCTCATCGTTCCCGCTTCCATTTTGCTGTCTTCGCGGACGAAAATATCACGGCGATATTCGGAAACCGTATGCGCGGACAACCAGGGGAGTGCAAAGGAGACAAAGTTTCATCTTTGGGAGACTGGATTCGATAGAAATTGGGACACTGGAACAAATGTGTCTCCAGAAAATTCGTTATATGTATTCTGATGTTAGGTAGTCGAGAATGAACTGACGTGCAACGAATCTTGGTGGCAGCAGGGTTCCCCAATATTGCTCGTTTGACCCTAGGATGCGAGGAGTGGGTTCGCTTTGACACAGAATGATCAATCTATTAGGTTGTTGCAATTGAAATGACCGTTTTTCACATGTGAAACTTCCAGATGGGGTTGAAGTTGTACAATTTGAGAAGTGCATATCTCGTACATGAATTTACGCGTATAAGATTATTAATATTGTATAGTATGCGCGATTCAAAATCTATTTTCGTTCACCACGGAGAAAAAGGAAATTCGTATAATATACTCGTACGAGTTCAAACTTGGACATACCACGTCCGAAGCAACGAAAAACATAAATGCCGCTTTCGGTGAAGGTATAGCAATTGATCGGACCATAAGGCGTTGGTTTGAAGAATTTCGTTCCGGAGATACAAATCTGGAAAATGAGCCTCGTGGTCATAAGCCAGCAGCAATTAAAGATTTAGATTTAGAGCAGATAGTTGAAAGGGACTCACGTGAAACCATAATTGCTGATAAACACTGTCAGGAAATTGATATAATGGACGGAAAACTGCGTGTTCAACAGTCGGCATTAGTCAATAGACGTGGTGTAATATTGCTTCACGATAATGCTCGGCTAAATATTGCGAAAGAAACAGTAAAAAAATTAGCAGAGTTGAAGTGTGAAGTTCTTCCTCGTCCTCCTTATTCGCCTGACCTGTCCACTACTGGTTACCATTTTTTCAAGCACCTAGATGGCTTTTTGAATGGAAGAATATTCAAAGAAGAACGTGCTGTAAAAACTGCATTTAACGAATTGATTGCCTCACGTTTATCAGATTTCTACCAGAAAGGCATTGAGGCACTTGTATCGCGATGGAAGAAGTGCATTGATGTCGATGGAAATTATTTCAATTGATGGAATATGAATGAAGCTTGTAAAATAAAAGTTTATGTTAAATATTAAAAACGGCCATTTCATTTGCAACAAGCTAATAGATTCTGGTTCTCGAAATTGTTAGCTATATCTATTCACACTGAACCCACCGAGTTCATCTATCCAAATTTTGTGAGACTTTTATTATAATTAGACTGCGGATCTTTATGCAAAATAAAAAATGTTCGCATTAATTGCAGGACACAGGAGCCAAATAAAAATTGTATTCGTCTTTCAATTATCCTATTCAGTCGAAACGAATACATTGATGTCCTTAGATATTTTTACCATGTTCACTGCTTTAAGGGGGATCTATACCCTCAGATTTTGGGGTATTTATCAATGTTATCAACCTCTGTGCAGAAAAAAAGTTTGGTAACATTGATAAACACGCAACTGCATAATGAACACGAGATGGAGTTGCTTGCTATTTCCATATTCTATTCAGCTCGTCGCGAATGCCGTTATACAGGACAGGTCGCACTAATATTAGTGCCACCGATGAGAATATGTACCTCGTCTGTGTCAGTTTTGCTATGATTCCACATTGACAGCAGTGCGGCAGTGAAATGTTGCACAATATCGCAGCACTGATTGACAGTCCTCCAGACTAGGCGCCATCTCGTCTAAACTAACTGAAATAAAATTGGCTCTAGATTGGCTCTACATCAGAGATAACCTCTGTCTTCATGAACGTAATATGGGGAAATCTCGGCTAATGTGACTGAAATCACGCGCGGCGATTTTTTGTCCTTATACGAGCATATTTTGAGCTACACAAAGGCTCATTTGATAGAGGAAGGTTCATCACGGCGCGCTCTGCTCATCATATCAGTCAGAAAAATCTCTTTGAGACAGGAAAATACATTGAAATCTGCGGTTATTTTTCTAGATTTTTTCTCTACTTTGGGCACTCATATTATTAGATATAAACATAATCTCGTTAAATCAATAGCAGAGCGCGCGGTATTAAACCTTCCTCTATAGAATGAGCCCTCACCCAGCCATAAATCGGCTCAAATAAGGACAAAAAATCGATGCGCGTAAACGCATGTTTAGACCCAAAATCTATTAAGATTCTAGTTCTTTTCTAGTTACAATCCGAGGGTATAGATCCCCCTTAAATTGTACGTGCCCATTTTTGTCATAAATGCATAAAACCCGCAGTCTAATTATAATATACGGTTTGGCTAATTGCACATGTAGAGAACGACTTCGTCAAGTAAAATTTTACTGAAAAATTGTGCGGTTCCCGCGCGGAGATCTTCGATTGATGAGGTGAAGAGAGAAGTATGACAGTTCCGAAGATATTCGAGAAGTCCTAAGAAGAATTTGGAAATCTTGTGTGACCAGGAGAGTCCATAGAAGTTCGATTTCGAAAAAGTTCGGGCAGATTGGCGACGGGTATCGGATCGCAGGATGGAAATTGGCCGACCGGCCATATGCGTCGGCTCTGATGTGCGCGCAGAGAGAAAAGCTGGTGGGGGAGGTAGTTTTGGGGGCGAGCGGGGGAGTTGGCGGGGCGGTGGCGATGGGCCGCATTACAAATTTAATCTTACAAATGGATCCGAAAACTTGGAAACAATGGAATATATGAAATGCGGCCGCGTATATCACGACGCGGTAGACACGGGGCTGGTTCCAGCGGCAATATTGTCAGGGCCGATCCATATTCTCCGGGAGCGCGGTCGGGGATGTTCGGGGGGATGTTCGAGGGGGCTGTTGCGGGGGTGTCAGGAGGGCGGAGAGGCGACGCTAGACCCGGGGAACGGGCGAGGACCGGCAAAACATCCTCTTGGCACGGCAAGAAGTCGCGAGACGCACGCACGGTTCCTGTCGCGTTCGAACCGCGACGCGTGGCAAGTAGATGTGGCTCTTCAACCATTTCCGGTTCACTCTGAACTGGAGCCTCTCGAAAGATCGATTTTGATCGAGTCGAAACAACCAGGTTGAATATTCCTTTATGTCGATCGTAGATGATGCAAAAAGTTGAGTTTCTTTCCAAGATCACTCTTTCTTCTTTTTGGTTGTGTGTTTAAGGTCACATGCACCGATATCTTTCAGGAAGTTTAGTACTTTTTTGCAGGAGTCTCCTCCGCTTGTAGTATTGGGTTGGCAAATAAGTTCGTTCGGTTTTTTAGAGTGGAATAAATCACAAAAACCGAATGAACTTATTTGTCAACCCAATATGTTCAGCTGTCCTCGCACATTGTGTTGTGCTATTTTTGCGTTGTACTTTGGACAGGTGACCAAGACATGTTCGACAGAGTTTTGGATGTCACAGGTGCCTGCTTCGGTTTTGGTAATTAGGTGGGAGTGAGTCCAGTTTGTGTCACCTATTCCTACTCGTGTGTTCTTTTCAGCAGTACGGCAGAGTGGTGTCTTTTATACTGTTTCCATTCTTCTTCATTCTTTCTATCTACCAACATCTAATTTCACTTCTTGCCTGCCGGAGTGATCGATACCGTTATATATTTAGAAGACACTTTCGGGTTCGTAAGATATAGATCTAGATGTAGACCGAGAAACCTGAGAGCTCTCGCGACGTTGGTGAAAACTTCGCCGGAGATCCCGCGAGCTGCCAAGGCCGAACAGATCGGGGAGAGACAATGGAATCGCCCCGAATCGTTCGGGTATCTCGGGAAAGAGAGAGAGAGAGAGAGAGAGGCGGGGATCGAGAAGGGAGAATAGCGGATTCGAGGCAGTCTACCCGGGCAGATTAGCATAAATATGGCGTCTTAGAGCGGGGCAATTTGTCATCGTTAGCAAAGCACACGCTTCCTGGGACTCGTCGAGTCACACTCGTGCGAGCTGGTTCCATTGGGCTACCGAAGAAGAAGGGTCCCGCAGGAAGGAAACCGCCGATGTAGGTTGCTGGATACACCGCGACTAACCGTACGAGTTTCCTATTCGCTGTACGGCCGCCCACGCCATGGAAACTAACTCCTCGCCCGCCGGAGACAGGTAGACTTCCCGAACCCAGATTTCGCCTGGAAATTAACGCGGGCCACGATTTACTCGTCTCGGGTGCCACCAGTTAACGGCGCGTTACCGGAGGAGAACATCATCCTGCACGGAGTCGCGCGATATATCCTACGGTTCCAATCATATTAATTGAATCGCGGCCCGACATCCGGCGCAGCGTTTCTTCGGAGTCGGCTCGCGTTGTTGCGACCTCGCCCCCGGTATCGCCACCAATCTGCTAAAACGCATCGCCATACTTCATAAACGCCCCTGCGCGACTCGCAAGACGTATTATCCTCCAGATTCCCGGCCGGAGAGCGGCTAGGGTCCACATCACTTTTCTATTAGACCGATTGAACCGATGCGACGATTCAATCGATACACCCTGCACGCGTTTCCGCTCGACGCCTGCTGACGAATACTCTCTGTTACTTTTCGGCGAGAATGCCTCGGTACATCGGCAAATCGAGATTCTAAGGCAGTCGATAATTAACTGTTTAATGATTTCGGCGCCACAGGTTCGATCATGCATCTGAAACATTGCTGTCATCTGTAAGACCATCATCAATAATCATATCTCTATTGTTCGCTTTTAACAGATTGTTAAATTTTTTAATACCTTGTGTCGTATATTTCTGAAACAGTTTTAAATGATTTTTCTTTTCAAACTTGTAGAATCTTTCAAATACACGTTGAGGAATCGAGAACTGAATTTCTTCATTCAATTCAGAGATTTTAAGTAAACTTCTATGTAAATTGTGTGTGTCTTTAATAGCAATGTTTAGTAATTGTTTCATGTATCTATTTTGTAAGTTTAACAATTTATTATGAGTGAGCAAAGAAGTTGTTATTATATTGTGAGTTCTGCATTTTAAAAGAAATCATTTTCTGTTACTTGTCTTAGCTATAGAGCTTCTTGTGTTAGACCATTCCTCGAGAACCCTCATGGTTTCAATTCCGAATAATCTCAAAGTTTCATCTTGGAAGTTAATCTATAATCGTTTCGATTAAAATTCAATTACAACTGATTCTTCGGAGACATTTTAGAAATAAAGTTGCTTCGCCGTTTACTAACAATTTCTAAACGATTAATATCATGACCATTCATATCGTTCACTTTTTTCCTACAATCACAGTTTGCATCACTTACGTATAACACGTTGAACATGATATATGTGAACTATGAATGAAACTTGTGCGACGCTTAATCACTCTTCCTTTTGAATGTGTACATTCTTGTTTGAACGGCCCACGTGTTCGAAGCTGCAAAACAAACGGAAGGGGAAACGGCGATGACCGATCGGCCGCGAATCGCTCGAGTCTAGTCGAATCGAGACGAATCGGACGACGAGCGAGGAAAATGATCGAACCGGACACGCAGCAACGTCTACGGAATCAGTGCGGATCGTTAACGACAGTCCAGAGAAACGGAGTGAACGTCCGTCGAGTGTTGCGCGCCCATTGTGCTGTTCTCTCTCTCTCTCTCTCTCTCTCTCTCGACCCCCTGAGACAACGGGGTTCGCACCCTATTGCCTCCGACACGGACGTCTCAATTAAATGTATACGAGGCAAGTGGGGTTGATAAAGCGTTCGCCCATAAATATGAATTATCCGTGGTAAACGCTCCCTCGAGGACCCCGGCCTCCGACACGCTGCATTCGAGAATCTGCACTGAGATTCTTCGATTGCTCGACAGCTTGACCACCGATATACATTCGGCGCTCTCTTGTTCCAAGTATCTTTGTTTAACTCCTTGTATTGGGTTGGCAAGAAAGTAATTTCGGTTTTCACTAACTGATGGCGTTATGTTTTGTTTGATTGGCTTCTGTTAACGTTGCGTTTGTTTTCTTTCTGACATTTCATAACTGCATCTTTTAGGTTACTTTTGAAGCAAATTACACGTAATTTTGATTAAAATTGTTAGTTCTGTGTCAATTTGAACATGGAGTGCAGAAACGAACATTATAGGCATATATTGCTTTTTTATTTCCGTAGAGGTAAAAAAGCTGCCGAGGCTCACAAAGATATATGCGAAGTTTACGGTGTAGATTGCTTAACAGAACGCACGTGCCAGAATTGCTTTAAAAAATTCCGTTCTGGAAATTTCTCACTTAAAGACGATCAACGTTCTGGTCGATCATCTGGAGTTGATGATGACCAAATGAAAGCCATTATTGAATCGGATCGTCATATAACTGTCCGAGAGATTGCAGACAGGTTAAATGTCTCGCATACAACCATAGAATATCGTTTAAAAAGTCTCGGAATCGTTAAGAAGCTCGATATTTGGGTTCCACACGAGTTGAAAGAAATTCACTTAATGCAACGCATCAACATATGCGATATGCATCTCAAACGAAATGAAATCGACCCTTTTCTCAAGCGAATCATCACCGGTGATGAGAAATGGGTTGTTTACAATAACACAACTCGAAAACGATCATGGTCCAAGCGTGATGAACCAGCCCAAACCACACCGAAAGCTGAATTGCACCAAAAGAAGATCATGTTGTCAATTTGGTGGGATTACAAAGGTATTGTGTATTTTGAGCTGCTCCCAAGGAACCAAACCATCAATTCAGATGTTTATTGTCGACAACTAACAAAACTGGACATAGCAATCAAAGAAAAACGGCCAGAATTGGCAAATCGCAAAGCAATCGTGTTCCACCATGATAACGCTAGGTCACACACATCTTTGGTAACACGTGAAAAGTTATTGGAGCTTGGTTGGGAAGTGATGTCACATCCACCATATAGCCCTGACAGTGCACCATCAGATTATCATTTATTCCGAAGTTTACAAAACTCTTTGAATGGTAAAACATTCACTAATGATGATGAACTGAAATCGCACTTGGATCAGTTTTTCACCGAAAAGGATCAGAAGTTTTGTGAGCGCGGAATTATGAAGCTACCAGAAAGATGGCAAAAGATCATACAACAAAATGGAAAATATTTTATTGATTAAAGTTCATTGCTTTGATAAAAAAATTGGATTTTATTTCATCTAAAAATACCGAAATTACTTTCTTGCCAACCCAATAGTTTAACCCCTTGCCTTACAATATCGAGTCAGACTCGTGATGAAGATTCTGAGCAGATAAGAAATTATTCTCGATCGTACATTTTTAAATAAATTTGGGGTTATGTTCGCGGCGCAACGGTTCGATCAAATTATACACTAAATAGCAATTTTGTAGACATTTTTCAAACGTTCGATTCGGATTTGAATCGGTAATGATTCGAATATACACTAAATAGCAATTTTGTAGACATTTTTCAAACGTTCGATTCGGATTTGAATCGGTAATGATTCGAATATACACTAAATAGCAATTTTGTAGACATTTTTCAAACGTTCGATTCGGATTTGAATCATACCGATTCAAATTTTATTAGTGTATAATTATTAGTGTATAATTTGATCGAACCGTTGCGCCGCGAACATAACCCCAAATTTATTCTGAACAGAGTCTAAGAAATATATTATTATTATTATATACGGATCGAGGTCCTTTTCTACAAATGTTTACAGTTGTTTACAGTAAAACTGACAAAAACAAAAAGAAATATAACAAAAAAAAGACAACCTAAAATTTACATAAAAAGGGACAAGCGCGAAACTAAACAAATACAGGTACGATATTGACAAATAATCTTGCGTAATTTTCTTTTGAATTCCTGTAACGTGCATTAAAAAAATCAATATTATTATACAGTATGTTTGAGCTTGCAATAATGCGATTTAAAGGATTTATTACTCCACATGTGAATTTGGATTTGATTGTTTGAAATCCTGCTCTCGTTCTTAAAACATGTTCAGGTACGTAGAAATTGATTTGCCTCAGGAGTGCGGGACAATCTATATTATTATTTATCAAATTAATAAAATCAATTGCAAAATTTGCCACCGAACAAACAAACAGACAAACAAACAAGAAAGCGAGCTAATGAAAACGTGGTAAAAATAAAGCTCTGGTCGGATAATATTCTTCGATCAGATAGTGTTTCCAGGTTGACAGTGTTTAATATTTTAGAGTAATCATGATCAAAGATTTACATCGGATTGTTTATCTTATATGCACAAAGCCTTAGAAATTTATATAATATTTAACGCTTTTCGGAGACCATATAATTGAAGCATATTCTAACTGGGGACAGACAAGGGTAATATAATAGCAACCTAAGTGTATGGATTGAACGAAAATCAATGAAAAAACGAAGTGTGAACCCGAGCATTCTTGAAGCGGAGTTGACAATGCGATAAAAATTGTTGGAAAAGTCTAAAGTAGAGGAAAAGTGAATTCCTAGTTCCTTAACTTCTGTTATTGAGGAGAGAATACAGTGATTAAGACGGTAAGGATATATAAGAGGTACAGAACGACGGGAGGACCGCATAATATGGCATTTTTTAATATTGAGAACCATATACCGTTCCTGTGACACCAGTCTCAGAAATGATCCAGGTCTGCCTGTAATCTGGAAGCATCATCCCGGGACGAGATGATGCTGAAGATTTTTAAATCATCTGCGAATAGGAGACACTTACAATGTTAAAAAACGGTGGTTAAATCATTAATGAACATTATAAATAGCAGTAGTAAATTATGAACCTCGAAGGAGTTTCGCTTATTGTAGGATTTTGTCTTGTCCAATCATAAGTTGCAACGCAACACCGCTGATTTTTTTAAGAAATCTGCGAAACTTCATCGTCGCCGGTGGTTTATCATAATTCGTTCGGCTTCGACGGGTGGAGGCAGCAAAACGTTCGCATCGGACGGTGGTTAAATCATTAATGAATATTATAAATAGTAGTAGAAAATTATGAACCTCGAAGGAGTTTCGCTTATTGTAGGATTTTGTCTTGTCCAATCATAAGTTGCAACGCAACACCGCTGACTTTTTTAAGAAATCTGCGAAACTATGTCGTCGCCGGTGGTTTATCATAATTCGTTCGGCTTCGACGGGTGGAGGCAGCAAAACGTTCCCATTGGACGGTGGTTAAATCATTAATGAACATTATAAATAGTAGTAGAAAATTATGAACCTCGAAGGAGTTTCGCTTATTGTTGGATTTTGTCTTGTCCAATCATAAGTTGCAACGCAACACCGCTGATTTTTTAAAGAAATCTGCGAAACTTCGTCGTCGCCGGTGGTTTATCATAATTCGTTCGGCTTCGACGGGTGGAGGCAGCAAAACGTTCGCATCGGATAGGATGCGGAACATGTCGAGCATAGCCGGCCACCTTCGCGCTGCCCCGGAACAGAACAGAACGGAACAGAGCATAGCGGAACAACGCGGGTCAGTGTAGAGCAGACGAGAACAGAAGAGAACAGCACGGCGCGGCGCGGCGGCGGGGCAGCGTGCTCGGGCAATTATACCGCGCGGGCTCTGCGAAACTTTCATAAATTTCGTCACAGAGCGAGCAAATGGCTTCCGGTCCAGCGGTCGGACATTGTCGATAACAGGCACGTCGCCAGGGGCGAATTCAATATCGCATTCGCACCGTTCTCGTCGAAACTCCACCGGGTTTCTGCGAATCCCCCAGCCGTCCCCCCTCTCGCCGTCCTCGTCCCGCTTTGTCCCGTTTCGTCCCGTTCACGCTCGTTCCATCCCCATTCGCGGGTGTCCCCGGTAACCCTCCCCCGCCCTTCGTACACGCCAAAGCCCCCTCCACGCACCCCCGTCGCATTGTACCCTCGTATTGTTCCGAAAGTTTTCGGCGGAGCCGCGCGCCGCGCCGCGCGCGATTACCATATGAATTAAAGTAATGTGATATACGGTCACGGGGACTGTCCCCGGGCCGACGCGGTTTTCGAGAAGACGAACAGACTAAGACGAGGAGGAAACGCCTGGGACCGGAAACGATCTCCGGTCGGACCGATCGCAACCATCTCTCTCCCTTCCTCCTCGTGCCTCGCACACACACGCGCGACGATATCTACCATCGCGCAAGGAACGGCAAGTTTTTACACCGAAAGTTCCACTCGCTCGAGAAGCGCGAGCGCGCGACGCGCTTGCCGACACTTGCGAAAGCGATTGATTCCATCGAGTTTGTCGAATAAAATTTTACTACCATTCCCCGTCCTCTCTCCACTCGTTAACACCCTCCGGAAAAACACTGAGGGACTACCTCCTCGTCCGAGGAAACCTTTATCGAGCTGTTAATGGTTGGAATAAATTCAGCATTTATTGTACCGTCGTTTTCGGAAGATGATAGATACCGGAAAAATTGGTCGAGGGCCACGCAGTTTTCACGAAAAAGGAATCCAACAGCTTGTGAAATGTTGGGAGACAACGGTAGAAAATGTCTAGTTGCAATCGTCTAGTAGATTTCCAAAAATGTTAGTCTAATCGTCGGTGGATGACGCGTCAAGTATGAGGGGGTTGAAATCGAAGGGGCCGCGGTTGTGGCATCTCCTTAATTTTTTCGATAACGAAGCCTCCGAGCGGAGGAAGCTCTCCCTCGCAAAACGATGCGATGAATTTTGCGGTTTCCCGATAACAAAGACCGTATTCTCTTGATCGAGAGTGGAGGTTGCACGGCGCAGCAGCGTGAAATGGCGCCTCCCATTCGCTTATCCGGAAAAGAAACCGCACGCTCGGTCGGTCGAGATCCGTCCCGGATAAGGAACCTCTCTCCCCGTCCCTTGGAAAATGGTTGGCTGGTTTAAAACAGAGCAACCCCGTCCTAAACCCCCCTCTGTTGGATCGTGGGCACTCTCCTCGGCCGATTTCAGAGCGGTTTCGGGAACGCCATACAATGGCTATCGGCTTGACGGCGCGCGTAGCACGCGTCTCTGGTTTCTGGCCGGCGCGATATCTCGATCGCAATAAATTCACATTAACCTATCTGCCGGTGTGTGGCCGTGGCCGCAGCTTTAATACATCCCATCGGCTCGCCCGCCCCCTATATCGGCCGCGGATCCGCTTCGTTGTCGGCGCCGATTTTAATTTTCCAATTTTACGAGCCTCCCCTACGCGACCCACACCACGCCGATTCCTTCCTTCTCTCGTTTCTCGATATGCTTCTTCCCGAGCATAGGTTGTAGTTTCGTGGTTAACCCCTTGACGTACCTTTTCTTTTACGGTTACAGCGATTAGAACGCGTCTTTATGCGGAAAAATGTCGTAGAAGGGAAAAGAAAATGTATATTTTTTGTATGACTGACATTTATTTTAATGCTTAGATATTGATTATTAGACTGCGGATTTTATGCATTTATGACGAAAATGGGCAGGTGTAATTTAAAATAGCAAAAATATTGGGAGAGTTTAAACATAATAGAGAAGAAAATAAGTTTCTAGTTCACTCCAGTTTGTTGCAAATGAGGTAACAAAGTCTTATTTTGCATAAAGATCCGCAGCCTATTGATTACAAACGAATCAAATTTTATTTCGTATAAAATGAAACGCGCGACATTCATATTTGTTAAACTTTGTTGAAAACCTTCATCACGAGTCTGGCTCGTGAAGAGTCTGGAAAATACTGCTTTCGGATTTTTCGTTCCGCAATCCCTCGGTCTGGATAAAATTCTGTTATTCTGTTACTGATATTTGACCATTAGAGAGTTTATAAGCGCACTATAGATATTATACAGTTTTTATTTATTCTAGGAGGTTTCCCGTTGGTTCGACTTGACCACATGCACTTAGAGCAGGGGTGGCCAACCTTCTGCATACCATGCGTAAATTTTTTTCACATACGAGTTCAGATGCGCCATACAATTTAAGCAGTTTTTCTACTTTCTTACGTTCATCGTTGCGGTTGGAAAATAGGGGTAGGATCTGCTTCGGTCAGGGGAGGACAAGGGATAACTCAATTACGCAACTAAATTAATTATTTATTAACTTACACTAGTTGAAAATCTACAATGTACAATAGTGAGAAATGATCTTTTGAACGAGAGGGCGATCGCTGTCTTGAACACTGCAATTCCCATCCTATAATTATAAACTGTCAAAAAATTGCGACGAATTGATGAGTAAGAAGGCTGTATAAATTCAACTGAGAGCTCTCAGGTGTTGAAAATATGAAGATGGATTCAGTTATGGCGCCTACTACAAAAAAATAAGTATGAGCGCAATGATCCAATGCGCCACTTGTAATCATCCAATACGCCACGTTTGGCGCATGCGCCACAGGTTGGCCACTCCTGAGTATTTAGCTCGCTATCTAGAACGGAGTTTTTGTTGGTTTCTCTCTTCGATTTTATGAAGATCTGCTTCTATATACAAAAATTATCTTTTCTTTCTCTCTTTCTTTCATGCCCGAATTTCTGTGGCAAATAGCTCTTTGTTATTTACTTATGTATATTATTATTGTTATTATTATTATATACGGACCGAGGTCCATTTCTACAAATGTTTACAGTTATGTGAAACTAATTTAAAAGTGAAAGGGCATTTACCCCTTCTATTCGATCATTCCATAGGGCGGATATTAAAATGCCCTTGTGGATTTTAACGAGTAGGTAGGTTCAATGTCGCCCGACGATTAATTTGTGAAACATTTTCACCTCGCTGGGGCCCCAAACGAGAACCAAGGTATGCATGCATCCGTCACTTGATACGTGACTGTCGCGCGCCTCTATGACGTACGCAACGTACACTTTTGTTGGTCGCGTTCCTGTATGTCAGGCGATTTCTAATAACTAAATAATGAAGTAATTTTCGTCTTATATTACCATGGAGAACCACCATTTTAATTTTCTCCCACCTATAGTCGAACACCCTGTACGTTAAAGTGAAATATTATATTTGTGTTTCTTTCAAATGCCCCAACCCAATAGTTTTTCTATTTCGTTAAGCGATAGGAGCTGGTCGCGTCGGAACAAAGCCGTTTAAGGGATGCGAGTTTCGTAGGGGAGACGTAGAGATGCGTCGAGACACGTGGCGAAAGGGTTGGCTGAGCGAGGTCGCCGAGATCGAGGGGACGAGGAAGGTGTCGCGATTAACAGCGTAAAAGCAGGTAAACGCGAGGCGGGTTAAACGACGCGGCTCGCGATGACCGGTGTAAGGCTGGCGCATTAATTTCTGGTAATTATCAGAGGCGTAATTCAGCAGGGTAGGGTCGCGGGTCGCGTCCGGGGTCGACCAGCGCGTGTTAACGCCGTTGTTATGCCCCATTATATTGTCCTGTGTGCAGGCCGCGCGCCGCACCGCGCCGAAAGGGGACGACCGGCCGCGTCCCAGCGATCTGTTTTCAAAAATCCCACCCCTGTCTACCCTGTGCCTCGAGAAAATTATACCTCTCGAAATCCTCTATACACATCTCTGTGTCATCGTCGAATGTTTTAAAGTTCGTCGAAACGTAATCGGGAAAGCTTCGATTCGTCGAAGGTTCTCCCGCAGGCAGCGAGAACGTTCCGCGAAGCTTATCGTCCCAGGAATATCGCGGGAGGTGATTCATCGCGGTTCAAAGTTGAAAACTCGGGCAATTGTGCCACGGAACAATGGTGAACGCCGTCACCGCGTAACGAATCGCCGCGAAAATTGATAAAATATTATTAAATCCATCCCCACCCGGCAGAGGCGAGGCGAGGCGCGCGGGCTCGGCCAGGAGATAGCATTACTAATTTATTTAAATGGACTTATCTTTCCGAACGCCCTGATAGGAATGTAAATTGAACCCCACCGAATCAAGGGAGTAATGGCACGAGTAAGATAAAGATATTTTATTGCTTTGCGGTCGGACATATTTAAGCAGGGTGAAAAACTTTTCTGTTCGTCGCACCGTCGGACCACGCGTCTCGCTTTGACCCGACCACCCTCCGCCGCGCAAATTCTCTTCGATCTCTCGCAAAATGTCAAACGGCGGATGCCCCCTGTCTAAATTCACCCTCGGTATCTTAGTATCTTCCAAAACCAGAGATGGGGAAAATAATATTTTAACTAGAGGGCTATTGTTGCTCGCTCGCTTCGCTCGCTCGCGAGTAGGGTTGTTGTTGCTCGCTCGCTTCGCGAGCTCGCGGGTAGGACTGCTCTTGCGAGAATGTTAGTGGTACGCAATCCTAGTAGGGCCCACAGCTATTAATGTCTTTCATTTTGTGTGTGACTCTCCACGAGCCACACAAAGAACTTCCCGATTCATTAGTTGCTGTATATTATTATTATTATTTATTAAGTGTACGTTTTAAGAATATTATACGTTTTCAGGGAAATTCAATAGTTTTCTACATATCAAAATGTTTGCTATATGGCGTCGCATTAAACCAATATCGTATGCTCGTTCTCGCTTGGTTCCTTGTTATAGCATACTAATGTTGCAATATAAATTGTCTTAATTAATTTTTCGCAAACGATACAACTCATCATTATCCGGGGTTGCAGTATTGATCTTGGTTTTCTTCGATACTGTTAATTTAAATTGTCCCGAAATATATAAACCGCGCTCAATTTTGAAACTCTGCTCAGTGCTACATACAACATTTGTAAAGTTGGCCTTTCTGATTTTTTAAAATCCAAACATACTTTCTCGTATGTTTTTTATCCCTGACTTTTATGAATCGTAATCGCTTCAGCAGGAACCACTGGAAATTGACTACGTGTGATTTGATATTTTTCCTCACTCGACATATTTACTTGATTCGATATTTTTATTATTGGTGTTAAATTTTGATCAATATTTGCATTTTTCATATAATCACGATAACGAGTTCTTACTTTCACTCCTACTATGGCCAATTGAAAATCTAACCATAATATAGACGGAATTTTAGTATTTTCTTGAAAAGTAATAAATTTTAATATTCCGCATGTGTGCTCCATTAACCAATCCGTTTTCAACATCACTGTTATTAATAATTATCATATAGTTCATATTAATTTTCAATTTAATCTCAGTTAATAATTCGTTTTGAACTGATTGTTTTTTTAAAGATTGTAATATAAATTTTTTTTTGTACTTTCATCGATATTCTTTGAAAATGTATTCTCGGGAGTAGAGATGATTAACTCACTCTTGCATTGGGATAATTTTCGATTATTGTAAGCGGAAACATTATCTTAAGGTACAAAAAAAGATTTAATAAAAAAAAAAATTTTTTTTCTAATTTTAAAAAAATCGAAACAAAATTTTTTGTGTAATTACGTTTGTTTCTTCGGTGGAAACTTTCCGTTCTCTCGTATAAATTGCATTGTTGAATGAACTTCTTTCGAAAAAAACTAAAAAAAACTACTTGACCAAAATGGACCAAAATCTAATCAGCTCTAAGTTACAGCGGGGCACATCGATTGCATCATTCATCATTCCGATCGCGTTGTTACTTTTTCTGAAAACGTTAACGAAAAATTTGATACCATAGAAACGGACATACGCACACACACATACCGACATTTTGATAAAAATAGTCTAAAATGACTGAAATGACCATGAAACGTGAAGATCTGCTAAAAATTCGATTTTCGATTTTCGGGGTAATTACAATAACTTCCCTATAAAATCGGGAAGTTAAATAGTAAATAATCCGATTTATTTTTAAGTATGTGTACAATTTTGAAAATAAACTATTTTATTTGATGCCCCCTGTCTAAATTCACCCTCGGTATCTTAGTATCTTCCGAAACCAGAGCTGGAGAAAATAGTATTTTAAATAGTAAGTAAGTTTTAAATAAACTATTGGGTTGGCAAGAAAATAATTTCGGTATTTTACGATGAAAGAAAACCGAATTTCTTTATTCAAGCAATGAACTTTAATCAATAAAATATTTATTTATTCTTTTTGGCAGAAGATCATCCGACAATAGGGAGAATATCTTATTCATTAAAATTTATTGATGGATAAAAAAATTGGGCTCTATTTCACCTTAAAATACCGAAATTACTTTCTTGCCAATCCAATATTTTATTTGAGGCAGTAATTATTTTGAAAATAGTATTTAACTGTATGTTTATGCGGTTTGTCAGAGTATTATAACAATGCAAAAAGTAAAATATTTTATTTCGTGTTTCTGATTGTTAAAATAGAAATATTTTATTTTGTTGAAATCGAAATATTTTATTTTGAGGTTCAGATTGTTAACACATTACCGAACGGTGATTATTGCATAATTTTGAAAAATCTATGGTTCATGGCCAAACACTTCTTAATGGAACCTCCAACAGCCACAGCACATTTCATTGTGAACTAACAAGTCACCCTCAATAACGTCATCTAATAGTTTTATTTAAGACTGCAATATTAAAGAAAATTTCTATGCTTTCTTTTGGCACAGCACAATTACCTAATAGGTTTTCCGTAGGTAAAGTGTTAAAATAGAAATATTTTATTTTGGGGATCAAATTGTTGGAATCGAAATATTTTATTTTCAGGTTATGTAACAACCTCAATTTTCATGAGGTCATGCAATAGTATTTTCATTAAGCAAAATCAAATCTAAAATATTAAATAGTATTTGACATATTTGTTTCGCCAAACAATGCCCACCTCTGTCCGAAACTAACCCTATTTCCAGTAGACTTTTCCTAGAGTGACTATTTCCTAGGGTGGTTATCGATATTTATCGATAAAATACTGTATTTCTCTATCTGTGCCTGGAAGTGGCATCTCAAAGTCCAACGAGACTTTATTATTCAACGTTTGTCGCAGAAATGTTTCACTTCGACAATATAAACACAAAAAATATGAAAGTCTGTTGAGAGGAGAAAATAAGGAAGATGGTTGCTCGCGAAGAGGTCGAAGCGTCTTGCTGCTTTCGATGCGGTATTTTGGAAAGTGCGAGGGTGGTTGGACGTGGTTACGGACTGGGGGCATCAAGGTGGACCAAGCAACCTTGACGGTGACGCGAAAAGCCGTCGGCGGAGCGTTGCTGGACGAGTTGTGACGAGAAACGGAAGCGGCCGGTGGACGCGATCGCGCGGCTGGACGTTGGGAACGTCCCTCCGTTCCCAGAGGGATGAAACAGCCCTTTGGGAGGGGATCTGCCACGGAACGTAGAGAGGACGAGAGGGGGCCGGGGGTAGGACGGGGGTGGAAGGCGGTGGGTCCTCTTCTGCACCTTGATTTACTGTCGGCGATATTTTCTCGTCGGCGTTGGTTGGCGCCTACCGCACCACCGCACCCGACAATGGCGGTCGCTTGACATTTTGTTTCGAATTATTGCCCGCCTGGCCGGTCCTTTCTATTTCGAGCCGCGGCCAGCTCGCTTCTGCACCGCACGACAGCGCTTTTGTTTTTTTTATATAGTTTGTCCTTCTCTCTCCCTCCCTCCCTCTCTTTTTGTTTGTTTTTTCCATCCAGACAGGTCTTTGTTGCGCCGAGCGGTATCCGTTTCGGATTCGGCGGCTGTCCGCTCGCCGCGGATTTACAGCGCCGCGACAGGACAGAAGGACTCCGCGATGGCGGCGATATGCTGGCCACGATCATGACGACGACGCGCTTTCTCGCTCGGACAGGCTTCTCTCGACGATTCGCGATTCGCAGGACAATCGCGGATTTTTTGATCGCGGTGCAGTGAGAGCTTCAGCTCTCTTTTCCGTCATCGTCGTCTCACAGGCTGTTCAACAGGACCCCTTTCCGTTTTTGGCTATGAGTAGACTGTGGACCTTTATGCATTTAGAAAGAAATTGGTTGGGTGAAATATAAAACAGCAGAAGATTTTAAAAATTCAAGAATGTTGTGTTGTTACCTTTAATATGAAAAAGTTGTTAGGGGATGAAATCAATTTTTATGTTATTCCTACTGCCGATAAATAATTAATGCAGAAGATTTTTATTTTGGACAGAGATCCCCAGTCTAACTATGAGACTTCTGTGTAGGGATGAGCAGTAGGAAGTGGAGACGTGAAAAATTAACACGGAGAAGTGGATTTTTCTTTTGTCTTTGACCACGAGTCGTCACCTGGATATCAGCTGATAGTAAATATCGCTTGCTTCGTTACCTCCTCTTCTTTCTATTGGATTGGCGAGAAAGTAATTTCGGTATTTTACAATGTAGTAGAGGAATGAATTTTATGATAAATAAGATATCTTCCCTTTTGTTCGATGACCTTCTGCCAAAAAGAATAAATAAGAAAATATTTTATTGATTAAAGTTCATTGAGCTCATCGTTTGAATAAAGAAATTCGGTTTTATTTCGCTTTAAAATACCGAAGTTACTTTCTTGTCAACCCGATGCATCACACAACGATGGCGAGGGAGAATTCCGTACACTTTGTTTCAGCCCTGACTCAGGGATCAGGGAAATCACGCACTCGCAACGAGGGAATATCGTAATTACAGAGCTCCAGCGTGTGAAAAAGCAACGGCCAGGAGAATCGGAGCATATGCCCGGGAAAAATGCGATCGCGAACGGTGAAAATCGGTTAGCGACGCCTGGTTAAGATCGAAACCCCGAGACGGGGATCATCGTGAGACCGATGTAAGCTGCGTGTTCGCAGTCAAGTTACATAATCGCGACGAAGCACCGTGGCTAATCGAGAATCGGGGTGACCGGGACTCTCTCTCTCTCTGATCGGGGATCATCTTTCCAGCTGATGCAAGGAGTACGTCTGCCTGTCCAGAATAAATTCCAGAATAAATTTATTTATTATTAACAGAGTGTCAATTTCTAAAATGATTTAACGCGAAGGGTCAACCTGAAGAAACTTACGTTGGAGTAGAAGATCAACTTGACGAAGCTGAGTGTCGCACAGTGGGCTCGATTGAAGAAGTACGCGACATTTTGCGAAAAAATCAACTTTCTAATTTTGATATTTTTTCAATTGATATCAATTTCTAAATGTCCACCGACCACGAAAATCATAAAATTAATCAAATACAATAGCAGTTCTAGTTGTGATACACGCATGAAGTTAGATAGTTTAAGAATATCGATTTTCCCTACATAATTTGGCTGTTCATTCTTAAAGTGTCCTGATAACTGTGATCAACTTCTTGCCCTGAATTTTTGTCTACATCAAAATGCACACTTTATTGATAAGAAATCATACTTTTCAATGACAATTATTATATATAACATATTTAAAAAGAATAATGAGCAACATTAAAATAATCGTTGAAAATTTGTATCTTTGACATGCGCGATCTTTCAGGTCCCAGGAGATCCCAGTGTTTAACAAGTAAGGATCTTTTCAGTGAACCTTCCTCTATGTAATGTGACAAAAATGATTTCCTCCTTCGAGTCCTTTTTCAAGATATTATTGTCTGAAGACATCCGCGTCGCGTTATCTCGTCCGCGCTCGGACGCGCGTTACGCGCTAAATTCGTCAACTATGCAGCCTCTGAAAGTCTGACAGAACTGTGTTGAATATTTATATTTGTATTATATTTTTATTTAATATTAATTTATATTATGCAGTGAATAAGTCAGTCTTTCATCTCTGATATTTTGACTGCGTTGAGTTTGACGAATTTTTTTCGACAGTGCATAAGTTACATTGTAATTGTTTACGAAATCGATCTTCAAGTCTTTCGAAATTTCTTTTCAAACGTTTGGTTTTGTCGACACAAATTGTGGATTGAAACAGAATTATTGTCAGTCAGAGCAGAACTATCAGCCTGAGCAGTACTATGATTCCGATATTATTTTCAGTTTTATACGTTTCCTGTTAATATTATTTAATATAATACATCAAGAAAGTTAATATATATCAATTATATTTTATTTTTAGAACTTCATATACAATAAGGAACATAACTGATTCCACACACTTTAAATCAGAATAACTTTTATATGAATGGACCACACGATTTGAATTTCTCTGTAAGGCTAGAAGAATTAGTTTAGTAAATGATGTCTAATAAATAAGTTGAAAAAATGCATTTGGTCGGAATTGTGAAAAACAATACTAAAAATTGATTTTTACAACTTTTTTAGCTGGGTCAATAACGAAAATTTAAAAAATGTGTTTTATCAACTGTTATAAATTATATACGCTCTGAAAATTTCATTAAAATTGGTTAATTGGTTTACGAATTATAAACGATCAAAAGTGGTAAAAATTGCAATTTTTCAATATTTTCGGCCTTAACAAATTTTTCTCAAGAATGTAAAACTTAAACATTGTATCTATTTGCATTAAATAGCGAAAATATGAAATACATTATAGAATAAATAATTTATAAAGCTGTTTTAAATGAATAAAAACGGTTAAATAAATGTGAAATATATTAAGTTAAAAATCATTGAAAAGGAATGATTTTTTTATATATTCAGTTGAAACTTCATTGCAATATCTTCAGTGGTTTAAGAGTTATTCAAAAATGTCGTGTACTTTTTCAATCGAGCCCACTGTGTGTCGGTCAGTTCGAAGAGGGCGAAGAGCCTGTCGCGCGACTATATTTTTTACAAATTGTTCAAGCGTAATATCAACTTGGCGAAAAGCACCTCTGGAATACTCCATGTGCTCTGTAGACTGTGGTGCCCAAGGTGGTTCGGAACCCACCTTATAAAAACTGTAGGTCCCGTCGTGAAATAATTCCGAAAAGGAGTTCAAAAAGCGACGTTAAATAACAAACAAAAAAAAAAAAAAAAACTTGGCGAAAATTCCTTTGGTGTAGAACAGGGGTCGGCAACCTACGGCCCGCCGCTTGTTTTTCATCCGGCCCGCGGGATGATACTGTTTATTACATGAAAATTAAATCAAATTACGCGCTATTATGCAACGGCCGATAGTTGATATTTTCAAAATCCATTTGACTGTATAATTGAGCAGCTTCCATCACACCTTCAACTGGAAGTGATCGATTTGCAAAATGATGATAGGTTAAAAATGATGTTCAAAGAAAAGGATCTAACCCAATTTTATGAATATCTTTCGGAAGATAAATACGCCCAATTAAAATCATATGTACGGGGATTTATATCCGTATTTGGAAGTACCTACCAATGCAAAAAGACATTTTCGAAAGTGAAGTATGTAAAATCGCAATTCAGATCATTATTAACAAATGACCATTTGCAAACGACTTTAATGATAGGAAGTACTAATTTTGAACTCCAGTATGCTGAAATATTATCTCCGAAAAAACAATTACAATCTTCGCATTAGAAAATTTAATCTATTTAAAAATAACGTTTTCAATATGTAAATGTAAATCTTTTATTCGTATTTTTGTAAGTGTTAGTAAAACTTGTATAAACATTATGTAAAAGTATATAGAAAATAAAGGTAAATTCTTCTCGATCGCAATTTTAGATAATTAAACTTTAAATGTTATCGGCGCCAGGTTCGATCAATTTTAGATAATTAAACTTTAAATGTTATCGGCGCCAGGTTCGATCAATTTTAGAACAACAACAAATGTGCAATTATTACATGTTTCTAACGTTTCGATCCCGATGTGGATCTTTTTCAAAGAATCATTATTGCGTCTGGAAAATATTTTAAATGATATAACAGTATGCAAAATTAAAGGAAATCACAACCCCGTATATAAATAATACTTACATGTTGTGCAGAAAAATGGACAATACATTATAACAATTATTGAAGTTAGTATGAATACTATTTAAACCTCATGGTGGCAGATGTGTGACTGGGCACATGCTATTCAAACGGTAAGAGTGCTGTGACATATATGTGACAGAACTCGTCAACGATTGGTGGATCGATAACGATCCATAATGATGCATGGACGAAACTGGCGGCAATTTCAAATGTAACCTCATGGTTACATCGATTTTCTTTGATATTAAATATAATTTTCTAATGAGTTTGTATCACAAATTAAGGGAAAAACCTTTTTTCTAAATTTTGAACGGAAAATACATATAATATATTATAAAGAAAAAATTAAACTCAAATATGTCTTATTTTCAAACTTGGTGTTTTACAAGTTTGTGTGATACAAAAAAAAACAACTTTGTATAAATTGTAAGGAGAAAAAATAAACAATTTTTTTTGTAAATAACATTTACTTAGCAGAATCTAAAAGAAAAAGACTTTTTAATGTATTGGAAACGAGTTCTGTCACATATATGTCACAGCACTCTTACCGTTTGAATAGCATGTGCCCAGTCACACATCTGCCACCATGAGGTTTAAATAGTATTCATACTAACTTCAATAATTGTTATAATGTATTGTCCATTTTTCTGCACAACATGTAAGTATTATTTATATACGGGGTTGTGGTTTCCTTTAATTTTGCATACTGTTATATCATTTAAAATATTTTCCAGACGCAATAATGATTCTTTGAAAAAGATCCACATCGGGATCGAAACGTTAGAAACATGTAATAATTGCACATTTGTTGTTGTTCTAAAATTGATCGAACCTGGCGCCGATAACATTTAAAGTTTAATTATATAGAAAATAAACGTTTTTTTGCTCTATGAGAAAATTACCCATTCATATCTTCATGTTTGCTACTTAGCCCGCCGAGCCTAAAATTTTTACAATCTGGCCCTTTCTAAAAAAAGTTTTCCCACCCCTGGTGTAGAAGATCAACTTGAGAAAACAGGACATCGTCTTGCAGAAGCAGAGTCTCGATTTCCAAAACGAGGTGAATGGCCAGCCGGAAGAGTTCGAAGACCCTTCCGAAAATATTTCGAGCGTTCGATGATCGTTATAGCGAACGGGAATCGAGACGTTAGAGGTCGAGTATCGAGACGAGTATTCGAGGGGTTGAGTCACGTCCCGTCCAATCCGTTGAACCGAGGCAGTCGATACACAGCCGAAGGGAACGGATCCGGTGATCGACGTCCTTCGATGCTCCACGGCGAAGACGTGACTCGTCTGGCGAGGATCGGCAAACCGAGAAGTTAATGTCTCGGAACGGACGCCATATTAGCATATCCGCGTCCAATCGTCGCCCACGTGGCTGGAGCGTCGTGGCGAATCGGCCCGGAGCTATGACATTGTCATTATTTCACTGACAGAACAAGCATGCGCGCGATTCGACACGGAGAAGTATCGCTAACAAGGGTGGGAATAGTCCGTGTCTCGTCCAGAGCTAAGGGGAAACAGGCCGACGACCGATGCTCCTTTTAAATCGAACCACCAAACATAATGGTCCGCGTCTCTCTTTCAAATCCACTTTCGTCCCTCGCGTTCAGATTCGATCGCCCGGGATCGCATTGTCTCGCACGCGGATCATCCCGTTCCGATCTTTCGACGACATTAACGGACCACAATGAACGCGCTGGATGCACTTTTCTTGGGAGTCAAGAATTTTCACTATCGATTTTCTACAACGTCAACGGGATTGCGTACAGTTTTTCGAAGAACAAATCAGTAGAAAATTCTCAGACGTTGCCCACTGCGTTTTACAGGGCTAACAACATCTCACATTTTATAAAATGAAAAAATCGGTGCAATAATTTTAAGGTTAGAATCGACTTTTCCAGGATCGACAACTTCTCACACTATATAAAATCAAGAAATGGGTGCAATAATTTGAAGGTTAAAATCTGGGCCTCGGACATCGATTAAAAACAACATGACTCACTTTTACAGGATCGACAACTTTTCACATTTTATAAAATTAAGAAATGGGTGCAATAATTTTAAGGTTAAAATCTGGGGTCGGATATCAATTAAAGACGACATCACTCACTTTTCCAGGATCGACAACTTCTCACACTTTATAAAATGAAGAAATGGGTGCAATAATTTGAAGGTTAAAATCTGGGGCTCAGGCATCAATTAAAAACGATATCACTCACTTTTAAAGAATCGACAACATATCGCACTTTATAAAATGAAGAAATGGGTGCAATAATTTTAAGGTTAAAATCTGGGGCTCAAGCATCAATTAAAAACGACATCACTCACTTTTCCAGGATCGACAACTTCTCACACTTTATAAAATGAAGAAATGGATGCAATAATTGTGAGGTTAAAATCTGGGGCTCAGGCATCAATTAAAAACAACATCACTCACTTTTACAGGATCGACAACTTTTCACATTTTATAAAATTAAGAAATGGGTGCAATAATTTTAAGGTTAAAATCTGGGGCACGGACATCAATTAAAAATGACATTACTCACTTTTCCAGGATCGACAACATCTCACACTTTATAAAATGAAGAAATGGGTGCAATAATTTGAAGGTTAAAATCTGGTGCTCATTCATGAATTAAAAACGATATCACTCATTTTTCCAGGATCGACAACTTCTCACACTTTATAAAATGAAGAAATAAGTGCAATAATTTGAAGGTTACAATCTGGGGCACGGATATCAATTAAAAACGACATCACTCACTTTTCCAGGATCGACAACATCTCACACGTTGTAAAATAAAGAGATGGGTGCAATAATTTTGAGGTTAAAATCTGGGGTCGGATATCAATTAAAGACGACATCACTCACTTTTCCAGGATCGACAACTTCTCACACTTTATAAAATGAAGAAATGGGTGCAATAATTTGAAGGTTAAAATCTAGGGCTCAGGCATCAATTAAAAACGATATCACTCACTTTTAAAGAATCGACAAAATTTCACACTTTATAAGATGAAGAAATGGGTGCAATAATTCGAAGGTTAAAATCTGGGGCTCAAGCATCAATTAAAAACGACATCACTCACTTTTCCAGGATCGACAACTTCTCACACTTTATAAAATGAAGAAATGGGTGCAATAATTTTGAGGTTAAAATCTGGGGCTCAAGCATCAATTAAAAACGACATCACTCACTTTTCCAGGATCGACAACTTCTCACACTTTATAAAATGAAGAAATAGGTAGGCAATAATTTTAAGATTAAAATCTGGTGCTCATTCATGAATTAAAAACGATATCACTCATTTTTCCAGGATCGACAACTTCTCACACTTTATAAAATGAAGAAATAAGTGCAATAATTTGAAGGTTAAAATCTGGGGCACGGATATCAATTAAAAACGACATCACTCACTTTTCCAGGATCGACAACATCTCACACTTTGTAAAATAAAGAGATGGGTGCAATAATTTTGAGGTTAAAATCTGGGGCTCGGACATCAATTAAAAACGACATCACTCACTTTTCCAGGATCGACAAAATTTCACACGTTGTAAAATAAAGAGATGGGTGCAATAATTTTGAGGTTAAAATCTGGGGTCGGATATCGATTAAAGACGACATCACTCACTTTTCCAGGATCGACAACTTCTCACACTTTATAAAATGAAGAAATGGGTGCAATAATTTGAAGGTTAAAATCTAGGGCTCAGGCATCAATTAAAAACGACAACACTCACTTTTCCAGGATCGACAACTTCTCACACTTTATAAAATGAAGAAATGGGTGCAATAATTTTGAGGTTAAAATCTGGGGCTCAAGCATCAATTAAAAACGACATCACTCACTTTTCCAGGATCGACAACTTCTTACACTTTATAAAATGAAGAAATAGGTAGGCAATAATTTTAAGGTTAAAATCTGGTGCTCATTCATGAATTAAAAACGATATCACTCATTTTTCCAGGATCGACAACTTCTCACACTTTATAAAATGAAGAAATAAGTGCAATAATTTGAAGGTTAAAATCTGGGGCACGGATATCAATTAAAAACGACATCACTCACTTTTCCAGGATCGACAACATCTCACACTTTGTAAAATAAAGAGATGGGTGCAATAATTTTGAGGTTAAAATCTGGGGCTCGGACATCAATTAAAAACGACATCACTCACTTTTCCAGGATCGACAAAATTTCACACGTTGTAAAATAAAGAGATGGGTGCAATAATTTTGAGGTTAAAATCTGGGGTCGGATATCAATTAAAGACGACATCACTCACTTTTCCAGGATCGACAACTTCTCACACTTTATAAAATGAAGAAATGGGTGCAATAATTTGAAGGTTAAAATCTAGGGCTCAGGCATCAATTAAAAACGACAACACTCACTTTTCCAGGATCGACAACTTCTCACACTTTATAAAATGAAGAAATGGGTGCAATAATTTTGAGGTTAAAATCTGGGGCTCAAGCATCAATTAAAAACGACATCACTCACTTTTCCAGGATCGACAACTTCTTACACTTTATAAAATGAAGAAATAGGTAGGCAATAATTTTAAGGTTAAAATCTGGTGCTCATTCATGAATTAAAAACGATATCACTCATTTTTCCAGGATCGACAACTTCTCACACTTTATAAAATGAAGAAATAAGTGCAATAATTTGAAGGTTAAAATCTGGGGCACGGATATCAATTAAAAACGACATCACTCACTTTTCCAGGATCGACAACATCTCACACGTTGTAAAATAAAGAGATGGGTGCAATAATTTTGAGGTTAAAATCTGGGGCTCGGACATCAATTAAAAACGACATCACTCACTTTTCCAGGATCGACAAAATTTCCCACTTTGTTTGGGATTAGCTGAACTTGTCGGCAGCGTGAACGCGCCGATTTACTGCGCCGCCCCGCTATTGGCGGACCCGTACGTAACCGCGAGATCGTGAGTCGATAAGCAGCTCGCAGTAGCTTAGACCAGCACCGTCGGACTTCTATTAGGATCTATTATCGACCCCAACAAGGGGATTCCTATTGGCTGATCGCTCTATCGATCTGTCAATCAATAGTTCGACGGTGACGGTAAACTGCCAGCTGTTCGACTCGGATCTCAACGTTAATCAATCGTTCTCGCTCCTTCTAACAGGAAACGTCGCGCGTCGTCTTGACCGGTTTCCGCGAGCAAGTTGATTCACCTCTCTCTTCGGGATTCACTTACGCTAAAAGTGAATATCTAGATCATCATACTCATCCTTCTCAGCAAAACTCTGTATTACTTCAAATCTAGCCAAAACCAGCTTGTGGTTTTGGTTGGATACGTCAAGTGTTTGTGTACAAAGTTCGTTGACAATTTGAACGTACCCACGTTGGGGAAATAAAGTTAATTCTAAGTTAAGTGATTAGTTCTACCTTTCCTAATCTGTAACACACTTTATAAGAGGAAGAAATGAGTACAATAATTTGAAGGTTAAAATCTGGGGCTCGGACATCAATTAAAGACGACATCACTCACTTTTCCAGGATCGACAACATCTGACACTTTATAAAATGAAGAAATGGGTGCAATAATTTGAAGGTTAAAATCTGGGGCTCAGGCATCAATTGAAAACGACATCACTCATTTTTCCAGGATCGACAAAATTTCACACTTTATAAGATGAAGAAATGGGTGCAATAATTCGAAGGTTAAAATCTGGGGCTCAGGCATCAATTAAAAACGACATCACTCACTGTTCCAGGATCGACAACTTTTCACATTTTATAAAATTAAGAAATGGGTGCAATAATTTTAAGGTTAAAATCTGGGGCTCGGACATCAATTAAAAATGACATTACTCACTTTTCCAGGATCGACAACATCTCACACTTTATAAAATGAAGAAATAGGTAGGCAATAATTTGAAGGTTAAAATCTGGTCCTCATTCATGAATTAAAAACGATATCACTCATTTTTCCAGGATCGACAACATATCACACTTTATAAAATTAAGAAATGGGTGCAACAATTTTAAGGTTAAAATCTGGGGCTCGGACATCAATTAAAGACGACATCACTCACTTTTCCAGGATCGACAACATCTCACACTTTATCAAATGAAGAAATGGGTAGGCAATAATTTTAAGGTTAAAATCTGGGGCTCGGACATCAATTAAAAACGACATCACTCACTTTTCCAGGATCGACAAGAAATGATTTCCTCGCGGAATAATTAGAAAAAAATATTGTATTCTTTTGACGACATACGGCACTACGTTAATCGCTCAGAATTTTAATTACGACGAGGAGGAGAAGGAGGAGGAGGAGGAGGAGGAGGAGGGGACAGGTTCGATACCGAGACGGTGAGACAAGGGTGACGATAACAAGACAAACCATAGTGGAAACGGAAGCGTTGAACTCGTCACGAGGGAGAGGGTAGCAGGTCACAGGGCTGATAGGGGTGGTAGGGGACGAGGGGTAGTTCCGATGGGGTTCTTCCTAGTTTTATAAGGGATACAACTACTCGGGGATGCCGGCGTGGCTGCTTCGTGTTATTTATCTTTATGGACCTCGGGCAGAGGGTAAGTACACTTACCGTGAGGGGTTGCGGGGGGTTAAGGGGCAGAGTTAAGCCGGAACGAGGGCGGTAAGAGATTGTTTGTCGTATTGGCTGCGGTTTCGACCGGCTTAGCGTTACCCGTTTAGGGGATTCCTCTGTATTTTTCTCTCTGGTAGACACCGGGCACCTATCGGAGAATTCTTCATGGAGTCTTCCGGTTGTTCGATTCAACAAGTCGATTCTGCGTGAGTTTTTCGTATTGCCGTTACCTTTCGCCTGCGACCGATCGATTTCTTCTTGCTTTGGACACCGAAGAAAAGAATCGTACAAAGAAGAAACGTTTCGCCGGAACACGGGAGTCGGCTCGAGTGGCCGGGAATTAATCTATTGCCGTGTAATCGGCTTCCGATGATACGGGGACAATCGGGAGCAAGAGGGGAGAACGAGCAGCGCGCAAAAACTCGTTCCTCGAACGAACGAACGAACGACCGCGCGCCGCAGCGAATTAAATCATTCTTTTCCGCTCGGGCGCGAAGAAACGACGGAATAAACCAAAGAGGAGAGAGGGAGAGCTGGACAGTGGGTGTATCGGCGCGGTGTTGGTGCGACGGTTTTTCAAAGCCGTTCTCACGGACACTTTTTCCTTTTATTCGTTAACAACGAGTCCAGATACATACAGTGCTTATTTACAGAGTGATATTTACATCGAGCGATAAATAATTCTTACAAAACGAAACAGAACGGTGTGTCCTTAATTCTAGAGCGCGAATGTACATCGTTCGCTTGGATCGTGAAACAACGCGACTGCACGGACTTCGGTTACTCCACGTACTGTCCGTTGTCGTGATCGGAAGGAGCAATCTAAGAGCAACGATTTTACAACGCTAAACGTCTCTCCTGGACCAAGTCCGAAGCTTGCGGATCGACGGCAAGTATTATATACACGCTACTGGTAATTATTGCTGTACAGAATACTGTAGTTTTTAGTTCTATCACCTATCGATCTTATCCGGCCGTGGCTCCTATCGTTTCGAACTTCTCTCATCGAGAAATCATTTTACGATCTAACACATCCCAGAAATTGTGACGTTTCTTATTGCACTTCGCGCGTACGAACGCCGCCGATACTCTGATCAAACCATATTTTTGGAAGTATTCGTTTGGCATAGCTTATGGGATGATCTTATTATATCTGCAGTGTTAAGACAGTTTTTCCTCGTTAGCGTCTCCTTCATCCCTACTATAGCGCGTTCAATGATGCTCAACCTGATTGAGTTGGAGACAGTGTCTGCTATTTAGACTGCGGGTCTTTATGCAAAATAAACATTTTCTGCATGAATTTTAGAAAACACAGGCCAAAGAAAAAGTTCTTTCCTTTTGTAATAATTGTAGTGGCTTGAAAATAATACATTGCTGTTTCTAAATTACCTTCGCCTCTAATCTCATTAAAATTAGGCTTACCCATTTTTGTTATAAATGCATAAAATCCGCAGTCTACTGCTATTATTAACGAGGGAAAACTGTAGATGCAATTAGGACCGAGGAAAAGGTGCAAGGTAGGATAGTGGGACGATATTGAATAAACAAAACGATACAAGAGAGTGCGTCATCTGCCTCTTACTTGATTTGACTTCCATAATTTGTATCTCTATTTACGGGAGAAAGAGAAATTTGCATTAGGAAGAATCATTCGAGATTCGTGGCTCAATCTAGGAGTAGGTTAGATTAATTTGAGCCAGCATATCTTGAATGATGCTTAGATCTAGCGGAATATATTAGGTCTAGTTGCTTTATTTCTCCTCGAATGGACAAAGAAACAGTGTAAATCACGGAAGAAGCAACGAAGATGGAGACAAAGTGAAAAATTTAGAGCAGAGGGAGGAGCAGTCTATTCTGACTGAATAGAAAAGGAGAAAAGTAATACATACAGTAAAGAGCATACCTGATTCCACACACTTTATGAATGGACCAAACGACTTCAATTCCTCTGTACGGCTAGAAGAATTAGTTTAGTAAATGATGTGTCAAAAAAATGTTGAAAAATGCACTTGGACGGAATTGTGAAAAACAATAGTAAAAATTGATTTTGAAAATTAATTGATTTTGAAAATTCAAAAGATGTGTCTGGTCAACCGGTATAAATTAGATACGCTCTGAAAATTTCATTGAAATTAATTAATTGGTTTGCGAATTATAAACGATTAAAAGTGGTAATTTCTAGTGTACCATAAAGTGGCAAGTTTTACCATTTTTGATCGTTTATAATTCGTAAACCAATTAACCAATTTCAATGAAATTTTCAGAGCGTATATAATTTACACCAGTTGACAAAACACATTTTTAAAATCTTCATTATTGGGCCAGTTAAAAAAGTTGCAAAGATCAATTTTTACTATTGTTTTTCACAATTCCGACCAAATGCATTTTTAAACTAATTCTTCTAGCCTTACAGAGGAAATGGAAGTCGTTTGATCCATTCATATAAAAGTTATTCTGATTTAAAGTGTGTGGAATCAGTTATGCTCCTTACTGTAGGTGCGTGCAGGTGCATAGGGTGCGTGTGAGTATAAGTAGACGATCGAGGGCTGGGAAATATGCGGAGATTAAGCGCCGCCGGTGGCGTTGGTGGCGATAAGTCAAGCAATTCGGGGCAATATTAAGCCACTCCGGCCGGTCGGGCAGGTTAACCCTATGCTAAGCCGTACGTCGACAGAAATCGCAGGGTTGAAACGGCGGGGGTGGAGCCCCGGTGGGGGTGGCCGGAGGTCGCGTGTATTTAAAACGCGAATGCGCGCCAGCCGATTCACTGTTTGAAGTTAAATGGAGTGTAAATGGCAGATAACAAACCGGCACTGTTTCCGATTACGGCATTCATTGTTTCCTACCATTATGCGCGCTCCGACGGTTCGTGTGCTCGCCCGGGGTACGGTTTACGATCTATTTATTGCCGTGCCACCGCCGACACACGAACAAACGCGGCTTACACCGCGCCACGTTCCCGCCCCCGCTGCGTACAGACCGTTTCTACACCCCCAACCCCCACCTGGTCGTAGCCACCCCTCCGAATCACCTGCCACCATGGTGAAACAAGGTCCGAGCCAACCCTCGACAACCACGGGGATCGTTTAACCTCTTGCACCGCGATCTTCTTTGCACCCGCAACGATTAGAACTTCTTTCGCACCCCCTTGCCTTTCGATTTCCTTCGCTACTGTTTTTTATCGTGTTCTATACGAAAAAGAACATTTCGGCCAAATGTCGATAACCAAAAATATTATATCGGGTCGCTGCGAACTGACCCAAATAATTTTATTTATTCTCCGACTCGATATTATACAGGGTGGTCCATTTATCTCAAGTCTAGTCAATTATTACGGAACCAGCAGGAACATGAAAAAATGTTTTATATAAAATATTCTTCATATAAAGGGGCACATTTAATGGCGCTATGCACATTTTTTCATAATGGCTCTTTAAGGGTCAGATGAAGGGCAACTTCATTTTTTCAAATGGAAACCCATATTTTTTATTTCATATTCTTATTCTACATCGAAAAATAATAATATTTCGTATAAAACATTTTTTTCCTGAACTTACCATTTTTTAACGATACCATGATAAATGTTGCAAAGCTTGCATAATGGCGCACGACATGTATGTATTGTGAATCTTCATCTAGTAGGCGCCTACGAAGCTCAATGTACTACACACGTATTCCTGTCACCGCTTACTAGATTTTATATGACTTCAGATCAAACTCTGTATTTTTTGTAATTACAAATATTACGATATCCACCACAATTTGTTTAATAAAACCGTGCACGCTAGGAAAAAATGTTTTATGCGAAATATTATTATTTTTCGATGTGGAATAAGAATATGAAATCAAAAATATGGGTTTCCATTTGAAAAAATGAAGTTGTCCTTCCTCTGACCCTTAAAGGGCCATTATGGAGGAATGTGCATAGCGTCATTAAATGTGCCCCTTCATATGAAGAATATTTTATATAAAACATTTTTTCATATTCCTGCTGGTTTCCGTAAGAATTGACTGTCTCAAAATAAATGGACCATTCTGTATAAGGCAAAGGATTGATTTCCTAGAAAAAAAAAGAAAAATTCACACGTTGTTCGTACTCCTGCGTTTATTTTTACCAACGATTAAGCATCGATAACAGAGAAATAGAATTTGATTTCGGTTCAACGGAAATGAATAACGCACATATTTAATAGATCTTGAAATAGGGCAAGGGGTTAACGTTCCCGGCACGCGGAACGAATTTACAATCCTCTATTATGTATAGGTATAGGGTAAAGTAGCCTAATTTGGCGTAAGCACCTAGGTTGAACCGCCGTGTACCATGAAAAAGAAACATACTCCTAGCGTCACCGACCCTTTAAGGGGGATCTATACCCTCGGATTGTAACTAGAAAAGAACTAGAATCTTAATAGATTTTGGGTCTAAACATGCGTTTACGCGCATCGATTTTTTGTCCTTATTTGAGCCGATTTATGGCTGCGTTGGCTCATTCTATAGAGAAAGGTTAAACACCGCGCGCTCTGCTATTGATTTAACGAGATTATGTTTATATCTAATAATATGAGTACCCAAAGTAGAGAAAAAATCTAGAAAAATAACCGCAGATTTCAATGTATTTTTCTGTCTCAAGGAGACTTTTTTGACTGATGTGATGAGCAGAGCGCGCCGTGATGAACCTTCCTCTATCAAATGAACTATTGTGTAGCTCAAAATATGCTCGTATAAGGACAAAAATCGATGCGTGTGATTTCATTCACATAGCAGAGATTTCCCCATATTACGTTCATGAAGACAGAGGTTATCTCTGATGTAGAGCCAATCTAGAGCCAATTTTATTTCAGTTAGTTTAGACGAGATGGCGCCTAGTCTGGAGGACTGTCAATCAGTGCTGCGATATTGTGCAACATTTCACTGCTGCACTGCTGTCAATGTGGAATCATAGCAAAACTGACACAGACGAGGTACATATTCTCATCGGTGGCACTAATATTAGTGCGACCTGTCCTGTATAACGGCATTCGCGACGAGCTGAATAGAATATGGAAATAGCAAGCAACTCCATCTCGTGTTCATTATGCAGTTGCGTGTTTATCAATGTTACCAAACTTTTTTTCTGCACAGAGGTTGATAACATTGATAAATACCCCAAAATCTGAGGGTATAGATCCCCCTTAAAGCAGTGAACATGGTAAAAATATCTAAGGACATCAATGTATTCGTTTCGACTGAATAGGATAATTGAAAGACGAATACAATTTTTATTTGGCTCCTGTGTCCTGCAATTAATGCGAACATTTTTGATTTTGCATAAAGATCCGCAGTCTAATTATAATAAAAGTCTCACAAAATTTGAATAGATGAACTCGGTGGGTTCAGTGTGAATAGAAATAGCTAACAATTTCGAGAACCAGAATCTATTAGCTTGTTGCAAATGAAATGGCCGTTTTTAATATTTAACATAAACTTTTATTTTACAAGCTTCATTCATATTCCATCAATTGAAATAATTTCCATCGACATCAATGCACTTCTTCCATCGCGATACAAGTGCCTCAATGCCTTTCTGGTAGAAATCTGATAAACGTGAGGCAATCAATTCATTAAATGCAGTTTTTACAGCACGTTCTTCTTTGAATATTCTTCCATTCAAAAAGCCATCTAGGTGCTTGAAAAAATGGTAACCAGTAGTGGACAGGTCAGGCGAATAAGGAGGACGAGGAAGAACTTCACACTTCAACTCTGCTAATTTTTTTACTGTTTCTTTCGCAATATTTACTCCATCTCGTGTTCATTATGCAGTTGCGTGTTTATCAATGTTACCAAACTTTTTTTCTGCACAGAGGTTGATAACATTGATAAATACCCCAAAATCCGAGGGTATAGATCCCCCTTAAATATTTTATTGAATTTTAAAAGTGTGCATCCGTGTACTATCGAAACGATTGACTGCAAATTCTGATTTCAGTCCGATTAGATTATTAATTAGGTACAACCTGGGTGCATATCGAAATTCGGCAACTCCCCGATCTTAAACCTACGATAAAGTCCGAGTTATTTACAAATTGTCTCCTACCTAATATTGACTAGCGAGGGAATATCCTGATCGCAGACCGTAAGAGAGAATCTCCTATGATAGTGCTTACATTAGCGCCTCACCGTACACGTATACCACGTAAATGACGTATTAATTACTCTCGATATCGATTAAGTTCGTTCGTTAAAACGGCGTGCAAAAACTGGTTGACATCCAGCAACAAGGACTCTAGTGATAGTGGACTACGTTATCGTGTTATCGACTACAGTCTCCCAACCTTCTTCCGGCTCACAGCCCGCTTCTCAAAGTTTCTCTTGCTCAACGATCTCCGCGATAAAAATCTCCGGGAACAAAACGAACCAACAAAAACATACGAATTTAAAGTCCTTGGACCTCTCAGACCAGTCTATCCTCGAAAAGAGCTGCTCCAACTCGAAACATGCTCGATAAAACTCAACAACCGATACTCACAGCTAGCATACTCAGACACCGTCGCGTTCCATCTCCGAAATAAAGAGAAAAAACTGAGCGAACCGAAGAAAGACCTCTTCAACCCTCGAAGACCTTCAGTTCTCGAACGTGTAGCCGCTGGCGAGTATCGTGTGGTCCTCCGTCGCTTTCTTTCGTCACTTGCTGTGCACGGTGGTGGCCCTCCTCTTCACCTCTACTTGATCGACGATCGCGTCGCTCTCCTTGTCCTGGTGCGCGGTCATGTGCCTGGTGAGATGGTGTCTCTCCCGGAAGCTCTCGTCGCAGACGGGACACCGGAGCTTCTCCTCGCGGCGTCTCCTGGCCGCCTCGGCCGAGTTCTCGTTCTTGTGATGCGAGCGCATGTGGTAGACCAGGTCCGACGTCATCCGGAACGAGAGGTTGCACTTGGCGCAGACGTTCTGAGCCGGTAGGGTGAGAGCGGCGAACGACGGTGGTAGCAGGCCTGCGACCCCCGCGGCCGTCGCGAGGAATCTCGGCCTGGTGAGCGCGTCTGCCATCGGCGGGAAAACGGAGATGGGGTTGTACGAGAGGTTCGGATAGACCGGCGGCATGTCCGGCCGGAAGCTGGCCATCTTGGGGCTGGGTACTTTGGGCGGCTGAGCGATCTGCGGGATCTTGAGGTTCTCCAGCAGGCCGGGTTGAGCTGCTTCTGGGCTGACGAGGAACGGGTATGTCATCTTCGCGGGGAACGGCGCGTATTTGTATCCGGTGGCAGCGGTCAGAGGCACGACCGGAGGACTGACGCTGCTTTGATAGCTGGCCCGGTCGTCCGGGGAGATGGAGGACCTGGGCGAGGTTTGTCCGTCGTCGTTGAAGCCGTTCCTCTGGCTGGCGAGGTTCACCTTGGTGAACGCGCTGCGGGACTCGCCGTGCCGCTCGCTGGGTATCACCGTGTCGTAGATCTTGTTGCAGGTCAGACCCGGCTCCACGGACTCTGGACAGCTAGCTAGGATTGCTTGATGCGCCGCGAACGACGGCGGACTCGGCGTCTTTTGAAGCCGGGAGCTGGCGAGGTATCTGCGAGCGTCGTTGTCCGGAGAAAGACCCGGAAGAGTCGGTGTTAGGGTCCTGGGAGAGATGTACGGAGGACTCAGCGAGTTCTCCGTGCAGTGCATCGCTCTTCTCCTGTCCGAACCGCCCGTGTCGCTCTCGTAACTCTTGATGGTCAGGTTCTGCGGCAGTCTGTCGTGGTCCACCATGCTCTCCGGCGGGATGTCCTCTCGCAGACGTTCTTTTCTCGCGGAGACCATCCGCAGCTTCTCGCTCTGACGACGCGCCAGGTTCTCGTCCGGTGCGACCAGGAACGCTACGTCGAAGGTACGTTTGCTCGCCCGCTGCAGAGGGTACGACGCGTCCGAGGTGACGTCGCCGATCGACGACGGGCTGGACGACGTCAGCGCCGTGGTAGCCGTCGTGGACGTCGCGGGGGCGGCACGGTCGATGCCACCCGTGCGATCTTCCATTGTCATCGTGCTCGTTCCGGATGATCGACCTGCGACAATCACCGCCGACGGTCAATTTAGCCGGGCACCGGGCTGATGGATGGGAGTCGCGCCCCCGTACACCCGGACCAGGTGTCGCAGCTACGCTGTACACCGGGATAATTGGGTCAATCGGATTCGTCGGACGAGTTCGCCACTGTCGACGCGCGTTTACAGACGTTTACGGCTGGTTTAGGGACCACATTCGTTGGGAACTCGGTAGTAAAATTGTGGAAAGTGGTCACGTGTCCCCATCGTCTTTGACACTAGGTTTGAGGAGCAGAATTAAATTTTCTATCTGCGGTAAACTGCTTGCAACAAACTGAAGTGAAAAAGAATCTCATATTTTTAGTCTTAATATGTTTAATAGGGTGAAAATAATGTAACCGTAATTTTTAATTCTTTTACTATCTCAAATTGCACTAATTTTCTTTTGTTAATATTATATGTTTAATGGGGTGAAAATAATGTAACAGTAATTTTTAATTCTTTTACTATTTCAAATTGCCCTAAATTTCTTTTCTCAATATTTTCAATAGGGTGAAAATAATGTAACAGTAATTTTTAATTCTTTCACTATTTCAAATTGCACTCATTTTCTTTCGTTAATATGTTCAATAGGGTGAAAATAATGTAACAGTAATTTTTAATTCTTTTACTATTTCAAATTGCACTCATTTTCTTTCGTTAATATGTTTAATAGGATGAAAATAATGTAACAGTAATTTTTAATTCTTTTACTATTTCAAATTGCCCTAATTTTCTTTTCTCAATATTTTCAATAGGGTGAAAATAATGTAACAGTAATTTTTAATTCTTTTACTATTTCAAATTGCACTCATTTTCTTTCGTTAATATGTTCAATAGGGTGAAAATAATGTAACAGTAATTTTTAATTCTTTTACCATTTCAAATTGCGCTCATTTTTGTTATAAATAGATCAATTGTCTATCCAAATTTTTAGCCATATTTTTTTCGTAACATATATCGAAAGAAATAGATTTGTTCGGTAATTCTTTATAGACACATCTTTATAATCTCAATGATCGTAAATTAAAAATATTAGAATGCGTCATTTTGATGCGCCCCGTAAACCTAGTGTCAAAAACTCAGCTCCCATTGTTAAGTCCCGAGCTCCCAAAAGTGACAGGTACCGGATGAAGAAATTCTAAAAGCCCCTCGAAGTTCTTCCGAACCTCTGAGGGAATCTTGTTCGCGTAGTTCTGGGACAAATTACGAGAGTATGTATTGTTCGGAAGCTCGGAAGTTGACGTAGAAGAGGTACAAAAATGTGCGAAGTAGTCCCAACAAACGCGGGTTGCTTGTTCCCTGTGTCTAAACACAGACTGCCCTTAACCCCTTGGACCACATAGTCGAACTCGTGACGAAGATTTTAATCCAACTTCTCTCGATATTCGTACAAATGTAGGAACGCAATGTAAGTACTCTTTTTCCTCCATGTAAATTGCAAAAAAATAACCACTGTAGATGAAAAGAAAATTGTAGTGCAAGGAGCTAATATTTGGGGCCAAACAGACACTGTGCAATCTTTCGAGCTCCCAACAATAGTTCGTTCTATCACTAGACTGTGGATCTTCATGCAATACAAAAATGGTCTGGCATCAATTACAGCAGGCCTGGCCAACACGCGGCCCGCGGGCCGTAACGTTAAATTCTGCGGCCCGCCGGGCGATTTTATATTTCTATTGAAACATTTCTTTCTCGTTGTATGTATAGAAAAATATTAAGTAAATGCAAATTTGCATGTGTCATTGTTATAATGACAATAATGAATATAATTCAGCCATCGTTAATAATTAATATAATCAAAGGCATATGTAATACATCATTGATTATATTAATTATTAACGACGGCTGAACCACCGGACGTGACACGACGTACAACAATAAAATTTTATTCATTTTGTATTTGTATCACATTTTTGAAAAGCATGTTTACCTAAAGTCTGGCCAGCTGTAACGTTACGCGTCATCAAAGTGGCCCGTGAACCATTCGGGTTGGCCAGGCCTGAATTACAGCAAGGCGAGTAACATAAAAATCGATTTCTTCTCCCAATAATAGTAATAGCTTGTACATAACGTACCAGTAATATTAAATCCTCCCCACGTTCCTTCTATTCCATAAAGAGTCCACAATCTATGTTTAACAGCTCGCGTGGATGGTCGTCGCGAAAACGGGTCAAACGATGGTTCCGAACGCATGCTGACGGTAAATCTTCGAGTAGTACTCACCGGAGAAGTCGGCCAGCAGGAGGATCTTCTTCTGAGTCAGTGTCACGCTGAATTCAAGCAACCGGTTCGCACTCTTCCATTTCGTCGAGGAACAAACGTCTGTCTCGAAGCACGAGAGTCCATCCACTGAATCCGGCGACACAACAAACACCGAGGGTATCGTGATAGCGAAAGCGAGAAGGACAGACCACGAGAGAGAGAGAGAGAGAGAGAGAGAGAGAGGGAGAGAGCGAGAGATACAGTGAGCGTGAGAGAGAACGAGCGAGAAAGCAAAGAGGAGAGAAAAGGGAGGCCGAGGGCGCAGTAGCAGCGTGCGTCGACGGCGGACCACGTTCAAATGAAGGAACTGGCCGCGCATCCCCTATATTTAGGGGTAGAATACCGCGGAGGGAAGCTCTGTGTGGCAGGTGGAGGCGCAACGAGGGTGGTGCCGGCCAATGGCAGCCGTTCCATAGTTAGACGGGGGTGGAGCGTACGAACGGGGTGAACATATTCGGTCGTCGGGACGCGTCTGCTAGTCCCATCCAGACCACGCCTACATATTTCAGGTTCGACACATGTGCCCGGGACCGTCGTTCGTAGTCGTCGTCGTCGTGATCATCGTCGTCGTCGTCGTCGTCGGGACGAGGAGCATCGTAGTCGTGGTCGTAGCCGCCCGTCGACTCTTTCCTCTCCTCTCCGTTCTCTCGCCGGCGCGGCGTTGCGCATCGCGTTCCGCAGGATCCCGTTTTACCCCGTTATCACTTGGGACTCGGGAGAACGGGGCTTGGGGGGTGCGAGGACACGCCACGCCACGCCACGTCCAGCCTGTAATTCAGCCTGACAAACGATCTTGAATATTTTTAACGCCCGCGCCCCAGCCTCGACGCTCTCTTTCTCTCTTTCTCTCTCTCTCTCTCCTTTTTTTATGACCGACCTCCTGGATATTGGACGTTCGGCAGACTCGTCGAATCCGCTGATGGACCTCCACCGCTCACGATTATCCCGCGAACGATCATCGTTCTCGCCCCGTCTCCTCGAACGTTCGTTCCAACGAGCTCTGTTCGGGAAATCGTTCTCTTTCCCTCGGTATACATAGCTCTCGATTTCTCTGTCTGTCTCTCTGCTCGCTGATCGCGAGAATACCGCCCCTACAACAATACGAGAATCCGACGATGCACTCTCGCAAACAGGATCGACCCACCCGGCTCGAGTCCAATGATAATTCTTTTCTTGCTATATACTCGGTCCAGCCAATATATTATTTTATTACCAGACTGCGGATCTTCATGCAAAATATAAATGTTCTACCTAAATTGCAACCGAGTAAAGTGGAATAAAAATTTATTTTCTTTCTTAATGGCGCCTGTTTTTGTCATGAATGCGGAACCTAGGTAGCCAGGATATCTTGACTGGAAACAACAAATAGAAGCCAAATAGAAACTGGATCCAGCTATTGTTATTTAACCCGGCTACGCTTCAAAGAAAAGGAACTTAATAAGTTGTTAGGGGTCCATTTGGACCCTAAATGCCTTACGTGTGACAATTTGTATTACAACTATTTCAAAGAGGATTTTCAATATTTTTTTAAGTGGAAGTAGGATTTTAATTAATTATTTCCGTTTCGAAGTTATAAGCGCGCAGAGAACGCTTTGGGTCCAAATGGACCCGATAAGCGTAGCCGGGTTAATTAAATATGGTACCCTGTGAGCTGTAGGGGAGCGAGGTACACGAAATAAAACAGATGTGTTTGGTACAGAGTTGAGCAAAATGTAATTTCAATTACAATTACAATTACTTATCAATTACTGTAATTTAAAATTGCAGAAATAAAATTACAATTACATGTAATTGAAATTACTTGACGAATCATTAGAATTCTAATTGTGGTCCGCAATTACAATTACTGGTTGAGCCAAAGTAATTGCAATTACCAATTACAATTACATGTAATTGTAATTTTATTTTTGCAATTACAAGTAATTGTAATTGGTAGTTGCAATTACTTAACGCTAAAATGGCACTAAAAAAAGTAATTAGATACCTACTCAATGGAAATGTCTAAAAAGAACAAACAAAAAGCATATGTTAAGAAATATTTATTATTCGGAAATATTTATTTGTAGCTAACTATTTGATATTTCACAAAAACGATTATCATTTCTTTTCAAAATGACCCTCATTTTTTCAAAGTTGGAGTCGGATAATATATAACATATGCTTTTTGTTCGTTCTTTTTAGACATTTCCATTGAGTAAGGTATCTAATTACTTTTTTTAGTGCCATTTTAGCGTTAAGTAATTGCAACTACCAATTACAATTACTTGAAATTGCGGAGCACAATTACATTTACAGTAATCGTGAAAGGAATAATTGCAATTACTTAACACGATTACACTAATTGTAATTGAGTCTAACACAATTACTTCAGTGTAATTGTTCGTTTAAACTACTAATTTTTATGTTTTGGACCATTTAACCGTTTTCTTATTGTAATTATAGTCCACTTTTGGTATCGAATCAATTTATTCAGTCGGAAAAAAAGATCGTAGCGTTTTCAAGTTAAGAATCGAAGATAAAATTAAGGTATTTATTCATATGTTTATTCAATAACACGAGAAGTTACTTCGAAAATGGTAAAGGGTAATAGAATAGAATGGAAAATACGTTATTGAATAAATCTACGAATAAATATCTGAATTTCAGCTTTGAATTTTAATTTACAAGCGCTACGAACTCTCTCTCTCTCTTTCGTTCCAACCCAATACTTTGAAAAATGTAGACTGACTGTAGTCCCGAACCATTTTCCATAGAGAAATTGTTAAAGAATGGAAATAGTCATGCAGCTATTCTATAAAGTGAGAACAAGCACTATCGTCGTTTGTTTGTCCCGGTTAGGCGACTGATAATAATCGAGGCAGGCTCGTCTGTGGTTACCGCAAGATAGGTGGTCCACCTTGCGGACACCTCGTTGCCGGAGAGAAATGAGGCGCGTTAAATCGACCGCGTTGGACAGAAGGTGCCAGCAGATCCGCCAGGGATCATCATTCCTCGGATTATCTTCCTGACGAATTTCCTACGATTTCTCCGTGGCTCGATACGCACCGCGATCTCTTCGAGTGACATACGGCGCCGCTGATCGTCACCCACCTAACCACAGAACGCCCGAACAACATCAACATAGATGAGATAAAAAGATTCTCAAAAAATTGCTACACTCAACACATTCCGACACGGCATTCAAAGTGTTGGCGATAGAGCAACCTTGCTCCTCTTTTCGATAATTGTGAATATGTTAATGCTAGTCTGGCACCGTGAAATGAAGTCTTCGAAGAACTGAAAACGATCGTTGTGAAACGGGCAAGGAGTCCAAGGGAAAATGCAGGGCTGGCCGTAATGCCGGGGCACCGGACGGTAAAAATAAGGCGGGGTGAATCAGATTGGAGTTGGATGGCGGGGCAATAATTCCCGATATCGCGGAAGAAACGAGAGGAAAAAGGCTGGCCGGGCCGCGGAGCCAATAGGCGATCAATCATAAGCTGGCGATCTATTTCGCCGGGCATGTGAGAGCCGTCGAGTTCTTGCTCCGACTCCGGACAGCCTCCGCAGGCTCCGCAAACCTCCGCGGGGAACGTCCCGAGGTTAAAGGACATTAACTTCTTGATTGAGTCGGCAAAAAGTTGTAATGACTTTTCGATTGGGCTTCGGCTTCCGAGCGTTCCGAGAGTACAACTTTTTCCATCGGGCTCCGGATTATTTCTCAACCGATGGATTAACCCTCTCCTTTCGCATCCTACCGACCACGCTCGGCGTAACACCCTGTAAATGTAGTTGCTGCAGTCGGCGATTAATTCTGCAGCATATTTTATGCACATATTGCGTCGTACAGCGGACGATCAATATTATCGTCAATGTATTGCACGATAATTGATATTGTACATTATCTTTTTATTGTACATTAATATTGATCGTCTGTAAATCAAATTGCAAGATTGCGCCATATATTGAGGGAATCAAAAAGAGTTTGATTTTTATTGTACAATCTCGTAAACATTGCTTCGCTGCGGGTAATATTGCACAATGTTGGCTCAGTTCTATTGGGTTGGCAAGAAAGTAATTTCAGTATTTTTAGATGAAATAAAATCCAATTTTTTTATCAAAGCAATGAACTTTAATCAATAAAATATTTTCCATTTTGTTGTATGATTTTTTGCCATCTTTCTGGTAGCTTCATAATTCCGCGCTCATAAAACTTCTGATCCTTTTCGGTGAAAAACTGATCCAAGTGCGATTTCAGATCATCATCATTAGTGAATGTTTTACCATTCAAAGAGTTTTGTAAACTTCGGAATAAATGATAATCTGATGGTGCAATGTCAGGGCTATATGGTGGATGTGACATCACTTCCCAACTAAGCTCCTATAACTTTTCACGTGTTACCAAAGATGTGTGTGGCCTAGCGTTATCATGGTGGAACACGATTCCTTTGCGATTTGCCAATTCTGGCCGTTTTTCTTTGATTGCTATGTCCAGTTTTGTTAGTTGTCGACAATAAACATCTGAATTGATGGTTTGGTTCCTTGGGAGCAGCTCAAAATACACAATACCTTTGTAATCCCACCAAATTGACAACATGATCTTCTTTTGGTGCAATTCAGCTTTCGGTGTGGTTTGGGCTGGTTCATCACGCTTGGACCATGATCGTTTTCGAGTTGTGTTATTGTAAACAACCCATTTCTCATCACCGGTGATGATTCGCTTGAGAAAAGGGTCGATTTCATTTCGTTTGAGATGCATATCGCATATGTTGATGCGTTGCATTAAGTGAATTTCTTTCAACTCGTGTGGAACCCAAATATCGAGCTTCTTAACGATTCCGAGACTTTTTAAACGATATTCTATGGTTGTATGCGAGACATTTAACCTGTCTGCAATCTCTCGGACAGTTATATGACGATCCGATTCAATAATGGCTTTCATTTGGTCATCATCAACTCCAGATGATCGACCAGAACGTTGGTCGTCTTTAAGTGAGAAATTTCCAGAACGGAATTTTTTAAACCAATTCTGGCACGTGCGTTCTGTTAAGCAATCTACACCGTAAACTTCGCATATATCTTTGTGAGCCTCGGCAGCTTTTTTACCTCTACGGAAATAAAAAAGCAATATATGCCTATAATGTTCGTTTCTACACTCCATGTTCAAATTGACACAGAACTAACAATTTTAATCAAAATTACGTGTAATTTGCTTCAAAAGTAACCTAAAAGATGCAGTTATGAAATGTCAGAAAGAAAACAAACGCAACGTTAACAGAAGCCAATCAAACAAAACATAACGCCATCAGTTAGTGAAAATCGAAATTACTTTCTTGCCAACCCAATATCTTCACAGTCGCAGAGTGAACATTGAATTTTCAAGTATGGCTACGGAGGAAAAGGAGGAGGAAAGGAAAATTCATTTTTGTGAATCTTAAATCTTCAAAAGTATTTCCAGTATCTAGATAACGTAGTGTTGTTGATAAACGCTGACTTGGAGGAATAGCATCTCGCTTTATAGTATTTCTTTTTTGAGTTTCAAGTATAACCATTCTCAAAAGTTCATCAAATAACGTACCATCTAGTCGCAGGAGGTTTCAAAAATCAGTTGGTTCGCTTATTCTTAGATCATTTAACAAATTTTCATCCACTTGCGCTTCCTTTTTTCTCCTTCTTTTTAAAGCTAAAACTAATGCAATGGCCACAGAACTTGCTTTCTTTTTATTCCACGTGTTAACTGCAGTGTCATCAGTCGTGCACTAACTTATTGTGCGCCAGCAATATTATCGTGCAATATATTGTGCCATACATTGACAATATTGGTTGTCCAGGGGCCGCTTAACATTCTGTTCTGTTCGGTTGCTTTTTTTATTTATTAGTAAAGAGTATTGTGATTGGTCAGTTGTATGTTGATCACGTGTACAAGTGGTTTCTTATAAATCTCAGTTACGTACTTTTACAGTGAGTCATAAGCAGACTGGATTTTATGCATTTGTGAAACAGAAATAATTAAATTAACATTCAAATGATAAAAATATTCCAGGAATCTAACAATACTGTTTTACTATCTTGGACTTAGTAACAATGTTATTTACATTATTAATTATCGATCGATATCGATCAACCAATCATATTTTCACATGACTTTTCCGGTTTGTTAGTGTTCTAACACATGGTTCAGTTACATTTCTGCCACCGTTGGAATATAGTTCAGTGCTACTTTAAAAATTTCAATATTTGTTCAAATGTAGTTTTTCTTGTCACAGCAAGTATGTATTTTTCATAGGCTCTGTTAGGACCTCACATTGATTCTATGCAATTTGGTTGAAAACATATTATACATTTATTATTTTTCAGACGCAAAGAAATGTCTCTGGGAAAATGATCCACATTACGATCGAAACGTCGAGAAACATAGTTTAATTTTGCACATTTGCTTTGTGGTATTAATGATCGAACCTTGCGCCGAAATCAAATAAATTTTATATTATTAATTATGTTGCTTTCTAATAAATTACTATACATTCAAGTATTGTACGAGCAATTATATTAATTTCATATCCATAAAATGAAAAAAATCATATACATATGTACAATGAAATTAATCTAGGTCGGAAGAAAAAGCGTATAATTTTCAAGTTAAAATAGCTCCGACTGCAAATGTTTCAAATGATTAAGAGAAGAAATAAATGTTGTAACAGCTCCTATATGTTGTAATGAACGCAGAGAATTTTTATCGTGCATATAAGTCTAGTCGTAACTTAACCATTAAAGGTGGAGCATTACCTCATGACATAGCTTATAAACTTCAACAAGATTTTTGAAAATTTTCTTGTTAAATAACAATCAAGTTAGCTAAAGCTAAATCTAATCTACAATAAAAAATTGTACTGTACGCTTAAAAAAGTGTGGAGAGCAACATTGCTCTAGGAAACTTCTAACGAAAAACCCCAGTATCAAACCACAGATCTACAACTTGTCCCAAAAAACAAAAAAAGCCATTAAAGCTGAAGCATTCCTCATGCTTTCAAGGAATCATACTCGCACGTATGTACGTGTGCAATGGGGAAAGAGTTAAACCTAGTAACTTGCTAAAATCTCTTGACTCTTCTCGTTTTCGACGACGCAACAAATTGCAATCGGGCTCCAGGGAACAGTTATTCGCAAAACGAATCTGTGGCCGACGAGCCGTATGATATCTAGCGAGCGCAGCCGAATCTAATCCTAATTCGCGGTCGTAAAGTCGCAGGGTCTGCTTTGGATGTTATTGGTGACACGCGTCGCGCGCCAGGACTCCGCGGAACGCTTCAGTATCGTGCGCAGACCATCCCCAGCTTATCAACCATATTTATTGCCGATCGTGGCATCCTGTCCCAGCGAACCCGCCTCGCCGACACACGTCGAGCCCTAATTCTACTTTATGCCGAGTATCTACCTCGACTGGTGGAGTCTCCTCGTCCCCTTCTTAACCGTCTTTCTAAATAGCCAGCAGAATGAACTCTTGGAAGTATTTCAATGGCCACCGTCGCGTCGGGGACAACCCTTAAATATCGCCAAGAAGAAACCGTTGGGCAACTCGCTTCTCTTCTCTTCGTGGAACCTTCGTTTTATTCTCGAACGAGGAGCATTCGTATCTTATACATACATCTCAATCTAATAGGACTTTCGAGGAAGAGGCAAATGAGTGTGCATGAGGGAGCATTTTCTTTGGAAAAGGGTATAGCCGGATAAGCATGGACCAGCGGCCCCCGCTCCGATTTTCCTGATTCCTGTCTTAAAACATCGTTTTATGTCTAAAAAAACATTGTGTAAAATTTCAAATGTCTACCCCCACAGATAGGGGTGATATCGAGGTAAATTCTCCCGCACTTAAATGCAATTTGCGCTAAAACGAGAAAAGATATCGACATGGGATAAACGGCAAATAAAAGATATAGATACACTCTATATTTCAGATTTTTTTCAGAATTTTTTGCTAATTATTTATAGTTGAAAATAATTAATTAATTTTTTGGGAATTTTTTTAACTATCTTCCCCTAGGTTGACACCTACCAAAAAATTCTAAAATATTGCTATGATTCTAACCTATTTTGTAAAAAAATCTCAGAAGTGTCCGTTTGGTGGAACAGTGTCAAAAAAAATAAAGTATGCCGGCGAATGCTCGGTTTGATCAGTAACGACGCAGCGACCGATTCCCCTTGCGGCGGCTAGTGACGGGAGCGAACGGGAAGTCGGCGCTTTCCTTGTTTTTTTCTTTTTTTTATATGTATTTATAAACTAGACGATTTTTATTGTCTAGAATATAATTGTTTAGACTTCTAACTGTAATCATGTATTAGAAGATTTAGTCGCATTTTTACATGTAACAGCTTTTCCGTACAAGCGCCGACTTCCCGTTCGCTCCCGTCACTAGCCGCCGCAAGGGGAATCGGTCGCTGCGTCGTTACTGATCAAACCGAGCGTTCGCCGGCATACTTTATTTTTTTTGACACTGTTCCACCAAACGGACACTTCTGAGATTTTTTTACAAAATAGGTTAGAATCATAGCAATATTTTAGAATTTTTTGGTAGGTGTCAACCTAGGGGAAGATAGTTAAAAAAATTCCCAAAAAATTCATTAATTATTTTCAACTATAAATAATTAGCAAAAAATTCTGAAAAAAATCTGAAATATAGAGTGTATCTATATCTTTTATTTGCCGTTTATCCCATGTCGATATCTTTTCTCGTTTTAGCGCAAATTGCATTTAAGTGCGGGGGAATTTACCTCAATATCACCCCTATCGGTGGGGGTAGACATTTGAAATTTTACACAATGTTTTTTTAGACATAAAACGATGTTTTAAGACAGGAATCAGGAAAATCGGAGCGGGGGCCGCTGGCCCATGCGGTTATACCATCCGGCTATACCCTTTGTCAGTCGTTAATCGAACATCGTTTGTGTTACATTTAATACGGGTTTATAAATATTGATAATTCCATCCACTGCTTGAACAGTCTTAAGTCCAAAATCAAAGATATTTATGTTAACGTTTTCATTCCTATGTAATCTGTTCAGTGATCTGAACTCTTCGGATGGTAAGTTTGTTCTCTCTATCGTGACATTCATGAGACGACTGCGGATTTTTATGCAATTCAAAAGAAATTAGCTGGGTGAAATATCAAACAATAGAATATTAGCACTTGAGGGTAATATTTTAGATAGAATAGATCTTTAGACACTTAAAGACGCCATTAAGGGATGAAACGCATTTTTATTTCACTCCTGCTTCCCGCAAATGATACGGAACATTTTCATTCCACATAAAGATGCGCGGGCTATTCATGAGAAATCGAGACGGAGCGCGTGAGAATTTTCCAAGTTGCACAACTTCGGGCATCTGTGCCTGTTATTTTACAAGTTGGAAAGGGCAGTTTCACAGCGAGAGGCGCGCCCGATTCGTCCAAGTTAAACGCGCGGAGGGTCGCGAGCGGACCGGCACGTGGCCGACACGCGCGAGCTGTTAGCACTGACACCGGATCCTGCGTAGGGCTGTTAACACTGACAACCGAGCGTTCTGCGGCAAAAGGACACCTTGCGGAGAGCTTCGGACTCGAGCGAATTGGCCGACCCCTGCAGCTACAGTGAATTATGCGAATATTTCCGCAAGATTGCCCGAATCAGTGCTGGTACACGATGTATCCAATTCCCGCAATATACATACTCGTACGTATACAAACTCAGGATGTTCAATCGATTTCTATGTTTCAATTGAGCGAACAATTGTATTTCAATTACAGGAAAAATGAAGACTGAGAGTAAAGAATAAGAAATAAGAAAAATTCACACGAGCAATTTTGTTGTGAAGTACTGCTTATGATATTGGCTTGGCAAGAAATTAATTTCGGTATTTTCAGATGAAATGAAACCGAATTTTTTTATTCAAGCGATGAACTTTAATCGATAAGATATTTTCTTGTTTATTCTATTTGGCAAAAGATCATCGAACAAAATGGGAAATATCTTATTGATTAAAGTTCATTGGTTGAATAAAAAGATTCGGCTGTATTTCACCTTAAAATACCGAAATTATTTTCTTGCCGACCCAACAGAAGGGTTCAGAAATCCTCCTCCCGTGAAAATATGCAGTTGTTACAATTCCAACACTTCCAATTTCGGAAGGAAGGTACTCTCGCCGAAGGCGACGCATCTTGGTTCTTGGGATATCGAAGAGAAGCTTCTCGCGACGCTCGGATCGAGCAGAAATTTTAATTGGCTGGGATAGAGATTTAACCGAGATTTAACGGAGATCGAGCGAGATCGTTGGATCGGGTCGGAGCGATTCATGGTCCCCTCGCGGTCCGACGAAACGCAATCCCGCAGATTATAGGTTACGATTCGGAGCAAGGTTCGGCAGTTCCATCATTGCCACCGGGGAGCGTATCTCTATCGAGTGTCGGCCACCTCTCGCTATTCCTCTAGCCATTCCGCGCTGTTCCGCGCCCCATCCGCGTCGCGTTGGTGGAATATTTCCTTCGAACGGCGGGCTTGTATGCGACCAATGTGGACGTCGGATTTTAATGGAAAATCGAGTACGCGGGGAACCCCGGCGGAAGAGAATCGCGATGATTCCGTGAAATATGGAGGCAGGAGCGAGCAGGTTTTCGACGAAGCTGCTAAAGCTGCACGGGAACGCTGGGGCTGCGTTAATGGCTGATTGATAAACGACCGTCTCTCATCAACGCTGCATCGGCTGCGTATTTATCACCGCCACAGACTCAGCAGAAACGAACGGTCTCGCTTTCGTCCATTCTCGTAACACCGGAACCTCTTATCTGGGAGATGCGACAATTACCTCGGACAACCGCATGTTTCAACGCCGCACGCCTCTAACCCACAGCCCCAAAAATATAATATTTCATAGATCTTAAGCAGATTATGCACAATTGATTTCGGCGCTACCGGTTCGATCAAAGATACAGAAATTAGCAATTTTGCAGAATTATAATTTCAACGTTTCGGTTCGGTTTTGAACCATCATCAAGAAAAGTTCTATAATAATCTAACTAATGAATTCCAGTTTATAAATATGGTTAAGCACATTAACATTGTTATGTTAAACTTCACACATTAAATGATTGCTAACTTTTTCTACCAATTTTTGGTAATACATTGGCTGGACGTTTGTTGTTGAATATTTAAAATTTGAATTTCGCGCCAAACATTGATTTGGTGTCTCTTCATCCTTGACATCGGATTGGCTAGTTAGATCTACGATGTTTCTCTGTCTTCTGCTTTGACTTTGTCGCAACGGTTACAGTCTAGTACAGTTTAAATCTTCTTACTGACAAGTACCATTTCTTTTACGCTCTTCATTCTGTGTTTTTTCACAAGTAGCAAGTATGTATATCACCTCTTGTTTAAATCATAAAATTTTCCTGTGTTAATGAATAACAGTGTCTATTAAATTTCACAGACGCGGACTTTTCTTGATGATGGTTCAAAACCGAACCGAAACGTTGAAATTATAATTCTGCAAAATTGCTAATTTCTGTATCTTTGATCGAACCGGTAGCGCCGAAATCATTTGTGCATAAACAACAATTTACGATCGTTAAAATTCAAACTTATTATCTCAAGCAGAATTGGGCAAAATATGTAATTATTGGGTTGGCAAGAAAGTAATTTCGGTATTTTTAGATGAAATAAAATCCAATTTTTTTATCAAAGCAATGAACTTTAATCAATAAAATATTTTCCATTTTGTTGTATGATCTTTTGCCATCTTTCTGGTAGCTTCATAATTCCGCGCTCATAAAACTTCTGATCCTTTTCGGTGAAAAACTGATCCAAGTGCGATTTCAGATCATCATCATTAGTGAATGTTTTACCATTCAAAGAGTTTTGTAAACTTCGGAATAAATGATAATCTGATGGTGCAATGTCAGGGCTATATGGTGGATGTGACATCACTTCCCAACCAAGCTCCAATAACTTTTCACGTGTTACCAAAGATGTGTGTGGCCTAGCGTTATCATGGTGGAACACGATTCCTTTGCGATTTGCCAATTCTGACCGTTTTTCTTTGATTGCTATGTCCAGTTTTGTTAGTTGTCGACAATAAACATCTGAATTGATGGTTTGGTTCCTTGGGAGCAGCTCAAAATACACAATACCTTTGTAATCCCACCAAATTGACAACATGATCTTCTTTTGGTGCAATTCAGCTTTCGGTGTGGTTTGGGCTGGTTCATCACGCTTGGACCATGATCGTTTTCGAGTTGTGTTATTGTAAACAACCCATTTCTCATCACCGGTGATGATTCGCTTGAGAAAAGGGTCGATTTCATTTCGTTTGAGATGCATATCGCATATGTTGATGCGTTGCATTAAGTGAATTTCTTTCAACTCGTGTGGAACCCAAATATCGAGCTTCTTAACGATTCCGAGACTTTTTAAACGATATTCTATGGTTGTATGCGAGACATTTAACCTGTCTGCAATCTCTCGGACAGTTATATGACGATCCGATTCAATAATGGCTTTCATTTGGTCATCATCAACTCCAGATGATCGACCAGAACGTTGGTCGTCTTTAAGTGAGAAATTTCCAGAACGGAATTTTTTAAAGCAATTCTGGCACGTGCGTTCTGTTAAGCAATCTACACCGTAAACTTCGCATATATCTTTGTGAGCCTCGGCAGCTTTTTTACCTCTACGGAAATAAAAAAGCAATATATGCTTATAATGTTCGTTTCTACACTCCATGTTCAAATTGACACAGAACTAACAATTTTAATCAAAATTACGTGTAATTTGCTTCAAAAGTAACCTAAAAGATGCAGTTATGAAATGTCAGAAAGAAAACAAACGCAACGTTAACAGAAGCCAATCAAACAAAACATAACGCCATCAGTTAGTGAAAACCGAAATTACTTTCTTGCCAACCCAATAGATACAAATTTCGGATCACGAATAATAGATACAAAATTTGTAATTAGTTATTCGAGGATTTATACTATTGATACTTTTCTATCTGCAGCAGAAGGATTCGAAGTCTCAAGTATATTAATAATAATAACCATTTTCACACAAGAATCTGGCCGCTCCTCGAAGGAGCAGGACGATGTCTACCCGACTCGCTGATAAATTGAACGTGTGATGAGTTCAGAGGATTCTTGAAATAACCAGGCGTGATGTATACATCCTTCATGGAAAGAGGCGGATGGCGGAGGCGGTAGGTGAGCGCGGGATAGCACCGTCGACGAGTGCCAGAGATTTAGATTTTACGGGCGCTTGAGCAATTCCTTGACTTATAACCCAGACCATGCATACCAAGTGAGCCATCAAATGTTTCTGAGTGTCTTAATTCCCCGAGTCACCCCTCGAAAAACGGCGCGAGCGGGTACGCCCGGCTGGATCGCTATCTCGCAAACTTATTAATTACTCCTTCGCGCCGCTTCGCTGTCCGGAGAAATATTTATTCCTCTGGGTTTCTTTCCTATTTACACCGAAATTAACTACTTTTATTCTAATCAAAAGTGTGAAGAAGCTTGGTCGTCGATCAATCCCCGATGGATCCAACGCTAGCCGGTTCTTTTTTATTACAATCTGGAAAGTTGGATCCACTATGTATAACAATTAGATTTTTATTCAAAAACAATCTTCTTACTGGACGAAAATTCTATCCAAATTCGAAAATTCGAGCAGCTTCTTCTCGTACGAAACTTGCGCAATTTATTCCTCCGGGTTTCTTTCCTATTTACGCCGAAATTAACTACTTTCATTGTAATCAAATGTGTGAAGATCGTCGCTTGGTTGAACGTCGATCAATCCCCGATGGATCCAACGCTAGCCGGTTCTTTTTTATTACAATCTGGAAAGTTGGATCCACTATGTATAACAATTAGATTTTTATTCAAAAACAATCTTCTTACTGGACAAAAATTCTATCCAAATTCGAAAATTCGAGCAGCTTCTTCTCGTACGAAACTTGCGCAATTTATTCCTCCGGGTTTCTTTCCTATTTACGCCGAAATTAACTACTTTTATTCTAATCAAAAGTGTGAAGATCGTCGCTTGGGTGAACTTCGCTCAATCCCCGATGGATCCAACGCTAGCCGGTTCTTTTTTATTACAATCTGGAAGGTTCGATCTACTATGTATAACAATTAGATTTTTATTCAAAAACAATTTTCTTATTGCACGAAAATTCTATCCAAATTCGAGCAGCTTCTTCTCGTACGAAACTTGCGGAATTGAAACGTTGTATTTCCTGAAGAAATCGAAAGCCAGAAAAAAAAGGTGACTGGACGCTCGCTGAACTGACTTGCGATTCATTACGATTGGCTTCGAAACGAGCCTGCCCTCTCGGAAGTCGAGGATGCGAAGCAGGCTCGAACAGCGCAGCGGCGGAATTCGGAATCGACTTTGCTCGTGTGCACGCCAGCCGGAGAAGTTTGTTGATATCATCCGGAGACGATATCGGGTCGCGGTTGCTGCGGGAATTTAATTCTATTCGAAGTGCCACCTAAGATGCCACCTTCCGCTCTTATCTCTGTGCACACGGTGGGCTGCTTGTGGCGCCGGTTGCTTATGTGTTACGTGAATACCTTACCTAAACGTCCGGGGAGGGTGGCACTCTCCGGTCTCTTGTCTCCGTTGCCCCGTTTCCCGGCGAACCAATATCTCTCTCTCTCTCTAGCTCTCTCGCGAGAGGAGCTGGGCACGGTTGGCAGCGAGCTGCTCGAAGAGCACCGGGAGGGAAATTAATGCGACTTCCAACCGGGGCGCTATCGGACGCCGCTATCTCGCGCCTCGCGAGCGGAAAACGTGAGCCGCCTAGGCGAGAAGTTTCGGAATTTAAATGTCGAAGCGCGCGACAGCCACGGGGTACCTTGCCGAGAGCCTCGAATCTCAGAGGATCAGTTCGATCCGATCCGCTTTTCCGCGGAAAATCTCGCAGCCCTCGGAAAACGATCCAATTCGCTTGTCGATTTGTAAAACACGCGGTGCCCGAGTCACGATTGGACAAGCGGCGAACCGTCAATCGAACGGCACAAATTAATGGCACGCGTAAATATTCATGCGTCGTTAATCATCCGCGTGACTGGCATCGACGCGCTCCCAAGAGCGATCGCTTGACGCCGATTTAATCGCCAAGCGAAACTCATCGCGTAATAAAGCTCTGCCATGGGATTTATATATACCGTCGTTTCATAAACTTGTTCCCAAAGTTAAGCATAAAGATCCACAGTCTGCTCGCGAACAACTCCTCTGCGTTACAAGAGTGTCGAGTATCGAGTACCTTCCAAACACAAACGAAATCAATCCGATACAGCAGAGAAGAACGTATCAGTTGATGACAGAAGGTATGATACATTGAAGCAGATCAATCGAACTGCGGATTTAAACGGGAAATTTGTATGCGTCGCGTGATTGCAGTCCACGGCAGAGTCTTGGACTTCAATATTTTGGGTCTGTTGGAGCCGGGCAGATGTCGAGCATTTTCCAGCATCGTTTTTGACAAAAACCGTGAGTGCAGGAGGAAGGGACCTCTCTGGCGGAAGCGTCGGAGAGACTAGGACCAGCGCCAGCCAGAGAATCTTGTCGGAGGCGTCAGGGGCCACGGTTTTCACGTAGTCGCGACGGCCTCGTCGACGGCTTTACGATTATATTTGCCGAAATCTTGGGCGGGGGGTGACCGTTCCGCGAGCACGGGTTCCCCCGGGGTTGCACGGAACGGGAGAAACTAGTAGAACGAGCAGAACGAACAGAGCCTGGAGAAGACCCTGCGAGAGAATCGGTGGAACGGCGTCGGAGGCTTGAGGAGGCAGCCGGAGGAACGCGGATGGGAGGGAGTTATTAGAATGGTCCGGAAAAGATGGCGCGGAGTCGCTCCGTATTTTTATACTGTATGGCCGCTGCTTTGCATAATCCCGCACTTAGCTCGCTCGTCCCGAGATGCCGGCTCGCTATGCAGATCTCACTCGTTCCCTCTCCCTCTTTCTCTGTCTCTCTCGCTCTCTTTCCATTGCTACGAAAACCCGAACCTACCGAGCGTTTCGTCGTTCCGACGAATGATGGACGACGCCCAGACCCTGCACGACCACCGAGGACCCTCCGCAGAGAACCAGAGGAGACTTCCCTCCTCCAGGAGTCGCTTCCTGACGCGCCAAGTGGAACCGTATCGGTAACGCTTCGTCGAGACCTTTCTCGAATCACCCTGTCCCCTTTAGGGCTCCGTTCCGAGACCAATTCTCATCGTCGCTGCCTGCTACACCTCTTCGAAGAGGATTCTGGTGTCGTCTCTTCGCCTAACTCGTCCGATAGTGGATCCTAAGACCTCATAGTGTTTGTGGCATATACTACGTAACCGGTACTTAAAGGTCGTCGCTAACTATAATGCCCCGGCGCCCGCGGCGCCCACCCGGCACCGCGCGCCTCAGCTGTTTTGGATTTCTTCTATGTATTTTAAGTGAATGTGCGCACATCCATCATTAAAAATCCTAATGGCTTTTCGCTAATTGTTAGGGGGTCTTCGATTTCGAAGAGAAAATAGTATTGCTTGGTGTTGAAAGCTATGATTGAGGAACGTATTACAAGATTACAATTGGACATCCAGATGCTCGAGGACAAAAATGAGTTATCTAGTTACGCTCGCGCCCCTAAGTCTTCTTAGTATGTCCGGACGTCGGCATTCGAGCCAAGGCGTCAAGTAGATGCTGTTCCTCTTTGATCAGACACGGAGCTGCGCCAATGCCGCGGAAGCTATCGATTGTTTAGAAGGTTCCAAGGGAAGTTGAAAGGTTTAATTGCGTCGAATCCGACAGGAATGACGGAGAACGTTCGAGGGGCGACGCGTCTCGGAGCATTTGTCAGCGGGCGAGGTCGAAACTGGATTCCCGGGCGGAGACGTCTCATTTGCACGGAGAAATCGCATCTTCTACGGCCGGAAGCGAGAGAATGCCGGGAAACGGTGAATAAAGCGCGGCGGGAGGCGTCATCAATCTTGCTGCGAAAAGACCCAGGACGACCGTGGCATCGTTCTAGACGTCACAGATGTGACTTTGATTCTCTTTCGGCGTTCCCTGGAGAAACCGGGGCTAGATTAAGTCTGTCCCGCGTGTAATTTGTCCGAGTCTTGATTCCCGACACGCGGAAAAACCGACGACACCTGGGTTCTCCGGGATCGTCGAGACATCCTCGATTCGGATCGAGGAATTCCTTCTCCCGATCCGTCAAAGGAAGAATCGATCGGCCTGGGGTTCGGAACTCTCGCAACGAATACGATTAAACCTCGAGGAACATATTTCGTGATGCTAGTTGCCGAGCATATGTGCCAGGTATCCAATTTCGCTATCTTTCGATCCGCCAATCGGCCGTTCATCGCCCCTAACTGCGCTGTCAGAAGCAATCATGCTAGACAACCCCCGGACGGACCCCTGGTCTGCGTTATCTCTACCTGATCGGTCCATTTCGCCTCCGAAGAGTTTATGCAAACATCGATACGCACTGGCGAACACCCTAGAACAGCCTCGCGAGCCTTCCAAAGATGTTTATCCTTCGAGCGACCGTTAATTGCAGGTTGCCCCACAAGTCGTCGTTCGCCACTTTAAAACGTAACAGTGATGTAATGGAGCTTCCCACGTCCGTATCAATAGAGACTACTCATTGTTTCACATATTATGCCTTTGCAGTCGGAGCTACTTTAGAATAATTCCATTGTATATGATTTTTTTCATTTTTAACTTCCCGATTCATAGGGAAGTTACTGTAATTACCCCGAAAATCGAAAATCGAATTTTTACCAGATCTTAACGTTTCATGGTCATTGGAGTCATTTTAGACTATTTTTATCAAAATGTCGGTATGTGTGTGTGCGTATGTCCGTTTCTATGGTATCAAATTTTTCGTTAACGTTTTCAGAAAAAGTAACAACGCGATCGGAATGATGAATGATGCAATCGATGTGCCCCGCTGTAACTTAGAGCTGATTAGATTTTGGTCCATTTTGGTCAAGTAGTTTTTTAGTTTTTTTCGAAAGGAGTTGATTAAACATTGCAATTTATACGAAAGGCGTATCCACCGAAGAAGTAAACGTAACTATAAATATATATATATATATATATAAAAATTTTTTAATATATATATATATATATTTAGACATATTTTAAAAAAAAATTTTTTTTATATAATTAAAAAAAAATTTCTTTTTCCAATTATGCAACTAATGCTAATGTAACCGCTTACAATAATCGAAAATTATTCCAATGCAAGAGTGAGTTAATCATCGCCGAGAATACATTTTCAAAGAATATCGATGAAAGTACAAAAACATTTATATTACAATCTTTAAATAAACAATCAGTTCAAAACGAATTGTTAACTGAGATTAAATTGAAAATTAATATAAAATATATGATAATTAATAACATTGATGTTGAAGACGGATTGGTTAATGGAGCATGCGGAATATTAAAATTTATTACTTTTCAAGAAAATACTAAAATTCCGTCTATATTGTGGTTAGATTTTCAATTGGCCATAGTAGGAGCGAAAGTAAGAACTCGTTATCGTGATTATATGAAAAATGCAAATATAAATCAAAATTTAACACCAATAATAAAAAAATATCGAATCAAGTAAATATTTCGAGTGAAGAAAAATAAGAAATCACACGTAGTCAATTTCCAGTGGTTCCTGCTGAAGCGATTACGATTCATAAAAGTCAGGGACAAACATACGAGAAAGTATGTATGGATTTTAAAACATCAGAAATACGAACTTTACAAATGTTGTATGTAGCACTGAGCAGAGTTTCAAAATTGAGCGGTTTATATATTTTGAGAAAATTTAAATTAATAGTATCGAAGAAAACCGAGATCAATACTGCAAACCCGGATAATGATGAGTTGTATCGTTTGCGAAAAACTAATTAAGACAATTTATTTTGCAACATTAGTATGCTATAACAAGGAACCAAGCGAGAACGAGCATACGATATTGGTTTAATGCGACGCCATATAGCAAACATTTTGATAAGTAGAAAACTATTGAATTTCCCTGAAAACGTATAATCTTCTTAAAACGTACACTTAATAAATAATAATAATAATATACAGGAACTAACGAATCGGGAAGTTCTTTGTGTGGCTCGTGGAGAGTCACACACAAAAAGGAAGACATTAATAGCTGTGGGCCCTACTAGCCATGCGTACCACTAACATTCTCGCAAGAGCAGTCCTGCCCGCGAGCTCGCGAAGCGAGCGAGCAAAAACAACCCTACTCGCGAGCGAGCGAAGCGAGCGAGCAACAATAGCCCTCTAGTTTATTGTAAGAAGTTATATGATTTTATGTTAGTTAGAAAGATTCATCGTAAAACATTACTGGTTCAGTAATGCCGCGTAATATTCATGTATTTTAGGTGTTTCATACCTAAGATTTACGCTTTGTTGTTTAATCATGTGAATCGTTTCTAATAAAATCCTTTGATGTAAGTTGACTTCTTTTTCATTTTTCATTTTTTTTCCATTTTTAACCGGCTTCGAAAAAGGAGGAGGTTACTCAATTCGATCTCTATATGCCTTTTTCGCCTTTTTTTCTATGCATGTTCACCGATTACGCCGAGATGGATGGAGCAATCGGAACGAAATCTTTTGCATCTTGTAGAGTATGTCCCCGGGGGTGGTTCCGTGAAAAAAAATATTGCATTTTTTTATTCCTTACGATTTTATTTGCGGAAAAATGAATTATTTCACCTACTGATTTCCAAGTCCATCATATTCCAATGAAATCAGAATCAGCAACATCTGTCATTTGGAAAATTTTCAATTTTGCGCCGCTTCCGAAAAGATTCTATTGTATTTAAGTTCGTGTGTATTCACATCAATTAAATGGAAATTATTTCATACTTTTTAGTGCATTTTTTAGTGCGTTTTCATGGATATGAATTTGTTACAACACCTCATAATACTTAAATGTGTAGTAATTGATTAGATAGCAACATAATTAATAATGTAGACAATATTGTGAACAATGGTAATTTTAGTGGTGATTCCCAGCCACCCTCGATCTTTTCTGAACACTCGAAAACACCATAAAATCAAAGTGATGTGTAGAAATAAAAATTGAAATGCTGAGGTTTATGATGCGAGTGCTCTTCCAACCTTCTTGCAAAAATTCACTTGCAATTCTAGGAAAATAATTCCGTCTCCCGTTTCTGGTGTTAAACGAAGTCGCAATGCTGACTTATTACATACTTCCTATATTCGGCTAATGGTGATGCGGATGGAGGAGGTTACGATGTATGCAGTGAACTTTCGCTCGACGCTTTCGTAGATGATCGTTTTCAGTCCGGGCGCCTACTGTTTCTTCCACGTTTGGACTGCATTTTCCCGTGGAGGTCGCCTCGAAGGAAAAACCGGAGGAGAGCAGCGAGTCGGGCACCGAGTATCTGGCCGCGTTCCGAAAGTTTACGCGCAGCGTATTCCGTAAGGGCAGCGAGTGCGACGGACTCGGTCACGGTGGATGCACCTCCGACTCTAACCGCGGTTGCGACTTCGTCGTAGGAACCGGAGGAACAGCCGGGGTATAAAACCTGTGGCCCGTTGCAGCTCCGGGTTTGTTACGAGAGCCACGATTATACCGGGGGTAGCAGGGGGTGGAACCGGCAGCATACCTTAGTTGTCCGCTCGTAAAGCAACCCCGTATGCCTGTGAGTGCGTGCCCGGGTCTCTTTCTCTCTTTCACCGGTTCCGCTACATTCTCTCTTACCCTCCTTCAACGTCTGTATCCCAGCTATGGGACCACCGCGCACCGTCCGCCTCTCGCAAAGGCCGCGTCTCCGCGAAAGGAGTGTTTGTTAAACCGCAGGAATATGCATGAGAGGGCCAGCCGGCACGGAGTTATGCTACGATGATCTTAACGGTACTCGCGACCTTAAATATGTATACGAGCCGCCCTGGACATGGGTAATCGAAACCGAGGATCATCCCGCCGAGGGGCCAAACTGTGCTGTATGTACTACCCCGTGCTCGACGAAAGACTACCGTCCCGCTCCTGTAAATCACACGACAATTGTTGGCATACATCTAAAACGATAGCCAACCCCTAAACGCATCAGTTGCATTTCACGTTGTTTATTCTCAGGAATTTGTCTATTAATCGATGTTCAAAGGGTTGTCTGCACGCGCAACTATGACGTGCAACTACAAATACGAGGATAGTCTGAAAAGTTCTCTGCCCAGCATGGAAACAAGCATTTTTTCTGTCAAGTGTAGTTTTATTTTACAACATAGTCTCCTTTTACGTCGATACACTTTTAGTTAGTTGTTAGTAGTTGGCGAATGCGATGACCACCTCGTTCGATGAAATTCTCTGTCCTCCAAGCGAAACTTGAAGCTTAGGAAACAGGAAAAAGTCGCTGGGTTCCAGATCTGGTGAATACGGTGGGTGGTCAAGCAATTCGACGTGCAATTCGTGAATTTTGGGCAAGGCAACCGCCGAAGTGCGAGCAGATGCATTGTCTTGACGCAACAGCACTTTCTTTACAAAAACACTGACGTCGCCTGACACAAACGACTGCTAAACAACTGAGTGACCGTCCGAAATGCCTGAAATTTTTACAGGCATCATTCAAAGCATATTACTAGACTGCGGATCTTTATGCATTTATGGCTTCTTAAAATGTTCAGAAATGGCAAGAATATAAAATCCGATAGAATTTTGTACAATTTCCATTTGTTTTGAATCTACAAGGGATGTTTCCATTCAAAATATGATTTTATTTCATTCCACTTTCTTCAAATTTGTCGACGAAAATTCGAAAATGCATAAACATCCGCGTATAAATAACGCAACAATAAAATTTTGTGAAATGGGCTTTATTGTGTTGGCGGGTTAATTATTGTTCGAATAAACTTTTTCATAACGTTTTCTTCATATTTTTACTTGTTCTCCTTACTCCTGTAAGGACAGAAGTGTAAAATTAGTGATGCACTTTCAGAAGAACAATGACGTATTTATTATTTTATAAATTGAAATAACTTAAGAGTTGCAATAATAACCCACAATGTCTATAAACTACTCTCATAGAAAAATTAAACCGAACCTATAGGCCATTCTATTAAGTAAGACAAATTGGAATTATTTTTCTTTTGCTTGTCCCGTAAAATTTCAATTTTTGCAGTTGTGTCATTATAAGGTGAAGTGCCCTATGCCTGGACAGCATGTTTTTCTATTTTAAATTTTATCACTTTAACTAAACAAAAACAATTTCTTAAGAGTTTTAACATACAGTTCAGAGTTTGTAAAGTAATTTAAAATAAAAAAATCATCGTTTAGGTTAGTATCTTAATTGTATTAACAAGAATAATTCAAACCTATAGTTGGACATATTAAATCCAATCTAAGCTAGTACCTGGACAGAAGTAAAGCCTATATCGGAACAAATTCAATTTACGAGTTGATCGAGCGAACATAACCTAAAACGTTGGTTGGTGGCGCTGTTGCGCATGACGAATAGAAGATACTTTGCGTAATATGTAGTATTCTTATCATAGATTATAGTATTGTATTATTTAACCAAATATATATTTATTTTCATTTACTGTTTTAATAAATCTTGTCATAATACAACTTTTAAGGTTAGGTAGTAATACTGATAGATTTAAGATGTAAACACAAAGTATTATTAACGTCACAACCGGAATACATTTTCTACATACGTTATTCAAGCTAATAGAAGACTAATTATACGTACATGTAGTTAAATAATTTGCAAACAATGCGTTGATTTTATTCACAAACACGTGTCCGGCTTCAGGCGTAAGCACATTGCGTATGAGCTTAGAGTGGGACAGTTACTGTCATCGCGTCCCAGTATGGAGTACTTATATTTGAAAACAGCCCTAACCTTGGACATCTAATATTTCGATTAATAATTATTATTTACGTTAAGTTTGATTGCCAATTTATTTTAAAATATCAATATTATTATGCGTGATAATTATTTTTTGTCTGAGGGCTTAAATTATATCTTTTTTTCGAACAAAAGTTCGAACTATAAATGCACATGATCCGCATGTAAATAGGCTATTTTGTATACTGTTTTCAGATGAACTTTGAATTCATTTTTAAATTTCAATTGATGTCCCAATGAAATAATATTCACACCTACTTGTAGCTAAGGCCTCAGAATATATAATATAATTATTTAATCTCTTAATTACTGACTTTACTATGAAAATTAAATTGTCCAGATTTAGGTATCACTTTTGGACTGTCCAGACTTAGGGTACTTCACCTTACAATTTCGAAAATAAAATATTTCTATTTTAACAATCCGAACCTCGAAATAAAATATTTCTATTTCAACAATTTGATCCGCGAAATAAAATATTTCTATTTTAACAATCCGAACCTCGAAATAAAACATTTCTATATCAACAATTTGATCCGCGAAATGAAATATTTCTATTTTAACAATATGAAACACGAAATTAAATATTTTACTTTGTGCATTGTTAGAATACTCTGAGAAACCGCGTAATTTTACCATGTCTATCTTATCGTTAAGAAACGATTTACACTCACAAATGTATTGAATTCGAACCATTATTTTCAGCAATAATACAACTATCATTTAAATTTTAAAAAATTGAAATTGAAAATAAAGACAAAATACAAATACTTTCAATATTCTTCAATTAAAATACTATTTTCAAAAAAAATTAAGTTTGATTCCCAATTTATTTTAAAATATCAATATTATTATGCGTGATAATTATTTTTTGTCTGAGGGCTTAAATTATATCTTTTTTTCTAACAAAAGTTCGAACTATAAATGCACATGATTTGCATGTAAATAGGCTATTTTGTATACTGTTTTCAGATGAACTTTGAATTCATTTTGAAATTTCAATTGATGTCTCAATTGAATAATATTCACACCTACTTGTAGCTAAGGCCTCTGAATATATAATATAATTATTTAATCTCTTAATTACTGACTTTACTATGAAAATTCAATTGTCCAGATTTAGGTATCACTTTTCGACTGTCCAGACTTAGGGCACTTCACCTTATCTCGAAATATTTTCTAAAGCTGAAAATAATATACGGATATCCTCTTAATATTTGCGATTTCTTCACTGTTTTCAATTTCATCTGCTCAGTTTCTCCATAATAAATTTGGACTTCTCTGAAATTATTCAGAGTTAAATTAAACTGCAAAGTATCGATATATTGATTTCTTTAATTTTCGATAAAATTATAATATAATAATTATAATATAAAATTCAATTGTCCAGATTTAGGTATCACTTTTGGACTGTCCAGACTTAGGGCACTTCACCTTACTTCCGGAGCAGCGATATTACATCGTAGTCACCTTCATGTCGAGGCTGAAAACTTTTCAGACGACCCCCGTCGTAAGGGCGAGGCGTAGCAGGATCGCTTCTCTCGGACCTGGTCGAACATCCAGTGACATATTCTCGTCGCGGCCGCGTTTATAGTCGCGCGCATATACGTACGACATATGGTGGTTGGCACGGTGCTTGGCCCCCATACGAGGACTCTGCTGAGACTTCTCTAGGGCAGGGTTCAGCCCTTGGCTCACCTCCCCCTGGCCCACCCCCACCCTGAGAGTCCTCATGAGTTTTCAATGAGATTAGCGGCCCATCTGTGCGCGGACCGACCCCATCGTCGAGCTGATCGTCGAGCACGGACAAAGCTAGTCAACCTGCTCAGCGCCCGTACGCTAGCTCTCGCCATGGGGGTCTCCTCTGCTTCATGGTGTATGCGCGCATCGCCTGCACTTGCCGCGCGCAAAACCGATCCCCTTCGCCCCCTGTCCTACAGCCTTCCGTTCTCCCGGTGGTGGTTATAGAAAATACCGAGTTTTTTTCGCCGCCCCCATCATATGGTCGCATTTAAAGTCGCCGAAGACCGCAATGCTTATGGGAATCGGTGAAACCTGATAGACCACTCGACTTGTCCGCGCTCCGCTCGCCGTCGCATAATTTTCCAATATTTCTGCGCGTGACTGGACGTTCACTTGTCTTCATTAAAACTAATCGTCTTCTAACCGTAAGTGCACAAAGTTGGAAAATATTTTTACATAGGTTCTCATTAACATGAAAAATTGTCGTCGCGTTGCCAAGACCAAGGAGAGGAGATGAACAACAAGTTTTTTTAGCTTGAATATAAGTTATGAAATATATAATAAAAATAGAAATGTTCTCGAAGTCTGTAACAAGACGGAGAACACTTGACTAAAAAAGTGCTGTTAGGTTAACACAATCGAGAAACCAATACACCGCGATTTGTTGTTTAAATAAAATGATAAGCTGGCAAGTGCACAGTGTCTAGAGACGAAGAAGCGTAAGTAGCATTTAAATATGAAGCCGCAAGTGGTTATTGTTAATTTTCGAAGCAACAAAAATCCGAGGAAAAAGCGAATATAGAACTATCGGGAAAACATTGCGGAAAGCCGCAAAAGCAGGCCGATTAAAGAGCGAAACGGTATCGATCCCTGTACAGAGCGGGGGCCACGGTGCTCCAGAGCTCCGGGGGCTTCGTATTTGGGTCCATGGTGGCCCATATGGAGCCTGCCGAGCGCATATGTTGCGACAACGCCGCTAACGACCTGCCTTCGGCCTCCGTAATGCTAAACTGCGGTTCGATTCTCACCCCATGAAACTAAATAACCATTCGATTGTCATTGGTAAATAGGTAATCAGGCCCGTATCATCTCGAATCCGCAAATCCTTCGAATCTGGTCTGGTTGTTCATCGAACCAAAGAAATCCGATTGCCCTCTGTGTCCGAAATTTAACCGAACACCTTCGCCACAACCTCGCGACATTCGATAAAGTGAAAAATCATCTCTGAAGAATAAAATAGAATTCCGGAAAGGTGAAGGCGAACGGTCACAGGTTAGGGTGAAAGCGTAAAATAAATCAGGGAGGCAAAGTGTCCGCGATTTTCGACGAAAGACCGGCGAAGAAGCAATCTTAGGGGGTCCCTTAAATGATTTGGCCAAGCGAAATCCCGCGACGGCATCGCCCTCCTCGCTTTTTCGTGAACCTGCGGGTCTAAACGAGTTACGTATTATAGCTCGAGGGGGCGGAGGGGGTCGTCCATGGGGTGAACTGAACTAGCACTCGATATACCAGGTTGTATGTTCTGGCCGTGCCATCTGGCGCGCTATTATACGAGTATTTTAATTTAATTAACTCGGCCGCTCGTCGATCGATATTATCGGCGCTTTCCCGGGATTAAGCTTGTACGCGGACCACCGGCGAATTCGAATCTGCCGTTTAATTAGGATTTCGGGCCGGCAACGCGAGCAACAGATTTTATGGAAACGAACCACAAGCGCCATACCGAGCTGAGCCGAGCCGAGCCGCCACCGGGGTTCGATCGAATCACCTGTTTTTTTCATTCATCCGCTTTTCCAAACGTACCTTCACTATTTCCTGCTATTTCAGGAGCGTCTTATGGAACCGTTGCATTTTTAAGATTCTAAAAGCAAAAGTAATATCTCGCAAGGTGTCCCAAATTCCTTTAACCCTGTCAGGACGAATGTCGACATGGTACTGACTTTGGGATTGTGCACTTAATTCCTGATGCTGCAAGCTAATAATTCAGTTACGCACATCGGCACAAAATTTTCATTTTTCCCGGTATTGATGATTATTAGACTGCGCATCTTTATGCAAAATAAAAATTATCTGCAGCGATTGTAAGAATTAGAAACCAAATCTAGGTGCACGGTAGTGCACCAGCCAAGTTCTCGCACTGCCTCCTTTTACACGAAACAACTTATGCCACGAGCAACCATTCTCCTTATTTCCTTCTCTCGACAGACTCACATATTTTTATTATTTACATTGTCGAAGTGAAACACTTCTGCGACAAACGTGAAATATTACAGAGTAGATCTTGTTGGACTTTGAGGTGCCACTTCCAGGCAGATAGAGAAATCTAGGTGCACGGTAGTGCATCAGCCATGTTCTCGCACTACCTCCTTTTACACGAAACAACTTATGTCACGAGCAACCATTCTCCTTATTTCCTTCTCTCGACAGACTCATATATTTTTATTATTTACATTGTCGAAGTGAAACATTTCTGCGACAAACGTGAAATATTACAGAGTAGATCTTGTTGGACTTTGAGGTGCCACTTCCAGGCAGATAGAGAAATCTAGGTGCACGACAGTGCATCAGCCATGTTCTCGCACTACCTCCTTTTACACGAAACAACTTAGCCGGATTATATCGAATCTAGTTTTTAATTTTGAAAGTGACGTAAATCCATTCTTAGTAAGAAGCCACGTATTATTCACTTAATAATTGTTATTATTTTTCTTAGATACACTTAAGGAGTGTGATACATTGGTATCCTATACGTATATTTCTAATTTCATTGAAACGCAATTTCAATTTAAACTTAAATGGACTTAGGCCACTTTCAAAATAAACGACTCATATATCCTCTTGTAAATTCAGAAAAAAAGATATGGTCATAGCAGAGCTATAAATTGATCGAATACCATGCATTACAATTTTAAAGAACGACATGTATCAAATTAATCCAGGTGCACGGTAGTGCACCAGCCAAGTTCTCGCACTGCCTCCTTTTACACGAAACAACTTGGCCGTTTTTTAGAGGCTTATAACTCGGGACTGGAGGTAGATGGAGAGATGTAATTTCGTATGCTTGTTAAATGCTATCATGTTTCGATATTGACAAAACATTAATCTTCCAACATTAGTAGATTCCGAGATATACGACCTCAAAAATCGCTAAATTTGTCACTGAATGACTGACTGACAGATCGTCAAAACCTTTTGGGTACTTCCCATTGACCTACAAGCTTGAAATTTGGTACATAGGTCCACCATAACAAACACTCAAAGGAATAATTATCAAAGTTTGAAATTTTACGCCGTAAAGGGGTTGTATTGAAAAGAAAACATCACGAAATAGGTACGTAGGATAGAACATAGCAGCATAACATACATAAGTATACGTTTTATCAGCTTCGAAGTCGCAACAAATACTGATGAAAAAAACGATCGCTCTAACGTAAACAAAAGAAACTGCACCGAGCATCGTCTATAGCGGCGCACAGTGGAACCTTTCGTCCAAATCGGAGACAATATCAAAGAACTTTCGATAGAAATGAGGTAGAGCGATGAAATTTTTTTTAAATTATAGCTGAAACTTGGCAGAATATGGGAAAAATAGGGAGATTGCGGTACAAACGTTTCATAAACTTGAGAAAATTCGTTAAACTCTAACAATTTCAAGAAAATTGCGGTTTTTCCAATAACACGGGCGGAAAAAATTTTTTTTTAACAAGCCGCACATCATTTCCTGTAGATTTCTTCACGCTGATTTTAAATCTGGTCTCAAAATTTGCCTACGACCTCAAGATTTTACGAGAAATCGATTTTTGTGAACGAATTGTTTAAAGAATTTTCTCAAGGTTATAAAAAGTTCGTACCATAATCTTCCTATTTTTCCCATATTCTGCCAAGTTTCAGCTTTAATTTTTTAAAAATTTCATCGCTCTACCTCATCTCTATCGAAAGTTCTTGGATTTTGTCTCCGATTTGGACGAAAAGTGCCACTGTACGGCGGGTGGCAAACGGATTCGAGCGTCGCCGGCAGAATGTTAATCTTCGATACATTGAATTTCAATTTGGTCTTGCAGATTAGAAAAGAATTTTTTTTTCTTTGATACCTACTTGATAATTGATGAAATTTCTACAAAAATTGATGAAATCCCAACAAAAACATCCTGTAAACAGAAGCCAAGTTCCTATCGCCGTAAAAAGTCGTGACATCAAACAAAATGCGGCCAAGTTCGTTAGCTTAGAAATACCTGTTGCAATTTTGAAAAAAGCGTTTGTAAAAATTAGTTTAAAAGAACACTATTTAATTTTTAAAGAGTCACATGAAGGGCTAAATTATCAAACTGGGCCGTTACTTCTTAAACCAATGGCCATAAAAGGTGTTAGGTAGCGGCCAAGTTTGAATAATTTAGGCCTCCATGTAACTCTTTAAACATTAAATACCGTTCTTTTAAACTAATTTTGACAAACGCTTTTTTCACTATTGCAAGAGGTATTTCTAAGCTAACGAACTTGGCCGTATTTTGTTTGATCTCACAACTTTTTACGGCCATAGGAACTTGGCTCCTGTTCATAAGACGTTCTCGTTGGGTTGTATATTACTTCTTCCCTTAATGATTTGAATAGTTATTAATTCAGTTATTAAAATTTTCCAACAACTTTGAATTTCATCCACTCAATTCTGCTATAAATGCATAAAGATCCGCAGTCTACGAATTAGTGTCTCTTCGTCTTCGTCATTAGTCTACACTGAGAAAAAAAAGTAGTTACTTTTAACACGCGTGTTATTGTAATTTTTTTACTTCGATGAATATCAATGTATTGTTTTCAATAGTATGAAATTTAGAAGCAAATCGTGATGCATTTGAATTGTCTATCATGAAATGATTGAAAATATTATTTGATTCAATACCGTATATTATTATTCGTAATATTTATTTTTTTCCTTCGATCAGATATGTTGTTAAAAAAATTTGGGAATTGGTTTGAGGCCATATCTTATTTTTTTGAAAACATTGATGGTCAAGCTATTGGCTTATATGATTCGCGGAAATAAGTTTTGCTATTGAAATTCAATAGTATTAAATATTAAAATAAGTTCATATGATATTGGCACTATTCAATAGTACATCTTATTGAATCAACATATATTTTTTTCTGTTTCGACAGGATTTTTTTCTCAGTGTGCGCATTTTAGATGCATCAGATCCGCATTCTACGAATTAGTCTCTTCGCCTCGGTTCAACACAGTTGCAGTACAGTGAAAAAAGATACGGAACGCGAAAGACGCAGAAATCTTTCGCAAGATCAAGATTGCATAAGAAGCGTTTTCCGTCTCCGAAGTGTCTTGGTCGAGAGGAGGTTGTTTAGCGGGGTTTTCCGCGTGCTCTCCCCGAGCAGACACACTCGGTGTATTCCTGTATTTACAACATATTTGCGGGAGCGCGAACACAGCTCTTTGTCATAGCCGAGTGATTTTCGGGTCGGCAATGGTCCCGCTGAAGAGAGCCAGTGCGCCATTGTGCGCTCTCTGGGGGTCATTGTGATCGACTGTGCCCCCGTCCATACTGTGCAGCGCACTTCCCCTGCTCGTGCATCTGTCCTCAATCAGCGGCCCACGAAAATGGGATATATACGTCCGTCTCGCCGGCGAACTATTGACCTCGGCATCTAAGAGCGTGTTCGCATTGTCTGGTTTTCATCGTCCCATCGACGAACCAATGTTGCACGATTATCATTCGGCGTAACGCCAACTTCTCCCTCGCACTATTTATTACGTCTCCAATCGAGTAACAATAAAATCGCGTAATAAAATGGATAACGAGCAAGATGATGTTTGGAGAATTTGTAGCTCTTCTATGAGAATATCTTCTCTCCGATTTCACGAGAGGATAAATCGCATTTAATAGAATAATGTAACCGCGAAGTAATAAATTGTAATAAATTCTGTATACGCAACATCTTCGACGGAAAGAAATTTTATTAACAATTCGTCGTGGGGTTGCTCGGGAAAGAAAAAGCTGGAGCAAAATGAAGGACAGCTAGGGGAGGATTCCGGTCGTATCATTAACTCGTCCAGGATTGTTCTTCCTCGTTGAACGGATTCAAAAGTGAGGAGAATCGCGAGCGACAGGACACGCCCGGGACAAAAACAACCCCGCCTCGGTTGGTTGAGGACGAGGGGGGAGGGGAGGGGTGGCCGGGTGCAACGAAGAATAGGGCGCACTTAACTCGGGGCTGCTTAAACAGTTGTTTGATCGGTATTATGCATTAGCATGTGGCTGGTGCCAGTGCTTATTAGCGGCGCGGTGTCGGAAGAAGCGCGCGTTACACCCCTTGTTGCTGTACCTGCAGGTGCTTGCCGGGACCTGCTTGTATCTTCCGTATTAACGTGTTCAACGCCGAACCTATTACGCTTAACATTCCGTTTATGCCGCGCGCGACAGCGTCGACTGTTAAAACACACACGAAAGATAGCTTCATTCTTCCAGGCAGATCTAGCAAACACTTAAACCATTGTCGACTGTTAAAACACAAACGAAAGATAATTTCATTCTTCCAGGCAGATCTAGCAAACACTTGCTCATGGAATCGAGGAAGCTGACAGGACCGGACGGAGTTACTTCGTTGAAAGCAGAGCTGGGGAAATAGTATCTTAAATAGTAAATAGTAAGTAGTCATAGTTATTTTAAAGCATGTATACAACTTTGAAAATAAAATATTTTATTTGTTGCAGTAATTTTTGAAAATCAAATGATTTATTTGAGGCAGTAATTTTTTTTTGAAAATAGTATTTTAATTGAAGAATATTGAAAGTATTTGTATTTTGTCTTTATTTTCAATTTCAATTTTTTTAAATTTAAATGATAGTTGTATTATTGCTGAAAATAATGGTTCGAATTCAATACATTTGTGAGTGTAAATCGTTTCTTAACGATAAGATAGACATGGTAAAATTACGCGGTTTCTCAGAGTATTCTAACAATGCACAAAGTAAAATATTTAATTTCGTGTTTCATATTGTTAAAATAGAAATATTTTATTTCGCGGATCAAATTGTTGATATAGAAATGTTTTATTTCGAGGTTCGGATTGTTAAAATAGAAATATTTTATTTCGCGGATCAAATTGTTGATATAGAAATGTTTTATTTCGAGGTTCGGATTGTTAAAATAGAAATATTTTATTTCGCGGATCAAATTGTTGAAATAGAAATATTTTATTTCGAGGTTCGGATTGTTAAAATAGAAATATTTTATTTTCGAAATTGTAAGGTGAAGTACCCTAAGTCTGGACAGTCCAAAAGTGATACGTAAATCTGGACAATTGAATTTTCATAGTAAAATCAGTAATTAAGAGATTAAATAATTATATTATATATTCTGAGGCCTTAGCTACAAGTAGGTGTTGAATATTATTTCATTGAGACATCAATTGAAATTTAAAAATGAATTCAAAGTTCATCTGAAAACAGTATACAAAATAGCATATTTACATGCGAATCATGTGCATTTATAGTTCGAACTTTTGTTAGAAAAAAAGATATAATTTAAGCCCTCAGACAAAAAATAATTATCACGCATAATAATATTGATATTTTAAAATAAATTGGCAATCAAACTTAACGTAAATAATAATTATTAATCGAAATATTAGATGTCCAAGATTAGGACTGTTTTCAAATATAAGTACTCCATACTGGGACGCGATGACAGTAGCTGTCCCACTCTAAGCTTGTACGCAATGTGCTTACGCCTGAAGCCGGACACGTGTTTGTGAATAAAATCAACGCATTGTTTGCAAATTATTTAACTACATGTACGTATAATTAGTCTTCTATTAGCTTGAATACCGTATGTAGAAAATATATTCCGGTTGTGACGTTAATAATACTTTGTGTTTACATCTTAAATCTATCAGTATTACTACCTAACCTTAAAAGTTGTATTATGACAAGTTTTATTAAAACAGTAAATGAAAATAAATATATATTTGGTTAAATAATACAATACTATAATCTATGATAAGAATACTACATATTACGCAAAGTATCTTCTATTCGTCATGCGCAACAGCGCCACCAACCAACGTTTTAGGTTATGTTCGCTCGATCAACTCGTAAATTGAATTTGTCCCGATACAGGCTTTACTTCTGTCCAGATACTAGCCTAGATTGGATTTAATATGTCCAACTATAGGTTGGAATTATTCTTGTTAATACAATTAAGATACTAACCTAAACAATGATTTTTTTATTTTAAATGACTTTACAAACTCTGAACTGTGTGGTAAAATTCTTAAGAAATTGTTTTTGTTTATTTAAAGTGATAAAATTTTAAATAGAAAAACATGCTGTCCAGGCATAGGGCACTTCACCTTATATCTTATTTAAAATACTATTTTCTTCAAGCAAAATAAAATCTAAAATATTAAATAGTATTCCAAATATTTGTTTCGCGAAATAATGCCCACCTCTGGTTGGAAGCGATAGTTGATTAGACCCTGTACACGTAAACGATTATGATCGCCGTAGGGCTCGGCGTGGCGTTGCACACGTTAGGTGGTTCTTCCCGGGGAAGATGAGAGGAAAAAGCGGATACTGGCTTCCGGCCATAGGCAATCTTCCCGGATTCTCGCGCGGGAAAAAGGAGGAAACATATCCCTCGAGAAGAGCGGCATCGCGACGAGGATCTAGTCGAGCACGTTCTCCTTTGTCGGGTTAGCGAGCTCCAGAGAAATAGAGGGCTAGAGAGAGAGAGAGCTAGAGAGAGTGTGTGTATACGAGAGCGAGAGAGAGAGAGAGAGAAAGGTCGAAACCTAGGTATAATATTCCGGATATTAAATCGCTTTTAAATCGGCTTAGCGTTAACTAGTGGCACTTTAAGCTGCCCGGTGAAATGATTATCAGGGCTTCCCACTCCGTCGACCCGGCTAGCTGTTATCGCCCGTTGATTAATTGTTATGCAATATGACGTCACACACGCCCGCCTACCCGGATTAGAATCCCGCGGTGGAGCATCACGGCGACTGCCACGGTCTCTCCCACCCCCTATCGTTCTCAGGCTGGCTCTCTCTCGGACGTACGCGCCCTCCGACATAGTCTTCGTCGTTCGTTCACGGGAACCGCGTTGCATATAGAACCGGAGGGAGAGGCGCGAAGTTTCCGGCTAATCCTACGAATTTGAGCCAACCGAACATAGGACGCTGATGAATATTGATACAGACGCGGCGGACACCTACCCCCTGTCTACCTCGCCTATGCCTAGCCTGAACCTCGCCTCGCACACGCCTCGCTCTACCAACACACCTTGCCTGGCTTCTTCCTCCTCGGCCCGCCTCGAGCTGAGAAACGCAAGGTGTCGAAGTGCATCCGGAATGCACGCCGACGAAAGACACTCCTTCCACCGCTCCCTGCGACCTCGCGATCTTCGTGTCTCCGGAACAGGCACGACTCGCCTCGAGGATCACTGTTGCATTAGGTTGTTAGGTTAACTCTTAGGAAACGTTTCGATCGAGAAATGCGATCTTGAAACTTTGAGGTACAAAGCTACACCTCAACACTGAACGTAGCACGGTTCTAGATCTTTTATTTCACAATTAATGGAATTATAAAGAAGCTTTCATAAGAAATGATTTCATAAATACCTTTATTAGAGCACGTATTATAATCTCGCAAAGTCTAAGTAGATTAACTCCAGTCGTTTTTGTAAGGAAACCACGTGCCTCTTACTTTTATAATAGTTTTATCTTTATTGAATAATTTTACTTTTAAATAAAGTTCATTTCGACGTCAATCAACACGACTGTCGTGTGTTCATTTTATATGTCCGGAAAAATAACTTCTTAATAGTAGCATTACGTGCTTTTTCGTGAAAATGTGGTGATTAATTAAACATATTAGTCGTTGATGGTAGAAAGAACTACAATATCAAGATAACGAATTATTAATTGCGATTGACGATTCAAGTGGAATATTCGTCAAACGTTGATCAAATTTTTGCCCAACTCTGGACTGGATCTTCGCGTGAGATAGAAATTGTTTGCATTGATTGCAAGACGTAGGAATCGAGTAGGAATTTATTTCTCTCTTCGGTGGTCTCGCTAAGAAGCCGTAAAGGGTGTATCGATATTCTTGCGGTTACGGATCGTGAAAGGGTAATCTGTTTGAGAAGCGAATAAAGAAGGTAGATCACAGAATGGCGTAGTGTCGTGCGATTCGAAGCGTCGTGCAGGCCGGTAACCTTGCTCTATTATTCCCCTAAATAAAAGAAACCATAAATCGCGGGTGTACGGGGCCGTGGAGGAGCCACGGTGCGGGCTCCATTATATCTTTCGCGATGAACGGTGCCCTTCTTCGTCGGCCATTATGCCGCGGAGAGATAGTAAGGAAGGAGCCACCCCTTTATCTCGACAGACTCCGCGGAGAGAGAGAGACTAATGCCCGGAAATCAAGGGTTAATTCCTCGGCGTCGTAAAGCATTTTATCTGGCCCCGGTTTCAGGACTCCTGCGCTACACCGTGCCATGCCGCCGCCACGCGGGAAATATTAAAATATAGCGATACAACGACAGATACTAACGTGGCCGCTCACTTTTCCGAAATGGCGAACCGCGAACGTAATCTCGTGGATATCATAGCGATCGTGTTTTCACTGTTTCAAATAACGCCAATAAGTTTATTTCATAAATGCATAACATTCTATTATACACTCCTCAAAGGAATTAAGGCATCACCTCTGCGAACCCGAAAAATTGCTACTAGTTAGTTTACATGATCATAATTCCGGCCAAAATTGCTGCAGCGATATCGTTAAACAATGGTTTGAAAGCGTGAAACCTCTAGTTTCGGATGCTTCGTTTCAAATTGTTGCTATGTCGGTTTTTTGCAAAGTTATAGCGAGATAAAGACAACACAGGCGGTTAACAAAAATGTTGTGCAACTTTGTAACATCACACGAGGAGAAACAAATTTTTTTGATAAATCGTATTGATATCATTTGGAAGGGCTATCTTTCCTGTGTAAAACGTGTGGTTGTTGATTTTTGTGCGATTTTTTTTGTTCGAGTTATTCAACATTGAAGTAAATATTGGCTTTATAACTTTAGCTGGCTCCAGAAAGCGAAAAAATTATCGTAGAATCTTGTGCAAAAAAGCAATAGAAGGAGCGTTTCTTTCTCTTCGAGGCACTTCTTTTGTTTTTTTCAATTTCATTAACATTTCGATATATCAGGTGTTTCTGAAAATATGCTTAAAATATGCAGAATTTCCATTTTTCCTTTAACTCGCTATATCTCGGCAAGAAATGATCCCAGTACCATGTTCCGAAAGTCAGATTGAAGCAGAGATTCTGCTGATTCGATTGAGCACCCCATGAACTCGCTGCGACAATTTTTTACCTATGGCAGCTGTGTTTGAAGTTAGAGATTCGCAGAAATTACCGCGCCGCGTACAGCGGCTGCCTGACATCTCTGAATACACTCGTTTATGAATATCAGCCCACACACACACACACACAAACATACACAAAAAAGCGTGTATGTTATTCATAAACACACGTTATTAAAATTGTTAATTAAGTAGTCAGTGTCAATTTTGGCCAGAGTTATGATTATGTAAAGTAGTAGCAATTTTTCGGGTTCGCAGATCCCTTAATTCTTTTGAGGAGTGTAGTAATTAGCTACCAAGTTGCCAAAAAGGATGGCGGAAGAACAACAATAACGATGGATCGACAACAATGATGAATATTTCGATGGTCTCAGAATTGTTTCCGAGTAAACGTGATTGTTCCATCGTTGTTACAGTGTATGAGAACACACAGAACGCTAGGAGACCATAATGATTTCACAGGCGCACAATGCGAACACGCCAGGCTGGAAAGGGGCGCGGACCTTCGACACCTGATCCCCACTAAAGATCGTATCTGGAAAATTGGATTCGGTGTCAGGGTGACCGCTGAAACGTATAAGCAGCTCGTAAAATACTTTTTAGCGCCCGACCGACTTCGCCGCGGAGGATTAAGCTTTGCGGACAGATAAGAATTCCGAATCTGGATCGACGAGCATTTATTCACCCCCCGGAGGATCGTAACGATTAACCGACGGTCCCTGACTCGACTCGCGCGAATATTCAATCAGAACCGATCTTTCTCGTCCACGGAACTCGGAGCAGGATGTCTCCGCTGGATTCGACGGTCGATCGAGAACGACGATTCTCATTTTTTAACCCTCGTCCGTCTCTCGTCTCAGTTTCAGCGCGACTCTCTTCTCGCTTCTTGAAACGCTGTGCGCGAAGGTGTATGAAGAGAAGATCGAGAAATATCCTGCTAAGGTGAAGTGCCCTATGCCTGGACAGCATATTTTTCTATTTTAAATTTTATCACTTTAAATAAACAAAAACAATTTCTTAAGAGTTTTAACATACAGTTCAGAGTTTGTAAAGTCATTTAAAATAAAAAAATCATTGTTTAGGTTAGTATCTTAATTGTATTAACAAGAATAATTCAAACCTATAGTTGGACATATTAAATCCAATCTAAGCTAGTACCTGGACAGAAGTAAAGCCTATATCGGGACAAATTCAGTTTACGAGCTGATCGAGCGAACATAACCTAAAACGTTGGTTGGTGGCGCTGTTGCGCATGACGAATAGAAGATGCTTTGCGTAATATGTAGTATTCTTATCATAGAACATAGTATTGTATTATTTAACCAAATATATATTTATTTTCATTTACTGTTTTAATAAAACTTGTCATAATACAACTTTTAAGGTTAGGTAGTAATACTGATAGATTTAAGATGTAAACACAAAGTATTATTAACGTCACAACCGGAATACATTTTCTACATACGGTATTCAAGCTAATAGAAGACTAATTATACGTACATGTAGTTAAATAATTTGCAAACAATGCGTTGATTTTATTCACAAACACGTGTCCGGCTTCAGGCGTAAGCACATTGCGTATAAGCTTAGAGTGGGACAGTTACTGCCATCGCGACCCAGTATGGAGTACTTATATTTGAAAATAGCCCTAATCTTGGACATCTAATATTTGGATTAATAATTATTATTTACGTTAAGTTTGATTGCCAATTTATTTTAAAATATCAATATTATTATGCGTGATAATTATTTTTTGTCTGAGGGCTTAAATTATATATTTTTTTCTAACAAAAGTTCGAACTATAAATGCACATGATTCGCATGTAAATAGGCTATTTTGTATACTGTTTTCAGATGAACTTTGAATTCATTTTGAAATTTCAATTGATGTCTCAATGAAATAATATTCACACCTACTTGTAGCTAAGGCCTCAGAATATATAATATAATTATATAATCTCTTAATTACTGATTTTACTATGAAAATTCAATTGTCCAGATTTAGGTATCACTTTTGGACTGTCCAGACTTAGGGTACTTCACCTTACAATTTCGAAAATAAAATATTTCTATTTTAACAATCCGAACCTCGAAATAAAATATTTCTATTTCAACAATTTGATCCGCGAAATAAAATATTTCTATTTTAACAATCCGAACCTCGAAATAAAACATTTCTATATCAACAATTTGATCCGCGAAATAAAATATTTCTATTTTAACAATATGAAACACGAAATTAAATATTTTACTTTGTGCATTGTTAGAATACTCTGAGAAACCGCGTAATTTTACCATGTCTATCTTATCGTTAAGAAACGATTTACACTCACAAATGTATTGAATTCGAACCATTATTTTCAGCAATAATACAACTATCATTTAAATTTTAAAAAATTGAAATTGAAAATAAAGACAAAATACAAATACTTTCAATATTCTTCAATTAAAATACTATTTTCAAGAAAAAATTACTGCCTCAAATAAATCATTTGATTTTCAAAAATTACTGCATCAAATAAAATATTTTATTTTCAAAGTTGTATACATGCTTTAAAATAACTATGACTACTTACTATTTACTATTTAAGATACTATTTCCCCAGCTCTGCTTTCAACGAAGTAACTCCGTCCGGTCCTGTCAGCTTCCTCGATTCCATGAGCAAGTGTTTGCTAGATCTGCCTGGAAGAATGAAATTATCTTTCGTTTGTGTTTTAACAGTCGACAATGGTTTAAGTGTTTGCTAGATCTGCCTGGAAGAATGAAGCTATCTTTCGTGTGTGTTTTAACAGTCGACGCTGTCGCGCGGCATAAACGGAATGTTAAGCGTAATAGGTAATAACTATAAATGCACATGATTCGCATGTAAATAGGCTATTTTGTATACTGTTTTCAGATGAACTTTGAATTCATTTTTAAATTTCAATTGATGTCTCAATGAAATAATATTCACACCTACTTGTAGCTAAGGCCTCAGAATATATAATATAATTATATAATCTCTTAATTACTGATTTTACTATGAAAATTCAATTGTCCAGATTTAGGTATCACTTTTGGACTGTCCAGACTTAGGGCACTTCACCTTACCTCGAAGTATTTTCTAAAGCTGAAAATAATATACGGATATCCTCTTAATGTTTGCGATTTCTTCACTGTTTTCAATTTCATCTGCTCAGTTTCTCCGTAATAAATTTGGACTTCTCTGAAATAATTCAGAGTTAAATTAAACTGCAAAGTATCGATATATTGATTTCTTTTATTTTCGATAAAATTTGTTTAGCGCCGCGTGGATTTGTCAGGACGGAGTAAACGAAAAGCTGGAAAAATGAGGGACGAACGAGGGTTAAAGATTCTCCGTTGAACATCGCGGGACCCTTTAGAACGGGCAACCAGCGAAATATCTCCTCGGAAAGTCATTCTTTCCATGGCAATGGAGTCAATTCGGGTCAGCGAATTGCCTTATTGAGGAGCAGGCCGGAGGGACCTTCAGCGTCTCAGATGGAACGCAAAATCGAGTTACGTCGACGCCATCGCCGCTGCAATAAGTGACGTAGGAAAGGTGCCGAGACGGTATACGTCGAGCGATGGCTATTACCGCCCCCGATTCGCCCGGAGAATTTTTGTCATTGTCGAATATGGAATTTTCCCATCTCGCGTCCCGATCTACTAATTTGCCCTTGTAACTATCGCCTCTGTCCTTGCCGTGCTATCCAACTTGAATAGAAACCGCAAATGCTGAAACGAAAGCTAGAGAACTGTTGAACCGGTGGGAAAATAATCTCGGTATTTTGCTAATTTCTAATTTTTAATAACAGGATGCTCTCTGTTTCTCCTACCGAGGGATATTAGAAGTAGAATCGGTGCTAAATTAACACGAAATTCTCGCGAAGCGAATCGCAAAGGGACGCAGCGAGGAAAAATGGTTGGAAAATGGATTCGCGCTCCCGCTGCAGAATTCAAAGGTATACAAGGGACGGGAAATGAAATTGAGAAGCCGGACGAGCACGTTGGCGGTGTGGGGAACGGTGTCGGAGTGTCGGGACAGCAGGGTGGTCGGCCGATGACGTAAAAAAGCGCCCCGGGGACGACGCGGTCGCTGGGAATAAGGCGCGGAGACGTTTATTCGCTCGGACAGGAGCCGAGTGACCGAGTCAAGTTGAACGTACAGCTTGGTCACACTCGGTTTCATCTAATAAAAAGGCAAGACTTCTCTATCCTTCTGCGATTCCCCCGAAACCACCCCGGGAGTCCGGAGTGTGCTCCACTTTCGGCTCCACGGCTCCAGCCGGCCTCAGGCGCGGGCGTCGAGCTTCGTCTCCACGAACCTACGGATGTACCGGTGAATATCAACAATCTTCGCTTTCCTTTCATCCGAATCACTATCTTTTATTATTATTAAGCGTCTGAAATCTTGGAGGAAGTCGCCTGAGGTACTTATGTACCGTTTAGTGCATTCATAAAAAGGTTGTTCTGATTTAAAGCGTGTGGAATCAGTTATGCTCCTTTCTGTGTGTTCATTGCTTTAAACTGTGCTTGCCCATTTTTGTCATAAATGCATAAAATCGGCAGTCTAGTCGTGACTATCATCTGCTAAATTGTTCGAATATTCCATAGAGGAGGCACATCGCGTTCAACAAAAGATTTGAAGAATGGAGCTGAGCACCGAATAAAATGCTGGCAGCGGCCGTATTATATTAATAAAATTGAATGTCTTGTGGAGGTTGCGAGGTCCACGAGCACTCGTATTTCTCGGAGAGATCTACCCGTGTACGAGGGGTGTCGAGGGTCCACGGGAGCACTCGGGAACCCTCTCGAAGACCTCCGACCGTCGCGCACCGTCGTCGTCGTCGCCGTGATTTTTTCTCGTGGCGCTCGTCAGGGTGCTGTCCGATATAATCCGTAGTTGATCAGATTAAACGGCGCGCAGAGGGCGAACCGAACCAAACCGAACTGGAGGCAGCAGTCGCGAGGGTGTGGCGGTGTTCGCTAGGAAACCACCACCACCGCACCGCCACCGCCAACAACGCCAACCATTACCGTCGGAATCGCAGCGCGGCGAGCACCGTGTCGCCGGATGAAAGAGGCTCAAACTCACCGTGCCGTAAAATAACATTGTCCCGGGCGTCGGTACAGCCCCGAGGACACTCGCTGGAAGCTGGAAAAAGGGTGGACGAGGCGAAAACTCGAGAGGTTTCTTTATTTTCTCCGCCGAACTCGACGTACTTACGTTAAGTACCACGCCGCGCTCCGCGATGGCGAGCGAACCACCGAAAGAACGCCATTGGCGCGGCCTTGCGGGGCTCTCCTGCAACCCATCCCTCGATAATTCCCTGGGAATTTTATCCCTCGTCCCTTCCCGAGCAATTTCTTACCTCGCGCTTAACCCCTTGCCCTGTAACGTCGACTGACGTCAGACCGGTCGCGAATACTTCAAATAAAATCCACCACAAATTCATTTCTGTCGATATCGAGTTCGACGATACGGTAGAACTTCGGTTATCCGATCTAACAGCGTTATTAATTATTAATAATGTGTTAAACGTGTTAAAGGGAGATCCATTAAGCGAGTCATTTTACATTCCGCTCGCTCGATTTTGTCGCGAATCCGTGAAATCCGTTGATCGGACCAACGCGCGCCACGGAAAGGAGCATGTTTTCGCGAATGGAAAGGAAGTCTCCTTGCGCTCGGAGAATATTTTAGTCTACGCTACTGCGGCCGAAAGGGGTGGCAGGGGTAGTGGAGCGAAACGCGATGGGCGGTGGTCTGGGGAAACAGGGTGTCGGGGGTGGAGATTACGGCGGGACAAGCAATATTAAGCGGCCAGGAACAAAAAGACGATACAGCACGCCGGATTACCCGCGATGCACCGCGTTGTCCCGTGAAATTGATACGCGAGTTGCTTTTTAACGGGAACACCGGCGAGCCCCGAGCTCCGAGCGTGCGCCACCCCGGATCGTCGCGATTTAGATAACGCGACATCGGTACAAAAGGGGCGATTTGCCGTGGAAAGGGGGAACGTGCGAGGGGAAGGCCGGCTAACGAGGAAAGACTGAAAATAATTAGATCGTCGATCACTCGGGAGACGACGATGCTCTCTTTCGGTGGGAAGGCTTTTTACACGGCCCTGCTAACGGATATTCTTAATGCCACAGGCTGAGCAAATCAAAATTTATTTGCACGATCTTGCACTTTAATCTCGCCAAAATACACCGCCGGAACTTCGAAGAAGTATCCTTGAAACTGACAAAGATACAGAAGCTTCTCAGAAGCAAATAGTCGAATTGGAAATCGTTCGTTTCGCTCGTGCCTTTCCGGGAATGATTAAACGGGAAAGAAATCGGGAATGAAACGTTTCGGAACGTTTCCCGTGTGTATCCGCGGTTGGCTCGCAGTCCGCGCACGTAGCCCGCGGTTTATCTAAATATTGCTACGGAAGAAAAAAGGAACGGGTTCGCGGCGCGAGAGCAGCGGTATCGGTCGCGTGGGAAACATTATTCTCCCGAACGAGTACGATCCCTATCCTCATCGCGGACCGATGCGAGTCTCGAAATTTTGAATCCCGAGCCCCGGAAGTCCGCTCGCGAGGAACGAATTCGTTCCGCCGCGGGCGAGCGATTTTCCTGCTCGAGAATCGCCGAGAACAGAGTGTAATAGCGTATCGAGGACACTCGAGGACGAGTCGCCCTAAGGGAATATTATTTCTGACCATAATGATGCCCACCCTATCCGATCTTCTCCCTCGGCGAAACGTAACCGGATTCGCAATATGCGAGCCACGATCGGATTCGGCCATCTCTCGAATGATTCCACGATTACAGAATAATCGGCGAGACACACAAAGGGAGCGCATCCGTGAACCCTTCGAGGATCAATCGGTGCGCGAACGAACGTCTCCGCGATTAGCTGGATCGAACAGCCCGGTCGGGGTTTACGAACGTAATGATAATAAAACAATAGGAACGAGTGGCATTGATTGTTCTTCCACCCCTTCTACCGTTAGGCCCTCCACACACGGGTCGATCGGCGATTCGGTCGACGCGATTCCAGTCGCATGCGATTCCTCCCTCCACGTGACTTCCAATGCAAATGAATGGAGAGCCACACACGTCACACGGGTCGATTCGTGGTCGACTGAAATCGACTCGACTGAAATCGCCGCGATTCTAATCGCGTGCGATCGGAAGCGAAGTTGGAAAATCGCGTGGATCGTACGATTCGCGCGACTCCACAGGAGACGATTTTTTCACTCTCTTAAATCGCATTTCTGAGGTAAAAAAATTGCTTAATTCGATGTAGTATCACTAATTAGAGCTTAATATACCCCCACGGTAAAACCTGCAAGTCTAGCTTTCCTTCTAGCAGCAAAAACGTCGAAGCAGTTTGGTTTTTATTGTTTTTGACAATGATCTCCCACAACAAAAAATCTGAAAAAAATCGAGGACACCGCTTTTGATGGTAGCTTATTCGGGCACTATTAATAGCATGTTTTCATATTTTTGAGTGAAAACGTGAAAACGCAATTCTTGATGTTTGAAAAACACAAATTGACTACAATCGACCAGTGTGCAAATGGCAATCGCGTCCGTCACATGAATCGTATATGACGATCAAGACGTACGAACTTCACGACGCGATTACAATCGACTCGTGTGTGGACGGCATTCGCGTCTGTTGCATGAATCGTACGACGATCAAGACGTAAAAACTGCACGACGCGATTACAATCGACCCGTGTGTGGACGGCAATCGCGTCCGTCGCATGAATCGTATTTGACGAGCAAGACGTACGAACTTCACGACGCGATTTCAATCGACCCGTGTGTGGAGGGCCTTACTCGCCGCAACTTTGTTCAGTCAGATCGCTCATGCAGGCTTATCTCCGTCGTATACTCGCTCAAGGAGAATTCAACCGAATTCACGGACCGGCTGATCGATGCCTGGGCGCAGCATTATTCACCCTTTATTGGATTTGCCGATTTTTCCGCCAGGATGTGCGATGCGCGGCCTACCGTGACGCCTCGCGACGTGCAACGCAACCGGCAACCGCATAAATCCAGCTACATCTCCCCCGATTGCAACCAACGCGACGCGACACGCTAAAGGCGCGAGAGGATCGCCAATAATGGATTTTCGACGGTGTCGCGACGATTCTTTGAGCCTCGGAATATTTCATCGGTCGCGTTCAACGTCGATTTAGTCCGCCCCCCTCCTCCGAATTCTTTTTGTTGGCGGTCTTTAATATTAGACAACTACCAGCCATTCGTAATGGCCGCTCTGAGGTGCCACTGAAAAATGATAATACTGTAAGAATATTTATACCACCGTGTGGATGACTGAATGTTTCACTCATATGTTTATCGGCTCGGTACCTCCGAGTTATTCGTCCAGATCTAAAGATTTGGAACGCACCGCGCCCCGGCAGCACCGCATTTGCATACACCACCGATTTCAATGCTTTCCTCGCCTGGCCTCCTGCCCTCTGCCCCCTGCCCTTCATCGGCAACCCTCTGTCCCCATCGCTCGCCCTCCCACACCAGGACTTAGTTCTTTCCACCGTCTCCGATGCAAATTACAATATTCCCGCGTGCTATTCGTTCGGATATGAAAATATATGCGTCTCCTGATCAAAACAACGCGCGTTCCTTCCCGAGGAACGTTTTCTCCCTTCCTGCACCTGTGTAACTTTCCGAAACCTACGTTGGAGGGCGGGGCTTCCAACGGGGATTTCGTGATTCACTGCACCTTTTCGAAGATTTCTCCGTTCGATGTTCCTGAGCATGTCCCTGATGTCCAAGTAAAAGATGTTCTTCATCGTTAACTCGAGTCTAGTCGCATGGTAACTTTTGAATCTCGGAAAGTAGAGTCAAACTAGAGCAAGTGGGGATCTCAACGCCATCTTGGAATGTTGTTGCAGGGGAAGACATACGGATAGAGGCAGCGGAGGAAAGACAGAGTTCACGTTAAATCTACCGAGTTCTATAAGTGATTGATATACATTAACATTTTGAAAAAGGACAAAGTCATTTCATGTCATTTCGTTTTCTCAAGGGAAAATCAAAGCCAATTTTTTACTACTTAGAATAAGTTTCATAAAGCCTTGTTCTATGATCCTTTGCGGTTTTCAGGCAACTTAAAGATCTCATGCTCGTAGCATTTCTGTTTTCTATTAGCAACAAATTGAGCTATACGACTATTTACGACTTTATTTCAGATGAAATTGGCACCGCATACCGAATGTTGGAAAAATCGAAAAACATGAAGCGAAACTTCTTGCAGTCTAGTAATGTTTAGAAGTAAATTAAGATTGGAAGTGGTAAATAATCCTAATGAAGCGATAACAAAGATCAGGAACAACTCTCGATGCAGTATTTGCAAGACATTTAGACAAAATTGAATCATGAATATTTTTATTATATTTTAGCTATCACAAGCCAATTGTTTTAATGGTAGAATCATAAAAAATCATAGAACGTAGAAAGAAATAATGAACGATCAAAATTTGCGACGCAAAGGAGGAGAGCGTATGGGAAAGAAAGACAGATTCTCCTTCTTTGCGTCGCAAACTTTGATCGTTCATTATTTCTTTGTACGTTCTATGATTTTCTATGATTCTATCATTGAAACAATTGGCTTGTGATAGCTAAAATATAATAAAAATATTCTTGATTCAATTTTGTCTAAATGTCTTGCAAATACTGCATCGAGAGTTGTTCCTGATCTTGTTATCGCTTCATTAGGATTATTTACCATTTCCAATCTTAAGGGTGTGGGTCGGATTTTGACCTTGGTCGAGTGCGAGTGTGGTAGTACCTTAACACACCGATAGATACTGTATACGTACACGAGATTGCAAGGGTTCCGTAGATTTCGTTTGCTGTCTCTCTAACGCACATTTGGGACCCCTACGTAGTCACAATCGCTAGATAAAAGACCCACAATTACGGGATGCTTCCATATATGGCCTACTTTTGCGTTTTCGAGGCGTAATTTGCATTATTCGGCAGCATGTAGCGCAGTTTCACAAATATTGGACGAAGCGACAGTGCTGCCATTGTCGAGACACATACATTTTCTTAAATATCGAGAGATTTAGGATTCTTATAGACCAAAATGTAGGCATCCCGGAATTCAGGGTCACATACAATGTCAATGAAACCTTTATTATGTTAAACTATACGTGTTTAAACACAGCAAACGAAATCTACGAAGTAGATCCCTATACGGGAGATTTTGGTGCAAGTATTAGTTCCATGGCATTTTTAGCTAGGAGCGCTAGCGTTTTTAGTCACTATTTTACCGATATTTTACCAATACAGTGACTGAATCGGTAAAACAGTGACTAAAAACACTAGCGCTCCTAGCTACAAATGCGGAGGGCACCGATACTACGACCAAGGTCAAAATCCGACCCACACCCTTAATTTACTTCTAAACATTACTAGACTGCAAGAAGTTTCACTTCTGCCGCGCGTGGTTTTCCACGCGTATGTTTTTTTACTTACCTGACACCTGTAAAAATTTTTCAGGTTAGTTTAGAACAAGACTTTGGATAATTGTTTATAAAGCTTTCAGTCGGAACAAAATCCGATGAGAAACTGCATGTAAAAGTAGCTGGAGGTTGATTCTATGTTATCCAATTGCAAATGTTCACAAATTAACTCTGGTTAATTAGTTATTAACAATTGTTGCGCGGGCAGATTGTTTCGGAAGTGCAAGAAGGACAGACATACATAACATACAACTTCTCCAAAATTTGTTAATAACTAGCAATTTATGCATCAAACCTGCATAAAACTGCAATGGGAATGTAGTCAAGGCTTCATTTTACATTTTACAATCTTAAAAGTTCACCAATGAAGTCTTTAAAGTTAGTAAATTAATTATGAAAGTGTTAGTCGTCAAACTATTCGAGGTTATTCGCGAAATTTCGTCACTTCCGTAACGCTAGAAAATTGTAGCTCCCTCGGCAAAGAAGTTTCGCTTCAAAAATGGAAATTATCATCACCGCTTTGCTTAGGATCTGCAAGATGCAAGAAGATCGAGATATTGCTCGGCACCGCACACGTTACATTTTGAGTTCCCCTTCCATTGAAAGAGTAGCTCCGATTTTATGGAATTTGGGAGATCGCTGGGTCGCCAGCGAACACGTTAAACGACAAACGAACAAGTGTGCGGGAAACGAATAAGACTCGTGGAACGAGAAGGAAGAGCACTCACAATCAGCGTACGAGGATGAGAAGAGAGCAGAGAGAGGAGGAGGGTGGGGTCTGAAACGGGAAATTTGCAATCGAGAGAAACACCCGTGAATATATGGCCGCCTTCCGCAGCCACGACGGATTTTACTAATAACCGATACTCGAAGCGAACCGTGGAATATTATAATTGATTTATTGGGGGAAGGATGCGCGGCGTCGGATTTATCAGCGCCTCCGTTGAATTCTGCTCTTCGGGCCGATCGAATGGAACGATGAGGAACGATAGACCGCATCGCGCATCCGGTTTCGCTTCGGACCCGTGGCGGCCCGGCCGTGTGTGTCGTTGCTCGCGTTTCGCATTCATTTCGCGCGTTGTTTCGACGCGGGGCGTTCGGCGTCGCGGCCGAAAGCGCGAAATCGGAGATTCATTCGCTGCCGCGCCGTTTAGGCCTCCAAGTGGGAAAGTTCGCCGAGCATTTATTCCCGATAATCGATACCCGAACCCAACCGTGAAATATTATAATTGATTTATAGAGGCAAACAACGTCGGATTTATCAGCCGCCTCCGTTCTGCTCTGTTCCGCTCCGTTCTGCGGCCGCGGAACCGATCGAACGTAACGACACGACCGACGATAGACCGCGTCCGGTGATGAAATCGCCGAGTGCATCGGCGCATCCGCGTGTTCGCGTTCGCATTCGTTCGACGCCCGCGCTTCGCTATGCAATTAACCATTGTCGAGCCAGCCGCGACAATGAGGATCGCAGAAATCTGTGCCGCGGTCCATCCAACACGAAGAAATCCCTTTCCTCGCTCTACACAACTCTTCGAAACAATCGCTTAACAACCTTTGTTGTCAATGCAATTTTGCGATACCGCATTTTTCATTCGGTACGATGCACAGTGGGACAACGAATTTTCTCAAGGTTATAAAACGTTCGTACCATAATCTTCCTATTTCCCCATATTCTGCCAAGTTTCAGCTTTGGTTTAAAAAACATGTGATCGCTCTACCTCATTTCTATCGAAAGTTCTTTGATTTTGTCTCCGATTTGGACGAAAGGAATTTCCACTGTGCGCCGTATCCCATGGAACGCCTATGGGATTTTTTTTTAAACTAAAGCTGAAACTTGGCAGAATATGGGGAAATAGGAAGATTATGGTACGAACGTTTTATAACCTTGAGAACATTCGTTAAACAATTCGTCCACAAAAATCGATTTCTTGTAAAATTCTGAAATCGTAGACAAATTTTGAGACCAGATTTGAAATCAGCGTGAAAAAATCTACGGGAAATGATATATAGCAAAAATTTTAAAAATTTTTCTCTGCCCGTGGTAACGCAGAAACCACATTTTCTGGAAATTGTGAAAGTTTAACGAATTTTCTCAAGGTTAAAAACCGTTTGTACCGTCATCTCCCTATTTTTCCCATATTCTGCAAAGTTTCAGCTTTAGTTTATAAAAAAATTCATCGCTCTACCTCATTTCTATCGAAAGCTATTTCTTTTCGAAGCGAGGCAAGTCACTTTTCCCCACTGTGCGATGTACAGGGCCCGCTTACAGCCGCCATTTTGGCTGTAAGTGTGAGAAAAATATTGATATTTTGCATACCCTATTAATAGAAAATTTCACATGCCGATTTTTTCGTTCGCTAAAAATGTATAGTGCGTGGCGTATTTATATTGTTTATGTTCAAAAGCTAAAAATATTTACACTATTTAAGCGCAGTTGATGTTACCTTGTTTTATTTGAAAAATAATGGCATTTTGATTGTTTCTGCAATAATACACATTTTTAGCAGCATTTAAAAATGTAAAAAATCATACGGTTAACAATTTGTGGCTAGTAATGATATTTCTTAATTAATTTCTACTGTTTTGTACTGCTTGATTACACTGTCCAACACCAAATTTGTTCCCAGATTATTATTCGGTCCTTCTTATAGAGTTTTTTGCGCTGATTCCGAATCTGTTTTTAATTTTTTCCCTATACGCACAGTTTTTGAGAAATTTGAGTTTGAAAAAATGACCTATTTTTCAACTTTGAACAAATATTGTGATGTTATTATAAAAGATATTGAATTGTTCTTTGCAGCAAAAGATTCTGTGGACTTTCCCGAATACAGTGATATCCAATATTAATACACTATGATTGTTTAAACATGTTTAAACAATTATTAAAGACGGAGAGACACCATTTTTGCACCAATTTTTGAAGATATTTTTAAATCTATCTCAAAAAATAAGGGTCCAGCGGAAAATCGAACTATACCACGCGGTAGAGCAGACTTTTATCTTGAAAAACCCCCCTATGAAGTTTTCGACATCGACGTTTTTACCAAACCAGAAAGCAAAATATCTTCACCCGACATGATTTGCCGCCAGTGGCGCTCACCACTACAACGGTCGTTCGCCGCTCCGTATCCCGTCGCTGCGCCATATCTCGTCCAGAGCGCCACTGGCGGCAACGCATGTCGGGCGAAGATATTTTGCTTTCTGGTTCGGTAAAAAGTCTGCTCTATCGCGTGGTATAGTTCGATTTTCCGCTGGACCCTTATTTTTTGAGATAAATTTAAAAATATCTTCAAAAATTGGTGCAAAAATGGTGTCTCTCCGTCTTTAATCATTGTTTAAACAGTTTAAACAATCATAGTGTATTAATATTGGATATCACTGTATTCGGGAAAGTCCACAGAATCTTTTGCTGCAAAGAACAATTCAATATCTTTTATAATAACATCACAATATTTGTTTAAAGTTAAAAAATATGTTTTTTTTTCAAAGCCATGTTCCTTAAAAACTGTGCGTATAGGGAAAAAATTAAAAACAGATTCGGAATCAGCGCAAAAAACTCTATAAGAAGGACCCAATAGTAATCTGGGAACATAAAAAAAGTTGAAATTTGTTGGACAGTGTTATCAATGTTATGTTATGTTATATGTTTCTTTCTAAATATATATGCTTTTATTAAAATATAAATAAAATAATTTGATTTTTATTGGAAATAAAAAATATGTACCTTTATTTAAAAAATATATATATATATATTCTTAAGGGGCAGCAATTTCACACTAAACCTACTACCGCCAGTCAAATGACCGGTTTTACATTTGTTAGTTTACAATTGTTGAGATTGTAAAGGTGTTTTAATAGAAATCGATTGAATACATTTCTTTTATTCCAGTATATGTTATAATAAAGATCATTTTGTTATTTTTATGACCCGATACACATCGGTCAGATGGCCGGTAGGTTTAGTGTTAATTAATGGTACACTTTAACTCTGCAATTTGATTTCGTTGATCCTCGTGCACCGTTTGGGCCAATTTGTGTTTAATTGTAATGGTTTTTGATCGGTCTTACCGAATCGGAGGATAAAGAACCAGCGTGCAGGAAGAAGAGGGCGAAAGGACCGATGCGCGATGCATCTTGGTGGAATTATGACAATACCGGGGAACGAGGATCGTCGTTCCCCGGAGCCTGGCTCGAGTTTCATCGGGGACTGTACTCTCTGATTTAGTTCGGAGCGATTCGCCGGGAAATCGAATTACCTCCGCGGCGAGCACGCGGAGCAACCTCGAATTAAGAAACACTGAGACTTGCGGAAAATATCGAGACGATATAAATCAAGGCCTCCCGGAAACCTTCTTTTTCTCGTCCGCGATTTCGCCGGGAATTCATTATCGCCGGGATCGATGCTCGATGGTCGTTCTTAACAAACAACGCATCGTCGCGTCGTCGCGTAGTCTGCTCCGGGACCACGACTAGGAAGAATCCCAGAGAGGGCTATTTTATTTTAACCCTCTGGCACTTGAAGCCGTTTTAACTTCAAAATCCAAGACGTTTCTCCCAGAGTTTATTAGTATTATTCATGCTTATAACTAGACTGCGGATCTTCATGCATTTATCGCTTATAAAAATTTTCAAAAAATTCCGGAGTATTAAATTCAACAGAATTTATTTATTATGGATCTATAAATGCTATTGCCAATGAAAATAGAATTTTATTTGTATTGTACATATAAATTGTGTTATTAAATAATAATAATAATTGTGTTTTATTTTAAACTTCAAGTTGTTATGTCCTTATCGAAAAACCTTTTACAAGCGACTATTTTACATCATCGTGTACACGGAGCATCGAGCGAAACTGATCAGCGCGTTCCGGTCCGCAAGGTCGAAACGAAACCGTAGGGCAAGGGATTATCGGATGATCGATCGCTCTCAGATCAACGTGTCCTTATGTTGTTCTCGTGGATCTTGAAGAAGACATCCTCCAGTTCGCTCCGAGCCGCTTGACTGAAACGCTTCGCTCGAGCTTTTTGTTATCAGCGGGTCGCAGCTCGACGCGGGCTACCCCCCTCCCCCGCTTCGAGTATCGATATCCCTCGACCGGATTCTGACCCTTTTCGGGAATATGGCTGACCGAGCTACCGGAAGGATCGCCGTGTAAAAACCCGAGTGCCGTATTTCGGGCTGTCGTGTCGCAAGTTCCCCTGGGTTCCCGACACCGTCCTTCGCCGGAACATCCGCGAACACATGCGGCCCGAGCATCGCCACCAACCCGAATCGACGGGGAAATCCCCGAAAATACAGAGGACTTTTCTGCGCGGACTCGTTCTTCAGAAATTCTTCTCAGATAGTGGAATATACGAGCTGGAAATTTTTATCGGCAGCCGGAGGTCTGACTAGGACCTCGAGTGTCCGACAAGGTTATCGAGTGTCCGACTTGCTCATACTATTAGGTTGTTGCATATGAATATGTCCGATTTTTAGCAATGATGCTAATCGATGTGTTCTATCTACAAATTGTAAGTTTCTTGATTGTATTACGGTAAGAATACAATATTATGGCCATTCACGTTTTTCATTGAATTCTTGTGGCAAGGTTAAGGTTATGTTGTGCAATCCTTTTTTCATCTTTACTTATTTACTTCAGTATACAGTGGGTGTACAAAGTATTCGTACATCTTTTAAAAACTAATAACTTCTTTATAATTGTACCAAACAACCTGATTTTTTATAATCATTGTTAATACGCACTCTTTGTTATTTGAATACTTAAATGTCGCGCAGCTGAGTTAATTGAATATGTGGTGTTCATTTCAGTGTTAACTCGTGTAATGTTCATTGAAAAATAAATCATACGTGCACCGGAAATACGAATAAATATGAAAAATCCCAATGTAAAAGGTTCGACAGTTTTTCTGAAAAAATTCCGAAAAATTCGGATAAAAACGGCGCGTCGTAAATAAGAATGCTCCCTTGAAATCAAAGATGGACCATTCTCTGTTGGGCATCTCGTCTATTCGTTCTTCCGAGTCGAGGCGGGCCACCGAATGAAGTGTTAATCGAGGTCGAGCGGTTCCCAAGCCCGTCTCCGCCGGAAACCGGCGATTATTGCGCGACGATTGCGCGTTTCCGGGCTGAGAGCAAGCGCAGGGAAGCCGGTCTCCCCGATCGACGCGAGGGAATTATTCTTTCGACCGTACGATCGCCATCCGAGCCACGGCACGGCGCTCGTTTCGGCGCGGGCAAGGGTTGATAATAAATTCAAATTTAGGGGTGCGCGCAATCTGTGATTCAGCGCCATTAAGCACAGGATTCTGTAAAGGACGTCCCCCCCTCCCCGTCCCGCCACTCGACGCGCACTTTCTCCCAACTTGGCACGTCCGCGAGTGGCCGGGTCTTTAAACTCGCTAAGAGGTGAAAGAGAACCGCTCTACCCCCCACGAGCCGCATCAATTCGTCCCTTCGGTAATTTTACGACCGCCGCCCGAGAGAGAGAAAGATAAATATCCCCGTCGCCACGGTCCGGTCCGTTTTTCTGATCAAATTGAAACGCTTATCTTCCGCAATCGCGTCGGCAATATGCAAGAGAATGCACAGGGTGCTGACATGTACCGTCTACCTCGATTACCTCGAGCGTCTCACTCGTTTTTGGGAGAGGTCATTAAGACGGTTCGAACAGCCAAAGGTTGGATACTTTGCGAGAGGACACTTAGACTTTTCCAATGAGACGTCCCGTGGCCGAGCGATTAACCACTTCCCAACTTCTTTTAAATATCTACTACCAAAATACTTTTTAATTTATTCATTTATTAAGGTCGCGTCAACAGCTAGGTTATTAACGACCACGAAGGGCTGGTACACTTTATAGCAGTGAATTACATATAAACCACTGTAATGTGTAACGTGAAAGGCTTAAGGGGGATCTATACCCTCGGATTTTGGGGTATTTATCAATGTTATCAACCTCTGTGCAGAAAAAAAGTTTGGTAACATTGATAAACACGCAACTGCATAATGAACACGAGATGGAGTTGCTTGCTATTTCCATATTCTATTCATCTCGTCGCGAATGCCGTTATACAGGGCAGGTCGCACTAATATTAGTGCCACCGATATGTACCTCGTCTGTGTCAGTTTTGCTATGATTCCACATTGACAGCAGTGCAGCAGTGAAATGTTGCACAATATCGCAGCACTGATTGACAGTCCTTCTGACTAGGCACCATCTCGTGTAAACTAACTGAAATGAAATTGGCTCTAGATTGGCTCTACATCAGAGATAACCTCTGTCTTCATGAACGTAATATGGGGAAACCTCTGCTAATGTGAATGAAATCACGCGCGGCGATTTTTTATCCTTATACGAGCATATTTTGAGCTACACAAAGGCTCATTTGATAGAGGAAGGTTCATCACGGCGCGCTCTGCTCATCATATCAGTCAGAAAAATCTCTTTGAGACAGGAAAATACATTGAAATCTGCGGTTATTTTTCTAGATTTTTTCTCTACTTTGGGCACTCATATTATTAGATATAAACATAATTTCGTTAAACCAATAGCAGAGCGCGCTGGATTTAACCTTCCTCTATAGAATGAGTCGTCACCCAGTCCAAAATCCGCTCAAATAAGGACAAAAAATTGCCGCGCGTAAACCCATGTTTCGACCCAAAATCTAGTAAGATTCTAGTTCCTTTCTAGTTACTTCATTGGGTATAGATCCCCCTTAATTTTCCTATGTATCGATTGACACGTGTGGTAGTAACTATATGCATCAGTAGCTTTTAAGAAGTTCAGAACATTAACAATCTCTTTTATTTTTAATCAAGGCATTCACTTACAAGGGAAGGACCCCAAGTGTCCGACTTCGATTTTGATCATCTTTTGTGAGATGATGGAGTATGGATCCCTAATGGTGTATGCAAAATATTAGATGTAGTTACTCAATAGTTTTAAAGATATAAACAATTAAAATTCACGCAACCTGCTTACACGGCTAATGTAACAACAAGGTATGAAACTTTAATTGTTCATATCTTTAAAACTATTGAGTAACTATACCTAATATTTTGCATACATAATTAGGGATCCATATACCATCATCTCACAAAAAATTATCAAAATCGAAGTCGGACACTTGGGATGCATCCCTTGTTACACTACTGTCGAAGTACTGTGGTCCGATGACAAGAAGTTCCTCGGGGCAGTGTCGCCAGATCAAGACTTGTGTCCCCACTCTACCTTCCCCCTCTATGACGCTATTCGCGGCCCGGTCGCGTGACGCGTTTCATCACTGGAGAGAGGGTAACGTGAAGTACCCTAAGTCTGGACAGTCCAAAAGTGATACCTAAATCTGGACAATTGAATTTTCATAGTAAAATCAGTAATTAAGAGATTAAATAATTATATTATAAATTCTGAGGCCTTAGCTACAAGTAGGTGTGAATATTATTTCATTGAGACATCAATTGAAATTTCAAAATGAATTCAAAGTTCATCTGAAAACAGTATACAAAATAGCCTATTTACATGCGAATCATGTGCATTTATAGTTCGAACTTTTGTTCGAAAAAAAGATATAATTTAAGCCCTCGGACAAAAAATAATTATCACGCATAATAATATTGATATTTTAAAATAAATTGGCAATCAAACTTAACGTAAATAATAATTATTAATCCAAATATTAGATGTCCAAGATTAGGGCTGTTTTCAAATATAAGTACTCCATACTGGGACGCGATGACAGTAACTGTCCCACTCTAAGCTTATACGCAATGTGCTTACGCCTGAAGCCGGACACGTGTTTGTGAATAAAATCAACGCATTGTTTGCAAATTATTTAACTACATGTACGTATAATTAGTCTTCTATTAGCTTGAATAACGTATGTAGAAAATGTATTCCGGTTGTGACGTTAATAATACTTTATGTTTACCTCTTAAATCTATCAGTATTACTACCTAACCTTAAAAGTTGTATTATGACAAGTTTTATTAAAACAGTAAATGAAAATAAATATATATTTGGTTAAATAATACAATACTATGTTCTATGATAAGAATACTACATATTACGCAAAGCATCTTCTATTCGTCATGCGCAACAGCGCCACCAACCAACGTTTTAGGTTATGTTCGCTCGATCAACTCGTAAATTGAATTTGTCCCGATATAGGCTTTACTTCTGTCCAGATACTAGCTTAGATTGGATGTAATATGTCCAACTATAGGTTTGAATTATTCTTGTTAATACAATTAAGATACTAACCTAAACAATGATTTTTTTATTTTAAATGACTTTACAAACTCTGAACTGTATGTTAAAACTCTTAAGAAATTGTTTTTGTTTATTTAAAGTGATAAAATTTAAAATAGAAAAACATGCTGTCCAGGCATAGGGCACTTCACCTTAATTTTCTTCCCCTTAATTCGGGTTCCCTCCCCTTATCTGGCCACACTGCTGCCATGGACCTTGTTGTCACTCACCGCGATACTTCTGGAAATAATCGATTTGACAAATGAATGGTGCAAACGATATTCGATGTCATAGGTCAATATTGGTCGATTGGTCGCCATCTTAGCTATCACGCAACAATCATAAAAATTTACAGCCAAGATACAAACAAGATATCGATGGTCTGGGTCAGGTCTGAGCTGTATGCAAGTTGTATGGAAGAAGATGAAACTCCTCGGGGTTCCACCCACGAAGGAAAAGTAGGAATTCCCGCGCGATACAATTGTTTGTACGTCGCTGAACGACACGTTCCCGTGCAGTATCGCCGTCTGAGAGCCCCGCGGCCGTTCCGAGCGTCGGAACGATTAAAGGAGGAGTATTGCGAAGTTTTTTTTACAGTGGCTGTAAATAGCCGGGAACTGTGTTCGCGCAACGGCGACTGGTTCCGCGGATGCCGTCGATTGCCCGACAAGACGTATGCACGAAAATCCGTCCGTCCCGAATCGACTCGCGCGACGCAGGAGATGTCCTGGTCGTAAAGCACGCGAAATAAAGTCTAGCTAAGTACCTTGGGAACAGAATGCCGAACGATGTACGCTTTATGGGTAATCGAACCAAGTTTTTAACTGTCTAGAATAGTCTGGATGCTCCTTTCCGGGACATAAAGCGCCCGGGAATCCCATCAGCACAGAGCAGGACGCGTTTCCTTTTAGCGCTCTCTCCATCAAGATTAATTAATAAATACTGCGGATCTTGATGGAAAATAAGAAATACGGGAATCTGGAACGGAGTAGAAATTTTCTTTCCCTCTTTAACAACTTTGAAAGGCTGAAAATAATATTCCGAAATTCTTTCTAATTGCACCCACCCATTTTTGTCATGAATACGTAAAAGCCGAGGTCTATTAAAGATTGCTGCACTGGACCGCGGATTTTATGCATTTATAACAAAAGTGGGCACGTACATTTTCAAACAGCGGACGTGTAGAAATATTTAACAACATCAATAATATAAAAATATTTCAAATAAAATAAAATTATTTAAGGACATCAATGCATTAGTCTCAGCTTAGTAGGATAATTAAAAGAACAATACAATTTCTATTTGGCTCCTGTGCCCTGCAATCGATACGAACATTTTTTATTTTGCATAAAGATCCGCAGTCTACTGACTGTATTGCTATTGCACACATTAATTTACTCAGGCATAAACGAATCATAATTAATTTAGTCCAGACATAAACGATTTGTAATTCCGCACTCAATTTCCCTGCATGTTGTTCTTCATTTGCTTGGAAAAAGCAAACGAATAACCCAGAAGAATACTATTGGGTTGGCAAATAAGTTCCTTCAATTTTTGTGATTTATTCCACTGTAAAAAACCGAACGAAATAATTTGCCAACCCAATATTTAGTGAACATATTACTTTGTGGCTATCGCAATTTACCAATTGTAACTTTATCTTGAATTCGAGTCGTCTTTCAACCGTTGTATTAGGGATTCATTAATTGCTCGTGGAACGAAGAAAATGCATAGACATGAATGAAAACTGTAAATAAATAATAATAGTAGAACGTATTTTAGCTTGTAAATAATCGATAAATTCGTGGAGAAAAAGCTAGGAACTAAGGATGTTCTGGAGGTACAATGGGAGACAAAAATAATTAGTAATTAATTATATTATATTAATTTAGTAAGAATTATATCCTGTGAAATTTTTAAAAATTTTGTTGCGTTTTTATATACCTCCAGAACATCCTTAATTCGTACACTTGATATCACAAGTAAAGTAGAATTCCTCCACGAAAAAAAATATGAGCAGCTCCAAGAATCGCATGACGCCACAAAGGCATGATTTCAGAGCGAAGGAGGACATCGGACGTCGCATTAAGGGTGTCCATATATGGCCTACTTTTGCGTTTTCGAGGCGTAATTTGCATTATTCGGCAGCATGTAGCGCAGTTTCACAAATATTGGACGAAGCGACAGTGCTGCCATTGTCGAGACACATACATTTTCTTAAATATCGAGAGATTTAGGATTCTTATAGACCAAAATGTAGGCATCCCGGAATTCAGGGTCACATACAATGTCAATGAAACCTTTATTATGTTAAACTATACGTGTTTAAACACAGCAAACGAAATCTACGAAGTAGATCCCTATACGGGAGATTTTGGTGCAAGTATTAGTTCCATGGCATTTTTAGCTAGGAGCGCTAGCGTTTTTAGTCACTATTTTACCGATATTTTAGCAATACAGTGACTGAATCGGTAAAACAGTGACTAAAAACACTAGCGCTCCTAGCTACAAATGCGGAGGGCACCGATACTACGACCAAGGTCAAAATCCGACCCACACCCTTAACATCGTAGTTGCCGAGCTTCCAGGGCCTGTCAGAAAAATCCCGTAGCCGCCACCGCGCCGGTTAACGATCCGAATCGAGAGAAAAGGAACGCTTGGCAACGTACGCTCCTCTTTTGCCGAAGCTTAGTATTCCGGTGCGAGGTGATCGTCGGGAACCGATTTGACCAAGTTTAGTAGATCCACCTCGTGGGTCAGGCTAGCCGACCATGCCCCCTCCCGCGGTATCCTCCTTTAGCCTAAGGTGTTCCTTCGCAAATCCGTCTGGCCGTGGTCGCGGAGGCCACGAGCGGAATACCAATTCCCAATTTGTCCAGGCATATCGACTGGGCACTCAAGGGCGTGACACAAATGCCAGATGCAATCAGCACGGCCTCCGAACGACGCGACGCGACGGGACAAAGTGCAGTCCTCGTCTTAATCCGGCGATCGACAGCCGCTCTCTCGGCTCTCCGATCCGAAAATCTGGACCGCCTTCCGCCGGATGCAACAAACGGTTGCCCTCTCCGCTTCCAGTATTACACGAAAACCATTTCGTCCCTTTCTCGCTTCTTGTCGCTCAAACAATTCTGTCCGACAGCTTCTAACAACGCGAAAAACTAGTCGCGTCAGCACAAGATCATTTCGAACGATCGGTAATACTACAGTTTTCGGCGTAATCTTCGTTAGAGAATATACGAGGTGTGTTCAAAAATTAACTGGAGTTTTCTTATTGTTCGGAAATATTTTAGTTACACGTCTATATGAATGTAGTCTCCATTAGGTAGTACACACTTATGCCCGCGCTTCTTCCAACCCCGAAACGCTCCTGGAACTCGATCTTTAGGATTACTTTTATAGCTCTTCCAGCGATCCTTCTTTTCCGTTTTCCTTCTTCTTGAGAACAAAGAAAAAGTCACACGGTGAATGTGGAGGCTGAGGCATCATTGCAGTGTCGATTTTTGGCCAAAAAATCACGAACAAGCAATGCAGTGCGAGCAGAAAAGCGAAAGCCATGAATTGTTTCGCCACGAACAATCGCTGATCGTACCAAAACACATGTAACTTTCTCGAAAGCTGACAGTAGCCTAACATCGAATACGACGGCCAATGTGCAGACACTTTTCAGACATGTTTACCAACACAACAACAAAGAAATTACGTGAATCGGACTAATACAATCCGCGAAATTGCGAAATTCTCGTTACTTTTTGACACACGTTGTACGTTTTGTTTAACCAGCTTTTTCTCTTGGTTCGAAAGCTCGCGTGGTACGTGGCAGAGTATCACAGTCTCTGCGTCATCAGCCACCATTGATATAACAGTTAGCGGATAACACAGTTTTTACAAAAAATTGTTACTCGATTCCACGGCGGAAACTTCGAGGCGGATAGCCGTCGATAGCCAGCCGCGCGTTAATGTATTTTCGATCGCGAAACAACGTCGCCGTCGGCCTCGCGATATCGCGGAGAAGAGGGGATTCGTTGTCGAAGAGATTGCAAAAAGGAGGTGGGAGGGCCAGCGACCCGACGACGCTCGCGCACAGGAAGAAAATCCAGTTGGTTTTCTTCGAGGCTTCTCCAGCCGCCTCAATATTGTCGCTATCTCTTGTATACAGTTGCCGCCATATTCCCCGGGAAGCCGCCATATTACCAGAAACTTCCACCCCCTTTTATGTGGCTTGCCGCGGACCGTCACCGCGAAAACTACCCCCATAAAAGTTGACGACTTAAATCGCGGGGCGTATGCCCTGGCCGGGGCGCGCGCGTCGCGGAAACGTCGAACACACTTACGATCCTCGCGAAACGCCTCGAAATATTTCGCCGTACACCCGCCACGGCTCGGCGGGAGAACGATAAAACAGAAGAGAGCCGAGAAACGAGCGTTCGAAGCGAACGAGCTTCAAAAAGACATCTTTAAATCGGGAGGAACTTCCTTCGACCACGTACAAAAATTAAATTACAGTTCCGAAAAAAAATGGGACAGCGATTCTGAATTTCTCAAGACAAGGCCTTGGTGCGTAAATATTTGAAGATTTTTGTTTTATTTGGTTGAACAAATTATTAATAGTTCATTCAAGCGTACAAAATTGATTGCTGTGCGTGGTAGCACGGAGCAAGTCGATGTTACTCGAAGATAAGAGATAACAGTGAATCCCGCGGAAGGTTCTCGAAGAAGTAAAAAGACGGGCGAAATCCGCACGCAGATTTGCTACGACCGCCCCGCAAAGAAATAATCGTGGAAGACGTTCGATTATGCCGGCGGGGACTTTATCATACCGCTCATAAATTCCCCTCCCGCGCGAAGCAATCTGCGTCTTCGGTCTTCGAGGAGAGGAGAAGAGAAGAGGCCGGTAATCCCGTAGGTACCGAACGATAAAACGGGAAAGAAGAAGGCGAAACGAGGCGATCCTGAAGTGGCCCGTAATGAAGAAGGCCAAGATAAATATGGAAAGAGGGCTCGCGCTCTACCCATCCAGCCTCAATATGCTTGAAAGTGTCCCGCTGACGTGGCGTTTCGGAACCGAATGTCCGAGGGATTAGTTCGACGTCATCCTGGACGATACAAGCAGAAATAAAGAAGCCGAGGCGAACCTAAACTCGCTTTCGAAGTGCAGAATTACATTCGAAAAAGAATTATTAACTTCCCGATTTTATAGGGAAGTTATTGTAATTACCCCGAAAATCGAAAATCGATTTTTTAGCAGATCTTCACGTTTCATGGTCATTGGAGTCATTTTAGACTATTTTTATCAAAATGTCGGTATGTGTGTGTGTGTGTGTGTGTGTGCGTATGTCCGTTTCTATGGTATCAAATTTTTCGTTAACATTTTCAGAAAAAGTAACAACGCGATCGGAATGATGAATGATGCAATCGATGTGCCCCGCTGTAACTTAGAGCTGATTAGATTTTGGTCCATTTTGGTCAAGTAGTTTTTTTAGTTTTTTCCGAGAGAAGTTCATTCAACAATGCAATTTATACGAGAGAACGGAAAGTTTCCACCGAAGAAACAAACGTAATTACCCAAAAAATTTTTTTTTTTTAAATCTTTTTTTGTACCTTAAGATGATGTTTCCGCTTACAATAATCGAAAATTATTCCAATGCAAGAGTGAGTTAATCATCGCCGAGAATACATTTTCAAAGAATATCGATGAAAGTACAAAAACATTTATATTACAATCTTTAAATAAACAATCAGTTCAAAACGAATTGTGAACTGAGATTAAATTGAAAATTAATATAAAATATATGATAATTAATAACATTGATGTTGAAGACGGATTGGTTAATGGAGCATGCGGAATATTAAAATTTATTACTTTTCAAGAAAATACTAAAATTCCGTCTATATTGTGGTTAGATTTTCAATTGGCCATAGTAGGAGTGAAAGTAAGAACTCGTTATCGTGATTATATGAAAAATGCAAATATAAATCAAAATTTAACACCAATAATAAAAAAATATCGAATCAAGTAAATATTTCGAGTGATGAAAAATAAGAAATCACACGTAGTCAATTTCCAGTGGTTCCTGCTGAAGCGATTACGATTCATAAAAGTCAGGGACAAACATACGAGAAAGTATGTATGGATTTTAAAACATCAGAAATACGAACTTTACAAATGTTGTATGTAGCACTGAGCAGAGTTTCAAAATTGAGCGGTTTATATATTTTGAGAAAATTTAAATTAATAGTATCGAAGAAAACCAAGATCAATAGTGCAAACCCGGATAATGATGAGTTGTATCGTTTGCGAAAAACTAATTAAGACAATTTATTTTGCAACATTAGTATGCTATAACAAGGAACCAAGCGAGCAACGAGCATACGATATTGGTTTAATGCGACGCTATATAGCAAACATTTTGATAAGTAGAAAACTATTGAATTTCCCTGAAAACGTATAATCTTCTTAAAACGTACACTTAATAAATAATAATAATAATATACAGGAACTAACGAATCGGGAAGTTCTTTGTGTGGCTCGTGGACAGTCACACACAAAAAGGAAGACATTAATAGCTGTGGGCCCTACTAGCCATGCGTACCACTAACATTCTCGCAAGAGCAGTCCTGCCCGCGAGCTCGCGAACAACCCTACTCGCGAGCGAGCGAAGCGAGCGAGCAACAATAGCCCTCTAGTTTATTGTAAGAAGTTATATGATTTTATGTTAGTTAGAAAGATTCATCATAAAACATTACTGGTTCAGTAATGCCGCGTAATATTCATGTATTTTAGGTGTTTCATACCTAAGATTTACGCTTTGTTGTTTAATCATGTGAATCGTTTCTAATAAAATCCTTTGATGTAAGTTGACTTCTTTTTCATTTTTCATTTTTTTTCATTTTTAACCGGCTTCGAAAAAGGAAGAGGTTACTCAATTCGATCTCTATATGCCTTTTTCAACTTGAAATCATCTAGAAAAATTAATGAAAAAAATGCCGCGATGGTTTCGAGGTTCGATATCGATCATTTTTGCACCGGAGATTCCGATTGACGAGTGAAAGCATGAGCGATAAGTCTCGCTAAGTAAGTAACGACTCGACACCGAGGCTGGCTTAAATAAACGGAAGCGGGGTAGTCCGCTTTGCGGCTAATATCGCCGATGTATGTATGAGGGCACGATATGTATAGGGGAGGGGTGCATAAATATGTGCGTATGCGTCACCGCACGCATAAGTGCCGATGAGGGGATTTGTAAATGATCTGAAACGTCGCGCGTCAATCACTTACGCCGTTTCGCAACAAGCGCCGAACATCGCGCGTTTCACTTTGACTGGCGTCGACAATAAGTTCTTTATTTCCATTCGCGATTTTTTACAGGACTAAAGCAGATAAAGTATTGGTGATTTCGGCGCAACGGTTCGATCAATTATACACGAAAAAGCAATTTTATAAGTTAATTTAAACTTTCAACGTTTCGATCCCTATGTGGATCCTTCTCAAGAAAGGAGAAAAAACTGCGTCTGAAATTATGAAAGATAGAAACAGTTTCGATATACTCAGATTACAACAAATATTTAAGATTCATTATTATATTACTCACTTGCTTTATGAAAAATTTTTAACATAGATATTTGATTTTGTAGATATTTGATTTTACAGGACTATTTTAATCATCTTCGAGCTGATACGTGTTATACCGCTTCCAAAGAAGTGGAGCATAAATGATTGTCTCGTCTCATCTGGCGATAAATTTCATAGTTTAGTCTTATTTACAGAAGGGTATAGAAGTCGGTGAGTTTCGTTTGAAGTGTCACGTCCGGTGGTCCAGCCATTAGTAATAATTGTTGTAAATTGTTGAAGTTCGCGGTTATTTCCACCTGGGATCTTTCCCCAGAGGGCACCTCGTGTTTCCGAGCGCTACCGATCCAGCAGTTCCTTCCGAGGTTTTCTACCGATCGCACGTGTTAACCTGTAGTACTAAGCATTTAACATATAACAAAGTATATGTACTTAATAAACACATATCGTGTTCTCTGTACGGCTACGCGCCACCTAAATACAAGTTTAACATAAATAATCACGAATACAAATACAATTTATTAATTTTGCTTAATACCTTCTCTAATAACGTTGCGCGGGTAATCTAGAGAAGAAATCTAATATTATAATTAATAATGAATCATCGTATACTGTGTCGTATTTGCAAGCGACAAGAGATAATCTGAAATATAATGCGCGAGCGTGTTCAGCACAAGAATTGTAGAAACATTGTCAGATGAAACCAAACACCGACAATACTGAGAATGCAGTAAAGACGAAATTATAGACTGGTGAGAACGCTCCGGAAGAATGCGCAGAGCAGGGGATGCAGCTAGGAGAGAGAATGATGCGAGATTTAACCACCCGACTGAAGATGCAGACGACTTTGATAAGAAAACGATTACGAAGAGAAAAACAAGCCGCTCCTGGCTTAGAACAAAGGATAAACAAAACTATAAAAGGGACGAGCCTTCGTCAGGAGCAGTTCAGTGTTACATGAGAAGGTTCAGTCGGAAGTCAGTCAGTTAGTTCAGTTTTACATGAGAAAGTTCAGTCGGAAGTCAGTCAGTTAGTTCAGTTTTACAGGAGAAAGCTGTCGGAAGTAGATCAGCCAGTATTCGAGTTAAAATCAGTCTACATAAAAAATCTTAAAGACACGTCCAGTCATCTGTCGCCGTCATCGCGAAAGTTTAAAGCCAGTTTGTTCGGTGAAGTCAACATCATCAATTCCATCGATCGCCGATGCGTTTAGTCCATTCGTTCCCTTCCTCGATCGAAGTCTACGTTACGGTAAATACTAACAACTTGTAATAATAACACTGTCCAACACCAAATTTGTTCCCAGATTATTATTCGGTCCTTCTTATAGAGTTTTTTGCGCTGATTCCGAATCTGTTTTTAATTTTTTCCCTATACGCACAGTTTTTGAGAAATTTGAGTTTGAAAAAATGACCTATTTTTCAACTTTGAACAAATATTGTGATGTTATTATAAAAGATATTGAATTGTTCTTTGCAGCAAAAGATTCTGTGGACTTTCCCGAATACAGTGATATCCAATATTAATACACTATGATTGTTTAAACATGTTTAAACAATGATTAAAGACGGAGAGACACCATTTTTGCACCAATTTTTGAAGATATTTTTAAATCTATCTCAAAAAATAAGGGTCCAGCGGAAAATCGAACTATACCACGCGGTAGAGCAGACTTTTATCTTGAAAAACCCCCCTTTGAAGTTTTCGACATCGACGTTTTTACCGAACCAGAAAGCAAAATATCTTCGCCCGACATGATTTGCCGCCAGTGGCGCTCACCACTACAACGGTCGTTCGCCGCTCCGTATCCCGTCGCTGCGCCATATCTCGTCCAGAGCGCCACTGGCGGCAACGCATGTTGGGCGAAGATATTTTGCTTTCTGGTTCGGTAAAAACGTCGATGTCGAAAACTTCAAAGGGGGGTTTTTCAAGATAAAAGTCTGCTCTATCGCGTGGTATAGTTCGATTTTCCGCTGGACCCTTATTTTTTGAGATAAATTTAAAAATATCTTCAAAAATTGGTGCAAAAATGGTGTCTCTCCGTCTTTAATCATTGTTTAAACATGTTTAAACAATCATAGTGTATTAATATTAGATATCACTGTATTCGGGAAAGTCCACAGAATCTTTTGCTGCAAAGAACAATTCAATATCTTTTATAATAACATCACAATATTTGTTTAAAGTTAAAAAATATGTTTTTTTTTCAAAGCCATGTTCCTCAAAAACTGTGCGTATAGGAAAAAAATTAAAAACAGATTCGGAATCAGCGCAAAAAACTCTATAAGAAGGACCCAATAGTAATCTGGGAACGTAAAAAAAGTTGAAATTTGTTGGACAGTGTAATATACCCAATAACTCGCTGTAACCGGAATTTGTTGCTTAAAATATAATCTTGTTCATTTGTTATCAAATCAACTCTCGACTCGTTTATAAACACCCAACTTTGATCTCTACGTACCAAAAATCCACCGCCAAAAGCCAATTAACCCTTTGCACTCGGAGCTATTTTAACTGGAAAATTAAACATTTCTTCCGATCCAGAATATTTCCATTCCCTACGATTTTTGAAATTTTATGGATATGAAATTGGTATAATACCTCATACAATACCGAAATCTTTAGTAATTGATTAGGTACCGGTATATTTAATAATCTAAACAATATTTTGAATAATGGTACAGCAATTTTTAGTGGTGCCTCAGAAGGGACAGCCGAGTGCAAAGGGTTAAACCTCGAATAATCCTCAATCACCCGAACCGCAGCCGGTGAATGCAGGTAGGTTCGAAACTGCGTTTCATCCCAAAAATAAATATTCATAATCAATTGAAAATCTCTAAAAACGTCCATCTCAGGACGTAACAAAAGAGACCGACGTACATTTTGTAGTTCTGTGAAATCCGAATTCGGCATTTCGCAAAATCTTTAAACGGGGAATCGTGAAAAGTTGAGCGGAGTACGGGGGGTCGGGTGGAACGCGTAGGAAACGTCTTTCCGCGGTTCCAACGGTAGCCGAGGGTTGAAAGGGAAGTCAGCTTAGACTCGTTTTCCCCGCAAAGCAGGTCGCGACATCCGGCGAGGATCCGCAAAAAAATATATTCCGCCGTCTGAGATATACCGTAAAGAAGGAGAGCCCGGGATGGGTCTCTGTTAAGACGTCGGAAACAGCGCAAAAAGAATCTTTCGAGGCGGCGAAGGGGCGAAATTACGTCGAAAAGTCTGGAAAATTTATCGGGGCACTTTTTAAACTCCGCCTTCGCGCGATTAGCATATTATTTCTATGGAAGCCCCCGGTGGAGGAGACCGGGCACGGCTCCTGCGCCGGTGTAACGCGGCCAGGAGCATATCAAATATGTTGATAAATGATCCCTTTGAGCGATGAATAGACGGCCGTCGAGCGCCGCGCTATCCGTATCCTTTTTCTCGTTCCGCGCGGCGAACATTTGAATGTCAGAAGAAAACGCCTTTGCTAGCTGACTCTATCTTCCTTCCTCTATCCCCCGTTCTCCTTTCTCCTGCTCTCGCCCCCTACCCCCTTTCAGCCACGATCCGCGTCACCCCTTCGATCCGGGAACAAAATCACAAGTGTCTGCGTCTTCTCTCGCCGCGAGTATTCCGACCGAACCGAAAATATCTTGATTCGTTAGAGCCCCGATCGAATATTGAATTCGCCCGCTTCTCCTCTGGGTATTACGCTCACGAAATTCCCCTGCGAATCGCTCCCAAAAATTCCTTCCGCGATAGCTGCTCTCGTATGGTGGCAGTCGGTACGGTGATTATTCAATTAGCCACAATCATTACGCAATGATTTGTAATTACTAGACTGCGCATGATCTGACAATGCCAATCTACTGTTTTCAGCTTGTTGAAATGATGAAAGTAAGAATTAAACGTCTATCTAGTTCCAGTCTCTTGCAAATAGTGCAGACAATTTGTATCCCAAGAAAAACATCCTGTAAACAGGAGCCAAGTTCCTATGGCCGTAGAAAGTTGTGAGATCAAAGAAAATACGGCCAAGTTCGTTAGCTTAGAAATACCTCTTGCAATACTGAAAAAAGCGTTTGTCAAAATTAGTTTAAAAGAACGGTATTTAATGTTTAAAGAGTTACATGGAGGGCTAAATTATTCAAACTTGGCCGCTACCTAACACCTTTTATGGCCATTGGTTTAAGAAGTAACGGCTCGGTTTGATAATTTAGCCCTCCATGTGACTCTTTAAAAATTAAATAGCGTTCTTTTAAACTAATTTTTACAAACGCTTTTTTCAAAATTGCAACAGGTATTTCTAAGCTAACGAACTTGGCCGCATTTTGTTTGATCTCACAACTTTTTACGGCGATAGGAACTTGGCTTCTGTTTACAGGATGTTTTTGTTGGGATTTCATCAATTTTTGTAGAAATTTCGTCAATTATCAAGTAGATATCAAAGAAAAAAAAATCCTTTTCTAATCTGCAAGACAAAATCGAAATTCAATGTATCGAAGATTAACATTCTGCCGGCGACGCTCGAATCCGTTTGCCACCCGCCGTACAGTGGCACTTTTCGTTCAAATCGGAGACAAAATCCAAGAACTTTCGATAGAGATGAGGTAGAGCGATGAAATTTTTTAAAAATTAAAGCTGAAACTTGGCAGAATATGGGAAAAATAGGAAGATTATGGTACGAACTTTTTATAACCTTGAGAAAATTCTTTAAACAATTCGTTCACAAAAATCGATTTCTCGTAAAATCTTGAGGTCGTAGGCAAATTTTGAGACCAGATTTAAAATCAGCGTGAAGAAATCTACAGGAAATGATGTGCGGCATGTTAAAAAAAAATTTTTCCGCCCGTGTTATTGGAAAAACCGCAATTTTCTTGAAATTGTTAGAGTTTAACGAATTTTCTCAAGTTTATGAAACGTTTGTACCGCAATCTCCCTATTTTTCCCATATTCTGCCAAGTTTCAGCTATAATTTAAAAAAAATTTCATCGCTCTACCTCATTTCTATCGAAAGTTCTTTGATTTTGTCTCCGATTTGGACGAAAGGTTCCACTGTGCGCCGCTATAGACGATGCTCGGTGCAGTTTCTTTTGTTTACGTTAGAGCGATTGTTTTTTTCATCAGTATTTGTTGCGACTTCGAAGCTGATAAAACGTATACTTATGTATGTTATGCTGCTATGTTCTATCCTACGTACCTATTTCGTGATGTTTTCTTTTCAATACAACCCCTTTACGGCGTAAAATTTCAAACTTTGATAATTATTCCTTTGAGTGTTTGTTATGGTGGACCTATGTACCAAATTTCAAGCTTGTAGGTCAATGGGAAGTACCCAAAAGGTTTTGACGATCTGTCAGTCAGTCAGTCAGTGACAAATTCAGCGATTTTTAAGGTCCTATATCTCGGAATCTACTAATGTTGGAAGATTAATGTTTTGTCAATATCGAAACATGATAGCATTTAACAAGCATACGAAATTACATCTCTCCATCTGCCTCCAGTCCCGAGTTATAAGCCGCTAAAAAACGGCCAAGTTGTTTCGTGTAAAAGGAGGTAGTGCGAGAACTTGGCTGGTGCAGTACCGTGCACCTAGATTTTGCATAAAGATCCGCAGTCTACTAATGACGTGGTATCAAGGCTAGATGCATCAAGGCTTGTTTGATCCAGCATCGTGGTCGCTAACGAATAACCAGCGGGAAGCCGGGGGAAAATTGTCTGCCTTGCAGAAGCGAATAACGAGAGCTGAATTTCTCGTGTTTCCGCGAGCTCTTGGAAGAGCTCTAGGAAATCGAGGCGTAGCACTTTGATCTAGGATTCCCGGACGAGAGGATAGAGCTGCGACCACAGTTTGGATGCGGGTCGCCGATGCTAAACAGTCGGATTTCCGTTCCGCCAATCAGTTCGGACCGACCGCCCTTTACCAATCTCCATACGATTGTCGCGGGCAAGACAAAAAAGAAAGAGAAACAGAAGGACGGTGTTCCGTGTTCGCGGATGGCCGAATCACCATCCAGAGAGACACCACGCGTCGCTTTGTTTCGCGAACGCGATAATTAAAGAGCAACGACGAAACGATAAAAGTTTCGAAACGAACCAACCGCGTGAAATCGCAAAAATACGGTGCTGGCGGAAAATCGCGATATTTCACCGCGGTCGCGTTACCGCGAAACGGGGGTGCGTATAGGGGATCGAAATATTTCGGCTGGATGTTGAACAAATTTTATCGTTCGATTGTGTTTTACGGGCCGCGAACAATAACGTTCTGACAATTAGCATCATAAAAGGAGGAACACACGTCGGAGAGCATAACGAGAACAGAATAAATTTTCCGGGCTCGACTAAATTAATTGTTAAGCACTGCGGGGGTGGATTATTATTATCGTTGTGAACGGAGCGGGTTGCAATGTTCGTTGGCCGATAATAGATCTCTGCATTGTTAGCGAAGGATAGAGAATCGTCGATTTTATCCCCCGAGGTCGAAAACACGGCCGATAGCTGCGGGATAACTTATCGACGACCGCTTCGGACGATAGATCATGAAGAATTGTGCGATCGTATGCCACCCGTGGCATTATCATAATTATCACCGCATAATTTCATCGTTTGCGGGCCAGGTGTGCCGTTAACGAGAAATTTAAAGCCCGAGCTTGCAATGCAATTGCGAACCTCGGTATCTGTTACCATATCTGGTGCTATATTTACGATTTTCAAGCAAAAACTTTAGCAGCGCATTCGAATTTCGCGGCAATTCTGAATCATGTCGGCCACCTATGGACAAGTACAAGAAACTATTCAACGTGCAATCACAGACTTAAGATACGTACAGACATTGTATACAATGCATTTTTCTGTCTACGGTTCTGAATTACCGACTCTGTAGAAAATGCCCTAGTACGACAGCGGGCTCTATCGAAATGCAACGGTCAGCTAGTGAACTACATGACGTTGCAACACGAAAGGTGTGTGTCTGGGACGCTAGATTTTACAGCGTTGTCAGCTTTAAAAGTGCAATGTTGCCGTATTATGTTCATACAATAACCGTCGATGCTCGGCATCGAAAGCGTTCGAGCGGTTTTGCCCTTGCTTTCTGAATCTGTTGAAATTCAGATGAATATTGCTTCGTAATTTAAAGTATAGAATTTTTAATCGTAAATAATTTTCTTAAACGATCATCTGAATATTCGTTGAATTGTTCAACAATCATTTTTTATTTTAAAAAATTTTTTTTTAGATTACATGTACACTTTTAAAATTTTAAGTTTTGTACATTTTTATTAATAACAAATATTAACATAACAACGTAATTATTCGACGTAAACTACTTACATGCATCAAAATAAAAGAAACATACGTAAGGATATTTATACTCGTGAATCTATTAATCTATGTTACTGCCAAACTGTACTTCGTAAGTATTTTATTACATACTTCATTTCCAAAGTTCAAATACACGCGCCATATACATTTGGAGCCTCCAACACACGTAGTAAAAATGAAGTATACCGAATATTCAGTTTTTACTAACACGCAAACATCGGTAACATTGAGCACGAACCGTCTAGGTTCCACGGGGCTCTAAGAGCCTCATGGAACCTAGACAAAAAAGTCCATAAGATGCAATGTATGTAGGGATCTTAAGTCTGTGGAAATGTTTACTTCATCTGCCGATAGATGGCTCTGCGCGTCGATGGATTTCGCGCGGCAATTTAATTCACTTATAACCATTTGTAACGATTCCACCGTTCGAAAAATGATAGTTAACTATTAACCAGCGACAGATATAATCTTAGATATAATCTAATTGAATATCTTACTGCGGACCCTTAGGAAATAGCGCATAGTTTTCAGTTAAAGATTTAACAATATTCTATATGTATAAATAAAGATGAGGTCGAAGGTTCTGAAAGCCGGCCTTCGATAAATTAATTTTCTTAGCGTAAGAAAATCAATGAGTAAAATTAGTTGATAGAAGGTGGCTGTCACTAGCAAACTTGTGGTACTGTACCGCAATGCTTCAAGGAAACCGTATACAGACTGAAATTCGTGAAATACTCGCCCTCGATGTCTGTCGTCCGACATTGTCGGGAATCCAAAAAAAGGAATAGAGGTTCTCGCAGCTATGCTCTGCTCAGCGAATGTCTGTTTCTCTCTCGTCGAAACGATCACTAAAGTTAGAAATAAATTGAACGTGTGTTAGTGAGGCTGGTCTATTTCTGTACCCGCACCCTAGAACAAAGTCATGACTGCACATACTAATCGCGGCTGAAGCCGAGTGCCGGGCTAACGTCTTTCTACCACGACGCTTTTTTGCACGAGCAGCAGCTGCTAAGCTAAAGCAGGCTAAAGCTGAACTGATATTCCGACAGTGACGTTCTCGTCGGACGGATAACTGTCTGCCAACGATCGAGAAACAACAATTTTACCCACTGGTATAATCAAACGCGACAACACCAGTGGTTCTCTGACTGTGTACATTGTAATCGCAATGATCAACCGGCTTTAACAATCGAACAGTTTCAAACAGGTGCGTGAACTCGATTGATACTTGGCACGCATTCTTACAGCAAATACCTTCTACCCCTCTCGTCTGTTACTATTGCGGACAGTTGTTCGAACATTTGAACATGTAGAACGATCGAACGTTACACTTATAAAAGAGGCAGTGCTACCTCTATTGCTACTTCGACGATTTATCAGCCCTGTTCGAGTTGTCGAAACTATCGCAACATCTTATTTTTACAATACCTACGTTTCACTGTGTATATTTAGTACTTCTATTTAGTATGTATTTCTAAATATATTTACCACTGCTTTCGAATATTTCCGAAAACTTGAATTGAATAATTATATTTAAATTGAAAAATTACAAGATATCGAGTTTCGAGAACGATTTGACGCGACGCCGGGCAGTCGATAGAATTCATTTTGGTCTTCGTCGTGGAGATCGATGGACCTATCAAACTCTTAATGTTGTGAGGTTAACCGCTGTTTGTGTTTCTCTCCGCAGGAATCACCTCTCAAGACCACGATGAATACGCGCCGAATGCGTGTGCAGATTCTGCTGTTTTCGATCGCGATCTTCGGATTCTTTTCGCGTGGAAATGCAGCATCCGCGCATATCCACACTCACCAGCAAAACAAATCCGGCAGCAATGAGAGAACAGAAGATGGTGCGTTCAGTCCACGAGATATGGATCACTACGCAGGAGGAGAACACCACCAGGAATTCGACCATGAAGCCATCCTTGGTAATTATCTTTGTATACCATCTACAAATGAATAAGGCCTTTCGGTTCCTCAGCGTATCGTAAACAATATTGTTTCGGGTACTTATTTACAGGAAGCGTGAAAGAGGCAGAGGAGTTTGACAAACTGCCTATCGAGGAATCCAAAAGACGCTTAGGAATCCTATTGACCAAAATGGATTTGAATAATAACCAGTTTATCGAGAGAAACGAATTGAAAGCATGGATATTAAGATCATTTAGGTATGTACATTCGAATCGCCATTAGTAGACTGCGGATTTTTATGCAAAATCAAAATTTTCCACCTGAATTGCAAGAAACCGGAGTGACATAGAAATTTATTTTCTCTCTTAATATGTTCAATAGGTTGAAAATAACATAACAGTATTTTTAAATTTGTCTAATGTATTTAATGTTTTAAATTAGCTTGTCCAAAATAGAAATTAATGTACGTTTATCTTATCTTCAGCATGCTTTCCGACGAAAGCTCTCAAGATCGATTGGAAGATACCGATGTGAACAAAGATGGTAAAGTTACTTGGAATGAAATTTTACAAGATACGTACGGCTCCGATCCTGATGACTTGGAAGCAGATGTTAAGCTTATTAATGACGACAGGCAAACGTACGATGCTGCCGATATGAACAAAGATGGTTATCTTGATCCGGAAGAGTTCAAAGCTTACACTCATCCGGAAGAAACACCTAGAATGTTTCCGCTTCTTCTAAAGCAAGCTTTGGAAGACAAAGACTTAGACAAGGATGGATATGTTAGCTTCCAGGAGTTTATCGGTAACAGAGCCAAATCAGAGAACAAGGAGTGGTTGTTGGTAGAAAAGGATAAATTTGATTACGAGCACGACAAAAATAAGGACGGAAGACTCGATTCGGAGGAAATACTTTCTTGGCTAGTACCCAGTAACGAGTAAGTCTCGGATGCTTCTATTTAGTTTTGGTCAGTTGATCATTTCAGGATAATGTGCGTGCTACTTGGATCATAAATATTACAGGGAGATCGCGAACGACGAAGTGGATCATCTGTTTGCTTCATCGGACGACGACCATGACAATAGACTATCCTTCGACGAAGTCTTGGAACATCACGATGCGTTTGTCGGAAGTGAAGCAACAGACTATGGAGAGCACTTACAAGATATCGAGCGTTTCCAAGATGAACTTTGAGAATCGATGGCTAGGCATGTTAGCGAACACTTCATCTTCAGAATTTTGCGTCTATGGAAATATTTTGAATAGTTCTGAATGCTGCCCTTTCAGCTATGATATATTTCGGTGTTCCTATTTATGCTGCATTTAGAGTACATTTGTGTTAAAGGGTTAGACTCGCTTTTAGGATTGCAAGGACGCGGGATGCGCCTTCTCGTTTGTCGATAATGCAAAGATGGGGATTTTCAGTAGCCAATAACGCTAGATAAAATATCAATCTAGGCCGCGATCGCCCTCAGAAGTCCTATTTTTACGTTTACGAGCCATTATTAACATTATTCAGCAGCATGTAGTTGTCGCAGCTTTATGAAAATAGCTACATGCGCAATTGTATGGTTCCAAATAATGTAAATTACGCCTTGTAAACGTAAAAATAGGACTTTTGAGGGCGATTGCGGCCTAGATTGATCTCTTATCTATTGAAACCTCATCTTTGCATTATCGAGAAATAAAAAGTTGCATCCCGCGCCCTTGCAATCCTGGAAACGAGAGTTTAGCCCCTTGAGATCGATCGGAACCGCACAAAACTTATTTAAAATATTCGAAGTATAGTTTCACCAGTCTTCCAATTTTTACGAAACTTTCGTGCCATAAACACGGTGATACATTGCTTCAGCACAAGTAGAATTTACATTTCTTCTAAGTAATGGAAGTTACCAGAAACATATTGTCTCATTTTGATTATCGTTCAGTAAACAATTATATACATATGCATGCGCTAGCACTAAATTTTTGTGTACGTGTAACGATTATTAGAGAAGAAGAGCTCATCTTGCAATTTATCTAAACAGCGAATCAATTAATTAAATTCCTCGAATTATTATAGAATAATATAAAGTGCGTAATAGAAATTCGAAAATATTCGCGTATTTTCCATTTTGTCTATGAAATTCTCTAGCATTCAGTCAGGACGTACTCTTTCGAAATAGGTTTGTCTACTTTTCGTATTCGATGACGAACAATGTGTATTGTGATGAATTTTTGTAATAAAATATGCTTTACATCTTAAATATTTTCGTGCCATTCAAAGAAAAGCAGTAAGTCTTCTAAGAATATAAACAGGATAGAGAGATTAAAATAGGGCTGAAAAAAAGTGTTTAATATGATTCAAGGCTACTTGTAAATCTCTTATCCTGTTATATCCTTTATATTTTCATCGATTAGATATTAAATAAATAAAAATGTATATATAAAATGTCAATAAATTACTACATCAATATTTACACAGTGGATAAAATAGAAATCTACATTCGTCATAACCAGCCATAACCTTGCATGAATTCTACTGTAAATAAATACACTGGCAGCCAGCATATACTGTTTGACATACTCGTTCCTCGTAACCAACGTTTTTCCATTTATTTAATATAAAAAATTCGTTAAAATGCCATACGCTAATCAACCATCGGTTCACATTACGGATTTAACCGAGGAGAATGTAAAATTTCAAGTTGAAGACACCGAATTGAGGTATGAGAGGTTATACTGTAATTTATAAGATATCGTCGGCCTCATATGAAAATTGCCCAAGTCCAAATAAATAAATTTTACAGGAGGCGAAAAAAAGAACGATTTGAAATGAAACTATTTTGCTTATTTAGACACTAAACACTCAAACCGTAGAAATTGAAGCACCTAACAAGGCGAAGCTGAAAACTCAATTTTCATAAAAAATGGACTTGGCAGTTTTCATATGAAGCCGACGATATTTCGTTTGAACGTAAGTACTTGAAATATCATTACAGCGTAGCAAATAGTATGAGACGTGTATTTATTGCTGAAACACCTACAATGGCTATCGATTGGATCCAGTTGGAAGCGAATTCGACAGTTTTAAGCGACGAATTCTTGGCTCACAGAATCGGAATGATACCTTTGATCAGCGACGACGTATGTAACAAAACAATCGACCAATTAAACACGATAGAAATGAAAAAATTAATTTTCTATTAAAATGATCCAGGTTGTCGATAGAATACAATATACAAGAGATTGTCAGTGCATGGATTTTTGTCCAGAATGCAGCGTAGAATTTACTCTCGACGTGAAATGTTCAGAGGATCAAACAAGACATGTAACTACAGCAGATTTTAAGTCTAGCGATCCTCGAGTTCTTCCTGTTACTTCGAGACACAGAGAAGACGATGCTAGCGAATACGGAGAAACAGATGGTCTTTCACTTTGAATATAAAACAGTAATGTGTAGACTGCGGATCTTCATGCAAAATCAAAAATGTTTGCATTGATTATCTGATAATAATTATCTGATTAAGCTGAAGCTGATACACTGATGTCTTTAAATCTGTTTAATATGTCCACTGCATTAAATTGTTTTGCTTATCCGTTTTTGTCATTAATGCATAAAATCCACAGTCTAGTAATGTGACTATAATGATAAATGTTTTATAAATATCGTGCATATCTTTTTCACATTGCAGAGATACTAATAGTAAAGCTACGAAAAGGGCAAGAATTAAAGTTGAGAGCGTACGCGAAGAAAGGCTTTGGAAAGGAGCATGCAAAGTGGAACCCAACTGCTGGAGTGAGCTTCGAATACGACCCAGACAATTCCATGAGGCACACACTGTTCCCAAAACCCGACGAATGGCCGAAATCGGAGTACAGCGAATTAGAGGAAGATCAATGTAAGCATCGATAAATTCGAAAGACCAAGTAGCCTATTTAATGAATCGTTTCAGATGAAGCTCCATTCAACTGGGAAGCAAAGCCGAACAAATACTACTTCAATGTTGAAAGTAGTGGTGCCTTGAAGCCTGAAAACATCGTAATGATGGGTATCGCAGCGTTGAAGAACAAATTGTCTAATTTACAGACACAGTTGAGTCACGAAGTTCAAAGCGATGCTTTGAGCATTCATCATTAATCGATGTATAGAATTAATCATTTCCGATCCATCCAACGAGAAATAAAATTTTCATCGAAATACATAACCGTTCTGTAATTATTTTGTCCTCATTCTCAAAGTTCAAAGCACAGTATTATTTTTTGATGTAGTGGCAATGGAGTTACGTCTCCCGCCCAAATCTAGGGACATTTTACTAGTTGTCGTCTTGCAAATTACTTTACATTTTACAAATGTCGCTCTGCCAACAAGTTGGTTGAATATTTTTGTTCTGTTCAGTGACTGAGAAGTTGTTTTTCCGATTGAGTTACCGTAAAGTGATAGCACGAGAAACACTCGTGTCATTCCCTCTGCATTATGTACATCAAACAGGTACTGGAAACTAATGATTAGTGTTTAAACATTAGATATGATTATCTTTTGCGCGCTCCGCATTACTTCCTCTTCGGCGGACGCTTACCGTTAGATGCGAATGTTATTATTGTTGTTCTAGTTTAACGCGAACAAGCATCGCTATCGACGGATAGTTCGTAATATTTTCTATTCGTTGAAACGATAAGTCGAATATCAATGATAACCAAACCTGCACATCGATGCGAGTTTGTACACAAGTGCGTTAGAAATGTTGCTACCAGTTGGCCAAAGCTAGTCAAGAGATTAGAAATATGAGGCAATCATTATTTGACTGATTTGTCCGTGTCCTAATTCTAATCATTAATTGTAGACTCCGGATGTTTATGCAAAATAAAAAGTTTGTGCATCAATTGCAAGACACCGGAATGTAAATTTATATTCTTCGTTAATAATTTTAATATGTGGTGGATATAATATATTAATACTCTTGAAGTCTTTTAATATTTTTACTGTTTTAAATTGCACTTGCTCATTTTTGTTATAAATCTGGAGTCTAATTATTTGAATGATGTGACCGTATCCTAATTCCCGAAATGTGAAAATTACCATTCTACGTATAGAATACATTTGTTTATGCTTAGGTGATTATCCAAGGATTTAAATCATACCGTGAACAGACAGTCGTAGAACCTTTCGATCCGAGGCACAATGTAGTAGGTATGTACAGGTACACAATTGAACTTCACAACAAACGAAGTATTGAAATTTATGTATGTTTCTTTTTATTTCTAGTGGGCAGAAATGGTTCTGGCAAGAGTAACTTCTTTTACGCGATTCAATTTGTTTTGAGCGATGAATTTTCTCATCTCAGACCAGAACAGCGACAGGCATTGTTGCACGAGGGTACAGGACCAAGAGTTATTTCGGCGCATGTGGAAATTATATTTGACAATGCTGACGGCAGATTACCAGTATACAATATTCCAAATTACATTGTTCCTATGTTTCATGATTGTGTTTTACATGTTAATTGCTTCTTGTAGCTTGATAAAGAAGAAGTATTCTTGAGAAGAGTAATCGGCTCGAAAAAGGACCAATATTTCCTTAACAAGAGAATAGTAACTAGAAACGATGTGATGAATTTGCTAGAGTCTGCAGGATTTTCACGATCGAATCCCTATTATATCGTAAAACAAGGAAAGGTATGCGTTGTAACCGATTTGTGATTCATGCAAAAGTACGGAGAATATAATGAATTATACTCTGTAGATCAATCAAATGGCAACGGCACCTGATTCTCAGAGACTTAAATTATTAAGAGAAGTAGCTGGTACTAGAGTATACGATGACAGAAGAGAAGAATCAAAATTTATTTTAAAAGAGACAGAAGGAAAATTGGAAAAAATTCAAGACTTTTTACGGACAATAGGTAAACCATAATTAAAGTGTGTAATAACTAGACTGCGGATTTTATGCATTTATGACAAAAATGGGTAAGCACAATTTAGAGAAGTGAACATATTACAAAGATTTAAAGACATCAGCGTATTGGTTTCAGCTTAATCAGATAATTAAAAGAAGAAAGAAATTCTTATTTCACTCCTGTGTCTTGCAATCAATGCAAACATTTTTTATTTTGTATAAAGATCCGTAGTCTAGTAATAACGTTTAGATTAATGACGTTGCGATTTCATTCCAGAGGAACGTTTGAAGACATTGGAAGAGGAGAAAGAGGAACTGAAAGAGTATCAATGCTGGGATAAACAGCGTCGTTGTTTGGAGTACACCATTCACGAACGAGAGCTTAAGGAGAATAAAAGAAAGCTAGAGGAGCTTGAAAAATCTAGAGCAAACAGCGGAGCTGAACAAGCTCGTTTAGGAGCGGAAGCAAAAACTGCGCAAGAGATGGTGAGAGCTGCAACGAAACGTCTGAAAGAAGCGAAGAAAGAAGTGCAGACTGCAAAGGAAGAGAGAGATACACTCAGGTAATATTAAGAAAGGAGTAATGTAGTTGTATCATTGATGCTTATGAAAATACGATTCACAGTGCTGAACAGCAGCAGTTACTCAAAGAGAAAACAAAGTTGACACTAACCATTAACGATTTACTGGAAGAAGTAAAAGGAGACAATGACAGTAGAAAGCGTGCCCAACAGGAGCTGGAAAAATTGAAAGCAAACATTGAAGGGCGAGAGGCTGAATTGCAGAGACTGAAACCAGAAGTGAGTTGTACGTCGCTATCGTATTTCTACGACTTGTATAATAAAATTAAATGGTCAACAACGTATTTATAGTATGAGGAAATGAAACGAGTAGAAGAGGAATGCACGCGCGAATTACAATTGAAAGAGCAGAAGCGGAAAGAATTATATGCCAAGCAAGGACGTGGCAGTCAATTCACTAGCAGGGTATTCCATATGACTTCATTAAGGGAGTAAACTCATTTCTAGGATTGCAAGGGTGCGGGATGCGCCTTCTCATTTCTCGATAATGCAAAGATGAGGTTTTTTAGTAGTCAAAAGCCCTAGATATAAGATCAATCTAGGCCGCGTAATCGCCTTCAAAAGTCCTATTTTACGTTTACGAAATTCGGCAGCATGTAGCTGTCGCAGTTTTATGAAAATAGCTACATGCGCAGCTTTATGCTTCCAAATAATGCAAATTACGTTGCCGAATATTGCAAATTACAACTCGTAAAAATAAAAATAGGACTTTTGAGGGCAATTGCGGCCTAGATTAATCTTTTATAGATCAATCCTGGAAAAAACGAGTCTACCCCCTTAAATAGAAGACAATTACTGTAGATCTCGTTCTTTAATATTTCCTTCGTGCTAGGACGAGAGAGACAAGTGGATACAAAATGAACTGAAACAGCTTACCAAACAAATTAGAGATAAAGAAGAGCATCAGAGAAAGATCAGCGAGGATTTGAAGAAAGACGCGGAGAAACAAGTTATTTTAGAGCAGAAGATCGAAGAGCATACGCGCGAAATGGAGCAGCAACGAGCATCTATAGATGAACATAACAAGCAGTACTATGAACTAACCAAAGCAAAGGACCAGTGTCAAGCCACTCGAAAAGAACAGTTTGTTCATTGTACAATGTTCGCATGTATAAAAGTTTCGCGAACTATGATTTATATTTGTCGTGTTACAGGTATCGACAAGAGAGCGTGTTGCAACTTAATTTATCAGGACTCAAAGAGGATTTGGCGAAGGCGGATCAAAGTTTACGGTCCATGGCCGGGAAACCGATTCTAAACGGACGAGATAGCGTGCGAAAAGTGCTGGATACGTTTCGGTAATTATTGCGATTTTCCTTGAAAAGTAAAATCCTCGCTGATGACCGATTCAATTTCTAGAACACGTAAGGACATGGCTCACGAGGTGAGCAGCTATTACGGGCCTGTGATAGAGAACTTCAGTTGCGAGAAGAATTTTTATATGGCTGTGGAAGTGACCGCTGGAAATCGACTGTTTCATCATATCGTTGAGACAGATAAATTCGGGACGAAAATCTTGAAAGAGATGAACAATCAACGGCTTCCAGGAGAGGTCACGTTTATGCCTTTGAACCGACTACACGTAAAAGATATAGACTATCCAAAAACTGGTGACGCTATGCCTATGATATCAAAATTAGAGTACGACGAGAAATACGACAAAGCTTTGAGGTGAAAGACAAAAAATCAAACATGTAAATTCTAGTAGTACGTAATTGAGTTTAATGTGTGTAGTAATCTGAATTTTTCCTCTACAAAAATCTAGATATATTTTTGGAAAAACATTAATCTGCCGTAACTTAGAGACTGCGACGAATTTGGCACGCACCTCCGGTTTAGATTGCGTGACTCTGGAAGGTGACCAAGTATCATCGAAGGGATCGTTAACCGGTGGATACTTCAATACGCTAAGGTCACGTTTAGAGATACAAAAGACTAGATCAGAGTTAATGGCGCAAATCACGTCCCTCGATTCCCAACTGGCCACCCTTAAAGACGAGATTAGAAAAGCAGATCAGAACATTAGTTCTTATGTTAGCGAAATGCAGAGAACCGAAACCAAAAATAGCAAAGCAAAGTAAGCTATTGTTACTTTGATTTACGTTGTACCAGTGCGGTTCCCGAGATTATTGCATTGTTCTTCTTGTCACAGAGACGTATACGATAAAATGAAAGCAGAAATACGACTCATGAAAGAGGAATTGAGTGCGATAGGAAGATACCGTACACCGAAAGAAAGAAGCCTAGCTCAGTGTACGTCGAGTCTAGAAGCCATGCGTGCAACAAAAGAGGGATTGGAAAGTGAACTTCATCAAGAACTAATGGCACAATTGTCTGTTACTGACCAGTGTCAGGTATTAAAAGTCTAAATACAGAAATAATGAAATTGATTCTATCGGTTTACTCATTGCTCGCTATATTCTAGGTAGACACTTTGAACGACGATATAAGACGACTAACAAAAGACAATAAAGAAGCATTCGCGAAACGTATGAGACTAGAAGCTGAGAAGAATAAGTTGGAAAACTTGTTGACCAATAACTTGGTAAGAAGGAAAGACGAATTAGTGCAGGCTTTGCAAGAAATATCGGTGGAAGATCGACAACGACAATTAGAATCCTCGAAAGCGCAATTAGCAGACATCGAGAAGAGACTAGTCAAAGTGAATTCAGACTTCAAGCTTCAGAACGACCGGGTTACCAGTGCTATAAAAAAGGTAAACATCTGGCTTGTGGCAATTAACATTTTAAGTGTACAGATGATTTATTGTTTTTCTTGTATTAGCAAAAAGCAGAATCGTCAGAAGTTGACAAGTGGAAGGTCAAAGAAAAAGATGCCCAGGAAAAGATAGAAGCTGATGCTAAAGACTTGGAGAAGTTAGCCAGCAAATTAAATATTTTGCAACAGAAAATAGTGGAATGTACACAGAAGATCACAGAACTCGGAGCGTTGCCTAGTCACGAAGTATACTCGCAATTTAGCGCTATGTCTACCAAGCAGTTATTCAAAGAAATGGAAAAGGCTAACAATCGTTTAAAGAAATACAGGTACAACAAACGTTACGATTAGGAACATTGCTGCGCGTGAATATATAAAATGTAACATGACCAACTCATTTCGTTCCGTTTCAGTCATGTAAATAAAAAAGCGTTGGATCAGTTCATGTCGTTCAGCGATCAAAAAGAGAAACTGGTGAAAAGGAAAGAAGAATTAGATAGAGGCGATGAAAAAATTAAAGAATTGATGTCGGTATTGGAACAGCGTAAATGCGAAGCTATACAATTTACCTTTAAACAAGTACGTAGAGTAACGATATCATATCCTATATTCTCATGGATTTTTTGCATTTCAAGTTTACACCGTTTTTTTCAGGTGAGCAAATATTTTAGTGAGGTATTCAAGAAGCTTGTTCCAACGGGTCATGCACAATTAGTTATGAAAACAGCCGATGGTGAGGACGGAGATGACACAACAACAGAATCAGCTGATTCTGACAGGTTTATCGGAGTTGGTGAGTTTCGATATTCGCTATCGATATCACAAGAATATAGACTAAGACTAGAGAAATCAAAGAAAATTGTGAAAATCTCATCTCATTAGGTATACGAGTTTCTTTCACCGGTCACAGAGCTGAAATGAGGGAAATGAATCAGTTGTCTGGTGGCCAGAAATCATTGGTAGCGTTGGCATTAATATTCGCTATCCAAAAATGCGATCCGGCACCGTTTTATCTGTTTGATGAAATTGATCAAGCTTTGGACGCGCAACATAGAAAAGCTGTAGCGGATATGATTCACGAGCTTAGCTCCGACGCCCAGTTCATCACGACTACATTTAGGTAACTTTTATTTCTACTTATACGATTGCAGCGTGTTGTTTTTATTCGCGCTTTAAACTTGTAATATTCTTGCAGGCCTGAATTGTTGCATCACGCGAACAAATTTTACGGTGTTAAATTCAGGAATAAAGTGTCTCACGTCGTGTGCGTCACGCGAGAAGACGCGGCCGATTTTGTAGAAGATGACACGACGCATGGTTAATATAACTTATAGATTATTTATAACTAAACTGCGGATCTTTATGCAAATACTAATTTCTACAAGTTACGTTATATACAAATCAAAATAAGCAAAACATGTTTTTGGCACCTAAATGATTTTGTTCAAAACGACATAAAGTTGCTATCAATTATTGTTCGTGTGCATATTTTTATGTATTATACAAGATTGAACGTACCATAAATGCATAAAGATTCGCAGTCTATAATTGATCATCAGTCTGGAAACTGCTATTGTTCTGAAAACTGATGATTCTACGGCATATAAATTACCCGAGTTATTATTTTTATGGACCATTCGCAGTATAACTTTTTTAGAACTGTATATTTATCACTAGACTGCGGATCTTTATGCAAAATAAGAAAATGTTCGCATTGATTGCAGGACACAGGAGCCAAATATAAATTTCTTTCTTCTTTTAATTATCTGAATATATACATTGATGTCCTTAAATAAATTCGCAAAATAAAATCCGCAGTCTATCACATTAAAATCACAAAATTCTTTCGACCTTGTATAAAAGCGAAATATTTAATATTAATGATCATAAAGAACAACATTTTGTTTCTCAACGATTAGTTGCAATCCCGATATTTATCGGTTGTACATCGTCAAAAGGAAATCGTCGAATAAAGCATAAAGTAGCTATGTAAATAATTCACTAGCGATGTAAGTGGATGAAGAAAATTTTTATTCTATTAATGGCTATGTAAAAGTTTATATTTGTTTTTTTCTATTGTATTTAAACACGTATAACAATACATACGTCATTTTAAATTGTTGGACTTTATTTTTCATGTCATATTTACACCAACGAGAAGTACATAAAAATGTGAAAAAATTATAGGGAGAATGAGAAATTCAATTACTCCAGAACATTACTTCCTCCTGCTACTTTTCTTTTCGTTGACTGGTCAAACTATCGTGTAGACTCGTCACTGTGCTCTCTATTAATTCCGGTATGACGATGCCATTCACATCGATGAAATTTGCCACAGATTTTGTAATGCTAGTTTCGTTTATGCCTCCTGTGGATCCATTTTTAACAGACAATACCAGATTGTACTTGTCATCGTACTTTTTCAAGTAGGAACTGGCCTCCCAAATAAGATCTGGGTTAAAACCAGCTGGATCTCTGAAAGATAAAAAGTATCAATTAGTATAACTTTAGCAGGAAACAGTAACATTACATCAAATGAAATCCCTCTGCATTTACCTCTGAATAGCGACAACGAATATCCCCTTCTCTTTGTATGTTGTGTATAATGTTAAAATGCCCATTGAAACAAAATATAATGTAACACAGATAGCTAAAGCAGGTTTAGATGCAGGGAATGGGTACAGATAATCACAAAGAACAGCTATAAGTGCCATTATCACAGTGACTCCACAAAGAGCCAGCCGTCCATCGAATAGCCCAAAATTTTCCACGTAATTATATTTCTTAATAAATACATCTTTAACTGCATCGTCTAATGCATTCTTCACTGCAGAACCGTCCCATTTGTTAATTTGTATCACCTGCAACATCAAGTCTTATTAATAGACTGTGGATCTTTATGCATTTATGGCTTATAAAAATTTTATTGAATTCAACAGAATTTAGGAACGATTTTTATTTATTTTCGATCTACAAATGCTATTATCAATGAAAATAAAATTTTATTTGGTACCACTTTCTTAAAATTTTTCCACGAAAACTGAAAATTTCATAAACATCCGCAGTCTACTTACTAATCTACAATGTAACAAGTGCATTAGGAAAATTAATAAAGTTATAAAATTATAAAAAACATATCGAATAATCGCCGAAATTTAATGCCGGTACTTACATACAGTAACTCTGAAAAATCCATAATTTATGAGGGACAAAAGGCGAGGTAAGATAGGTCAAAGAAATTACATGTTGCTTAAAATAAGTAAATTACTAAATCTTTTCAATCCGGTTAAAAAATAACATTTCGAGTGAGTAACTAACGGTACCATACGCGATGCTATACAATCCCAGTTTCTGACGTAAACATAACAAGTATTATAAAATCTGATACTTCCTGATGAATTATTCGAGTATGTATTCATTTATTTCGTTCACTGAATCAATACTATCCAACTTACGAGATTTTCTGGATTTTTATCTGCACCCATTTTGAACACAACCTCACTTCTAAACACTTGTGGATGCCTATTTTACTGTACACAATTTTGTACACGTAAAATCATTAAAACCTTTTGGGCTGATTCATAATATTTCAGACTACGACTATATACATCATTTAGAATACTCTCGCAATAAGAGCTCGTACGCTGAATTTGCTCACAAGATTTTATAACCGTGCTACTATTTAGCGAATAATGAATCGTAAATGTTTATATAGCGTGTTCCTAATTATTGCTGCACACTTTCGATTCTTTAGAACTCTATTTCTTCAGTTACAATTGATTTTTGTGTACTTATCTAGATTACCATAAGATCACAGGCAAGATATATATAGGAATAGACCAATCACCGTATGGGGTTTCGTGTCTCACGATCTGACACTTAGCCACTTAGGCCGCGCTCACAGTGGTTCCGATTTCCGATTTCATTGGTCGACGTCCGACGCATCTGTCTTTTTTTCGAGCTTGCGAAAAAGAGACACAGTGACATTGTGCACCAAATGTACACAACTTCACGAACTAAAAAGTGATCTCTACTGATCATGCCACATATGTAAGTGAACGTTCATTTCAGTTTCGCTTCGATATTATATAACGTTTCAAGTTACATATATGTACAATATACTGAATATACGACAACTTGTTTATCCCTCGTTTGCTTGTGGTTCTGTTTCTGTCGCTCATCAACTCTTCGTTTACAAATTATACACGATGGTCTGCGCACTGCAGAATGCGCGATGGAATGGTGGGGATAGAAAACGTGACGCTAGAGAGGTTGCCAAACATAATGCCGCGGAGGGAATTACACGATTGTTCAAACGTAAATACACGTTCGTATGTATAAATCTCTAACACGGAATGTATTAAGCAAACATATACGTACACAGAGATCTATATATACATTATACTCGTACATATGTAGCTACTTGAATATGTACGTCTAATTGTACTGGGTGGATAGATGCACACGTAAATACATGGAACTACCAAAAGAGTATGTGATTCTATTAGATACATACAACAAACCTCACTAATGTTCGAACAAAGATTATCGCTTTATATATAGTAAATGAACAGTGCGTAAATAATTATAGATATGCAAAGAACAATTAAATGAACGTATTCGCGGTAAATTATAACACAGGCAAAAGTACATACATATATATCTATACCATTTTACGGTATCGCCAGGTACCCTTTACCCCACCCGTCTTTTTCCAACCCAATGCTGCACACCTTGATTTCGTGCATTACGCACCTTTTCACCTCACGGATATGAGATAGGTCATATCACAACAGGTAACAAAATCTCAGTTACGTATTTATACGCGGATAAAGCTGTCGATATGGCATTCCTATTATCTCGTACGATTTTTATCTCCGTTTCTTCGATAATAGGAATCAAACATAAATATTGGTCACGAGTGTAATCTCTGCACATATTTCGTGCTTTCTATGTATATCAACAATCTTTACAGATTAAACAATGTAGCGGAAATTAATAATATATCACTTGTCGAACGAAAGGCGAGACGATTTATTTGTCCACCTCTCTTTTATTAGCTTCGAAATCCATTGTTTTGTTTTGATGTGCATTCTATTTGCACCATAATTGCACGCTCATGGACACTCCCACTTCCTTTTTTTTCAAATTACTGTTTGAAAATATATAGATCCATATGAATGCACGCTAGAAAGAATAAAGAAACATTTATGAAAATATAGTGATCATCAATGGACAAGTAATTTAAAATTCTTAATTTGTTTCTTTTTTGAAGTTTTACACCTTGTGTGCCTAATCCAATTTTATTGTTTGTGTTATTTCTTTAGTAAAAATGAGTTCTCAAGATACAATCGATAATGTGCAAGCAAGTTCACCTAGTATATCCTCAAGAACAAAAAATTGGGTCCAGTTCGAGGATGAAACACCGATTAAAGATAATGGGGATGCAGAAGAAAAAACTAAAACTAATGCACCAGCTGTAATAAAGCCTGAATCAGTTACAGTGAACGTTGAAAAGATTGGGAAAGCCATCGAGAAAACAGATAATCCACAAGCTAAGAGTAATGAATATAGAGGTGCTGTGATATCAACAGAATCCGTCCAGATTAACTTAGATAGGTCAGGTTTAAGTCGTTCCATTACATCCGAAAGTCCAGAACTTAATGTACCGTCCGATATAAGAGTCTCTGATCCGAAAAGTGCTTCTTTGAAGACTATCGATCTCAGAGATGTGTCCAATGGCCGAAGCAACGTGAGCAACGTTATAAGCACACCAATTGGAAATATTAGACAAGGTTTCGCCAACGGCGATACTATTGTTACTCTTTTACCAGTTAATACTAGATGGCCATGGATCACTCCAGCTAAATTTAGGCCAGAATTAGTACCAGAGGAATTAATGGCACAGGGCTTGACGGTAAATTTTTAATAAACCGATTTTTATCGATACTATGTTATTGTATTATGGTAACGTTAGTATATTTTGTTTTTAAGTCTACAAAACAGTTTTTTTGTTCAAGAAAACCCATTGAATTTTTAAGCATTATTATATATCTTTTACAGCTTACTGTAGAAGATTACGTACACATAATGGAATTGCTTGTAAACGATGTACGTTTTAATATGTACAATGTATGCTATAAGAGAATTCTTGTTCTTTGGATCTTTACTGCATTTATTGTACTGCTTGGCTTGTTATTTTCTGGAGTGACTGGTCTTACTTTATTCGGCCTCGGCGTCATGTGGTTAGTCCTCAATGCTGCAGCAATATTCTTTTGCATGTTCGTCAAGATAAAGTTAAACCATAATCTTGAGAAATGTATGGCTCAAGTGAACAAGCATTTACTTCGACATAAAATATTGCTTGGATTGGATGATAGAGGGAAGATTTCGTGTCATAAAGTCAATCTCTGCTTCATATACTTTGATACCGCAGATTGTATCGTAAGTGTTATTAGACAATTAGCGATGTGTGTGCGTAGATTTAAATTTTCTAGGGCTGATCATGTTTTGTAATAGCCTTTGTTATGTTTATCTGAAATTCTCAGCTTGTGAAAGTATTATTTCTCTAGTTGGGACTATAACGTTTTTACAACACGTTACGTTTTGTTAAAACAGAAAAAATTGCAAGAAGTTATAGAACGAGAGGAACGCGAAGGAAGAGTGATTGGCGAAGATGGAAATTCAGAAATGCGTCGTAAAAGAGAATTGCAGCAACGAATGGATATCGATGATAGCGACATTGTGATACAAGGCAGCACGACTACCAGAATCTCTCGTAAGCAGGTAAGCATCTTTTATACCAGGTAACTACTAATTCTAGTGAAATGTATGAATTTTATTTCCATTAACGCAACAGTGTAACTTGATAACGTTAGAATTGATTTAGTATGAAAATACAGATGTCTCCTACATTTATATTTTTTATAAAATTAAACATCTCTTGTTTTACTTATAAATTTTTATAATAGTATTTTATTTTGTTCCCTGAAAACATAAAATAAAATCTATCAGGATAAGAGTGAACAAGTATTCTGCCGTTATGTGCAACGTTGGGCAAAGGACTATTTACGTCGACGATTGGATTGGACGGTCGATGAAGAAGGTGGAAATCCTTCTTCACCTCGCCACTTAGCGTCAGCTTTATGCCCGTGTCAATATATAGAAGAATGGCTTCGTAATAAGCCGCATGTTCGAGGCAGAGATTTCTGTCCCAGTTGGAGTAATTTTCTTAAAGATAGAGGCATTTAAAATTGTTTTATATGCTTATCAAACTTGAAAGCAGTATTGTGATGCAGCTATTTTGACACAAAGCTTACGTTTTAGCTTGTTGAAGCTATTTTCATATCGCTTTTTATAGAAACTAAATTGAACGAAGGAAATATGAAGCATTGAAAAGATTTTCAAAGTACTTAAACTTTCTCTACGGTAATGATCATTTACGATTATAGACAACATAGGTAGTACCATTACGAATAGATGAATAATCAAAATTTGTTTTAATAGAGATAAGTCCCTGCAAGCTATCGAAGCTTCGTTTTATTATTCTTTTTTTAAACTGTAAACGATTTTAATAGCCATACTTTTTATTGGTGGTTTGGATTATCGGTATCGAATATACCGGACATTATATAGTTTTTAATGAAGTTTAATATTGCTTATATTACTCTGTTGACTAATATAGTACTAAACATTTAATATACAATTTGAAATTTGTATAGAAATTGTACAAATTATACATATATGTGTATATTTTGCAAGAATATTTTTAATATTTAATGTTATTACATATAGTATTTACATGCTGTATATAGTACTTGAATATTCAAAAGTTACAAACTGCAATCTCAACTATTTTTGTAAAATGGTGAATGACACGTAGGTATTTAAGAAATTCTACTATAAAAAGTACTTAAGCGATCGAAGGTACTTAATATTTTAAAAACTTATTTGCTGTTTTTTACACAGCAATGTGTAAAGCTAATTGTCCATGTTGTACAGTCCGATGTTAAAAATTTATCATCTTTTTAAGAGTGTCCAAATATTAATAAGAGTCACCATATGTAATATATGGATTTTATAGTCTTCTCGTCACTTTGGCTCTAGGTACTGAATGATGATGGTATGTGTTGACAGGAACGGGCGGAGTTGCTGTTGCTGAGGTATGCATCTCGATGGGCACATCACTTTGTGCGCCGGAGACTTGATCTGGTTATAGACTCGCAGGAACGTAACAGAGACATCACGGGTCTTTCTGTTTCACCACGTCATTGTGTCTCCGCCCGTTGTCCTTGTCAATTCATTGAGGACCATCTCAAATACAAGCCTAGAGGCAAGTTGAAATTTCGTACGTTTTTTGTATTACCAAACTTTGGTGGTAAATAACTAAGGCCGATCACTTAATAAGTATAATGTGATAACAATTTGTCATATCAATTGATTATGTTCCTAATATAAATCATTTCTTACCGTGGGCCTTTTAATGACTTGCTCTACGCATCGCTTGGAGAATCATGCGATGCAGATTTCCTGAACATTATTTTGAGATTTAATTATATTCTTCTTTCGATCGGTTACATGTATTCTCGATCGACAGTAATCGACAGATACCTACTATATGTTATGTACAACATAAAATTTGTTCGGCTCAATCTCTGTATTCTGCTTTCACTCGTATGTGAGCAATATTCTCCATTTTACAAGTATAGCAGCACATTATCTTAAGACTAAGGCATAAGAGAAAGCTAGATTATACGTGTTTATTACTGTAGGTAAAGTAGGTGATTCCGGTAATCATTCCGTTATGATTATTATTATTTGTAAACTGAATTATATATTACAACATTCGTAGGTTATTGAATATTTGCTTTTGTAATAATAAAAAGAAAGAAAAGCAATGGATATTACATATACACATAACATATATGTAATAATATATATAACGTTCCAATGTTGGCAGTTTCAAATTTCGATTCTTTCGAGAAAAGAATAATTTCTGCATTCGTATTCGATATAACTTATACCTAATCAAAAAAGTATTGGTATTTAAAATTACTATATCTTTTGTAATCTCTGCAAAATATTGAATGGTAAAAATGTTATGAATGCCATACGATATTATATTTACATATCTCTTAATCCGTCCTAATTCAATATATTGATATATTATGTAAGAATATAATAATATATTGTGTACTTTTATATTCTGTTTGAGAACACTTAATGCTGCAAGTGAACAGGATTGAACAGCTGTTCTACTTTTATATAAAAAAGAAAAGAAATGTAAAGCACTTTTATATTACCTGTTAAATATGTTATAAATAAAGATAAGTGCATAATACATACGTTTTTTTGGTGGGGGGGATAATCATATTCTTTTATAAAGGGAAGACTTTTCATTAAAGCAATAACTACTGTGTAAAAAAACATATTATCACGTTTTATTTACTTGAGTATACCTTATGCTCGCGTGTGTATATAGTATATATGTATATGTATATTTTTCTAAAACATAGGTATTTGTCACTAACCATTGACTAATTCAGAGATGTTACTTGCATGCAGCTGGACAAAAAAGGACACAATTTGATATTATGTCTGAACCACATTTTGTCAGCACATGAAAAAACTCATTCAGTAAATAGTATTGTGTAAGTATCGTGCGATTTGTCTTCATATATATATTATATATGTAAACAAATGTATTTCGTGTATAGTAGGTACCATGCTTTTTCACATTACATGTTCACATTTGGTGGAATTCGGTGTGCATAGTAGGCAAAGCTCTATTTGTAAAGCGCATAATCATTATAATTGTCTAAAACCTTTCCAGTACTTAACTAGTGTTACTAATTCGAAATATTTGCATGATTTTTTTCAGGATATCCACCAGGCTTTACATGGTGTGCTTATCTTAACGATCCACTAGTTAGGTATGATGTTAGGTCTGACATGGTAGGCATCCCTGGTTATTCATTATAATTTTTTAAGTAAAGTACAACAGTATTCGCTAAGGCATTTTGAAAGAAATACGCATATCCCCAGATAGCCAAAATGCTCGATTCTGGCCAGGGCAGTTATGACCGTGTGGGCTCGTAACGTTCCCTCGGCACAAGCTGCCCCTCGGCCCGTCCAGGGCCGAGCACCTGGACCGACGGGCCGAGGGGAAGCTTGTGCCGGGTTTGTGCCGAGGGAACGTTACGAGCCCTCACGGTCATAAGTGCCCTCCTCAGATTATAGCCATCGTGTGCCTTTTGCCCATTCAAGCGACGTTCGGCCCGTCTACCTGACCCCGACACGCCGGGCTCGATCTGTGCGCGAGGATCGCTTGGCTATCTGGGTCAATGACTATTGCCATAGTTATTAAAGCTTAAGCATAATAACGTTCATATCATAAGTGTGAAAGTACTTCTGGTATTCCAATAACCAATATTCTAGCAGCATGTGATTATGATAATCACATGTGCTATAATACAAACCATCAAATCATTCACAAAATATACATATTTTTCTATATCCTAATGTTTTTAACATTCCAAATGTGCAATATTAAAACGTTTATGTAATATCACTTTTCAAATAAGGTAGGAAAGAAATATAACAAAAATTATACCAAGTCGCATTTAACGCTTTGCCTACTAGCAACGTATGTAGTCAATTGACCTGGGTCTTTTAAAATCAAAGATTAAGAATTTAGTCATTAAAAAATTGACTAATAAACTTTCGACAGGTAAAGCGTTAAGTTCGTGAACACACACTGTATATTTCAATCCAATTGAATCTCGATAATTTGAATTTCGAGGGAAAAGTTAAAATCTTCGTATTAAATGTATTCGAATATGCAAAAAGGGACTTTTAATAATCACATTTCAAGATACAATTACAGTGCCTTGTAATCGATATTCTTTAAGATTTATATATCAAACTTTTTTTATATATATTACAAACTTACAAGTTTATACACGTTCAGGTCATAATTGAAGTGTTGCACAATAATATAGTCTGTCATAATTTTTATATATAGACTTATATAATTATCGTGCTTGTTGGTATGTTTAAGGAACATATATACATACATATATATATATATATGTACGTACACAATGGAAACAATAACTACAATGCAACATTTATTTTCCACATAATGTTGATTGTGTGTATATTACTATATTTGTTGTAAGTGAATGTATATTATTATAATATTATAGTATGGACATTTTATGTTAGAAACGATGTCGCTCGTATATGCATATTAAAAGCCCAAAATGTGCCTGTAGGTGAAAATATTTTGTACAAAATGTTTATTCGTATGTATATTATAGATGCATTACATTGAATCTTTCCTTTAAAGAAACGATGTTCAAATAATCAAACTGTAACTGGTAAATACAAACAGATTTTATGTTATTAACGCAGCTTGTGCTTGTTTTTTAATATCATCTGCCAGCCTTTTTATCTCCTCATTATCGGTTCTCAATTGTTCTTCCTTCTTTTCAAGAGAACTTTCCAAACGTTGTAATTGTTCTTTGGTGTTTAAATACATTTTCACTTTCTGATACGATTCGGAAGAGTTCGAGCTTGAATTTTCTCCGGTAACTTCATCTGAAAACAAATTCATAAATAATACGAAAATATATTGCGAACATGACAGCTTCAAGATAAGGTTATGATTTCAAATATACATGAATTAATGTTTTAATCAAGCCATATAATAGTATGTGAAATCTGCTAAACACCTTTATTTATTATTTTAAATGCTATATCATCCGCAGTAGCATGATCAAGGTCTTCCAACATATGCTCAGGATTAGGAATACTGGGTCTCGGTGGTAAATTACTTTTTTTATTGCTAAACATATTCTGTTTGGTTATATATATATTTTATTTACGAATATGAATTAATTAATATTTGTACAACAATTCGCAAGGTAACGTAAACATATTGTAGTGTACAAACACTGAAACACTGTCACGCAATTGCATCGTAAACAGAACGTCACAAATCAATGAAATGCGTAGATGTACCCCAAAAAAATTCTCTTCTCTAAAATATATAAAAATATTTTTGGTCTACAATCGTCTATTGTATGCAATGTATATGTTTTTAAAATATATTGCATGTTTATAAAAAAAAAAGAAATCTTTTTCCTGTTTCAATATACAGGGTGAACCACGAATCGTGACGTGACGTGACCAGTAGAGATTACGCTGTTTTTAGCAGTCCGATCGAAAATGTTTTTATCAGGTATAGCCATGGGGTATAGCATGGTTTCAAGAGAGCTTCTACGTGATTATAGCAAATTTTTCATCAATTCTTTTATTTCATAATTTTTCAAGGTCACCTTCAATGTTTTGCAAATACATTAGATTAGAGTAATCTTTACTGGTCACGATTCGTGGGTTACCCTGTATACATTGCGCACTAAATTTTAGCACGAAACGTAAATCGAGATATTTCATTGATGTATAAATTTCGAAATTGATTAGCATTGGTTATTTGGTTGAATTCAAAGAAGAATGAAAATTATGGAAGTACCAATGAATAATGTTGATCAATAATCCGACTCGGTTACATTTCTCCGCATGCTGTGTGCCACAGGATAAGTCTGTGTTTGCGCGGATGCTTTATGGTTCGGCGCTGTTTTCAAATTTCACGGAATATCGTGCAGGCAACTGCTAATTCTCCGGCAAACGTGTCTATAAAGTTTTACTTTATAGAGTTTGTAATTAGTCAGGCCATTTTATCGTCGAATGAGCAGTGGAATGGGAAAGTTTTGAGAGAAAAAGCATTTCTGTTGTTATTGTAGCATATATATATTAAATTATTTTCATTTTTCGAAGCGTCTCAAGTGTATACACAAAAGCGACCGGTATGCCGCCAAAACGAGTTAGAGCTCCAAAGGTTAGTCATTTATATATAATTTATTTCCTTCAATTCGTTTGTTACTTTTTATACGTAAACAACGTGAATTTACGATATTCAGTTTTACAGATACAAGTTGCTAACATTTTCATTGCAGTGTAGAATGTTACACTTCGTATTTTGTATTTACACGAGTATTCTTTTAAATATTCAACGATAAGAATGAAGAATAGTTGTTATTTACATTTAGACAAACCCTACGGAAGCTAAAGTTAAGGAAAAAAAAGGCAAAGCGTTAAAGCCGCAAGATGAAACTCCTAAGCGGTCTAAACGTAATGCCGCAGATATCGAGGAGCCTGTTGCAAAGCGTGCTAAAACAGAGCCAAAGCAGATGATGAATAAGACTGAATCAAACTTGGATGAGATTGACTTTGATTGCGAAAAATTAAACGCAGAAGGAAATAAATATAATTTCAAAATTTGTAGTTGGAACGTTTCTGGAATCAGAGCAGTTCTGAAGGTAAAAGTCTTACCATGCTTGGTCAATTCAAGTTCTAATAACACTTTGATGGTATGCTAATATATCATGATTTACTTAGAAAAATGGAATGAAATACATAGAAAAAGAGGATGCAGACATAGTTGCGTTGCAAGAAACTAAATGTGATAAAGATAAGATACCGGATGAAGTAAAATTAACTGGATATCATCGCTATTTCCTCGACAGTAATGATTTCTTCAATTTATTATACATCAATTTGAAATTTACAAATCATTCAAATTAATTGTGTTGTACGAATAGGTAAGAAACCTGGGTATTGTGGGTTGGCGTTATATTCAAAAGAGAAGCCGATCGAAGTGAAGTATGGTCTGGATGACAAGGAATTCGATAACGAAGGCAGATTGATCACTGCGGAATATCCAGACTTCTTTTTTATTAATGTTTGTAAGTTATACGTATATTATGGATCAACCCAATTGTTCTTTTCCATAGATGTTTATAATATTCAATGTTTAATCGATGTCCTAGACGTTCCTAATGCTGGCCAGAAGTTAGTAACATTACCAAAAAGATTAAAATGGAACGAAGTTTTTAAGACGTACATTGAAAAACTGGATGAAAAGAAACCAGTGATTATCTGCGGTGATATGAATGTCGCCCATCTGGAAATAGGTAATATATATTTGATCATAAACGTATTTCTTTAGACACTAATAGGGTAAACAAATAACTCATATTCGATTGTGCACAGATCTCACAAATCCTAAAACAAATACAAAAAATGCTGGATTCACTAAGGAAGAACGAGACGGTATGACCGAATTTCTAGATTCAGGATTCGTGGATACGTTTAGAGCCCTGTATCCGGATAAAACAGGCGTTTACACGTTCTGGTCATACTTTGCAAATGCACGTAGCAAGAATATTGGATGGTGAGCAAACGCAAATTAATTGATTATTAAATTTCTATACGTAATTATGTACATTTTGTTTTGTATTGTTCCTCTTTTAGGCGACTGGATTACTTTTTATTGTCGCAACGAATTAAAGATAAAGTTTGTGATAACGTTATAAGAGATAAGGTATATGGTAGCGACCATTGCCCTATTGTTCTTTATGTGAATATATAAAAAGGAATGACATTTTTTATACTTAAATTATGTGTCATTACAGTTGATGTACATTTAACGCATGTCATGTGTAATATATATTTTATCTTCTAAAAATAAACTTACAATTAGAAGAAATCATGTTTACCATTTTTTATTTCATCAATTGATAGAATGTAAAAGAATGTCTTTTTTGTTGTGTACGCTGAGGAAAGAAACGAATACGAATATGACAGTTCGATCGTTAACCAGTCCGTTTCAAATTTTAAATTTAACCTCAATCGAGGAATGGCTGATTGCTGGATGTTGCTGGATCACACATGGTTTGCCGTTACCCCTACCATGTTTATCGAGACAAAGCAAAAGAGCAAATCTTTCCAAAACAGTTTTACATTCGATATTATCGAAGAATAAATAGTTTTAATAGATCCAATTTAAAGGTATTTGAATTGGGATGTGTAAATTATTTGGAGATCAAACTGTGACGATTGTGCACAGAAAGAAGGCGGCAAATTCAACTGTAATTAATTATGTCAACAGTGATAAACAGAGCTACAAACTTACCAAAATATGAAAGTCTGTTTTACTTTACCTGTTGGACCGGTGCTGTCCTTTATTCTGTTTATAAAGTATCTTTATTCAGTACTTGTAAGAATCGGAAGGTATTAATCATTCGCACATTACCTACCAGTGGAGATTTAATAGTTTTTCAAAATCTATGATTCGTAACTGAGTATTTTTTAATGAATTCATTCTCGCATGATTTAAAAAGAATATTTTTCACCTTCTCGTTAATGTAATGATTAAACTGCAGATCTTTATGCAAAATAAAAATTGTCTGCATCGATTGGAAGAAATAGAAACTACATTCAATGTTATTCCATCCCTTAATGATTTTAATAGAGGAGAAATCATATATTGACATCGTCAATTTTGAACTTCATCTTCTCAATTTTCCTATAAATACATAGAGATCCGTAGTCTAATAATGATCGTTAAAAATTCTATTAATAGGGCTCTCGGTAGGTAAAGTGTTAACATAAGAATTTCACTGTCTAATGTTTTGTCCGTAACTTTTAGACTTCAACGATTATCATGATGTCTACGATGATTTTTCTCAAGGATGGATATGGCTAGGAAGGAAACAAGATGTTTCCGATCAAGAATGGAAAACATGGATACCGTTAATAACCAGATTAATGCCATGGTTATTTCTTCATCACTCCGTTAGCCATATCATAAAAGCTTTACCAAACACCATGGTTCGACATATTCATATTTTTCCGCGCACTAATCTGTTTCTTTCTTATTTACTAATTAACAATGTATTCTTACAGCTATTATGCTACTGGTACATTTTCACATCCGTGTCGTTCTTGTATTTTTCTATCGGTATATCAGGTGCATTATGCGCGCTAATTCAGCCAAGTGTATTGTATATTCTAACATATAAACGCAAGAACCATATTATATGGTTCATAAATACATTATTCTTGTTCTTAATACATTTCCTCAAAATTCCTGATGGCGCTTTTCAAAATATGTTACAACTGAATGACGAAGAACATTATCTTCTAACTCTTACGATGTGTTGGATTCAATTAAGAAGCATTAGTTGCAGCATAGATAAACAATTATCCGTGGCGAATTATTACGACGATACATCGCACTTTTTCAGGAATTTTTTGTGGGCATTAGCATACTCCTTATATTTGCCCACGTTACATTTAGGTCCATTGATTTTATACCATGAATTCATAGATTCTGTATGTATAAAGTGTCTTACTCTGTCAAACACGCTTAACAATCAAATTTATTAATATAAATAATGTGTAAATTTGTTGCAGATAAAAAAACCATTCCAAGCTTGGAAATTAGCCGAACTCGGATGTTTTGTTTTAAATTTAGCGAGATATGTGTTCTGGATACTATTTGCTGATTTTTGTTTACATTTTCTTTATTTTAACGCAATGCATTATCATCCTAAGGTAAACCAACTGTTTTACAGAAATATAGGAAGATAATTAAAGTAATCCTTTTCTACTTTTTATAACAGGCTGTTGAATCTTTAAATCCATGGGCTTTGTATGGATTAGGATACTGCATGGGTCAATTTTTTCTAATTAAATATGTTGTAGTATACGGTCTGAATCGTTCTTTGTGTGGAATTGATCGGATTAAAGCTCCTTGCCAGCCAAAATGTGTGGCGAGAGTCCATTTGTATTCTGACATGTGGAAATATTTTGATGAGGGTTTATACAAATTTCTTGTAAGGTACATTACATGAAAAATATTATACTTCCTTCAAATGATTAGAATCAAATAATAGATGGTAAAAAGGAAATGTATTATGCTTTTTCAGATATATGTATACACCATTGTTAACATCGAATTTTAATAAGCTAGTTGCTTCATTTCTCTGCTTTACATTCGTTTTCGTGTGGCACGGAATGCAAACAAATATTTGTATTTGGGCATTCCTGAATTTTGTAGGATTGAACGTTGAAAACTTCATGAAGTTAATTGAGAAGAGTAAATATTGCACTAACATACGGGAAAGATATATGTCGCCAACAAATGCTAGAAGAGTTCATTGTGTTTTAACAAGTCCTTTGCTGGCAATGTCAGTAATATCGAATTTTTATTTTTTCGCCGGCGAAGAAGTTGGACATATCTATGTTTATAGGATATTAAATGGTATCATTTTCATTTAAAATTATTTGTAATGAATTAGTCAATTGAACTATATCAAGTAAAATATTATTGTTACTACTTATTGCAGATATGTGGTACTCCACTATTATTTTACTCTATTTCCTGTACTGCTGCTGCCAAGTTTCCATAGATATAAAAAGCTGGGAATCGAGAGAATTCTAAGAAATCAGAAATCATTACTCGCACGAATGAAAAACTCTGTTCTGGAAAACTTTAACAGGGTGGGTGATTATAAGATCAAGCTATGTTGAACTATTTTATTGTTTTAAGTACAAAATGGGTATAAAAATACAATATGTAACTAAAATTATTGTTCACATTAACATCATTACAATTAAGTTATGTTTATTACAAATTATAATAAAAAAAAAGATTTAGTACAAAGTATATGTGTGATTATTTTTTATATATTAGTTATAGTTATTACAATATTACGTAGCAATTCGCTTTACAATGTACCTAAGGCACGTCATAGTTTACAACGAACAAATGCATATATGAAATCATAGGTTTTTAATTATTACAGTCCTTCTGTTTTACTGCAGTACATAAAAAATTGACTTGTTCAGATGTTATTACATATATGTACTAGAATATAAAAAATGTATACATTTTGTTCATTCGAGTATTACAAATTTTCGTTTCAGTTTTAGCTATTGTTCTAATATAACATTCGTATTGCCGTGGTTTTACTTCTAACTGTATCTTCTTACATTATTTATTGTTTATTTGTATTAGGTTCGTAACAAAATGTTTGTGCTACATAAAAATGTGTTATCCGAGAACACGAATGCATGTAAAAATGTTGAATACACTGTTCTACAGCAATTTATTTCTGAAGAGATTTTTAATGCGACATAATAATTTCTTAATGTTTGCATCGTATTTTCAAAACAATATATATTAAATTAAAAACATTATTATGCTATATATCAATTTGTATACAAAGAGTTTGTAATAAACAACTTTTTTAGAGCATTTAAAATTTTGGAGTACTCTCTTTAGGAATGTTGATCTCAATTCAAATTTATACTACTGTCTAATAAACAACTCAGTGTATGTAGACATACTTCCGATGATTATTTACAGCAGAGATTTGAACAAAAAATATAGTTAATTTTATTTTTATTAGAAAGTATACTGGAGTATCTACACTAGATCATCAGCATATAATATATCCTCTTATATTCTTCATAATATTTAAATCAAAGATAAACCATCTAAAATTTCATTTAGATTATATTGAAAGTATTAATTTCTTTAAAAAATGTTCGTGCGAAATGTACAAAAAATATAGTTACCAGGATTGATATCTCACACTTTTCTTTTACAATCTTTAGAATTAATTTTTCTTAGCCACCAATATAAACGATTCGTTACGTATAACTTCTTTAATCCCTTAATTTCCAATTTTTTAAATTTAAGCAGTGAAAAATAGAAACTTTTCGAATTAGAAAAAGAGGCACTATATTTAATGTTATATGAAACGTGTTCAGACTTTGTATTTAAATAATTTTTACAAACTATCGCTAGTACATTGTAACAAAATATCAACATATTTTATTAAACTTTTTAAAATATATGTGTTATAAAAGTTCATTAATTATTACTTATAAATTATATTATATTTGTTGCATTTATACTTTCACAAAAAGAAACTATTAATTTTTATGGAAGACATTTTGTAATTATCCTGAAAGGAATAATATATCGATTAACTATGTTTAACAATTGTACTTTAACTTCAAAAGAATATAGTTGTAGTATGCTTTCGATATTCTTAAATATATATAAAGACACAGTGGACTGAACTTGGTTGTTTTTAGCTTCACCGAATGAAAATACATATTTCAATAAAATGATTAAATAAATGGTAAATAATATTGAATGTTATAAATTTCAGAGAAGCAGAAATATACCTATAAATCTATAAAATAACATGTATTGATATTAAAGTTTTTGTTGTTGTTGTTCAACGAATTGTAAATTTGCACCGTGTTTATTAACATTTGGCACATCAATGAATGTTACTGCTACTAAGTAATTGTTTTGTAATAATGTGTTTAAGTAAACTTGATCCAACGTGATATCACCTACTTACTTTCGTAACACATATATATATATATATATATACAATTTTTAATTGGAAATTTAATAAAAGTGTTTCTCTATTTCAACAATTGGAATGACTAACATATATGGAGGCTCAGTAACATATTATATTTTGAGAAAAGGGAAAGATACACATTGAACATTGCAAAAATAGTCTTACTTTATAAGATGGAAATTAGAACATTTTTATTTGTTTCTTTTGCGATCTTATTAGATATAAAAGCTATGCTAATACTGTGCATTTTGCAAGATCGAAATCATGAAAAAATATTTTGTTGGATTCGATTTTATAGAATATTTTTATCAATACGGTCGATATCATTATTGAGACGGTATAAAATATTAAATATATATTTTTTCCTATTAATATTTACACGTCGGAACCTCAAAGTGTTGTTCTCATATTTTACACGCTATAACTATACTTTCATAAAAATGTTATTTTAGTTGTAAAAGTTTATTGCTCTTAATCGGATGTTCCTCAAATTTATTCGAAAGAAAAATTAAGAAGTCTTTGTCGCTTGAATTTTACTTACTTCTTTGTAATATTTACGCCGAAATTGTCGACAGTGTTAGTTTGTTCAATCTTAAGGATGTTGTTCTGTAAAGTATCGTTAGTCAATAATAAAATGGTATTTTCATTTCCGTTTTGATTGATATTGACTTTTTGGACATGTTTACTCGTTAGCTTTCGATTTTGATTCGGCTGCAATTTCGATTTTGTTTGCCCATTGTGACAAGCTTGAAATTGTGGAACAATGTTGACACATTTATTTTGTACTATTATACTTGTCAATGGTTCATTGTTAATATATATACGCTGTTTCGTTTGATGCATTAGTTTCTGACTCTTTCTAAAAATGTTGTTTAATGGTGTAATTACACGACTTTTTATTAAATCTCGTACTATAGTTTGATGGTTACCTATTGTTTTATCTTGGTTCAGTATAGATTCTTCATTCTGTTCTAATAAAATATTTTTACTAGCTTCGTTAACATTTTGATTATCTGACTGCAAAATGTTGGTGTTTATTAAATCTTTCGCCAAAATGATTTCATGTTTTTCTTCATAAGATTTATCATCCTGAATGTTGACATTATTATCGTCTTCGTCTTCTTCGGTAAGAATTATATGCCTATTGCAATGTTCATCTATAGTTTCGCTTAAGAGCCCGTTGCAAAATTGTTCCTCGTTATGCTCTACTATTTGAATACGATTTTTAAATTGTTTTCCCGCGAACTCGAAATTTTCTTGAAATTCTGTATTATTTTCATTTTCGTCATTAATCGAACTGTTATATGCGATTTTAATATATGACGTAGGCTCGTTAATGCTGTGATAAATTAATTCAGATTTATCGTCTTTAATTACTTCTAACTTATTGTAAGAAACATTTTGTAATTCTGGCAAGTTCTCTTGTACTTTATCCGTGTATTCCACCGGTAACCTATCCTCGGCTTTATTAGAAACTCTATTGTCTATAGGTATTTCAGTCTCTATAGAATCAGTCTTATTTAATTGAGATTCCGAGCAAACCTCGTAAGTGTCAAAACAGTTCTTGATAAGCTTTATTGCATCGTTCGACTCCCAATTTTTGTTATTATCATTAGCATTGTTATTTATAATATATCTTTCAGTCGTAACATTTTGAAATTGATTGTTATCGCTTTGATAATTCATTAATGTTTTTGCTGCGGTTATAGCCTCATCTACCACACGTTCCTTAGCTACATCATTCTTCTTCTTCCTATTAGTCCGTACTTTTTGAAAGTCTTCTTCGGAGAGATATAATAATTCTCCAGTAGTTGTTAAAACTTTACCGTGTCTTGTTTTCAAATGGCGTTTGTAAGTATTTCTGGTCTTAAACCTATTTGATACAAGAATAGTTTTGGTAATATAATTACATTGGTGGTTTTTACACTGCGGATTTTATGCGTTTATGCCAGAAATGGGTAAGCACGATTTAAAGCAGTGCACATATTAAAAAGATTTAAAGACATCAGCTATCGGTTTCAGCTTAATCAGGCAATTCAAAGAAGAAAGAAATGATTATTTCGCTCCTGTCTTGCAATCAATGAAAACATTTTTTATTTTGCATAAAGATCCGCAGTCTAGTGATTTTATAATGTTTAGTGAATTCTAGAGGTGTGGGCCGGGTTCTCGAAAATGTCAGGATTCCCAAGCATATTACGGTTCTTCAATATTTCCGGGAATTCCAATATATTCGAGAATCCTAAAATTTCTCGCACACCTCTAGTGAATTTACAAAAACTAGAACTTTAAAACAAAGTCTAATAAATTGATTATCATGGCTTGCATTTAGAAATGTCGCTGATTAACTTACCTCTGCCCACAATCGTCACATCCAAATGGTGCTTCTCCAGTATGACGGCGTCGATGTTCCCTAAAGTGCGATGGATGTCTGAACTTCTTTCCGCAATCATGACATGTGAATCGTGTTTGATTTTGATGAATTAGCATGTGATACTTTAAACTGTGTCTTCTTGTAAAAACTGCACTGCATATACGACATTCGTATGGTTTTATTCCAGCGTGACTCCGATAATGAGATACTAAAGTTGTTGGTGCTGTAAAACTTCTTGGCGGATTACAAATTCGACATTCAAGATTGCTCCCAGTTGGGTTTCCCTTCTTCTTGATACGATCCATAAACGCTAGTGCCATTTCCCGTTCTTCTTTGCTGGTACCTATAAATTTTGCTTTCCCTTTAGGTTTAGTTGTTGTGATTTCTGAATTTTTGTTGCTGTTATCGGCTGACCATGATATGTCTGAAAATAAAAGGCGCCGTGTGATGTATGAAAGTTTTGAGAACTATTGTGGAAAATTGTAAATTACCAGGTATATAGATGGTGTCTGGTTCCTGACTGATTTTTTCCGATAGTTTTTGATTAATGTGCGAATACTCCTTCATGTGAACGGTATCTGCGCCAACAACCATAAGTACAATCTGCGAAGAACAGTTGATTTTAGTATTTACGAATTATATATTTAGATACAATTTATACTTACATTTTCATCCATTTCTGCGTTTTCTAGGACATTATCAAGAGATGCTTCCTTACTGCTAGGATTTTCATCCTTCAAGCGTTCAAAGTAACTGTGATCTCCGAAAACTTTGAAGTCTGTTTTATCTACGTCATTTTGTTCGGAGTTATGTAGTTTCTTAGATTTATCCAGTGTCTCGAAACTTTTGTTTTTATCTAATTCTTTAAAGCTGGAATCATTTAATAGAATGTCTCGAAGATAATTCGTTGATTTTTCTATGATAATGTTCTTATTCTCCTTGTTCAATGTCTCCTGTGGTTTTCTCGACGATTGTAGTCTATTCTTTTTACTTTGAGAATTTGCCTTATTATTTTTATGATTTACAGACTTCGCGGTAAAAGTTTTATCTACAAATATGCAAGAATAAATATATACAACTTTTTTATTATAATCGTAGCATAATTATACATTTTTGTGGTGCTTACTCACAGGTTTCTTTATTCGTTTTTAAATATTCCAAATGTTCTGCCAAATGCGCTTTAATAGACATCCTTGCTCTTCCTTCGCTCGCAAAACTGGTATACTTCTGGCCACATCCCACAACCAAGGCACAAGTATAAGAATATTGTCTTTTCAATTCGTCGCTTGTAAAAATCGAGAACTGTTTCACTAATTGCGATGCAGGCATAGACAAAAGCTGAGGTACGCTAAAAGATACTTCTTGGGGTTTTCTTCTTGTATAATCTTTTTTCAATTTGCATTGTGTTGTTAATAATGATTTATTATGTGTTTTCTCCGAGTGCAATGTTTGAGATGCAACTTCTGCCAGCATATCTAGTAAAGCAGCAGGACTATCGCTTCCCATAATACCTGAAACAATCGTATAGTCGTTAAACGATTAATTATACAAACAGATCTGTATACAGTAGAACCTCGATTATCCGGGCCTCTGATGTTCGAATTCTTTATTGTCTGAATACTTTCCACAAAGAATTAGTTTACATTAACCCATAATAATTAATATATTAATCCATAAGGATTAAGTTCAGCACTGAAACTATGTAATTGTTGTATTATCCGAATAATCATGTTCCACTAATCAGCACGGATAATCGAAGTTCTACTGTACTTGTACTTTTATAAAAAAGAATTACACATATATTGTGATGGCAAGTAATTTTGGTATTTTAAGATGAAAAAAAACCCAATTTTGGGAAAATTTTATAGTTTTATGAGCGTGGAATTATGAAACTACCAGAAAGATGGCAAAAGATCATCGAACAAAATGGAAAATATTTTGAAAAATTTGATTTTTTATCGAAATTACTTTCTTGCCAACCCAATATATCTTTATATTTAGATATATGTATATATACACATAAGATGCACGTATATACATATACAAAAATATATATAAAATAAGCATCCTTTAAAGGCATTACTATAGAAAAATTTAGACATTGAAATACGTAATTTTCAACATTTTATTTGCGAAAAGTACAAAATACATACTTCTTTTGTGTTAAGTGTTATTTAGTGAGCTTGCAACAACAATAAGTATGTTGATCCTTTGCTGACATCATGACATATGACAGTCAGTCTACGGAACATAAATACTTTTCGATTTTATAAGTATAATTAAGGAATTCGATCCAGTCTTAAAGCATAAAAAAAGAAATAAACATGTTTTAGAAACAATAACTTTCGATTTGTTCTCTGTGTAGAATAAAAATTCTTATTTTCCAAGCGTCATTCTAGCAGACGCCATAAGGACGCCCAGCAGACGGCTTTTAAATTCGTCTTTCTAACATCTTTAAATATCTATAGATTTGTTTAGTAATGCTAGTTTGTTAGGAAGTCGGAAATTTTTGTTATTTAAAACGAATAAACGAGTACCTCCATTGTACGAATTAGAAGTGTATTCATGGTTTGTTTTGGTGTTCATTATGGCATTCGCATTCGCGGCGTGTCTTCATTCCACTGCCTTCTGTGCACAACAGGTTCCTTCTTGTTGCTTCCTTGTTTGTTCTCCTTTCTTGTCAATTCTGGAGTCAGTATTGCCAATCTGTGAAACGAAGGGTCGGTAAATTCTAAATTACAACCTGATGCAAACTATATACAGTTTTATTTATTATATTTATCGATTTAAGAAGACCTGAAACGTTATATCCGCGTATGTTGTAAATAATACATCAATTGTAAATTTTGGTAATTGAATATATGAATGAGACGAGTTTTGCGATGTGGTTGGTTTTAGGCGCCAAAATTTGAAATTAATCGACCTCTCGCAAAAACTATAAAAGAATCACGTATAAAAAAGCGAATTTTTATTTTCAATTGGTAATTATATGTTAACGAAAATTGTTAATATCAGTAGTCTGAAAAATGTGGTTGTAATTTCACTTACGGTCTACATATTCTAAATTAAGTTAAAAGTAAAAGGTGTAAAAAATCTTATAGTAACTGGTTTTCGTTTTTTTAAATATTTTATTACATTAAAATAGAAGTTTATAGCTTCCGAGATATGCAACACTAATTACTGTGCTATGAAAAGAAAATATAGTACATACTAAGTTTATATACTCAGTTTATCTCTTCGTTGTTTCTTTTACAGAAGTTATTACTTTATTCTTTAATTTTTACGTTAATACGATTCGTTTAACTACCCGCGGGTTCATTCTTCAACCCATCAGTATTAAAAATATCTTTTATAATGTCTTGTTTTTTCTTCATATGTGTAGGCACACCGCGAAACAAATTCTCGGTTATTTGTTTCCTACTCATGACTTTATCTTTTTCGTAGTCTTGATTTAAATATTCTATATTTTCATTGTCGTCGATAGCCTTCATCGTTGCTAATAACTTTTCCTTATTATAACTAATTGTTTTTACTTTGGCATCGTTCTCGTTTATATTATTAACATTGATTTTATGGATTACATCGAGAAATGAATCCGATTTTGAGGATCGTGTATTACTTAATGAAATATCAGTATCTTTAATCTCTTCGTTTACTTCTTGTTTGTTTATTTTATTTCTCGTTTCTACGTTGCAATTGTCTGTATCTTCCTCGTACGTTACGAGTGACGTTTGTTGTTTGTCTATATTGATTAACGCGATACATGAATTTGGTGCGAGAAGCCTATCCTGTGGCTCGTTAGAAGAAATTTCCGAAACATGCGATATCGAGTCCGATGTAAATAATGTCTTGATTTTGTCATTGTCTCTGTCCGAAGCCATTTGCATTAATACTGTGTCTTGTAATTCATCTTCCCTTTCATAAATGTGAGCAATATTTCCTTCCGTTGCTTCTTCCTTAAATGTAGGTTCTTCCACAATAAGCTCTTGTAGATCTTCTGAAAATTTATCTATCGAATAACTGGTGTCTACTAGTTCGCTATCTATATGTATATTATTCTGCGAGTCAGACAAGTTTTCATTTTCTACGTTTCCAGCCTGTGATCCCATTTCGTTAATTAAATTTTGATACATCTTCTGCGATTCGTTCAAAAAATGAGAAATCGTCAGCTTTTCAGATTCTTGGTCAGTGTTATAATGGACTCGATTGTCGTTTGGAGCTACAACTAATTTAAGAGCACCGTTCGATTGATTCGACGAAAGATAATACCCAATTGATCCTTTCCTTCCGCCGGTGTCAGCTTCAAAATCTACCTTATAAGAATCATCCTTTTCCATTGCTAAAACATCCAATTTATCTCCATATTTACTATTAGATAATAATAATTCTTTTGAACCTGCAACCTCATCCCTACTACTCCTTAATCTGTGATTAAAGTAAAATACATTATGATAAAAGAATAGTAACAATTATATAGTATATCAACTATAAACAAATGATAACGTTTAAATATGACAAACCTTATACGTGATTCTTTAGGACTAATGGTCACATAATCCTGATTGTTCTTAAAATTGTCGTTTTCATCATCGCTTTCGTCATTCGCAGACGAATAATCTGTTTTTGAGGGTTCGTCGAAAGCGCGACATTTTCGATTTTCATAGATCTTTCGAAAATTTTGTGCACTTATTTCGAACTGTCCTTCATTATCTTCATCGTTTTCTTCCAATTTTTCCGAGTCGTTAAAATAAATAGAATTTTTGGAATCTTTGTTCGAGGGCTGATTTAATTCCACGAGCGTCTCTTCAAAATCGTCTGACAAACTTCTTCTCTGCGCAGACTTTTGGAGACGATACTTTCTTATTTGCTCCAAATTAGCCATTGTTTCTGTCTTCATAGAATTTAGAGATCTGTTTAAATCAATTGTTTCGTCTACTTTGGTATTCTTATCATTTCCATCGGACGGATTCAGAGCAGGCTAATAAACAATAAAATATCATTAATAGAGTATTTAATATATTATAGACACTTCAAAATTGGTTTAGACTAATTTGTTTACCAAACTGTGTTCTTCTACATTGTTTTGCCAATTTTTATGCTGATCCGACAACTTTAACGAACTCGACGTGCTAAAACACGAATTAGTAACATGTGAAAAAGCTATATTTAAAGAATTACTTTAATGTTATATATTTTTTACGTACCCAATATCTCTTGAACTAGTAAGAAGCTGCGTGCCCAATTGTCTGCTTTTAGTGGGGAATGATAATTGTCCGTTACAATATAATTTGCGTTCTCTACTATCTAACAAATGTTCTAAACTTTTTAATTTTTCTGTTGTTTCTTCTAAATGTTTTTGCGTTGCCTTCCTCTTTGAAATTTCTGTATACAATTGCTGCTTGAAACTTTTACTTTCGAGAGATAATTTTCTGTGTAGCGTCTAACAAAATAATGGAACTCGTATAAATACAGTAGAAAAGATTTTACAGTATCTTTCGGATCTAAAACTACCTGTATAGTATCTTGTTGCTGCTGTATTCTATAATTTAAATCGTAAATTTGTGATTGTAATTTTTCTCTCTCGCCTAAGTTACGATCTTTACTAAGTTGTAATAAGTGTTTGTTTTGAGTCTGTAAATAATAAATGAGATCATCGAAATTTTAGTTGGATTCTGTTTAACAGTGTTTTATACGATCCGCGTTTTCACCTGCAACTGTTGAAGTTCATTTTCTTTTTCTTTCAATAAATGACACGTTTCTTTATGCATAGCTTTCAGCTTTTTATATTTAATTTGAAGTATCCGTACATCCTCTTGATGCGAATTAATGATCCGTGGTAATTCTGCATTTGTTCCTTCATAACGTTTCAACGCAGAATCCTGTCGTTTTTGTAATGATTTCAATAGTCTATTTTCATTAGCTAACTCCTATAGAGAGAAAGATACAATTTTTTTATACTCAATGTATTCGCCATTAACATACACTCTCAATGGATAGAGATTTTTAGTACATTTATATTCATTGCATAGAAGAGTTAAAATAATTACATTCAATTGATAATGTGCATCAGCTAATTGATTTTGTAATTCCTTAACACGTAACATTCTTGCGGACAAAACTATTTGCTTAATACTGTTTTTATTGACCTTTGAACGATCTGTTGACGTCTTCTGTCGAACGCTACTTTGGTATGGCTGTCCTACGAATAGTAAACCAGTAAATTACTTAATCACGCTTCGACGCGCAATATTGCTTTTACTGATAATTATAATACAAACCAATTGAAGGATGTAAGCTCTTCTTACAGGGCAAACTGTACGCTATACTTTTGTTTATTAAAGTAGGTTTCACATCTGTGGTAGATTTCTTTAAATTAGAATTTTGGTTTCTAAAAATTGAAAAATGCAGCATTTATAATACATAAAAATATTTAAATATAAAGAGTGCAAAAATAAATATCGAAAATCAAGTAAAAATTACGCATTTCTTTGTTAACGCGTGTTACTGTTCGAATACTATCGTAGTAAAATTAGGACAGTTTTTAGGAGAACTAAAAAAGTTGTTTAGCATAACTGTGATTACCTATCAAAGTTTGTGTTGACAGTTAACTGTACTACAGGTAATGTAGGTACTTCAGTTTGCATTTTCTGATTGTGGACACTGCATCACAATTAACATCTCATGCTTTTAAAATGACGTTTTTGCAGGAACAAATTGTTACGGTATTGTGAAAAACTTACTGAAGACCATTCAGCTTCCATAATTGTTTTTATGTGGTTACCAAGGTAACATCTATGTACACAAACACTTCATTAATCAATGTTTTTTACAACCAGACATTTTGTCAAAATTCTTGGATCTACGCATTCTGCTTCTTGCAAAAATAAATTAAAAATACAAGATACATGAAACTAGAAATATTTTCTACAATGTTCAAGGTTTACCTTCTACGTTTCATAGATGATATATATAGGTCGTATGTATATGTATATGTATAATGAGAAAGAGTAATTCAATTCAATTATCCCTTTATTTTCACATTTGAAATGACTTTAATTAGTATAATTCATTTCATCGTTTTTTCTTTTTACAAATATTTATTATATAATTTATTCAAATATAAATAAACATGCGCACCGCGCATGTATTTGTTATATACACTTTCTTTAACAATATAAATATGAAACAGTTCTAAATACATACATTCTGAATGGTTTATTAGCTGACATCAGCTGAAGTTGTAATACTGGAATCACTAATTCCTCTATACTATTACAAACAAATGAAAGAAAATTTAACCATTCGATTAAAATATATATTTTTAATCTAATCCTCGCATTCAAGTGTATTTCTATCGTGTTACAGAATCACATTCTTTACAATACGTTGTTTTCACTTAGGAAGTGGCAGTCAGCTTTACTCGAATACATTTTAAATGTATTATATTAGATCGTTTCGAAATGATATTTTAAATTTAACGTTGTACACATATTGTTACCTGTTTAAAACATCTATTTTTCAGGCTCAAGCTCCTTGAGCTTTTTTACAATTATCTTTTCCTTGATTGGACTTGAGCATTCCTATATGTTGAGTTTTCCACAATTTATTATAGAAAGAGTTTGGTATATTTAATAGTGACTCGTGTGATCCTCTCTCTATTAATTTACCATTGTCTAAGACAAAAATTTCATCTGAATCCATCACGGTAGACAAACGGTGCGCTATAACGATGGATGTTCGTCCTATTGTTGCTCGACGTAATGCTTCAAGAATATTCTACGAACACAGCATTTCATAAATATTATTATGTATTCGAAATCATTTGAAATACTACGAAATATAAACTTACATGTTCCGTAATAGAATCTAGCGACGACGTGGCTTCATCGAAAATTAATATTGGACTATTTTTTAAAATTGCTCTAGCAATTGCTACCCGCTGTTTTTCGCCCCCACTTAGTTTTAACCCGCGCTCTCCGACAGGTGTATCGTATCCTTTTGGCCACTTAAGGATGTTATCATGTAGATTTGCCATTTTGGCAGCCTCGAAAACTTCTTCTTTCGATTTATTCAAATTCCCATAACGAAGATTATAATAGATACTTTCATGAAAAAGGACTGTGTCCTAAAATGATTATATTTAAACGATTAATATTATACTGGAATGCGTTCGTTAGCAGATCTTGTTCATATTAAAATATAATTACCTGCGGTACTATCGCTATCGATTGTCTTAAAGTCTCTAAGTCTAAATCTTGAATGTTGTGTCCATTGATATAGACACCTCCGTGTTGTGGTTCAAAGAATCGATATAATAATCTTACTATTGTTGTTTTACTGAAAAAAAAAAAATATATATATATACATTATGATCTGTGATCATTTATATCAAAAAGATATTAATAAAAATGTACCCGCAACCAGATCCTCCAACAATGGCGATTTTCTTTCCACTTGGAATGATAAAATTGATATCATTAAAAATAGGCTTGCCTTCGCAGTATTGAAAATTAACATTCTTAAACTCAATGTCCGAGTTTTTTGCGCTTATATTGAACCGCATGGCATTCTCCTTAGACTAATATAACGAATTATAAAACACATTAACAATCAAACATACTATACGTGTCTTCAGAAGAAAATATTACTACCTTAATGGCTGTGTCCATTGTCATCAAGGTAAACATCGTTTGCATGTCGATAAGAGCTTGTCTAACTTCACGATACACCGAACCCAAAAATCCTAATGGTACCGATAATTGGAATAAAAGTGCGTTGACCATTACCAAATCGCCAACAGTCATAGTACCTAAATTTGTTTGAAATAATATCATTATTCATGCCATATGTCGTGTATAGAATTTAATATAAGGATAAATATCATACCATTTACAATATTCTCAGCTGCTAACACCATGATTAAACTTAAGGCACCGCTAAATATAGCGTTTTGTCCAAAGTTTAACATAGCTAGACTAGTACTTGTTTTAAGGGATGCAGCTTCGTACTTCTTTAACGATGTATCGTATCGTTCGGTTTCAAATTTTTCGTTATTGAAATACTAAAGTGGAAAACAATTATTCAGTTGTGTATTAAAATTACGACGCCATATACATGGTCTTTTTCACTTACCTTTACTGTTTCATAATTGATAAGCGAATCTATGGCTTTGTTGCTTGCTTCGTTCTCTGCTTGGTTCATGAAAATTCGGAACTTTGTTCGCCATTGTGTAACGGCCAATGTAAATAGAGCGTAGACGCCCACGCAGCCTACTGCAACAGCTGCATATTCTTCACCACATTTTAAATAGAGTATCGTACTAACCAGCCCTAACTCGAAAACGGTGGGTACAATATTAAATACCATAGCGTTTAAAACAAAATTGATTCCACGGCTTCCCCTATCTATTGTCTAAAAAATACCAGACATATACATATATGCATATATAATCTTTTCTAGTATACGTTATTTCGTTAACCCTTTGCACTCTGAGCTATTTCAACTCGAAAGAATATTTCCATTCCCTATGATTCTTTAAATTTCATAGATATGAAATTGGTATAATACCTCATAAAATACCCAAATGTGTAGTAATTGATTAGATAACGACATATGTAATTATGTAAACAATATTTTGAATAATAGTACAGCAATTTTTAGTGGTAACTCAGAGTCATCAACCAAGTGCTAAGGGTTAAAAACCAATACTGTACCTTCGATAACGCTCCAGTTTGTCTGGACAGATGAAAAGCCATGTCTAAATTATGTAAGTGCATAAATACATTTTTGGCTATTTTCCGTATAGAATGCTGTGCAACTTTTGCGAACACTGCGTTCCGTAATTCACTAAAACCAGCAGCACCAGCGCGAGCTATACCATCTAGTTTATTGACCGAAAGAATTAATTATTGACGTAATGTATACATAATTTAATTATAATTAAACCAATTTGAAATACATACATCCTACGAGTAATGATGTTGCTACTGTTGCCACTGTTTCCGGTGCAGTTCCTACGCTCAGAACACCACTGCCACCTGCTGCTATGTTTTGAGCATTGAGCGTGTCTATTCCATATTTAAAAATAAATGGCACAGCAACGTTTAAAACCTTCGCACCAACAAGTAAACCAAGAGCTACTTTCACCCTGTTTCTAATATCTGGATCATCCTAAAAGTACACGTATCATAAATCTTGATTCTAATTCTGTATTAGTTACGCATTTCAAACTTACCTCTGGCCAAATATATCTAAGCATCGCTTTGACCATATTCGATGCTGTAACTGGTTCTCTATCTTTAAAATCAATAGCATCACGATTTAAACTGGATACACCTGGATGAAAACAATCTCTTTTTGGCTGACCTGACTTTCCTCCAGTAAATCCAGAAATGACTAGCGGGAACTTGACTGGAGGTACAATAGTTTTCGACTGCAATATACTCTTTTTCTTCTGAGCACGATCGATAACGTTCCCATTGCAACACTGTAAAATATTTGCAAACCTTGAACGAATGTTTATACATTTTTATCAAAAGATTATTTCCACATTAGTCGCTTCTTGCAACAAGTCAAATTTCACTTTCTGTATTAGAACGATGCTTGTGGAAAATTAAGAAAGATTTAATCGAAAACAAAATTTTTTATTAAAATATTACAAACAAAACATAATACATATATTTATCATATACATTTTCATAATGTAACATTGACTTATAGTTTCAATTTCTGTTCTTAATGAAACATGCACATGTAATTATTTGATTCTGTTAATATCCCTAAATATTCCTCCACAAGATTAATTGCAATACAAAAAGATTGTGTACAGCACTTATAATTTTGCATAGTTCTTAAATGATTTATTAATTCATTCCTTTTTAAATTCAAGATCTTTTCCGCTGTATTATACATCTGAAGAGTTTCCACTGGAGTAAACGAATTACCATATATCTTTACATTCCACTGTTCTCTTTGTAATGTTGTATTTAATATGAATAACGTACAACTGGCATTGTAATTTAAACCTTCGCGCGTAAATGCCATATTTTTTTGTAAATTATTGGACAGAATAAAATTTAATTTGAACTTGGGAATGTTAAAACAAGCTTGCATGTCAAAAATATTAAAATAAATTTCATCTAATCTATTGTTTGGTATGAAGAAACCATAATGAACATATAATTTCAAGCTATTATGTGACCCGTAGTTGATAAAAACTTGTGATCCTTTGTTAAATGATTTTAACGTTGTAATTTCATAAAATTTTCTTTTCTTCTCATCTGTAATTAAAGATGCGTGTACAGTAGTATCAATATCGTGATTAAAAAGATCTAAAAATGGTGCTAAGGCCAAATTATTGGGTTGTTTTACATTGATGGTAACATGTTTTGTTTCTATCTCTTCTGTATCGATATATATAGCTCTTGTATTTACGATGTAATATGCCCATTTGTATCTTTCGAATGTCAATATCTTTTTGAAATCCATATTACAGTGATTACAGTAACCAGTCTTATTCGAACCACTTAGTGACCTAATTAATAACTGAAAGTCTTTTTCAACTTCATGATGTTCGTTCATGTAATCTATAATAGCTGCTGGTAACAAACTCTTTTCTTTCTGTGTACAAAAATCTGGGTTCGTTAAAACCTGAGGAAGACTATTTATATAGTAATACCATTTAGATGTACTATTCAAATGCGATTCGTATAAGAGGAACACCGATAGTATGCATTGCGTGCTATATAATTTGTCTTTTAAAAAAATAAAATTAATATCGCTTTGATATACTGTAGCAGTTGTTATTAGCATCTTATATGGTACTCTGATTAGCGGTTCGTCAATGTTAATGTCTTTTAACGTTTTCAACCCTCTACCAGTAATAGGAAAATCGAATGGAATTAAATGGTCGATCAATAGACAATTATTCGTTAATAGCCAAGATTTTAGATGTATCAAGTTTTTATCTCCTTTGTCTGCCAATTCTTTGGTTGTTAGTCTCTTCTTTTGACGACGTATTCTTGATGTTCTACCCATTACGTATATATCTGTAGAAGCGTTAAACGGATATCTTAAGATAAATCATTTTTTGTTAGCTATCGTCAAATATTCTTTATTAGAGTTATGTTTGCTATGTTAACGACGGAGGATTGTTATCATTCGTTATCAGTGTGACAAGAAACATTTTTATTAAAGCCATTATGACATAATTAAAGGTAGTAGATGACAGTAAATCACACTGTTACGAATCTGCAATTAACATTTAAATAATATACATATATAAAATTATGTAAGAAGAATTACCCTAACTCCAACAGCCGAAAATATTGGGTTAAATGTCGAAACGCAAAGAAAACCTCCCTCAGAACAAATTTTTTGTCTTCGTGATTTAAATGAGCATGTTGTATATGACCTGATCCAAAATTTCCTTTCGTTATATCCAAGATGTTGTAGGCGACGGCATGAAACAATGCTTAACATTCTATCAGAAATATTTATTCACAAATGAAGATATAAAAATGAAATTCACAAATTAGGTTAGTGGATCATGGTACGGGCACTACTATCACCCTACGAGACTACGAGAGTGCATGTGCATATCTATATGTCTATAGTGGTCTATAGCAGTAATGCGGTGCTTTCATTGCTATTCATTCTCATCCGCGTCGCTATGGAAACCGCGTGACGCTAAGGAGGCAGCCATGATAAACATGATAATACCATAGACGAGATATAAGGATAAATAGATCTACCACCCAATGTATTTTTCTCATAGACAGTCACAGCCACAGCCTACTGAATATGATAGGCTGTGACGCAGTCATAAAAAAATAGTGTCCCTCTACGATCATTGTTCGTACAGAACACGGCTGTTGGACAGTTGGACAGTAAATGCGGATTTACTGTACTGTACCTCCATATATATATAACTACGACCCTAAGGTTCATAGAAATGCGCACAATTGTACAGATAACTCTGATAACTATACTTATATATATATACATGTATCAATGTATCTACAATATTATCTTCGTAAGCACTCTATATGTTGATGCATTCAATTTTTTACACAACCAAAATAAACACGTTCAAATGCAATAGCATTTTCATTGATGAACAATGGAGCTTCGCACAAATAGTATAAAGTAAATAGAGAATGCGTCTTCAAAGAGTCATCATAACACGAAGGACTATATAACTGTTTGATGAAGGTTGGATCGCATGCTTTCTTCAGAAAACAAGGTCAAAAGTAAAAGTTTTGAAACGTCAATCATGTACGTTATACCTGTTGCATGCGTCACTAATGTTAATGTTGCGAGAAAACATAGTCCACGGGTGTGTACGGTATAAAATGTCCACGAACAGAATTGCTTTTACTTTTTTGAAAAATGGAAATATCGCCAGATCTGTTTCGTGCACTGATCACAGGGTGTACTGTGCAGCACACAGAAATATACACACTTGTACAGAAAATAGATTTCGTTTACAACAATACAATAAGGTAGAAGCTAAACTTGCTGGGAACCAAAAGCCTGACTGGAACAAAGCTGTTTCAGAAGCGGAGAAAATTGTTGGATATCCAACGTCATTTTTGAGCTTGCGGTGGCTTCTAAGCGATGAAATTGCAAACGTAGCGCTGCATCTGAGAAAATTAGTGGGATCGAATCATCCTTTATTAAAGACAGCCAAGTAAGATTTCAGATATGTATATGTACTACATTAATATAATTTTACTTTCCTTCTTATATAACAACATCTTAACTGTTAACAGAAGTGTCATCTTTAATGGACGTAATAATATGCAAGCATGGGGTCTTATTGTATTATTAATTTCAAAAGCTGCTGGTCACTTAAACGTAGATGACATGGAAGAAGACAAAGCTGCTGGCGTGCTACATAGGTATGACGTTTAAAATAAAATATAAGCAAAATCGAAGAAAATTCTCACCAAATCGTATTTTAGCCAGCGAGCATTGGCTGAAGTCACTGAAATGATACGCACAAGTCATCTCGTTCATAAAGGACTAATAAATATAGGACCCAGTCTTAATTTAGAAACTTCAGAATTGAACGATATGAATGTCGGTAACAAAATTGCGCTACTAAGCGGAGATTATTTATTAGCTAATTCTTGCGCTGAGTTGGCTAATCTTCGTAATCAGGAAGTATGTGCATAAACACTTTATGCTATGATTAGACTGCGGATCTTTAATTGTCTGCATCGATTGCAAGAAATAGAAACTAAATTGAATGTTGTTTCTTTCCTTAATGATTTTAATTTCACTTAAACTCAAGTTCAGTTTATTCACTTAACTTCAATTTTTAAAATTTTTCAACAATTTTACATTTCATCTACTCAATTTTGCCATAATTTTCTTTAGATCGTAGAATTAATGTCTAGCGCTGTAAGAGACCTGGCCGAAGCAGAATTTATAGGACGCAGAGATACCCAGAATAATCCTTTGCCTTCCCTACCGCCCGAAGATCGTGCAGATTACGCAGTGGAGGAATGGACTTTAAGAAATGTACTAAGCGCCGGTGCATTACTTGGGAAATCATGTAAAGGCACATTGAAACTGGCTGGACATAGCAACGAAATACAGGAGCAGGGTTACAACTTCGGAAAACATTTAGCATTAGCTTGGCAAGCTTATTTAGATTTGAGTCCGTTTATTACAAAAGATCAAAGTGTAACGTTCAGTCTATGTTCTGCTCCAGTTATGTTTCATATCGAACACGACCCATCGATTCTAGCTGAAATTGATAAGGGTTTAGAATCTGTGAATGATGTAGATTATGAGAAGGTAGATATATATATATATGAATATTAATATTCGGATAATATTGTATATTATATTATATAATTATAAACAATTTGAATGCAGGTATACAAAATCGTCTTAATGGGGCCAGGAGTCGAATTAACAAAGCAATTGCAAAAACGACATTCACAAAGGGCAATGGAAGTTTTAAGCGTATTTGAGAAAAGCGATGCGAGGACAGCGTTGTACAATATTATAGCAGCCATGGAAGAGTCTGAATAACGACACGCAACATCTAGACTTCATGTAATTGCCCAAAGATCAGTTTAAGGACTCCGTCCTATGTTAAGTTTCCGATTTTACCATTAGTCATACACGGACGTGTAAAGTTTATACATAAAATATAGCATAAATAATTAAGTCTTCTGTGTAACCACGATGGAAGGTCTTGCAATATTGTTCAAGGATACTTATAAATTATTTATAAGATATATATTATGAGAGAATAACAAAGTTGATACATTTTATATTAAATGGTGTTTGAATAAATTTTTATTGTCATAACAACTACCTGTGTTTATTATTATATATATATATAAAAACACATATAATATATTTAAATGATATTAACTATTAAATAATAGTATCTGATCGGTGGTTGAAGCTAGTTCTGATGTTCTGTTTCCTGCTAAAGATGTTGTAGGTTCTGTTCCATGCTAAAGATGGTGTAGGAGCTGTTCCAGGCTAAACATGATGTGGAGACAAAAGCGGCACGGCCAAATCCCGGGCGTGAGCACTCTCATTTCCTCTCTGTATCTACATTCATTTATTAGTACCAGCCGCGGATGATTCTTGCCGCTCTCCCCATAAGATGCAATGCTAATTCCGGTAAGATTTATCTGCTCCTGAAAGGCCTCCGTATAGCGCCAAAGGATGTAGCGGCAGAATGCACAAACTGTTAACCACATTTTAATTTGACTAATTCGCACTGGTTGTCGATAACGTTCTGCTACCAGCTTCAGCATTCCGCTGCTACATCCAGTGGCGCTATTTGGAGATTTGCTTTGCCGCTACATCTTTTGGCGCTGTACGGAGGCCTTACGGGAGCAGATGAATCGTGCCGGAATTAGCATTGCGCCTTATAAGGAGAGCGGCAAGAATCATTTGCGGTTGGAATAAATATTGAATATGAACGTGATTGTTAATCCTAGCAGACGACACTCGCGCGTGAATGTGTGGTACACTCACACACCGCAAGACCACGTATACGTACGCGAGGTTGCAAGCGTCCGGGAATCCATTTCTGATTTCTCGATAATGCAAAGACGGGGGTTTTTAGTAGTCAAAATCGCTAGATGAAAGATCAATCTAGTCCGATGTTTGCCTCAAAAGCCCCTCTTTTACGTTTACGACGCGTAATTTTCATTCTTCTGCAGCGTTGCAGCTGACGAGTTTTCATAAATTATAAAGAGCTTTCATTTTGGGCTCTTATGGAAAGAGTAACAGCGGACTAGCAGGAGCATATACATATATAGATATATTATGTGCTTGTCCACATCGTTGGCAAAAGGAATTATTATAAACATTAATTAGCTAGAATTAATAAATTAATTAATTAATTTATGATATATCTATATGTCTATGCTATTATATGACACATACTGTACTGTCAACTGTCAACTTGTGTCTTGTGTCAACTCTATAGTATAGTGAGCTACTACTCATATTTGTAAACATGTCACGAACAGGAACGAAATTGGATTCAAAGAAAGTTGTAAGTTTATTACAAATGTACATTATAAATATCCACGATTCAATTAAGATTTATATTACTAACTTGTGCTGTGTCGTCCAGTAATATCGAAAAGTTATTATCGAAATTGTGAATAAGGTTATGTTGAATTGATGGCATATAAATACAGTCGTGTAACTGTATCGATTTGATTGAAAAATAGATTATCATCTGTATCGAAGGTTTAAATAATATAATTATTTCAGAACTCTGAATTATTCACGTTGACGTATGGCGCATTGGTAGCCCAGTTGTTAAAGGACTACGAAAATGTAGAAGATGTCAATAAACAACTAGAAAGAATGGGCTACAATATGGGGATTCGTTTGATCGAAGATTTCCTAGCTCGTACTGGATCTGGTCGATGTTACGACTTTAGAGACACAGCTGAGAAAATACAAACTGGCTTCAAAATATTTTTGGGTATTACCCCGACAATTACAAACTGGAGCGCCGCCGGAGATGAATTCTCTTTATGTTTCGAAGCAAATCCGTTGACAGAATTTGTAGAATTGCCAGACCATTGTTTAAATCTAAAATACTGTAATATATTAATTGGAATTTTAAGAGGAGCTTGCGAAATGGTACAAATGGAGATTGCCTGCTGGTTTGTACAGGATCAACTTAAGAACGACAATGTAAATGAATTGCGTGTGAAGTTCATTAAAAGACTGGAGGATGCCATTCCAGCAGGAGAAGATTAAGTAAGCTTATTGTATTCAAATAATAAACCATTGTGGTCAAGTTAAACATCTTTATTTAATTATGTGGCTGAATCTCTATGATTAATAGTATATAAGACTGATAGATTAAAGAGAAATATTAATTTAAAATAGTACACATATGTACTACATATTTTATGATGACGCAAAACTATATTTATCATTATATCAGAATTATATGTATCATGGTTTCATGTCATTCTGTTAGATTTACATTTTGCTTTTTATTTATGTATATGTGACATACACTATTTATATAAGCTACTATGTACATGTTTTCTTGGAAAATTACAAACGGTACAAAAAATAGTATGTAATAATATCAATTACTTGTCTAATTTTTTATAATTAATATGTTCAACCTCTGTTACACGTGTAAATATTTAGACCATTCTCGGTGACGCGAATAATGTAGGGTTAAGTTTATAACCTCGAAAAGTTTATTTAAATATACGAATACTGTACAAATCACATCGATAATATATTTTGTAAGGGAATGTTATAACATTTTTACAGATAATGGAAATGAAATGCAAACATTGTAGGAAAGATCTTTTCAACAAAGAACCAATACAGCTATTAACTTCTCACGGTGAAATAAAACAGAATTCTATGGATGTAGGATGTGGCAGTACAAATGATTCAGAATCTTCTTCGTACATAGCTACAGAAAATATGCCAAAATGGATTGCAGATATTGTAAATCAAGTAAAGTTTACATGAGTATTTATGACAATTCGTTTAAAAATATTATATATATACTATATATATATGATATAATACTATATAATAAAATATATATATATACTACACTATGTAAAGAATAAATGTAAATTAATTAAAAATGATATATGCAATTCGCAAAATTCTTAAGAAAAGCCCACATAATATAATATGCATTTGTTACAGGAATCATGGACCAAGGGTAGACTAAATTGTCCGTATTGTAATAATCGCATAGGTTCGTTTAACTTTGTAAATGAACAAAAATGCAACTGTGGTCAATTTATAACACTCCCTGTTAGAATAACTAACAGTAAAGTAGACATTTCACACAAGTAAATAATAATAATAAAACATAAAGTTTGAAAGATGTGAGAATCAAATATATATAATATAAATAAATAACATAAAAAATGTAACAAAGATTGTCGTTATCATAGGTATATTACATTCGCACAACATTGAATAGAAATAGTAATTGTTTTTCATTTATTGGCTTATTTCTTATAATCTTTTATATTCATTTATTCGTATTGCGCGAGACTTTTATGAAATATATATATATACATATATATATGTGTGTGTGTATGTTTGTGTAGATCATCTATATAAAATTTTTAATATGAATACAACAATAATGGCATAACATTAAACACACATTTTGACAATAAATATATGTACCATGAATTCAAACATTTTTCACACAACTTTTGTAAACTATCAGCAATTTTTGTTCAATGTGTTTATATTTTAAAAGTTATTTATTGCATACGTATACGTATATTTTTATGAATAGACATTTATTTTACACATATCCATAACAGCTTAAATATTTCTTATAAGTTTTATACATTTATGATTCATATATATATCATATATACACATATGAATGTATGCGTATAACGCAAATGGTTATAAAAGTTGCCAGTGTACATTGTATATATGTACACAACAGTTGCTACCTTACGCTAAAGTACAATTGGTAATTTATATCATATTCGCAAGAGAATTCCTACTTAATCTATGTTATAATTAACTATTAATGCATAGCATTAAAACTGACTTGAATGAATTGTTATGAATTCATAACAAAGTGAAAAAATAAGTTAGACCATACTGCATATACATTTACGATGAACTTTTTAAAATTCCTTTCTTTGCATCTTGTTTCAAAGTATTTAAAAATAAATTTTGTTATTTGTTAAACCGAACTTATTCTTTCAATTGTTTGCGGTAGCTTCAGCTGCTCTTAAGAATATGTAAGTACATTACTATAATGTACGGAATATAACAATAATAAAACAGACAATGCGTATTACCAATAAGTAACATTCACAATATAACAATGAAAATATATTAAATATAGACAACATTAACAGGTACTGTATTTTCTTGCATAAAATCTTTATTAACGGTAATAACAGCAAATTTCTATAATTCGAAGTAAAAGAAATTACAAGGAATTTAAAGTCACACATTTATTCTGGATCTAGAAAATTCGACAAATTTTCACAAGTTTTTTCATGAAGTTAACTGAACCATTCAAAGACTGTTATTAGCCTCGAAAATAAAAAAATTATTTTCTTAAACTATAAAAAACAATTTCTTAATTATTTAGAATTATGATCTATGTCACAAAAATGGATTTGTGCAACATCTTTAAATTTTCTAATATATTAAATTTTGCGTAACGATCGTCAACATATAATTACAAAATTAATAGTTCGAATCGTTATATTTTTTTTATAAATATTCACATATGAATATATTATACGTTTTACATAAAACTTCTGTATCGATGAACTAAGTGGACGAATTTTAATGGTTTTATTATTACTAACATGAACAGTAGTAATTTAATATCGAAGTTGTATTTATTTGCCTAAATTAGTATTTCAGTTTTTTAGGAACAAAATAAGGTGTATATAGTGAAATTATATTAAGAGCATTCTGTTAGGAAGACCAGATAAAAGTATAATAGAGTATTAACATTCGATTATAATTTATCTATTAAATTATAGTTCGTTTGCGTCATTTTGTATAGCATAATATTAGCAAAAAAAGAAAACATCATTGTACTCGATTCTAATAATTACGAATAATCTGAAAAATGTAAATAGTAAGCTGCATGTGCATTTTCATAAAACTTTCGAATGGAAAATATTTACTTTTCTAAATGATGAAAAAGGTAAACTTTCATAGGCATTACAAAAAGAATAATGTCGGATTTATTGCACAATTGATTTGGGTTAAAGGCACATATGGTCCTCTAAGAAATACTGATGGAAATATTTCAAAAATATGCTTGGACAATATGAGAGTTAGTTGATCCATTGCTGATAGTCTGAAGACTATAAGAATAAAAATTGTCAGCGTTACATTTTACAAAAGTTCTCCATTAGAAGTTAAAGTACGATAGACAGTTTATAAGAAGGATTGAGTACAACTTACATTAATTCTGGATCAACCAATTTTTGCACATGAAATAATCTCCTATTATTTCCAACACGTTATTCAGTATTCCAATAAATATTTCTTCAAGCTCTTTAATGACACTGTCAATTTTTGAACATATTACAGTCCAGTATCGTTTAGTTGCTACAACTGGAATATTTCGTCCTGTTGCTGTTGAAGTCTTTGTAGCGATGTTTTCACTTTTCTGCCTTGAGTCATAACCACAGCGGTTGGAAAATTATGCATATCGCTGGAGGATGATGGTCTCGCCAGTTCCGATGGAGAGGATATTGTATGCGTATTTGAAGACATAGGAAAGGAATTACGTAACTTAGTAGGCACTCTATGTCGCTGTGTACAGGTATCGTTGCCCTCGGTGCAAAATCTAAAGAGCAACGAAAAGTATAGTTGAAAAGTATAGGAACCACATAAACGGAATGTCTTAACAACTTACTCGCTACTCCCCTGAGTACGTCTTACTTCCCTTTTAGCATTGGCTATCGAAGAATCCATTTTAGCTAAAAAATCATTAACCGAACTATCGTCATCTATAGACGACGCTATCGAGGATGGACTAGAAACCTGAAAGTACATCTGATCTCGATATAAAGCGAAGTAACACCTTAGGTCTAATGTGATAAAAATGATATTTACGTTTTGAACTGTATTTTGTTCGGTTGCATTAGTATTATCGATGTTTAGCGACAAAGGACTTTCCAAATTGACAGGAACGAGTAAATGTTCCCTTAAGAATAAACTGTCGGAGGCCCATAATCTATTGACCCTTCTTATTTGTTCGGTCTAGAAGAATAAAAAGATAAAGCATACACAAGTGAAATCATTAGTTTTATACTATCGCATGTAGTAAATATTGTAGAATAGGATATAATGAATTCATACTGTAACTCCGTATTTTAGAGCAATTCCTTGAAGCGTATCGGTTGCTGATACAGCATGCTTTATTAAATTTTCAGTTCGTATAACATGTTTGACTGTACTACCATATTTTTTTAACGTTTTACCACTGTCCCTTATACACATTCGTTCTTCCATTTCTCGTGCACCATTTCGTTCCATTTTCAATTTGCGAAATAATGCAGGCGTTTAAGAAGTTCAACGAACATATCACTTTTTAATATCCGCGAAAGAGAAATGCAACTGAAGCGACATAACCACAAATCCTGACAAACATATTAGAAAAAGTCAGTAATGCGATACATTAAAAACATGATTGTTTTTACGAGCAGTCTTTACAGTATTATACATATTGCGGAAAATCGAAGAATGATTGTTATTAACCGTGTATAAACTACATGTTTCACAAATTCTAATTACTTTCTAAATAAATACTAAAATTATGTTTGAAAATAAATGGAAGACACGTACATATTTACTTCAACTTATATTTCTTGTAATAATCGTATTTTACAATATCATAGGTTTAGTCACAATAGAAAACTTTTGTTGCGATTTCACTGCGAATGCCTGCTCAACTAATCAACGTGATAATAGTCTATAGATGTTCTTTAACCTGAATGATAGTGCCAGCCTCGTTTTGATTGGATAGTTAAAGGGCGTTACGCGCAAACATACTATCACATTATTTGAATATGAATGCACAGTTTCGAGGAATTATTTAAACAGTATGTCATATTTTTAGCACTATTTATAATCGTGCAATATCGAAGCAAAACGGTTCTGTAGACTTTTACCAACGCGTAAGGAATAAATACAATCGCTTTCTTCGTTATTGCTTAATCTTATTACATAACGCGTGTTGCACGAAAGAAACGCGGTGGATAGATACTATTTGAAAGAGTGCGATAAAATATTATCTTTTATATTGAACTTTCTTGTAAAGAAGTTCCTGATTATCTTCACTCGTTTAAGGAAAATATATGTATATATGTATAGAAATGGAATTCAATTTTTAATAAAAACATGCCGATTATAGTACGTTACACAGTTCATCTATTTTTAAATACAATATATTACAGAGAAACACACAGTTATAATTTACTGTTATTAATATTATGTCTTACATTATTTAATGTATGGTTATTATTATTGTTGTTGTTGTTGCTGCTTTTTTTTCTGTTGTTACTATATACCAACCTTGATAAATATGTAAGGCGGCATAAAAATTATGTAATGGGAGACTAATTGATATATTTTATTTTAGGACAAGTTTTATCCTCACGTAATACGTATCAATCTCCAGTAGCTGTGCAACAGTAACTGTAATATTGGTAATAAATAGTTAACATAGGGATAAATATTATGCTACTGCGGCAGTATGCTTCCTGGATTCTGGGTAAAGGGGTATTGTTCTTTGTCTAATTATTCAGAACTATGTTAACTAATATTCTACAAGACGGACCCCCTTTCCGCTATTCCAAATAATGTTAGCTACTTAATAAAGATCTCATCAATATGCAGCGTTTTTATATTCGAATTTTTATTGTTCCTTCTCATCAATTTACGCGGACAAGGGTTATGTGCAAATTTCATTATCTCTTTCGTTTAACACGGCTATATATCTAATATGCCCGAATCTGGTATTCTCTAAGATGATACTTTAGAAAGTAGAGCAATATAAGTTACAACAAAATTGGAAGTGTAACACGTGCAGGTAAAACTACCTAGAAAGAATGAGTACAAAATCTGTTCCATCTGATGCATGTCAATAGTAGAAATGGTGCACCTTAATTTACATCTCACACATACACTTTGGCAAGAGCATCGGCTCCTGCGCTCGCTATAAAAGGTCGCGATGGATGAAATGCTACGTCTAATATACTTTCGTCAAACTTCTTACGGTGTGCTGTTATCTCCTGAACACAAGTCTTATTATCCATATTCCATAATCTTATACTGCAATCGTGACCTACAATCATGAATTATACAGTTTGTATTAAATATTATCACCTTCCGACTTTCTTCTACGTTTCAATTACTCACTTCCTGAAAGTAAATATAAACCATGAGGATCTACAGCAAGACTAGTGACCGCGTCCAAATGAGCAACCATGGCATGAGCAAGAGTAGCCGTTCGATGATCGTAAAATCGAATATGTCGATCCTCGTGTGCAGCAACGACTAATGGTAATGTTGGATGAGCCACGACACGATTGAAACCTTTTGTTTCATTGACTTCGAGACGAGCCACGCTTTCACCAGTCTCTGTATCGAACACCACACATGCTCCTTCGTAAGCTACCACTAATTTATGGGGTTCGTCTCTAATGAAATCTACTGAAGTTGGTATGCCATCTACAAAGAGATATGTATATACACACATACAATTTTTCGAAAATATTATTATGTTGTTTAATCCCTTGCACTACGATTTATTTTATGGTTTCAGTAGTTAGAACTTTTTTGTAGTTCGTAATTCCTTTAAAAAAATAAGAAAATGTATATCTATTGTATGCCTATACGTTCTCTAATAGGTGTACATTAACGAAACCAAAATAAAACTTTACTTGGATTTGGAGAAAATGAATAATCTTCATCACGTGTCTGACTCGATATTGTAGGGCAAGGGGTTAACCTCGGTGGAAAGAGTAAATTTATGTTAACAAGGGTAGCCCACCTTGTTCAGAGATATATGTATGAAGCAGGGGAGACTTGCTCTGCGGACTCCATAATTTTACAGTTCCATCGGCGCTAATCGATAACAATTGCGACCGTGGTTGATACATACTTAAACCCCAAACTGCGTTTGTGTGTCCCTTTAATGTTTGGCTAAGGACACTTGGTTCATAGGAATCATACGGATCTATGTTAGCCGATGGTAGTGTCCAACAATGAATCATACCGTCTAAACCACCGCTATAACATTGATTTCCTGTACTACACATAGCTAAACATAGAACTGGACCGGTATGCGATCTGAATGTATACAGTGGTTCGACATCTAACGAAGCTGATCTGAAATCCAGACGAACAAGTGTTTAGATTATCCGAATATCGTTGTAAAATCAAATTCACATGAAATTCCATATATTATACTTCTTTGCAGGTAAAGTCTTGTGAAGGTTCCATAATTTAAGAGTATGGTCATCGCTTGCGGTTATGAGAACAGCTTCTGTGGGATGGAAGACGAGTGCTCGAACAGCATCGAAGTGAGATCGTAACGTATATTTTGCGTTCCAAGTTTTTCTGAAACTTTCTTTCGTCGTGGCTACCATCTATAGAAATAAATACCTGATCTTAATACTTAATAAAACTACAAGAGATGTCTCTATGTGTGTAGATTTATTGTATAAAGTAAACAAGCGAAAGGTAAATAGTATAGCTCACATCGTATGATGTTTCTACTTCATTGTTAACGCACAATAGTTCTAATTCCCCCAATTCCAATGTGGAATCTCCTTCTTTAATTGGACACCTTAGATCTGGTTGTAAACTTTTTTGAAATGCATCTGTGAAGATTCTGTCACCTAGAAAAGTAGATTACTACATTATTACGTTGTTATTTTTAATAACACATCTATCGAATTAAAGCTGCATAGTAAAAATATAAACGACGCCAAGACTTAAAGGTCAAGAGACTATAATTACTTGTATATGTTTCTAAATGAACAGAACTTGCTGGTGATTCTTCGATTTCTGTGAGAAGGTTTAATTCATTTAGTACTTCTTCGGCTTCTGCATCAACATCTTCATTTAACAGCATAGATGACTGAGAGAATAAATATAATATTTTTAATAAAAGCATGTAGTTTTTTACCAGAGAACAATAAGAATAAAAAAAATCTGTATTACTTTATTTGTCTTGAGTGCAATGTTTGTATCGTAAGAGTCATCCTCTACATCTCCTTCTTCCTCTTCTATATCCATTTCTTGCCGAGCCAGAAGTTCAAATTTTTCCATAAAAGCTGCTTCGGTGTCTATCATTATTTCTTCTGTCTGTTAATGTTAATGCAGTACATGTCATTAAATTAATTTAGACACAGAAAAATATAGAATCGTCAAAAGCTATAATTCCATTCTTGTAAAAAAAGAGTTTACCTCATCTTTTGTTTTTGGAAAGTTGCGGATGCTGGTTTCAATTCGAATTGGTTTATTTGATGGTTCATTGCCATTTAGAGCAGGAGGATTCATATCTTCTGAGTCTGTATTATTATTTAAGCCAAGTAAAGATCTCACTCTGTTCGATCGTACATCTATTATTGTATCGGTGTAGCCAATCTCTTGTAAATATCTAAAATGAACGTTCCAGATACAGCGATGTAGTTGCTACTACTCGTTATACGCAATATTTCTAAATGTTATTCGCTTACTGTCTCAAAATTTGGCGACCTTGTCTCCAACTAATGTTGCTGACTGAAGTAAACGGAGCTTCTCCGTCGCCATCTCCTCCAACTTCGGAGTTAACGCAAGTACTACCACCTTCTTCGTAAACAGGAGGCTTTACGTCTCCCTGAATCACCAAATCAGTTCCATATTTCAGCTTGTGATACCTTGCTCTGCAAAAGTAGCGAAACATGTTTGTATAGTTAGAATATTAATAGCAACGAGATTTCGTAACGAGTACATGCACGAGGATTTTCTCACCTTTCTTGTTTCAATGCATATTCTAACATTTTTATTCTTCTTACTAGATCATTTTTTAATTTTTCTTGTCCTTTCCTTTCTCCTTGTAAAAAAGCTATCCTGGCCTATGAATGTATTGCAATTAATTTGATTGAAAGTTAGTACAATTATACGATGACATTTACTATAACCCAAGAATGTGTACAGCAAATATATAATTTAACATGTTCGTGAACTATATACAATATTTCTGTCATACGATAGATGAAGTGACAATAAGAAGAAAGGGAATTAGAGGGAGTCAAATAGTTTTCTAGTTAAACAATTATTTTTACGACTCAATTTTGCACAGTACAAAAAGTGACAAGTTAAAATGATCTTAATACTTTGTCCATAATTTTATACCCTTCGGTCGACCCCAGCATGATCCAGATATTTCTGGATATTTCGCTACAATTATTTTTTTCATTCTTTGCACACTTGATCGTGACACGGCACATTTTTCATATTCCACTTCTTTGAAATTCTGTTTTTTGATAAGGAAATTATCGAATCTTGAATGCACTTTGTAACAGGGTTCATTACAACAAAACTTTCATCTCCGATGTGTTGTCTTCAACGATTTACTTAAAACTGTGTATAATGTCCTTTCGTCAGACATACGGTTAAAACATGTAAACAAGTTTAGCCTTCAACCAAATTCAAACATCACAAATACGCCTGTATTGAGAAGCGATGAAAAATCGAGTCGAAAGAATAGAAATATAACTAGGAAACTGAATAGAGTACAATAAAATTTATACAGGTTTTTTACAGTAAAATGAATGTAAATTAATATAATTACAAGTTCCTCTCACTCCCTACCACGATATATAAAGAAATTATCCTTTTCTATAAAAGAGCACCTGCATTGGTTCGATTTTGCTAACGTATTTGGCAACGTATTTCGTTCAATTTGCTAATGTATTCCTAAGGATTTCGAAAACAGGTGAAAATTATACCTGGAATTCTGCTCTGTCAAGTTCCCATTGCGATCTTTCAAGTTCGAAGCGAGCCCATTCATGCTGAATGAAATGTAGAATGCCAGGCATAGTGTATTGTGGTTTTTGTTCCTTGGCATCGCTATTGCTGTCACTGTAACACCCTTGAAATTTATTATTTGTCAGCGGAGCGTTCGTACCACTAGATTCTTGTCCATTATGGTTTTGAGACGTAGAACTGGAGTTATCCTCCATCGTGGAACGACAAAACCGTCCTGGTACCTTCATTTCATGACACGGCAGCCATTACAACAACTTTTCTTTCCTCTGGAGCCCAAAGAGTGCTCTCCCGTCGGATAATGTATTTCGATCGAGTTCGCGAAAAGAAGTAATTAATACGCATGCGGGCGTATTAGATTCCAATAAAACCGATATACTATTTGGAAAACTTTCGTCGTTCGTTAATTGTTCACCGAGAAACCTTGTAAGCTTTGTACAACACTTTTGAAATAACACTTTTCAACTCCATTTATATGAACCCGTCGGGGGACAAACAGTTTATATACCTAGGACGTTCATATAATAGGAGTCCACTGATTTCCCCCACTTCTTCTTCTGACTTTTCATTCAGATAACCGAAGTTCACGTTCAGATAAGTGGATTCAATCACGTATCTAGTTCATTCCGCGGATTATAGCAACATTGCAATATTTACCAATTTATGAGTGACTTATGAAAACATTCAATTTGATAAATCATGGTAAATTAAGGTTTTCACTTATTTCAAGAATAAGATGACAAAGATGAATATATTTTTTATTGTTTATTCAACATAAAAAATTGGTATACATAAAATATATATATATATACACAACATGTGCTTTGTTAATTACACATAGAATTATCTATTTTCATTTGATAGTTTTAGAACTATACTAAATTTTTCAAAGTTCTCAAATACTAGAAATTACTTAAATCTGCTTCTGGCTGTACTTTTAATCATTTATAGCTATTTTTATAGTCTAGAAACTAATTGATTCATTATCACTATCTTATTGTTTCTGTTTCTTCCTTTCCCTGTATTTGCATCTTCTTTTTTATGATTTTATCATTTTGTTCTTTCTTTAATTTAGGATTGTAGTTTACTATATTAAGGCCTTTCATTTGTATCAGATGTTCATGTAATTGGAGTGACGCTCTGTACAACTTAGCTAGAGCTAAATAGTCTAGAGTTCATTTATTTGGATAGTCACAAAAATGTTCCAGTAAATGGATTTCAGATAAAAGGACTTTCACTGTAGCGGACAGGTATTATTCCCTTTCTTGCATATCTTCAGAGCCCTACTTGCTTCCATCATTCGTGTAAAGTGTATTAAGTACTCAATTGCACTCCTATACCAACTTTTCCTTGGAATTGATACAGTACAAACTTCTATGAATAGTTTTTAATCCATTATGCTGAGATCATAAAATTGTTCTCTATTGCATCACAAAATGAAATCTAAATTTTCATTGAAAATTTTGAATGTATTGTTTCGTAAACATTGATGTACCCGATACTGAAAATACAATTTACTTCTGTTTACCACTCAACATGTAGCATTCATGCTTCAGTAAGATTGATTTTCAACGAAACATTCAACGATATGCACGATCTGGTATGATTACATGTTAAACAATAAGTGGGACGGTATTAATAATACATTTTGTGGATAGTATCTTAGATATAGTATCTATTTTTAAACAATTTATGTGATTAACCCTTATAAGCATAAGAAAATGCAATCTTTTATATTCAAGGAAACAACACTGTTCTATTAGTAAGTTGTTAAAGGCATAAATATATTTTGTATTATGCTAGAATAATATAAATTGTATGTACTTATATTATGTACCTACAATGTAGATACTTAGCACTGGACAGATGTATTGTAAGTGTCGCCATCTACGTGCACTTATCTCTTTTGACAGAATACACTTTTATTTATAAAAAAACTGTCAAAAAAATAGGATTTAAAAAAGAAATACACGTGCACGTCCACGTTCACGTATTTAATATGTGTATATGTACAATAAAAATGTTATATCCATATAACTACATATGTTTTATACTTATATAAAAAAACGTATACCTGAATAATTATAACAAATAAAATATACCTTTATTTTCTGTATTTTTAATACGTTTCAGGGTTTTCAAGATTTTCAAAATCTGTTTTTTGAAAATATGATTTTTTTTCTTAATCATGAGAGATGTGTGTATGTTTTATACATATCCTTGAATATCTATTTTTTATATATAAACACATACAGAAAATATCCTTCTAATATAATATAACAATTTAGTATATTCACAATGCTGCTATTTTTAAAAATCTTTTATACGAAGCTATTTGAAATTTATTTAAATAAATAATTCCCTCCTACATTTCGACGATATATTTTATATCTCAACCTAAACTGCTCGTAGCATGAACAGTAAATATTACCTTATTAAAATTCTGGAGAGATCAAATGACAAGGTCGTGTAATCGTTATATATTTACGCAGAACAAAAAATAAAAGCAGCAATTCTTAATAGAAGAAAGTTAACTTGTAGTTAACTAGTTAGCTAAATTGTTACCGAGGTCACACCTTGTTGATATATTTATTCAAATAGTGTATTTTCGACTTTACACAGAAGTATTTTGCATATTACAGCTAATATTACAAGTTCTGAAGGTATTTTGCATCACGGCGCATGCGTTACTAAAATTTCTGAAATGCGAACCACACTATCAATGTAGGTCGATAATTCTTACCATTTTCTGTTTAATAATATTAACAATCCGTAGGTTAATGTAGAATTCGTGTCTCGGTAGATGGTGCAATCCAAAATTCGACCAGTTCAAATCAAAATTTGACCCTTCCCATATGTCCCGTGTATGCTAACGGCCACGAATAAAAGTGGCAACGTTGCTCTTCGCTTGTTTAGGTTGCGGTGTTGCAGATACTCGATGAACGGGTATCACAGTGTATCCTCGTTTCTGGCATTTATCGCAAATATAACGTATTTTTGTAAGTCAAAGAACATGTGCATCACCGATTGAAGACCTTCTGCATTATAACTGTACGTAAGTCCATCAATTGTGTATACATATTTACATGTCACACTTCAGTAGTGGGGTCATTTTGTTGTACTGCTCTGAATTACAGTAAGGTTCAAATAATGAAACGGCGTAACTCAGAATCATCTGACAAATCGATGCCAAAAGATTCTCCGTTAATCGTTCGATAAACAAGGTTAACAATTTGAGATTTTTCATTGTTTTGAACGAAAGATAATATTACTCTTATGTCAAATACATTGCATGTCAATTAGCGAGAAAACAGTAGAAATCAGAAACCTGTCTACATGCCGTGATTTACATACTAAAAATTTTGGGCCCAAAGTCCCAAATGTAACAAACAAGGCCGTTACATACATCATATACTATGTATACGAAAAGCTGCCATTTTCTATAGCTGACGCGCGCCATTTTGTTGTCTTGCAATACAAAATGAAAGCGAACTTAAAACATTAAATTTCAATTTATTTTATTTCGATTTCGACGTAAAATGAAAAATTAATATTGTTTAGAGATAGAAAAGATATTTTGAACGTTAAATAAAAAATTTGAATAATGCCCACACAATTAAATATATAGCTATGCAGGCTATTTAAAGAGGAAATATTTTGATCACTGTCCTTGACAGTAGATGAGATTTTACTTCGAATAAAAAGCAGTAAACATTTGCGTGATAAGGTTAAATGAAATATTATGAATTGAAAATTTTATGAAGATATAAATAACTTTTGTTAATGCATTTGTTTAATATACACGTAGTTCCAACCGAAACAATATAAATATTTAGACTTCATTTATTTTGTACACAAAATACTGTTTCTGTAATCGAAATAGGAGCTGAATAGTTTTTGAGTCCCACACGCAATGCATTCGCGCATAAGCAGAATTCACCGCGCATGTGTTAAACACTAACAAAAGAACGTTTGGATGTGTGATATATAGTCTTTGCTATAAATATATGCATACACACATATATACGTTAATTGAATTATTGTTACTTATTTTACTGCATAATAAAGAGACTTACATATTTCACGGAATGCAATGTAACAAAAAGATATTTAATGCCTTTCGTACTGTATTTTGGAGATAATTATGTATAAATGCATAACTCCATTAATTTGAATTACACAACAAAATAATTTTTTTCTAATTATTAACAAAAAAATCCGTGGTACGATCTATCAGAATATGATCGATAGAATCAATTTTTGATATCTTAAATTTCATGTGTTGAGTGATATTGTGAGTTGTACGTTGTACGAGTCTCCCACTCATAAAAGAAACATCTTGTATTACCATCGTGACGCACGTTGACCTTGCCAGTTAGCGCAGAAAGAAAAGGGGTGGGGCTATTTATCAAACGTTCAATATGAGCACTTGCAATTTAGAAAAAAATATTTAATGATCATTTCCTTATATTTCTCACGCGCAGTTTGTTTGAAAAACAAATTATTAACATACAAATGTCACATCGAGTAATATACAAAAATGTTCAAAATCCTTGTATTGTAAGGACATATGATGTAAAAGCTAAAAATAGTCGCAGAGAAAGAATGTATTTACATAATTATACGAATGGAAAATTTATAATCATTTTTTGTTTCTATCCTACTTATTTTTTAATAACGGGCGAAAGAACGCTACAACTGTTAGTATTAGTAAGAAAAAACATTAATATTCCTACTGTACTGCGGTTAATATTAGCAGCGTAAAGTAGTGTAAGGATAGAACAGAGGTGGGGGGAGCAGTAAGCGTGACCTTTTTGTGATTTCAAGTATCGAATTAGCTTAGAAGTAAAAGATAAGATTATCATTCAGGGTTTTACTGTTGACGCGAATGTTTCTAACATGGGGGCATTATATATTTGAATTTATTTGCTTGAATATATTGTAAATTAGTTTAGCTGGGGGCGAATCATGACCGCCATATTGGACGACGTCGTGTGTACTCGTTGATTTTCGTGAGGACGCATGTCGGGGCCTATGTTCGGCTGTACTCGTTCAATAGACTAGTTCTCCGAGAATCCCGCCTTTCTGAACTTGCATAAATCTCCGTAGTAGAAATTGTATTTATTTTTCCAGTCTTTCTGACGTGGTTGTTCATTGGAACTATTTGTGTTGTGCATATGTATTCTTGATTTGGTATTCATTGAATTTTTTATCCCGTTTAAAATTTTTCACTTCTTATATGTTGGTGATACGACGTACTCGACATTTCCTGTATTACATATCTTTTCAATGATGCTACAAATAAAGAACTGATGTTGATTTTTCTGATTTAAACAATAACGTTGGATATCCATTGATTCGGCAATGGAATACACGTGTTACTTAATACAGTAACTGTCTTAGATATACAACTTTAATCCGCCATTTTTGTTAGTTGAGTACTTATGGGCCAGGGACGACTCACGTTGGCGCGTCATCGAGGGGCCCAAATTGTATTATCTTGATCTATGTTAAAGAGAAAACTTGATTCTGTAACTGAGATCGTAACGCGGAAATTGTGGTTAGCACGGCGTAATCACTTTTCTACGTGAGTTATATAGTTAATAAAAAGAGTTATGACATCAAGCGGGCTACATCGATTTGGATGCTCTGTAGGTTTATAATGCTTAGCGGCTTTGTTTTCTTGATAGTGAATATTTATTTCATTAAGCTTATCTAAGCGTGTCCCTTTTTCTTTTTTTTTCTCGTGCGATCATTTATTCGAAAACACTGCAAAAATTTATGATAATATATCAAAACATGGTATTGTAATAAAACTTTTATTTATGACGTTATCCCAATTAGTTTAAAAAGATTAATTTTATTTTTAAGTTTTTTGTATCAAACACGATGTTGTACGAAATATGTTTTGTAATCTTGCAAACTATGTATAATCTATTAATCAATTAAAAAATTAAACGAAGACATTTGTTGTTGACAAATTTACTATATCTGAAACTAATGTATTTGAACATTTTAAACACACGGTATTTTCTGAAATAATATTATCTCATACATAGTGATCACTTACAGATCAAAAGATATTAATTTTTGGAGATAAATGGGTGACCTGTGACACTGTCTCTTGCATATCTTACCTTTTTTTACAATGGAGGCATTAAGAAGTGATTCTGTACATAGTACTGATTCTATTCGTTCGTTGTCTTGTATCAATGCACATCATATTGATGAATTATCGAAAGAAAAAGAAGATGAATTATTATATGGAGGTGATGATGTGGACGACGATCTGTCGGATGATAGTATGCGTTTAAGATTATCCGACGACGATGAGGCTGAACCAGATGATATTTTAACATCTGTCTTAGACAACAAAGGAAATAAGCCAGAAATTATGAAAATGGGTAAGCTAGCTATTCTGTACATTCGTATAGAACATAGAAGCGTTAACATATAGTATTGCATCCCCGAGATGGTTCGCCGACCAATCGTATATAATATGTATAATAAGAAAAACATTTATTTTTGATAACTTGGATTGCAGAGGTGACATCTGGAATAAATGAAGATGTGCGAGCTTCTGCTGTTCCTGAAAAAAATGAAACGAAGAATGACACATCTCCTTCGAGGAAAAGAATGGAAGAGGAACTTCGTTCAGGTAATGTTTCGATGGGTGACAAAGTATTAACACGTCGTGCAAAGGATACCAAAAGAAATCTAAATGGATTGACGAGGCCACTAATGTCCATTAATGTCATGCCTCGCCAACCATGGCCAAATTATGAGTTTCAATGGAGGTTTGCAAGTACCCCTTACGGTCGGTTTCCCTATCATTTTCCTTATGTCAGACATTGGTATTCGGCACCTAGAGGACAATTTCGAAATCCATACGATTACAATACTAGATTTCACAATGCATTCGTTCCTTTTGAACAAAGAAGAGGCAACGGAATGTTTAATTCATTTAACAAGTGTAAAGATTATAGAGAAGAAACGAGAACTTTCAAACCTTCTCCTATGAAGAGATTTAATGCTAAGAGTGATGTTGACCAAAATGTTATATCTCCTTCAGATGCAAACATATCTTCAAGAACTGAAGCTGACACCAGCATCAAGGATGAAAGCCGTGTTATTAAAAATGAAATTGAAATAAATCGTGAATTAGTTGATAAAACTCCAATCGGTAACGAACAGAACAACGATGATTCGAGTAAATCATCGATTGAAATCTCGGAAGATAATAACATTGAAGATTTAAAGAAAGGAATTGTTACCGACAACGATCGTGTTAATGATTCTACGAAGCTGGAAAATGAAACGAAAAATGCCCACGGAAATTCGGAAAATCTGTCCGATGCGGAATGTAAGGATAATGATGCGGAATCTAAAGATAATGATGCGGAATCTAGAAATAACGATGCGGAATCTAAAAATAACGATGCGGAATCTAAAAATAACCATGCGGAATTGGAAGATAATGATGCGGAATGTAAAAACAATTTATCTACTAAAACTGACATGGTAAACGAGTCCTCTAACAATGAAATTAAACGTCTTTTAAGAACTCCTCAAAATGAAACTAAAGAAGGTAATGCAAAGAAAGAAAATACTGACACAGATAATGAACAGTTAGGTTGCAATGGTTCACAGAGTTCTAGTAATTTTAATATACTGGCAAAGTTATTAACCGATGGCCATAAAAGTTGGTCCGACGACGAAGACGTAGAATTTATTGAAGCGGATAATGAAAATAATAAAAAAGATAATGCCACAGCCAAATTAGATCTGGATGAAAGCAAAGAAACCGAACAGGCTTATCGAGCAGAGGGTAATGAAGTTATTACGAATCAGCAGTGTATAGAAATTATGGAAACAATAGAAATAAGTGAAAATCAGCCGCTCGAAGAGAGTACAAAAAATAATGATGAATTAATAGTAATTGAGGAAGTAACGAGCCACGAAGAAGAAATTTTAACAGATACCAATAACACGTCTATACAAGATACGCGATCGAATGAAATCGTTGAAACTCATACCCCCAAGACGGATGATGCTATACTAGATGATCCAAATATCAGAGAAGGTAATAAGGAAATCGAAGCGAAAGAAAATAATACAATAGTTGAGCCACTTGTCAATGGCGAAACATGTGATAAAGACGGACTCAATTATAGTGATAATAGTACAAATTCTAAATTACTCGAACTACTTGTTTCTGATGATCATCTAAGTAATACTAAGCTTCAGGAACAAAATGATAGCGTGACCGAGGAAAACGTAAAATCTGTAAACAAAGGAAGCCCTATAATAAATTGCTCAGCACAAACTGAAAACAAGGTATCCACATTGGACGAAACTGATTTATCTAGCGTTGAATTGCAAAACGATTCATTAGGTCTCGCTACTAAAGTAATCGATAGTGATGTTAGTGAGAAAAAGGTTGAAGTTCCCGTGCATACTCAAAGAAGGAGAAGGCGAACAAAAAAAATGATCGCGGCAGCACAAGAAGCTGTTTCGGAAGAAGATAAGCAAGGTAGGGCATGCTTTACATCAGACCTGGGCGACGCTGACTCGAAAAACACATGTTGCTGCTTCTCTCCTTCTCTTGCTCAGTAAGACAGTCCCCACCACGTCCACTCCGACAAAGGAGTAGCAGCAACATGTGTTTTTCGAGTCAGCGTCGCCCAGGTCTGCTTTACAAGACTGATCTTAAGAATTGTAGGATTCAGATTTATTTGTATATTTCTTACTTGCTTTCTTTTGCATCTTCTTTCAACATTGTATCATACAAATATTATACAATATACATTGCATGTTTCTTTTATTATAATTAGACTGCAGATCTATATGAAAAATAAAAAATGTTTGCATTGATTGCAAGATACAGGAGCCAAATAACAAATTCATTCTTCTTTTAATTATCTTATTACGGTGAAACTAATACATTGATGCCCTTAAATATTTTTAACATGTCCACTGTTTTAAATTGTATGTACCCATTTTTGTCATAAATTCATAAAATCCGCAGTCTAATTATAATATTCAATTCTTCTTTGCCATTTGTCGAAGAAATTGGAAGGTATTATCAAACAATATCGTTAAATTTAAAGAAATCTTTCATATTCATTTTTTTTGTTCCCACTCCTTCAACTTGATATGTAACATTTACGAAATCAAACCAATAATCAAAATGCATGTCCGAGAATGTTCAAGAAGTGTGATACACTTTTTTAGGCAATAAATTTTATAATTAAAATTCTATTGGTGATTAATGAATTTTGATTATGCATGGAAGATTTTTCCTAAAATGTTGATTTGTGCTATGCGTTGTTATTGGGCATCTATGACTCTTACAAAAATAATATTATATTGCTCTTTACACGTATGGATCTATATTCGTTTAATCGTAATTTATTCAATGTTTGTTTTAATGATATAGTTGCTATTACGCTATTTTGTTACAGTTAAAGAAAGTGGAAGGCAAAAGAGAAAAACTGCCAAGAATGCGGAAGAAATCATACGAAAGAAATTTTTGAATCACGACAGTGATTTGGAGTCTAGCGATAGTTCAGAAAAGTTTGTAATTATTAATCATAAGATAAATCAAGATGCACGATCTCTATCCCCGCCGTCTTTAAAACGTAGCTGTTCCAATCTGGATAATATAATAGTGAATGGTAGTGTAAAAAAAATCAAAATAAACAACGACTCGTTATCTGACGAGTTATCGTCGAAAGAGAATGATTCCGAAAATATTAAGCAACTCGATTATGTTAACAAATTTTTCCAAAGAGATTTCAAGGAGAAATTGCCGAAATTGAAACAAGAAGTACGTTGAAAATATTACAATTTCAGAGGTACACTAATCTTAGTCGAATATATTCTTATACTGATCAATTCTTTAAGGAATTAGAAGAGCTTCTGATACAAAAAATTGTTGAAACGATTACAATGCGCGATGAAATCGGAAAATTGAGAGAACAAGCGCGTATATCGGAAAGAAACCAGGAGGTAACGCGCGCAAAATGTCAACAATTGGCCAAGCAAATCAAGGATTTCGAGATGGTTTTAAGTCGCAACGCCGCAGATCGGCGTGCTAATAATGACAAACCTGTCCCGCCGATTAAAATCAATAGATCCGTCGGATTACAAGTGAATTTTATAACGGTATACACCAAAATCATTATTTCTTATACGATTTCTAATTATTGCTGGACATTATGATTAACTATTATTTTTGAGTAGGACCATGGAATGCAGTGTTTGCGGCAATTACAACAGAACACTGCTATCAAATCCACGAACGTTCCAAGCAACAGTAGTACCCCGTTAAATACGCCTGCTCCCGAAGCTTCTCTTAACGTTTCAACAAGTCCAAGAAGGGGAGTGAAAGTGAGACCTCCGAGGCGAATTGAAGCAGTAGCGGCTCCGAGTGTTGCGGTATCGCAAAGTCATACTCAATCTCCAAACATTATGCCTACCGTAACTCCTGCAGCTTTAGTTGTAGCTAAGCCAATGGAGGCACAGCATTCTTTACAATTACCGAATCAATCTAACGTTCAACAAATGATATCCAGTGTAAGTACTTACAGTTTTTGTTATTGTACTTGTACATCTCGCTTCAATCATTTCGTGACACAAACATCTATTTTTATACTTATTGTAGTCGCCACTGCCGCCACAACAACCACAACAAACTATAGTTCTAAATGGGAAGTTCTCGAATCAACTGAGTCGTCAGAATACCACAGTGAATATCGCTAAACCGAGGACAAATGATCTGATAGATCTGACGGACGAAGAAGAGAAAAGTAAAGGTATAAGAAATATTACCGAATAAATTACCATAATCAATCGTATATATTGAAAAAGCATTAAACGCTTATGATACTGTTTCGTAAATATGTATACGTGATATTTTCAAGAAAAACTTTATCATTTGTAGGTGCTACCAGTACACCGGTAGTTACAAATACAATAACTGAACAGCAAATCAGTTTAGCACAAAAAACACAAACCTGTTTCCAAAGGGTAATCCAAACTATCCCTGGAAATGTAGCTATAACGAATCAACCTCCTAGTATAAGAGTAGTACAACCTGCTAGCCAACCGACACCTACTGCCTTAGTAGTATGTAAACAAATAATACGTGGTTATTGACAATCGGTATGATGTGAACGTTCGTTGTAAATTGATTTTTTTTTTAGAATAATATGAACGCCCCCCGGTTAGCGTACGTGATGCAAAGTGGTGTTGGCCCGACAAGACTATTACAAATAGCACCGAACTCCGCAACGGTAAAACGAATTCAACATTTTTCTATGCAAACCAGCGAAAAAGTTTCGACGCGTAAAATAGTTTTGTAATCGCATAACAAGATTTTGTATTTGTAGATACGGCCGGTAACTTCGTGTAATAGAACTTCGTTTCCAACATTGACATACAAAACTGGTATGTAAATGATATTATATAATAATATCGATTATAAATCACGAGCAGTGCTCAATTGGGCCTTACTTTTGCAGGAATATCGACGGTAGCAAACGGAACAGTCAGAGTACTAACAACTTCGGCTCCTTCAAATATACAATTGAACAAGGTATAGTACTTTTTATGTAGATCGCTGATTTTATTTGATTTATACGAATCAATTTGTTACATTTTATTACGACGCGGTTTCAGCATCCAGCTCCTCTACCGGATACACGAAATTACGCTATGAATAATTCTGCATGGAAACTCCCGCCACCGGCTCCGTCTCTAAAAATTTCTAAGGTTGCCAATGGTACGTAAACAAGGATTGGGAGATCAATAAGAAAATTCCGAGAATCATAAATATTCATGTTGATCGTGTAGGTATCGTACTGTCTTGGAATATGAATTTGTCTGATAAGTATGCAGATATTGTTAGTTATCAACTATATGCATACCAAGAAGTTGCCGGTATTTCTGCTACCACATCGTTATGGAAAAAAGTAGGAGATGTTCGAGCTTTACCATTGCCCATGGCGTGCACTCTTACGCAAGTAATTAGAATAGTTATTACTTTACGGTTGCTGTATTTACTGTTATCGATAATGTTCATTATCAATCATTTATCTTCACAGTTTTCCGAAGGCAATAATTATTACTTCGCAGTTCGAGCAGTTGACACACATTCCCGAAAAGGACAATATAGTACACCTGGCAATATTTCTTTATAAAATATACGACCAACATTAAGTTAATGTTATCCATCTTACTTTTAACGCACAGCTATAATATAACAAGTCATGACTCGTATAACAACAAGTTCTATGCAGCCTTCTAAATTATTATTTTTGATTTACAAAGATGTATTATTTCACTTTCGATTAGTATGTGTAAGATACATTTAATGAAGAAAAAAATTCAAGTATTTGTAACTTAGAAGTATGTTGTATAGAGTATACATGCAAATGAATTTGTTGTTTAGTAGTATTTGTTTAATTATAAGCGATTACTGTTCTACAATTACTAGTAATTATTATTGCGACTGTAACTGAACATATTTTTCTTGCTCCTTTTTATACGCCTTTATTTATAAACTCAAAAGAAAAGAAAAAATATAAAAATATTATTTGTGACAATGTACATATAGTTCACCATTCTGTTTCGCTTATGGAAATTGCAATATACGAATTTTTATAAAATTTTCGTGCCATGATTCATGAAGTATTATTCGCGTGTCATCCAGTAGTATACAATAATTACTTATTACGATGAATGTTTAAAATTTCCTGTATTCGATACAATATATACGTACATAAACAAAGAACATAATGAATGGCAGTAACGTGGTGGGAAAAATCTGTTTCTATAAAAGTACAGAAAATACTCTAGTCAACAAGAATTTCTTTAGCAATTATTTTGACATTCTCACAACTTGTAAAGACTGCTACAATTAAAGACAAATACGGAATTGCTTAAAAGTCTGATATTAATATTATTCATTAAAAAGTGTGTTCATAAAATGCTGCTTCCTTACGTTACGTACGAATAACGCCTATATATATCCTTACTTTCTCACTAACTTTAATTTACTCTCCTCGTTATTTTGATCGACGAGTCTCGCTGATACATAATTTGCTCAATTTTTTATACAATTGTAATAAACTTTAAGTGTTGAACGATAATATACACTATATGCAGAATTAAACTATACAAAAGAAAGAAAAGGCAATGAAATTAGTGATTGTATATATTTAAAATTTATATATTCTGATTTTCAGCATCTGTAATCAGAGTATATACACAATTTGTAGCATAATTATCTAATATTTTTAAGTTTTACTAATCATTTTTGTGTGATAAAATTGTATAATAAAGTGATTATTCATTTCTTAGATAAATTATTCTTGAAGAACAATTCCTAACGTAACTCTTTATATTTTGGGAGTTTAGAGATTAATTTATTAAAATTTTAACAAAAATGACTACGCCAAGATTTCTACTGACATTAGACTGCTTCTGCATTCCTAAATAAGATCTAATTATTAATAAATAAAAAAGTAACGTAGACATTTGGTGCGCCGCTAACGCGGTATAAAATTAAATTTCCCGCTCTTTTGTGCACATATTGTATTATAACTGCAGCAACGGGGAACGTCGAGTTCTGTGAATGTGAATTGTGCATACATATATATGTGAAGTTTTAATAATCTTGATTTCGTTATAATTAATTTATTTAGAGATTGCGATGTGTATAGCAAGCACGAAACATGAACCGGTGAGAAATTTTCCATAATCCTCAGATTCTGTAAACTATTTAAACGGATAATATCATTTGCACAAAACCTCGGAGACTTATAAAGCGATAGCTGTCGAAATGTCGGTTGTATTGCTAAATTTATAGATCGCATTAGTAACAATATTGAATAATTAAAGGGAAAACCACATCTATGTATATATATATATATATATACATTATAAACAAGCAATAAAATGTTGTCGTGTTGTTTTCAAACCCGATACCTGCACATTACACGAGCAATAGAAAATAACCAACGAATACAAAATTGTTACTTACTCTCGCCGTTATTAGGACAAAGTTTCCTAGCGTTCGAATTATTTTTAATCCGTGACAATTCCGAATTTCATGTCGTATATAATATATTTGTCACTGGACTGGCTCTATCCTGTGTTTCTCATACGCGTTAGTGAGTCACAAGGATAAATACGTGTGCATTATGTCAAACACAAAACAAATACGATTTCTGTAAAGATATCACATACCGTACAGACGTAGAGTGATAATCTTTTTTTTCCGATACTCTGTGAAAAAGTGTTAAGCAAGTGGGGGCGGAAGTAGTTTAGTCGGTAATTTGTGTACACTGTTTGCTGCACTTTGTGACATAGGACACGAACAGTCCGTGAAATTAGAAAAAAAAGAAAGAGGCATAAAATCGAAGCGCATCCCGACGGAATGATCGAATTGTCAATAGATACACATTCCTTTGGATAATGAGTATGTGTGAAATATTACGTAGCAATTTTCTTACTTTCGCGACATATCACGGATTGACAAGCACAACATAAATATTGCTCGGGAACGACGAATATAATATTTTTCAGTTGTTCCGTTACCGATTAAACAATCCGTTCCGAGTTACATATACATACATGTTCGTACATGGTTCGCTATTATTTCGATTGTTCGGTCAACTATTGGAAAAGCATGAATTTTTCTAGATTCAAAGTAAAAAGAGCTACTCGTGTGTCAACAGTTTCGTATTGAAATGCAAATATTTTTGTGAACGTTGTGTCGTAACTGTTTAATAGAAATCGATATCGTTTCTAATCACCTTGAAATTACACGAGGTATAATTGTCGTAAAAGTAATAATATGAAAAAAGAAAGAACGAAATATAGGAAATATTCGGAAGTTATGCCATAATGAATGAATACAACTGTGCAGTGGCAAATCATTTTGTGGGTGTGACATATCCAGTTCTTATGACTTGTCTATGTCATTTGTTACATAGCAAGCACAGTTGCAAACTGTTTAGGAAAACCTGATAAACATAGCTTTTGTCTGAAACTGGTGGTGAAATTTTGATTGATAATTAGGGGATGCCCAGCCTACATTCGCTCGTCGTTCGACGAGCTCCGCTAATGGATATGGGTACTGCTACCAGCTCAGTGACATCTGTAAACCCTTCTACCAAAATTACTACCAATCAGAAAAAGGCTGAAAAGTCCAATAAACTAACCGGAGTCAGATTACCTTTGTTACGCAAAGAAGCGAGCGTGGTCAATCTTTCCCTGACAGAAAGAACAACCTTGGGAAAAGGGGTAGATTCACCTTTACTTAGACCCGAGAGCAGCGCAAGTTTGGAAGCTCGCGGTAGTAGCTGGTTGAGCTTGGGTCCAGGCGTATTAAGGAAATGCGAAACTGCAGTAGGTTTGAGCACTTCTGCTTTGGAGGGCAGACCTATAAATCGCAGTCGAGTATGTTCTCGTTGCTCCAGTTTGTTGTCGCTGGCTTCCAGTTCACGTTATAGTTTGGCTGCGGGCAATTTTGTTCCGGCAGGCTCTCAGCAAGTGCTCGGATGTCTTTTTTGTAAATTATGTCTTGTTGAAATTTCTCTTTCTAAAACATTTAAAATAGAAGGCTGTGGTTGTTCCTATTGTAAAGATGTAAGTATTATTCTTCTCCTATTAGAAAGTTATTAAACGGAATGTATTATATATATCGTTGTATTATAGTGTATGAAAGCGTATGTCGAGTTTGAAATTGAAGAAGGCGCATACGAAATTAGTTGTCCTGACGCGCAATGCGACCATGGATCGATACTTTCTGTAAAAGAAATAGGGAGTCTTGTTACTCCCGAACTTATGGAAAAACATCACAAGTTTCGATTGAATAGAGGTGAGTAATGTCGAGCGTACAAGTTGTTACATATACGTGCATAAGTTTCGATAAGATAATCTAACAATTTTATTATTGCATCTTACAGATGTGTCTATGGATAAAGCACGTGCCTGGTGTCCACGTGCAGGTTGTGAAACGATATGTTCAATAAATGCTCCTGGCTCGAATGGAACCGCTGTTGGGCCTGTTCATTGTCCTAATTGCTCTATAGACTTTTGTTCTATATGTAGAGAGTCTTGGCACAACGGTCCTTGTTCTGATCTTTCATTAGGTATACCATTCGATGGTGACCATATTAAATGCTGTCCCATGTGTTCTGTACCTATTGAAAAGGACGAAGGATGTGCTCAAATGATGTGCAAGAGGTGTAAACATGTTTTTTGCTGGTATTGTTTAGCTTCCTTAGATGTAAGTATAATTATTTACAATATATATATTGAGAATGATAGTGATATTCTTTCTGGAAATTATTCAATTTCATAATTATATGAATACAACAGGACGACTTTTTATTGCGACATTACGACAAAGGACCATGTAAAAATAAATTGGGTCATTCGCGTGCGTCGGTCATTTGGCACAGAACACAAGTCATTGGAATTTTTGCTGGATTTGGGTTACTCTTGCTTCTTGCATCGCCGTTACTTTTATTGGCTGCGCCTTGTATTGTCTGTTGTAAATGTCGTGTTTGTGGTTCTTCTAGACTTGAACAGGAAGAAGGTGATACCGCAACATAGAAACTTTAAAAGTTTTTCGATATCTCCTGTTGTTTCTCTTCAGTATGATAAACAGTTTTAAATTATATTACTCAATATGCGAATGTGATCGGCGACTTATACAATAGATATACATTGAATCGAAAAATTCTATAATATATATATCTTAATATCGAATACATTTTTAAAGTGTTTTTATTTTTGTGAGAGGGGTTTGCATTCTTTTTTTTGTACTATTATCTATGGATGTTACGTTTTGTTCTTTATTTTTTTATTAAAGGGTACTTCGACTGTGTTGACTTCGAGTTTACAGAAATATTTTCACCTAGGTGTATATATATTTATAGTGTGATTATCGTTAAGTAAGAAACTTACAAAGTTTACTGAAAGCTACTTAATACTTCATTGTTTCTCGAGAGTCGTTAAGGTAGATTTTGAAAGGCAACGATGATCTTTTAGTTGGATCAGGCATTACTAACATTTTTACATTTAAACATGTTCGATCAACTGAATTGCAAATGTTCAAATGTTCACGAACTTCGCGTACAACATTCCAGAAAGTTATATTCCCGCTGAACGTACTGCCACGTAAAAAATATGATCTTTTCTTTATTGTACAGTTTCTCTTTTTTTATACTTGCATAATTTGCTTTCAATAGTACGAAAATTGTTATATACTCGATCATTATTTTCATGTACTTTTAATGTTCTTTTCGTTTTACACCTAACACAACAATTTTGCAAGTACACGAGTACAGGCATAAACGAATAACTGAACAATGTATATCTATATGTATGTCTGTTCTGAAACCTCAAGATAGAGGCACAACCTCGACGAAAAAATTATTAACAAAATCGGTTGCATAGCACAACTCGTCCGTACTGTTTTCTTTGTGAATGCTTGTTCTCTTACATGTACATTATTATAGACAAGTACGAAGAATAGAGAGTAGAATGTATAAGTTCTACGGTGGAATCTGCAAAAAGAATGTAAAATCTAGAATACTTGTAAATTCCATTCTTAATAGATATTTAATATATTTACTATTAATTATAGAATTATTATGAATGACTTCTTCATTTAAAAGAACATTATTCTGTACATGTTGTAATGCTATTGAAATTCAACTTTTCGAACTCGTAATAGGCTGTAGATCGAGGACATAGTGAAAAGAGAGCAGTATGATATAACGTTTAATGAATAAAATTACATAATTAAGAAATATACTGCAAACCATTTTTTGATAATAATCATGCGCTATGCTGAATTAAGTGTATGTCTTTTTTTCATTCGAAAATGAGAAAAAAAATAATATAAGCTTCATATAAACTTAAATCATGTTCGATGTTACGGTACAAAAATATTTTTTCGTTGATTGTACGCGTACGCGTATATACACATATAAATATATAATTGTCTAATCAAGATATACATTAAATATTTTACTCGTAATAAAACGAAAAATGAGAAATCAAATAAACCGTACGAGACGTAATAAGTTTTTCGAGCAGGTATCTAAATTATACGTACTATTCAAAACAATTGTGTGTAAATAACGACTTAGTTGTATATATATATACATGTATATTTATATGTTCATATAATGTAAATATGTACATGTAAATGTACATACATTGTACGCATGTTTGTGTATATGTTTACAAAAATGCATATATACGTGTACGATGATAACACATCCTTAAACTATACATATAAGAATGTATATGTAAATACTTGTAATTGTTTGATGCGATCTACGCATAGAAGTCATTTGAATGCGTAATCATGTAACTTAAAAAAATATAACAGGTTTAAAGTCATACTAGAAAATTAAGATAGCAAGTGATTTGCTATTGTCCTAGTTGTATACTATCGTAAAATTAGTAAATAGTTCTTCAGGTAATTAACGTTACAGAAATTCTATTACGTAACTTTCCCACTGCAATATGTTCTATAATATATTTTCGAAACATCACATGTACGATCGGATCACGCAGGTTCCGCAAACGTAAGCAATTATATTCAATCAGTTTCACATGGATACTAAATAATTGAAACTCACATACATGAAGTTTTATTATTTTATCAGTTATACGATTTTTGTATCCACTCCGAGTCTTTATGAACATTATATATCAATGAACAATACGTTTTTAAATTCATATGATTTGCGTAATGAACACGGTTCTGTTATTTTTAACATAAAAAGGTTACATATACTTACGGTTTTCATGGACGAACCACTGATAAAACGGTGAAAGTTGAAAAAATGTAATTTATTGTTATTAAAGGAAAATATATTCGGGATACTTTTCGTACTAGAAATTTATACAGAATTGTCGTTTTTAAGGGTGGTCGTATGGTTTTCCTTTCCTGTAGAAAAACCGTTTCACACGACGGATGCAATTTCGATCTTTAAAGTTGTTAGGGAACGAAAAAACAGGGAGGTTTCTGACAATAACGTCGTTGTTTATTACACAATAACCCATTTATTATTTTTCTAATACAATATTTTTGTTTGTAATAAAACTCATAACTTGATTGGGTTAGAATTGCTTGGAATGAAAAGAGATTTGTGTCTGTTAAGATGCATTAGATCACACGCAGAATTCTCAGCAACAACAAGAGTTTCCACTCGGCAGAGTTTCATAGGGCTGCATACTTCGTAAATTCTTTGGTCATTTAATGCATCTTACTTGCTGATCTTAAAAATGGACCATCGGTAAATCAGGAGATGGTGCACATATACAATTATGGATTACACGATGATAGTTCTGTAGTCCTACTAAGAAGCTGTGATAGACTTTAGATTTATGTTCGAATACGTTGCTAGATATAAAAAAAAAGAAGAGAGAGGGAATAACAATCAGTAATCTAAGTCTATGTATTACTATACATATTATTAGGACCATTGTAAAATAGTTAGTGTCAAAAAAAATATGATTAATAAATTTAATAAAAACGATTAAACATAACGGTGGTTGGCGACCGGATTATTTCATCAGACCCTTGGCTTTAAACAAGTCTCTCATTAAGCCTTTTAAATACCCAATCTCTCGCTGCAAGTCTTTTACTTGATTCTTCAGTTTGTCGTTGTGATCCGCGAGCTCCCGTTCTTCTCCCAATATTTCTTTGATCTCCTGTTTTTTCTTTTGCCTGTAACGCGTCGCCGCGTTCTTGTTTTGTTCTTTTTTACGGACCTTTTTGTCTTCCACGGTTGGCCGCGAGTACGGTTTTTGGCGGCTTCTGGCCGAGGAGCCTGTCGAGTGTTTTGTACATTTTCTTTCGGTTTCAAATATCCAATCTGGATCGTCTACAGAATCTTCCGATGATGTGTAACTACCACCTGAACTGGTGCACGGACTAGACGGCGGAATATCTTCGGTTTGCAACCGCACATATTCATCGACCACAGCTAAGTCGTGCGCGACGTCTGTGTTCAACGGATCTATTGCTATACTTTTTGGATTCCACTGTACAGGTACAACTTCATTGGTGTACGTTTTTTCCTCGGGGACCACTACATCGTACATAGACTGATGATTCGAGTATAATGGCTGTACAGGTTGTAAAGTAATGAGTAATTGGGTGTCCACGCTTAATGGTTTATGCGGTGGTGGCAGTGGCGGTGGTGATTGAGGTGGTGTTAGCGTGGAGCTGGACGTGGGGACTATTTGATGGCAAGCTTCCACATCTCCCAGAACAGTTTCGAATTCTTGCAGTAGCGTTTGGGTATCATCTTGCTGAGGGATCTTTGTAATTTCGTTGTACGTGGTTGGTTTTAGATGTACATTCTCGGAACCTGGTAATTCCTCGAAAATGGGCAATTCTATCTTCTCTTCCAACCAATCTGAAAAAGGTTCTGCAAAAAAAAAAGAAAGTTTTGTTTTTTTAAAAATGTAAACAAATATTAGTCGTTTAGTCTTAAAAGATAAGGAAGTACAGAGAACAATCGACGTTTTCCAACGTCGATCATTAATCAACTGATCTCAGATTTTATATCAAACAAAACATTGATACCACATTATCAGATTCCGATGATATACATATATGTATATATATATTTGTAGTAGATCCTATAGATTGAACATGTTTCATTGAAACGGTATCAATAAGATTTTTTGTATTTTGTACAATTTATATCGGAATAGAAGTTAACAGTACTTTTACTTGTCTCGCATGAACAATAAGTAGGAGTGGTACATTGATGTATATATAATTTCATGGACGTTACCAGCTCAACTAGAAAAACAAGTTCTCGATTTGCAATTTCTTTGGCTACTAACACTCTTGCTGCAATCGATACTTGTATAATACATTATTTAGAACACAGTCTGATATTTAGGTTATCGGTAGACGGCGGATTTTATGCATTTCTGACGAAAATCGGAAGGTGGAACTGAAAATAGTAGAAGAATTTCCAAATACTATTATATTATTTTCAACCACGTAAACGTATCGAGAAAGAAAATAAATCTCCATTTGACTCCAGTTTGTTTTTATTTTGCATAAAGATCCGCTGTCTATAGTTATCAGACAGCAGTCTGCGCTAAAATTTTTATTCAAAACAAGATCGTAAATTTAGAAAAAAAGAATTGTTCAATAAAAATATGTTAGAATCTTTCACATAATATAATTGATTCTTTCAAAACTTTTTCCATGCGTTGCAATTTCGTTTTAATACGTTACTGTTACACATTTAATGTCTGATAAACTACCCCTAACCTATTTCTTGGTGAAACTTTGATCAGGCTTCACTTCAAATATGGAAGTTATCTGCATTTAAATGCAGAGGGCAAGGGGTTAGATAAGAATTTTTTTAAATATAAAGATTTATATAAGTACATAGTACAATTATATCTGCAAGCGTGTGTTACAAACTCCCAGTAATAGCATATTCAATAAATAGCAGGGACAGTAAACGTTAATCTGCTGTATATATTATATTTAGAATCAATTTTTCCGCAGACTTTTAATTCATCGCATGTACAGGGTGTTACAAAATTATATGTCGCGGACACCATAGCGCGATTCTACACCCCCGATTTAGTCGAAAATGGCATAAGAAACCCCCCGCAAAATTGACCTTGAACGTCAAAAACATTATAAGTCTTGAATCTTAAAAAATGTTATATTTAAACCTGGATTTTCACGTTTAAGATCAATTTTGTGGGCGTCCCTCACGTCATTTTCGACTAAATCTGGGGTGTAGAATCGCGCTTGGGTGTCTGCGACATATCATTTTGTGACATCCTGTACATATAATTGAAAACGTTTAGAACTGCCTCCCCCAAGCTTTTGGTACGTATTACAGGTATTCTATTTGTTTCGATACGCATATCGCGCGGAAAATTTAAGGGGGTAGACTCGTTTTTCCAGGATTGCAAAGATGGGGTTTTTAAGTAGTCAAAAGCGTTTGATAAAAGATCGACCTAGGCCGCGATCGCCCTAAGAAGTCCTATGTTTACGTTCACGGGGCGTAATTTCCATTATTCTGGCAAGAAAGTAGTTTCGGTATTTTAAGGTGAAATGACACCCAATTTTGTTGTTCGACATGTAGCTGTCGCAGCTTTATGAAAAGAGTCAATAACTTTATTAAGCTACCAGAAAGATGACAAATGATCATTGGACAAAATGGAAAATATTTTGATTTCACCTCAAAATACCAAAATCACTTTCTTGCCAACCCAATAGCTACATGCGCAGCTTTATGCTTTCAAATAATGCAAATTACGCCTCGTAAACAAAAAAATAGGACTTTTGAGGAGGATCGCGGCCTAGACCGATCTTTTATCTAGTATTTTCCACTACTGACAGCGCCCGCTCTAGCGGTTACGTCGCTCCGGACAAAAAGACAAATTGCCGCCCCTTAAAAATATATATATTTTTTATTTAAATTTTAATAAAAGCAAATTTTCTATTAATTGGGTATTTAACACATCAATATTTTTCTCACAGTTACAGCCAAAATGGCGCCCCGGACAAATGTCCGGGTTGCCCCCCCTAGGGGCTTCCCGCACCCTTGCGATCCTGGAAACGAGTCCACCTCCTTAATGCGCGTACGAATATATTGAAAAAGTTAGGCTTAAACTCGAACATATAATTTGACAGGAATATATTTAGTAACGTTGCGATCCAGTTACACGGTACGATAATGCGAACAATGTGGTAACAGTGCTTTGATATGCGTAATAAAGATATTTTTCAGTCGAAGTGAATGCTAGAAAGAGAGGGGAACTGTTGTAAAGCGAAAGGAAACGTACCGCTGTAACATATAGCAGCCATTATCATGTGTAGCGTGTTTTCGTGAACCTTTTTATTTAAAGAGCAATATATGTGTATATAATAATAAGAGAAATATATGTATATGTATAGGCGGAAAAAAGTGGGGAAATAATGTTCTTGATGCACGGTACGGTGTATATGATCAATGTGAAGCAGCCGAAAGTCCACCTGTACGGACACGAGCTCAACGTCTTTTTACTAATTTCTGGGAATTGACAATGATCTCTCGGTTCCACGTGTAGCGATATGCGAACTGCATGCTATCATACAACATTAGCACACTCGGGCATCGAGACAATTCGTCGCTTTCACGCAACACTTTTAAAAATGCCAGTATCGTTTTATTGCCCCCTTCGATTTGCTCCGATCCGGTTTTTTTTCGCTCTTGTCGCGACTCGATTTCAAACTAGACGTCCATGAATGTTACGCACTTCACCAATCACTTTACATCAATCGGCAAATCGTTCACAATCTATCGAAGAATATTTCCCGGTAACGGTATATCGAGTTCAATTCCAAAGTGATCGCTGCAGCTTTCGGTCCCCGTGATCGATATAGATCTTCCGTGAACACGTGTAAACACGCTAACGTATGTTGGGGGAGCGAAAATTACGCTCCGAATGTAGATCGATAGATCGTTGGCGGAGGTACCGTGTTTACAGTACCCTGTGTAACAGTAGCGAAACACGACGCAGCATACGGTTCACCATAGATCAACTGGATCGTTTGATATTTTTCAAGCGTCGGGATCACTGACACGCACAGTAAAGTCGCTCGTTAGCTGCTACATTTAGCAGATTTGGTCGGCCACGAAGTCACGACTCCCTGTGGCACTTGGCGCGACACAATCAGCCGAACGGAGAGATATATTTCCACGTTTGTAACAACAACAATGCGCAACGGAGCCCGGAAAACGATCGCGTATCGTCAGAAAGTCGACTCGTGACGAAGACTAATCGACGGAATCGTACGATCAGTTTGCAATACTGCCGAGAGACCACTCCTGCTTATCTTTGGACTTTCCCCTCTGCCGCCCCTACTCCAACGCAACTAAACACACGTCATTCCCCTATCGGCCTTCGGCCAAAGCAGTTTGTATAGAGGTTAACCAGTTTGTCCCACTCTCTTTTTCAGAAAAAGAAAGAAGAAGAAAGAAAAATGAGATACACGCTGGAGGAAGCGGGAAGAATGAAAGCGATACCGAGTATCGAGAATGCTGTCCGATAAAATGCGTTGAACGTTAGCCTCTGTCCTTTTCGTATATGTAGAGCTTCGAAAACCCGGGGACACTGACTTAATCGATGCATGCGTAAGAACGGAGCCGCAAGTGTTCGCCTACTTTTACGCAGTTTGATATTTAAAGATATATCGAGACCGCAGTATCTATTGCTTCGCCTCGGACGCCATGCAGCGGTGATAATCTTAGAATCATGCCAACGCGAGTACATCAAACTTTTCAATCCCCAGCTAGTTCGATGCCTATGCGCGCGTATACTGCAGTTCGAGCAACCGCAAGCCTATCGCAAACATTATTTCATTTATAAATCGAACGCAATGCTTTTTAGATCGTAAGACAGATTAGTGGGAAATATTTATACGCTTCTCGCGATCGTACAAATTTAGCAACTATATTTCGACTGCTTATACAAAAATTATATACACATATAAATCGTCACAGATTTGCACAGGGCGTCACGATACTCATGGTATATAGAATACATTTTTTTATACGAGGCTTCTTTTTTCATAAACGAACTTTAACCTATTTCTCTCTTGTATAAATAACACTTGCTTTTAATTATACCATGAATCCTGTACTTCCTATGTACAAATCTGCAACAGTTACTGTTTTTTGTATTTGCGTTGGGATTGTAATGCAAGTTTGTGATAGGAAAGGTCACCTGATAAATGTTTCTTGCATTCGCGGTGACCTTTCGCGAATTTCTTGATATATTGCCGATGATCTTGTGCAAATCCCAGCACGCTTTTCTATCGGAATTAACTTCTACTTGCTGTGTTAAGAAGCTTGTTAATATCTATATACAAATATTGTATGATAGAACGGTTCTTTGCAATAGTACTCAATAAAACTATCCATTTTCATCCTTGAAAAAATCATGAAGATTTATATATAGATATCAACACAATTAATTAGAGAATTCTGGAAGTGCTTACCTTCTTTAATCCATTCGTCCAACTCTTCTAAAAGTTTCGTAGCAACTTGTGCTCGGGTAGGGTGCTCTTCGTACATAACAGGTTCAACATTTTTAGTAGGCTCTACAGACTTATCATCGAATAGAAGCCAGTCATCCTCTACGTCAGCCGGTAGCGTCCCACTAGGGGACACCGGCTCCAGCTTCCACATCCACATCCCTTGATCCTGACCAGCTGACATTGTTGACACGATCCCAATCAAGAGGTATCAATAAATAATGAAAAGAAATTTGTGTCGTCTGTGCGACGTAGCTCGAAGCGAGCGCCATATTGGCTCTGAAAATGCAAAAGACCTACAGTTAGACAAATGTAAATACAAAATATCCGAGTTAAGAGAAAGGATCTCCAATCCTCGATGCATCGACTACTGTGCGATTAACAACGATTACAATAGATTTAGAATTTCCAGTTTCAATTCTATTAAATAGATTTCTTAAATGTTGAGGTATAGCTGTTAGTCAACGTATTGATCATTCGCATCTCCAATACACTGCGTTTAACCGAGAAACAACATGCAAAGGAGAAAAATTCACATAGAATTCATAAACCAGAGACGGCGAATGAAATAAACTGCTCGAAAATAAAATATCTAAGTTAAGCAAAAGAATCTCCAGTGCGACTTCTATCACTCCGTTGTGTGATTAACAACAGTTAGATTTCTTAATTGTATTTCTGTAGCTGCTAATCAACGTGTTGATCATTCAAATCAGAAAAATGAATTATTCACATAGAATTCATAAACCGGAGATTGCGAATGGAACGAGCTGTTCGAAAATTTCAAAGCGAGCCAAATAAGCGCGTTGTTTTCCAGTTACATTATGTAACTTACAAACGATTCATCTCGTTGTAAATAGCAATGTTCGCGGAGAATATTCACACGAGAAACTGCAACCTATAATGACGCAACACCGAAATATGTCGTCTGGTGAAATTTTTCGAATGTATTCGCAGTTTGAGTATTCTAAAAGTTTGTTTATTGTGAATAATATGCGAAACTGGCATCGTAGTATGATGAGTAGCGAAATTCATTGTTCGGTGATAGCGTCACTCGCGGACGTAATACATAAGCGCGGAATGATGATTCACAAAATGGCAGACTCGATACCGTGCACACACACTCTGCTATTCGTAAAAAACCCATTCGGAGCCCTTAAGGTTATTAAACAATACTTACTCCATGGTTATATTGTTGTGTCGGCACACTTGCGTGTGCAAGCCGCTCGTGAACTATTGACTCATCTTGCTCGTCGTGAGAAACGTGTAGAAAATTTCAACGTCTTTCCCTTGCGAAGCATGGATGGAGAATAAGCGTCACCTTCTACCGAGAATTTGACCGCTCGGGTCACGTGATCCGGGAATGCGTACGCAAGGGTGCTCAGTTCGAGCCGATTTCGCGGATCTTCTGCGCAGACACCGTGAAAGTTGGAATTCGCATGTAACTCACATATCGCGGTCGTTTCGTGTGCTACTTTCTCGCTGACAAAACCACGGAAACGATCAAAACTATTATGTATACAGGAATTTTATAAATAAATTTACACGAAGTCGATCGGAAAATCTGTTGCAAAACAATTTATTAAATATAGAATCGATTTCGTGAACCAGTCGAGGAGAAAGTGAATGAATTTAAAAAATAAATAGCTCACTGCTTTATTAATTGTAAATTTTGTAGATATATTATTATTTATAATATTGTTCGTAGAAGTTCTCACATAGTCCAGTATCGCATAACTCGGCATTGACAAAATGTTTATTGATCATTAATACACACATACACGCATAGTCTACATACTTCTTTAATTATTTTTATTTTGTGTGAGATAATCATTCCTGAAAATCTGACTTATGAATAATCCGATTTTCGTTCTAATATGCACTGGCGCAGTCAACGTGAGGAACTTCTGGATCCCGTGGGCCCAATAACCGGTACTGGTGTTCAGTTTCCCGAGGGTGTTGATCGCATTTTTCGCATAAGTCGTTGCGTTCGGCACGAGAATGCTGGACACCTGCAACGACAGCCGATTCTAAGGGTAGCTATAGCGCTGGAGATAAAGCTGTGACAGCTATATGTAAAAATAGGACTTTTAAGAGAGACAGCGGTGTAGATCTTTTATCTGATGCTTTTGACTACTGAAAAACCCCATCGTATACATTATCGAGAAATGAGAAGGCGCGTCGGCACCCTTGCAATCCTTGAAACGAGACTACTTAACCCCTTACCCTACAATCTACAATGTCGAGTCAGTTATTAATTTCCTTTAAATCGAGATGAAATTCTATTTTGGTTAGGTTAATGTATAGTCATTGGAAAACATGTAGGCATGCACAATAGACATAAATTTTCTCCTTTTTAAGGAAATTACGAACTATAAAAAAGTTTTGATCACTGAAACCGTAAAATGAATCGTAGGGCAAGGGGTTAACTTTATATTATTCCAACATAAATCAATTTTCATTCAATAAAGTAACTAGCTTAACGCAAAATAAATATTTGCCGGTGTAGTTGACACCTTTGTGTACGCTTTAACCACTAAATTTAAAGTTTTCAGGTTACAGAGTGGAGCCTTGAACGCCCAACATTCCATTTACCCAATTCATCTGCTAATTCAATTCCGATCCGACTCTCCAAGCGAATCAATAATTACCGGCGGCGGACAATTACGTGGTGCGCAGTTGCGCGGCTTCGTGTTACCTGCAGCTTGTTGCTGAACGCGTTCATCTTCGTATTGACGAAGAACGGCATCAGGTGTTGCACTGTCAATCCGAACCTGGAGTACTCGCTCCTGATGGCCTCCGTGAAGCTGCCGATGTACGCTTTCGTCGCTGCGTAAACGGTCATCAAAGGCATCGGCTGCAGCTCGGAGCCAGACGAGATGTTCACGATAGCGCCCTTCCCGCGTTTCTGCATTTTCCCGATGAGCATCCGTGTCATCAGCGTGGTAGCCCCGACGTTTAACGAGATGATGTCCCACAGATCGTTCTCCGGGACTTCGCCGAGGTACATCGGGTAGCTGTACTGCATGCCGACGTTGTTCACTGGAAATTCCACGCCGGTCGATAATCAACTTTGTGTCGCGGCACTTTCTCGCGCTAATACCACAGCGGAAACACAAATTCACACCTCTTACTCTCCGACAGCCTACATTCCCATTCGAACTCCTCAACTTTTCGAACTCACCCACAACGAAAACACAAATTCACACTTTTTACTCTCCGCCAGCCTACATTCCCATTCGAACTCTTCAACTTTTCGAACTCACCCACAACGAAAACAGTAGTTCACACCTCTTACTCTCCGCCAGCCTGCATTCCCATTCAAACCCCTCAACTTCGAACTCGCTCACGGTAATCACTCTCGCACGCATTCGCGTTCTACTTCTCGAGAGCGCGCATCAATTATAGGTTATCCTTGGTTCGTCGACAATCCATTTCACCGACACTGTTTTCATTCGACACGATTTGACCGACAGTAACTTTCGTCGACTCTATGTTTACACACAGACTTAAGATAAGTTTGTGGTTTACATGGACACGGTCAGATCGTCGGCAAATGTCTTCATCGACACGGTTTGACCGACCCTATGTTTTCATCGACACTGTCAAATCGTAGACAAATGTTTTCATCGACAGTCCGTGTTTAACGGTTTAACGACAGGTTTGAGTTCATTATTCAGTTCTGGAGGTACAATGAGAGACAAAAGTACGAGAAATTCAAAATTCATCAATACATGGCAATGAAAGGGTATATTTTGCATTAAACTTTTGCGAATACTGTACCCTCTGTAGCTATATTCAGTGGTCTACGCTTGTCGCGTTTCCATGCTAGTGAGAGACAACACGATAAATTTAACGTTTTGTAACAGTTTATAATTTTTTTGCTCTGCAACTGTTTAGTGAATCTTAATAAATTTTGAACACATAATTAATTACATAATTTTTACTACATATAAAAAAAACTGGAGTTTCTAGTTGCGTTTTCTCAAGGTTAAAATAGTGTTTGAAGTGGAATTTTATGAATTCTCCATAAGAAGACGTGTTAAAATGTGCAAACTTTAAGTTGCCATAATTCTTAAACGGTGCAGTGAATCGAACCCGAACTTTGGTAATTGCATTAATTTAGTAAGAATTATATCTTGTCAAAGGGTATAGCCGGATAAGCATGGGCCAGCGGCCCCCGCTCCGATTTTCCTGATTCCTGTCTTAAAACATCGTTTTATGCCTAAAAAAACATTGTGTAAAATTTCAAATATCTACCCCCACCGATAGGGGTGATATTGAGGTAAATTCTACCGCACTTAAATGCAATTTGCGCTAAAACGAGAAAAGATATCGACATGGGATAAACGGCAAATAAAAGATATAGATACACTCTATATTTCAGATTTTTTTCAGAATTTTTTGCTAATTATTTATAGTTGAAAATAATTAATGAATTTTTTGGGAATTTTTTTAACTATCTTCCCCTAGGTTGACACCTACCAAAAAATTCTAAAATATTGCTATGATTCTAACCTATTTTGTAAAAAAATCTCAGAAGTGTTCGTTTGGTGGAACAGTGTCAAAAAAAATAAAGTATGCCGGCGAACGCTCGGTTTGATCAGTAACGACGCAGCGACCGATTCCCCTTGCGGCGGCTAGTGACGGGAGCGAACGGGAAGTCGGCGCTTTTCTTGTTCTTTTCTTTTTTTTATATGTATTTATAAACTAAACGATTTTTATTGTCTGGAATATAATTGTTTAGACTTCTAACTGTAATCATGTATTAGAAGATTTAGTCGCATTTTTACGTGTATCAGCTTTTCCGTACAAGCGCCGACTTCCCGTTCGCTCCCGTCACTAGCCGCCGCAAGGGGAATCGGTCGCTGCGTCGTTACTGATCAAACCGAGCGTTCGCCGGCATACTTTATTTTTTTTGACACTGTTCCACCAAACGAACACTTCTGAGATTTTTTTACAAAATAGGTTAGAATCATAGCAATATTTTAGAATTTTTTGGTAGGTGTCAACCTAGGGGAAGATAGTTAAAAAAATTCCCAAAAAATTCATTAATTATTTTCAACTATAAATAATTAGCAAAAAATTCTGAAAAAAATCTGAAATATAGAGTGTATCTATATCTTTTATTTGCCGTTTATCCCATGTCGATATCTTTTCTCGTTTTAGCGCAAATTGCATTTAAGTGCGGGGGAATTTACCTCAATATCACCCCTATCGGTGGGGGTAGACATTTGAAATTTTACACAATGTTTTTTTAGACATAAAACGATGTTTTAAGGCAGGAATCAGGAAAATCGGAGCAGGGGCCGCTGGCCCATGCTTATCCGGCTATACCCTTTCCAAAAGTTTTGTTGCGTTTTTATATACCTCCAGAACATCCTTAATTTCATTACTTGATATTTCTGTAATTATTGTACAATTTTTTTATGTTTTGTAGTCTATATGTATATGTACACTCGTAGCATTCGTTCTGTTTATTCACATTTTTTATATGCATTTACACAATTATGCTTGACATTGAATTAAATATTATGAGTTTTTAATCATTTGTGTATACCTATCAATCACGTTTGCTTATTTGTGTATCCGTGTTAATGAAGTTTGTTTATTTGAAGAAATTCTGATTAATAAAGTAGCAATACAAACTATGATATAAATAATAATGCTTTGTAATTCTCTTTTATTTATTATACAAGCAACTAAACGAATGAACTCAAACTTGTGTTGACGAAAGTTATTGTCGGTGAAATCGTGTCGATGAAAACAGTGTCGGTGAAATGGATTGTCGACGAACCAAGGGTAACTCTCAATTATTACCTAAGATCCCGACGGGGATGTCCTCCAACTGTTCCTTCAGCATCTCGTAGATCTCTCTCCCTTTGCAGAAATCCGCCACGATGATCTTCACCTCGATCCCCGGGTTCTCCCGCAGGATCTCATCCCTGGTCCTCTCCAGTTTCTCCAAGGTTCGACTGATCAACACCAGATTCACACCTCGGCTGGCCAATTCTATCGAGTAAGCCTTCCCGATTCCGTCGGTCGACCCCGTCACCACTGTCATTTCAACGACGATCTTTCAAAAGACTTCTCGCAACACCTCGCGAAGCTATCGACGAAGTTACTCACCAGCCCATTCGCCGAATCTCGTTTTCAGGTCGACCGGCGTCCGGTCGAAGATCGGCAGAAGAACTTCCCAGACAGGCTCGACGATTTTAATGACGTACAGAAGTAGCCAGAAAACGACGAAGGCCAGCAGCAACCACAACGCTAATTGCAGCACCATTTTTCTAGAACGAAAAGAAGAGTTGTTTTCTCCGGACTTACCTACGATCTCCACGGTATTCGCGGTGTATTGCTAACGAATTTCCCGACGCTGTTATCCAAACGAACGGTCGAAGGTTATTGTTCGGGAAAAACAATACTCTCAACAGTAATCCCCGATAAACAGTGGGTAATCCTCCATCGTTAACAAGACGTACAAGTGTCGGAAAGAAAAAGTTGCGTCGAGTAATGTTTGTCGTTGCGCGCCGAGTGTTATATCAACGGATACGGTATCATATCGGTAGACGGTATTGTGCCACTATAGGCGAAGCAAGAAGACAATGTGTTACTTAGATGCTTTCAGTAATTTCGGATCACTCGGGAATACGTGAACAGGTGCGCGTCTCAGTTGCCAGTGTTTTCTTGGATCGCGATATCACATGTTCAAGAGAGAGCGCGTTTCATGGTTCTGCTCGGCCCGCTCGATTTTCACCAGCCCGTCGTTTCTTTTCATAGGATGGTCTACCGACGAAAGCCAAAGCAAGACTAAAGTCATACAGGGCAAGCGGACGGTACAGATGGTGCTCGAAGGTAAGGATACTTTCTCTAGTCGTCACGCGAGCTATGAGGCAATGGTCAGCGCAGTTTCGGATGAGGCTCTTTACACGCGCACGCAACTGTCCCCTGACGATCGCCTCGTGCACGTCCATCGTTAATTACTAGCAAGCAGCTCGTTATGCAAACTTTTACCCAATGGCCGAGGCTCCTCTGGCAATTTGCCATATTTCAGTTCCGGCGCTACGCGTTGGGTCAGAATTACCGAATCGGGGTTGCGAGTGGAACGATTTGCATACGTTTCGGGGACGGCCAAAATAAAGAGCCTGTCCCTCAAACCAAGCAACATCAATTTCAAGGTGTTTCTTTCGCGACTAGGGAGAACTGTCTTTGGTATTACGTACGGAGGCATTGTCTGCGTGACTTTTATTCCCCTCTTGGAACCACGTGTTCATGCAGGAGGCTCACATGCCCAAATAAACAGCTTTCCTCTTATCGGAAAGTACATAGTCTGTTCGGTCTCGAGCAGACCGAACGTGAGATGTATTGGGTTGGCAAGAAAGTAATTTCGGTTTTCACTAACTGATGGCGTTATGTTTTGTTTCATTGGCTTCTGTTAACGTTGCGTTTGTTTTCTTTCTGACATTTCATAACTGCATCTTTTAGGTTACTTTTGAAGCAAATTACACGTAATTTTGATTAAAATTGTTAGTTCTGTGTCAATTTGAACATGGAGTGCAGAAACGAACATTATAGGCATATATTGCTTTTTTATTTCCGTAGAGGTAAAAAAGCTGCCGAGGCTCACAAAGATATATGCGAAGTTTACGGTGTAGATTGCTTAACAGAACGCACGTGCCAGAATTGGTTTAAAAAATTCCGTTCTGGAAATTTCTCACTTAAAGACGACCAACGTTCTGGTCGATCATCTGGAGTTGATGATGACCAAATGAAAGCCATTATTGAATCGGATCGTCATATAACTGTCCGAGAGATTGCAGACAGGTTAAATGTCTCGCATACAACCATAGAATATCGTTTAAAAAGTCTCGGAATCGTTAAGAAGCTCGATATTTGGGTTCCACACGAGTTGAAAGAAATTCACTTAATGCAACGCATCAACATATGCGATATGCATCTCAAACGAAATGAAATCGACCCTTTTCTCAAGCGAATCATCACCGGTGATGCGAAATGGGTTGTTTACAATAACACAACTCGAAAACGATCATGGTCCAAGCGTGATGAACCAGCCCAAACCACACCGAAAGCTGAATTGCACCAAAAGAAGATCATGTTGTCAATTTGGTGGGATTACAAAGGTATTGTGTATTTTGAGCTGCTCCCAAGGAACCAAACCATCAATTCAGATGTTTATTGTCGACAACTAACAAAACTGGACATAGCAATCAAAGAAAAACGGCCAGAATTGGCAAATCGCAAAGGAATCGTGTTCCACCATGATAACGCTAGGCCACACACATCTTTGGTAACACGTGAAAAGTTATTGGAGCTTGGTTGGGAAGCGATGTCACATCCACCATATAGCCCTGACATTGCATCATCAGATTATCATTTATTCCGAAGTTTACAAAACTCTTTGAATGGTAAAACATTCACTAATGATGATGATCTGAAATCGCACTTGGATTAGTTTTTCACCGAAAAGGATCAAAAGTTTTATGAGCGCGGAATTATGAAGCTACCAGAAAGATGGCAAAAGATCATACAACAAAATGGAAAATATTTTATTGATTAAAGTTCATTGCTTTGATAAAAAAATTGGATTTTATTTCATCTAAAAATACCGAAATTACTTTCTTGCCAACCCAATATTTAGACACGGTCCGCATGCAATAACTCGAAAACACTCGACGCGACGGTCCCAGAGTTTGGGTGTCATCGGACACCACTTCGGGACCGTCTCGAGAGCGAACCACGAAGCATTTACAGGGCAATCTTTGTATGTATAAGCAACATTTTAGTTTCCGTCTCATTTCCCATATCATTCGCACCCAATATTTTTCATAATCTAAACATAGTTTCACCGAACCGCTCCAACTCCTACGACCAAAAAGCACCACCCACTCACCAATAGAAATCACTTTGTCATCCCCATTCATTTGTATGTTAGCCAATAAGAAAAGACGCCGAGTCGACTTTATACACGACGAGGTACCGAAGAGCAGATCACGAAAATCACTCGAATCGAAACCAACTTCATCTTTACCTCAAATCTCAGCCTTTATTGTAACTTGTTAAGTTTTTAAATATATATTAAACTGTGTTAACTTCCAAAGAGTCGAACTTCTCTCAAATAGTCGGTGTTACTCCTATAACATCGTCAAAGCCCCGAGTATCGTCGCGAGCAAGCGAAACGGGATTTACGACCCCGCGAAGTTCGGCATACGGACTTGCGATATTTCGGACGCTTCACAGTCCTCGACGAAATAATAAGACACCTAGCATATTTTTCAATTTCTTATATTTAAAGGTGGAAAGTGTACACTCCGTTATATCCTGAATACTACATATACTATCTCCAAAGTAAACACGCAAAATCTTGAGCAAGATGTGTGAACACGGACTGACATTGCTTCGACAAAAGTATTAGACATTTGGCTTATTTTCCAATCATGTGACTTCTACCATTAAGTGTTCTACTGAGAATGTATTCAGACGTTGAATCTTGTGATTTTCTTACATTATAAGTACATTTATTACAACGAAAAATAAATAATGGGCCGAGGAAAGCAGTTGGATGAAAGTGAGTTCTGTTGCGCTCGGAAAAGTACAGTGTTAATAAAATTGCGAAATTATTAAACAGATTACGAAAAGTCCACGTGCGTATGGAGGAACGAAAGGAAGTGGAAGACCTAGCGTTACCTCCGAACGTGATAAACGTGGAATTTTGCGTGTTGCGTCGAATTTTAAGGACGCAACAAGACAAACAGCCGCAGAAGCAGGTGTGAAGACAAATTTAAGAAATGTACATCGCATTTTACAAGGAAGCAAACACATTAAACGAAAGAAATTAAAACAACGGCCACCCTTAATGGAGAAACACAAAGCAGCACGACTAAAGTTCGCTTGTGAACACGTCCACTGGATGAAAAACTGGATAAAAGTCATTTCTAGTGTCGAGACAAAATTCAATCTAGGTGGCCCTGACGGCTGGGACTACTACTTTCATGATTGCAGAAAAGAAGAACTCCATTTATGTTGCCGTCAGATGAGTGGTGGCACTGTTATGGTATGGGCCGTATTGGTTACTATGGAAAAACAGAAATAAACTTTTTATCAGGTCGGATGAATAGTAATAAATATATTGATCTAATAACAGATCAGTTAAACAAGCCTGCAGCTCGTATCACGCGCTGTGATTATATTTTTCAACAAGATAATGCAGCAATCCATACTGCAAAATCTGTGAAACAATCCTTTCTTCAAAAAATATTAATATTTTGGAATGGCCCGCTCGTTCTCCCGATTTAAATATTATAGAAAATGTGTGGGGAGATTTGCCAAGACGATTCTACGCGAATGGGAGACAATATAATGACGTAAATGAACTAAAAGAAAGTATAAATCACAATTGGACACATTTAGAACAAAAACGAATCGAAAAGTTCTATAAAACTATCCGAAAGCGATCACTAGATGTAATTCAATTCAAGGGAGGTATCACAAATAGGGATTGCAATCCCGCAATCCCGCAGAATCCCGCGTCATTTTTTGGTCCCGCATTTCTTAAATAGGTGATGCCGAATCCCGCAAATATTGCGGGACTATGCGTCCCAAAATTTCGCGAATGACGACGCGCACGAAGAACTATTTCGATAGTCTGTCATGAAGATATCGACAAAACTTTAAAAAAAAATAGATGATTTCCTTTGAGAGCGATGGCAAAAAGGGGAAACATTTACGTATGGCTTACGAATATTTTTGAACTATTCGACCTTCAAGTGTATAGAGGCTGAACGAGCTTTTTCTGCTGCAGGATATCTTTTTGTAATGACTTGAAGACTTAACTAGAAGATACAACAATTAATAGACTTTGATTTTCACGATCACATTTTCAAAGTTCTACAAATTAAAATTTGTTTTTATAATTTTAACATTTTTCAGATTTTAATCTAATTAAAATTATATTCACAGAGAGGTCGATTACATATAGTTCGTTATAAACAATTTTTATAGTTATTTGTAAGTTCTAACCAACATTTTGGTAAAGGAAAAAATTCCTCCGATTCACCTCAGCAATTAATATATGTATAATATCGTAGCTTCGTTATTGATATAATCATTTTTTATTTAAATACCTTCTTTTAATAATTATTAGATATAACGAATTATTATATTATATATTTTATACAATTAGACACGTATATATATTTATGTATACATTTCAATTATAGTTTATTTTCCAAAAAGTGATTTATTTTCATTTAAAATGTAGATTTAGATTTTATATGTATTCTGTTAATAAATTTTGACTAATATGATTAAAGAGATGATTATATCATTAAGTAAAATTTGGTTCTTTATTAAATATGTAGTAGATTAAAGACCTAAATCCTTAGTCCCGCGGGACCCCGCGGGATTTAAATAAATCCCACATCAATCCCGCGGGATTGAAAATGGCGCGGGATTGCAATCCCTAATCACAAAGTATTAATTAACTTCCCGATTTTATAGGGAAGTTATTGTAATTACCCCGAAAATCGATTTTTTAGCAGATCTTCACGTTTCATGGTCATTGGAGTCATTTTAGACTATTTTTATCAAAATGTTCGTATGTGTGTGTGTGTGTGTGTGTGCGTATGGCCGTTTCTATGTAATCAAATTTTTGGTTAACGTTTTCAGAAAAAGTAACAACGCGATCAGGATGATGAATGATGCAATCGATGTGCCCCGTCGTAACTTAGAGCTGATTAGATTTTGGTCCATATTGGTCAAGTAGTTTTTTAGATTTTTACTTTTTTTTCGAAAAGAGTTGATTCTACAATGCAATTTATAAGGGAGGACGAAAATTTTCCACCAAAGAACCAAACGCAATTACATAAAAAATTTTTTTCTTAATTTTTTTTTTTAGATTTAAAAAAAATTTCTTTTTTTAACTGATGCTAATGTTACCGCTTGGAATAATCGAAAGTTATTTCAATGCAAGAGTGAATTTATCATCTCTATTCCCAAGAATACATTTTGGGAGAATATCGATGAAAGTACAAAAAAAAAACGATGTTAGCGATGTTGGCGAAGGAGTAACGAATCGGGAAGTTCTTTGTGTGACTCTTGGAGAGTCACACACCAAATAAAAAACATTAATAGCAGTAGGCCCTACTAGCCATGCGTATCACTAACCCTCTCGCAAGAGCAGTCCTACCCGCGAGCTCGCGAAGCGAGCTAGCAAAAACAACACTACTCGCGAGCGAGCGAAGCGAGCGAAGCGAGCGAGCAACAATAGCCCTCTAGTTTTGTATTTGTATTTGCTTAATCAAACATATTTTTTCTGTTAGTGTCTTATACTTTTGTTGAATTAATGTCAGACCGTGTTTACATATCTTTCTCTAATTTTGCTATGGTACGCGATACAATCCTAAGATTTTACATGTTCACTTTGGAAATAGTATGTGATATACAGGATACAACGGAGTGCACATTGTCTTATTATTTTGTCGAGGACTGTACATCTGGAAAACATAGAAATGTCTTCCAGATTTTCCTATACCCTCACTGCCAATTTTCTAAGCAAGTTCCTGCTATGTAAAGGGCTCGAGCTTGGTCATCGCAGGATTAGTTCTAGACTAAACGGATCTATACGCATCTAGTGAGATAGGGCCTTATTATATTAATATAATTGATCATATTCAGGGATTGCAAGTCAGTTACTTTACCCCCGCATTTCTCAGTGCGTGAAAACCGAGAGCTCGGGAATTAGCTTCCGCGAATTATAGTCGTTCGATAACAAGTGTATTCCCATCATACTATTGAATATACTGTACTTTTTGATATAAGACATCTGAGAGTCTTCCATATCATTTCCACATCCTTCAGAACTCCAGTAGCTAGCAATTCCCTCATTTTCGATAAACCTTCACCGCTCGAGGTTCATCGACAAATCTTCAAGGAGTGACGAGATACGATCTTGCAAATATCTTACCGAGATCCTGTGACACCCGGTGGTGAAGGAGACACCGGCTAGTTTACGATTTTCTATCTAGTGGCTACTCAGTGGTGAAACAAACATCGGCTAGTTCACAACTCATCCTGCGACACCCGGTGATGAAACAGGCACCGGCTAGTTCACAAACTTCCATCTAGTGGCGACCCGGTGACGAAACAGGCATCGGCCACGTCTATCCGCCAGCCCTTGGAGATACAATCGCGAGAAGCTCCAAGTTTCCCGATTGCCGAAGGTCGTAGAACAGAAGACCGTAAGAATTTAGTTCGTTGCTGGTTTGGGAAAATCCAGTAAAACAACGCAATTCAGTGTTTATCTCGCCGCAAAAAATATTCAGTACAATGGACAGCTTATGCCGTAGGTAGAGTTAGCGATAACTTGGAAAGTGGATCAACTCGAGTGAACAGTCTCCCATTGTTTTACTGGCATGTTGCAAGTGCTCGAGCAAAATTGCGGTTTTGTACTCGTAAAGCATTCGATGATTCTCACTCGCACAAATCATTTCGCGAGGAAGAGAGGAGGAGCAACGAACGAGTGCGTGAAATTCGCTCTCTGAATACAACACTCTCTTCTTCGTTTCTCGAAGACGAGCAGCAGCGTAATTTGACTGCTGTAAATAAAATAGAAGAGAAACAACACGTTTGGGACGCGAAATTCTACAAGTTGGAGAAATTGTCGATCGAAACTAGTTTTCGCATTCGAGTCAGCGCGGCGTCGAAGGACACACGTCGTCGTTCCCGCGTGCCGGAAAGCGTTAATGGCTAGTCGTTTTCGGCGCCGAAAATGACTCGGTTCACGACGTACCCGCGGTCTGATCAGTCATTCAGGAATGTCACCTCGGGACAATATGTAAAACCAGTCTGGTACCCGACGGGCGGGTTCGGCGGCGTGGTTGTTCGAATTTCGCCTGGCGTTGGAGCGTGGACGAGCAGCTCAGGAGCGGGAACAGGTGGAAAAGGAAGATCGAGCGAGTCCCTGCTGAAGAAACGAAGATGCAATGTCCGGTGGCGCGCGCAGCTTCTTTCACTTGTACAAACTGGCACCACGTTCCATTCTTATGTCAGAAGGTCCCCGAGACAAGGCAATAGCCGGACTCTGCCCATCGGCTCGGCGGTGTTCCAGCCGTGTTCCAGCGTGCGCGTGTGCCCGATTTACCCGGCTGATCTCCAGCAATTTCCTCGATCCTCGCTATTTTCGGGTCGGGAGACCTGGCTTCTGTCGGATCGACTCCGGAACAGGCGAGAAGAGGATCACGCGGTGAACGATTACATCGAACTGGCCCCGATGCCACGTAGATTTTGACAGTCCGCTTCGTGGTCCGACGCTGCTGCCCACGACAGGTGAGTTTCCCGTCGTTTCGCCGTGATTCCAGGATAGTGGGACACGATTTTGATTGGTCGGTTGAACGATCGCACCGTTGGTCACGCGTTTCGCCGACGACCGTACTCGGTGACATCGTTTTTCCGGGATTGTGATCTCCGCGTCGTCACCGATATCGGCTGGTTTCCTCTTTATCGAACGTTCTTCCAGTGCAAGGGTCAGGCGAGAGCGGGTCAATTGTCCGGCGAATTCCTCTAGCGTTGCGTAATCGGACCGAGAGGCTTCGACTATCGCGATTCAGTTGTCGTAGCGTCGTCACCGGCGAATTGAATTCTCGAACACCTATTACACACCATTCTTCGCGGCCGGACAGAACTGATACTGGCCGGGCGAAGGTTACGCGTCGGTCGGGAGGTTACCGAGGATGGTCCGCCGTTGGAAGAGAGCGATGGAGCACGCTAATGTGCTGTAAGGTTGTTCATTCATTAGCGATCGGACAAGGTCGGCCACATCGACCATGTTCCCGAGCCGATTCAGCGAGTCATTGATGAGCATCCAGCGGTTCCGAATCGAAGCCGGACTGCCTCGTCGTTGAAAAGTGTCTGTGATTCGTGTTAACAGCGATCGGTGTATCGTAATCGCACGCAATCGCATATTTTACTCGTTCGTTCGAAGCGGCTCTTCTAATGGGCTCTATCGTTCCACCAAGATAATCCACGTGAGTTTCGACAACAAACGCTTGCTTCTTTATCCAAGACCTCGCGGCAGATATTTATCGCGCGAATGTTTGTCAAGCAGACCCGGGTAAATTACGAAACGACGTACAGAATATTATACAATAATATGTAGCACCAACGCTACTACGATTATATAGTATTTACGATACGGATCCTCTACAATCTACAACGATCAGCGTAGGGGATTATTGGTTTCGCAACGCGTGCTGTGATACTACTGTTATCACGGTCATCCATGGTCACGTTTCCTGCACGGCCGTAGTATTCCATACCCTTTTTTTTTCTCTCGAAACCGAACGTCGTCAGCGTTGTTCTTTCTTCTTCTTTTCTCTCGCCTCGCTTCTGGAAATCATTCGATCTGTTCGCCGTTCGAATCGTTGACCTGAAATCAACGCGTATCGGGCGTCCAGCGCTCGGCTATTAAAAGAAAAGTCTGTTCTACATATCCGAGCACGAAACGCGCCCCGACGATTTAAAAGCCACTTCGGAGGCGTTTAATTAGCGCCGCGCGGGAGAGCCAACCGCTCAAGATCCGATTGTCGGATCCCCTTCCTTCCTCTCCCCGTGAGTTAATTTACAAATCGTTCCGAGAATGTTTCCCACAACAGCCGCGAATTTGTGTCACTCAGACACACACGTAACCGGCCGACTGAATTGACACCAATAAACGTTTAATTGAGAGACCTCTCCCGGTCGCTCGTGTTTCTCCCGTTGAATCGAATCGATTTACGAAGCTCTGTTTATGTTAATGTCAATGTAAAACCGTGAATCGGGAGAGGCTTCCCCGTGAATGATCGATGGACGACGATCGACCATGTGCGTACACTTGTTTTTCACGTACAACCAGGAAAATAGAGTGGAATACTAGTTTTCCTCGTGTATATCTTGATCGACCGACGCCAGGCGGTATTTGTTTACAAGTGTGCAAGGCATTATCGGTATAGTGAATCGATACGAGCAATGGAGATAGATTCCGTGGACTGAGCAAGGACATCGATCGTTTCTTACGATTCTAAAGCTTTGAGCAACTTTTCTGGAATGTTAGATCGACCTTTATTAATAGATTGCGGATTTTATGCATTTATGACAGAAATGGGTACGTACAATATAAAGCTGTGGACATGTTAAAAATATTTTAGGGCATCGGTGTATTAGTTTCAGCTTAATAGGATTATTAGAAGAAGAATACAATTTTTATTTGGTTCTTGTGTCTAGCAAATGCAAATATTTTTTATTTCGCATAAAGATCCGCAGTCTATTTATTAAACATGGCTGCAAGTTGGGAGCAGGACTTGTAGAAGTAAAGAAAATGAGATAGGTTATACAAATGATGTAGATATTCAGTAAGGAGCATAACTGATAAAACACACTTTAAATCAGAACAACTATTTTATGAATGGACCAAACGACTTCAATTTTTCTGTAAGGCTAGAAGAATTAAAAAGGCTAGTAGTGTTGAAAAAATACATTTGCACGGAATTGTGAAAAACAATAGTAAAAATTAGTTTTTAAGGCTTTTCTGGCCGGGCTAATAACAAAAATTTAAAAGATGTGTTTGGTCAACTTGTATGAACTATATAAGTACGTACTGAAAATTTTATTGAAATTGGTTAATTGGTTTACGAGTTATAAACGATCAAAAGTGGTAAAAATTGCGATTTTCCTAGATTTTCGGAGTTTTTGCCACTTTTGGTCGTTTATAACTCGTAAACCAATTAATCAATTACAATGAAATTTTCAGAACGTATATAATTTAAACGAGTTGACTTAGTTGACTTGAGAAAAGTTGTGAAAATCCATTTTTTGTATTGCATTTTTCAACTTATTTATTAGACGTCATTTACTAAACTAATTCTTCTAGCCTTACAGAGAAATTCAAGTCGTTTGGTCCATTCATATAAAAGTTGTTCTGATTTAAAGTGTGTGGAATCAGTTATGCTCCTTACTGTATCTGCCCATAATTATGAAAGTGGTCGCTGTTAAAATTTAAATGAATTCAATGCAATTTTTACGATATTGTGAAAAACGAACCGATAGTTTAAGGATTAGTTGAGCCCTTCGAGGACGAATTATGTTAGGGATGTTGAAAATATAAGAGAAATTCTAGAAATTAAATGATAAAGTATGAAAGTGTATCGTGTCCACTAATGTGAAAATTTAAACGAATTCAATGTAATTTTTACGATATTGTGAAAAACGAACCGATAGTTTAAGGATTAGTTGAGCCCTTCGAGGAGGAATTATGTTAGGGATGTTGAAAATATAAGAGAAATTCTAGAAATTAAGTGATAAAGTATGATAGTGTATCGTGTCCACTAATGTGAAAATTTAAACGAATTCAATGTAATTTTTACGATATTGTGAAAAACGAACCGATAGTTTAAGGATTAGTTGAGCCCTTCGAGGACGAATTATGTTAGGGATGTTGAAAATATAAGAGAAATTCTAGAAATTAAATGATAAAGTATGAAAGTGTATCGTGTCCACTAATGTGAAAATTTAAACGAATTCAATGTAATTTTTACGATATTGTGAAAAACGAACCGTTAGTTTAAGGATTAGTTGAGCCCTTCGAGGAGGAATTATGTTAGGGATGTTGAAAATATAAGAGAAATTCTAGAAATTAAATGATAAAGTATGAAAGTGTATCGTGTCCACTAATGTGAAAATTTAAACGAATTCCATGCAATTTTTACGATATTGTGAAAAACGACCGTTAGTTTAAGGATTAATTGAGCCCTTCGAGGAGGAATTATGTTAGGGATGTTGAAAATATAAGAGAAATTCTAGAAATTAAATGATAAAGTATGATAGTGTATCGTGTCCACTAATGTGAAAATTTAAACGAATTCAATGTAATTTTTACGATATTGTGAAAAACGAACCGTTAGTTTAAGGATTAGTTGAGCCCTTCGAGGAGGAATTATGTTAGGGATGTTGAAAATATAAGAGAAATTCTAGAAATTAAATGATAAAGTATGATAGTGTATCGTGTCCACTAATGTGAAAATTTAAACGAATTCAATGTAATTTTTACGATATTGTGAAAAACGAACCGATAGTTTAAGGATTAGTTGAACCCTTCGAGGAGGAATTATGTTAGGGATGTTGAAAATATAAGAGAAATTCTAGAAATTAAATGATAAAGTATGATAGTGTATCGTGTCCACTAATGTGAAAATTTAAACGAATTCAATGTAATTTTTACGATATTGTGAAAAACGAACCGATAGTTTAAGGATTAGTTGAGCCCTTCGAGGACGAATTATGTTAGGGATGTTGAAAATATAAGAGAAATTCTAGAAATTAAATGATAAAGTATGAAAGTGTATCGTGTCCACTAATGTGAAAATTTAAACGAATTCAATGTAATTTTTACGATATTGTGAAAAACGAACCGTTAGTTTAAGGATTAGTTGAGCCCTTCGAGGACGAATTATGTTAGGGATGTTGAAAATATCATAGAAATTCTAGAAATTTAATGATAAAGTATGAAAGTGTATCGTGTCCACTAATGTGAAAATTTAAACGAATTCAATGCAATTTTTACGATATTGTGAAAAACGAACCGATAGTTTAAGGATTAGTTGAGCCCTTCGAGGAGGAATTATGTTAGGGATGTTGAAAATATAAGAGAAATTCTAGAAATTTAATGATAAAGTATGAAAGTGTATCGTGTCCACTAATGTGAAAATTTAAACGAATTCAATGCAATTTTTACGATATTGTGAAAAACGAACCGATAGTTTAAGGATTAGTTGAGCCCTTCGAGGACGAATTATGTTAGGGATGTTGAAAATATAAGAGAAATTCTAGAAATTAAATGATAAAGTATGAAAGTGTATCGTGTCCACTAATGTGAAAATTTAAACGAATTCAATGCAATTTTTACGATATTGTGAAAAACGAACCGATAGTTTAAGGATTAGTTGAGCCCTTCGAGGAGGAATTATGTTAGGGATGTTGAAAATATAAGAGAAATTCTAGAAATTAAATGATAAAGTATGAAAGTGTATCGTGTCCACTAATTTGACCGTGTATAAACGGTGTTAAAATATTCTTAGAGCCCGCACGATGCACTGATGTCGTCGCCGAAGGGTTAAACCTTCGAATAAAAGTGTTCTTAGCACAGCAGAAGATACCGTGGATGCTTTATTGTGTTGTATACCAACGATAAGACTTTCTCTAGCATTAGTAATCGTGTAATCTAAGGCGTTTCAGTTTGTATTTCTATCTTCAGTTCGTCACTCTATCTACTATTACCGATCCTTGAACTTTATTCCCCATGATTCATCCCTTACTGACCTTCGGACGAAAACAACCCCCACCTTACACGACCAGAAAACCTATATCTTCCGCTGAATTCGGTTCCTCGCGAGCATTCTTATTCTCATTCGCTTCTGTACGTTTAGTTAGCTTCTGTCAGTTTATACAACTAACATCTATCGTATTTCGTTTAGAAATTGTACCTAATAAAATATATTAAGTATCCGGAATACAACAATTGATTGAACGTTTTTCTCGATCCCGCAGGAACCGTTCGTAAACAACTGTCTCCCGCCAAGAAAATAATTCAATGTCCCGGGTGGGCAGGAGGGACGATGACAGGATGCAGTGTTCGGGGAACAGTTCTACTTATCCTCAGCGTGTCGGTCTCTATTGCGACCGGGAACGCGGTAGGAGAGCGTACCTTGACGAACGATGATATGAGGCGACTCTTCGAGGCGGATAATTTCATGTATTCGTGGACTGGGCCGAATGCTCTGGCGAGATCTGCCCTTGTCGAACGGCAGGAGAGGTTGCAATACAACTGCGAGGAGGTCCTCGGCGATTTGGACACCGCTAACGAGGTCTCGGACCCGGAATCCTTCAGAAATATTCTCGTCGACGAGCAGCACCAGCTCCTTTATTGCTACGTGCCCAAGGTACCACACGATTAACCGAGAAAACCAGAGAAACGAAAGCTCGCTGCCACGGTTTCACGGCAATGAAAGCTACGATTCTAATTAGGAAACACGCCCGGGACTGCCGATTAATTGTCGCGATTAAGCGTTTTACTGCCGAAAGTGCAGAAGTCAACGGTTTTCGGCCACGACGGCGAAGTGGGGGAAAGAGATACTTGTTTACCACCAATGCTCGAGAGTCGTCATAATGACTTTTTGAAATTGACCGTGGACGTTCCAATTTCCAATCGGTCTTGCTTCGCCGACAATATCGGGAATCACGATCAAACACGCCTTTGGAACGTGAACGATACCATTTCTCTTAACGGTTTGCACTCGGAGCTATTCTAACTCGGAAATGAAACATTTCTTTCGACCCGGAACGATTCCATTCTATATTAATCTCTTTTTTGTATGAATATAAAACTGATATCTAGGTGCACGGTAGTGCACCAGCCAAGTTCTCGCTCTACCTCTTTTTACATGAAACAACTTAGGCGTTTTTTAGAGGCTTATAACTCGGCACTGGAGGCAGATGGAGAGATGTAATTTGGTACACTTGTTGAATGCTATCATGCCTCAATATTGACAAAACATTAATCTTCCAACATTGGTAGGTTCCGAGATGCAGGACCTCAAAAATCGCTTTTGTCACTGACTGACTGACAGATCATCAAAACCTTTTGGGTACTTCCCATTGACCTACAACCTTGAAATTTGGTACATAGGTCCACCATAATAAACACTCAACGGAATAATTATCAAAGTTTGAAATTTTACACCTTAAAGGGGTTGTTTTGAGAAAAAAACATTACGAAATAGGTACGTAAGGTCAGTATCGCCAGGTCGAGAAAATGGAGGGGAATTAGGTACCCTCTTTCAGATAACACTGTCCAACAAATTTCAATTTTTTTCATGTTCCCTAATTACTGTTGGGTCCTTCTTATAGAGTTTTTCGTGCTGATTTCGAATCTGTTTTGAATTTTTTTCCTATACGCACAGTTTTTGAGGAACATAGCTTTGAAAAAGAAACATATTTTTCAACTTTAAACAGATATTGTGGTGTTATTATAAAAGATATTAAATTGTTCTTTATATCAAAAGATTCTGTAGACTTTCCCGAATACGGTGGTATCCAAAATTAAAACATTATGAATGTTTAAACATGTTTAAACAATCATTAAAGGCGGAGAGACGCCACTTTTGCACCAATTTTTGAGGATATTTTTCAATTTATCTCAAAAAATAAGGGTCCAGCGGAAAATCGAACTATACCACTCGATAGAGCAGACTTTTATCTTGAGAAACCACCCTGTCAAGTTTGGGTCGTCGACGTTTTTTTCGAACCAGAAAGCAAAATATTCCACGGGATACGGCTCGGCGAACGTCCGTTCTAATGGCGAGCGCCACTGGCGGCAACTCATGTCGGACGAAGATATTTTGCTTTCTGGTTCAAAAGAAACGTCGAGGTTTCAAACTTCAAAGCGGGGTTTCTCAAGATAAAAGTCTGCTCTATCGCATGGTATAGTTCGATTTTCCGCTGGACCCTTATTTTTTGAGAAAAATTCAAAAACATCCGCAAAAATTGGTGCAAAAGTGGTGTCTCTCCGCCTTTGGTGATCATTTAAACATGTTTAAACAATCATAATGTATTAATATTGGATATCGCTGTATTCGGGAAAGTCTACAGAATCTTTTGCTGCAAAGAACAATTCAATATCTTTCATAATAACATCACAATATTTGTTTAAATTTGAAAAATGTGTTTTTTTTCAAAATCATGTTTCGCAAAAACTGTGCGTATAGGGAAAAAAAATTAAGAACAGATTTGGAATCAGCGCAAAAAACTCTATAAGAAGGACCCAACAGTAATCGGGGAACAAATTTGGTGTTGGACAGTGTAATTTATCCCTCCATGTAACTCTTAAAAATTAAACAGCGTTCTTTTAAACTAATTTTTACAAACGCTTTTTTCACTATTGCAAGAGGTATTTCTAAGCCAACAAACTTGGCCGTATTTTGTTTGACTTCACAGGTTTTTACGGCCATAGGAACTTGGCTCCTGTTTACAGGATGTTCTTGTTGGGTTGTATATTGCTTCCTCCCTTAATAATTTTAATAGTTATTAATTCAGTTATTAAAATTTTCCAACAACTTTGAATTTCATCTAGTCAATTTTGCTATAAATGCATAAAGATCCGCAGTCTACGAATTAGTCTCTTCGACACAGTTGCAGTCGGATCAGATTATTTCCATAAAAAGTCACCGTCGCTCGGAAAATTCAATAAAATTCAGCAGCGCGTTGGCTCGCGTATCAGAAGCGAAGCGAGTCCTTGACTCTTTGTGAACGTGCAGCGAGCAGAAGTCGATCGCCCCGGGTTTTATCGACGCCGAGAATCGAGCGAACCGTGCGGTTGTTTTCGCAACAGCTGAGTAGGTGATCGAAACATAGATTACGCGCCGTTTAGTTTGCGAAACGCGGCGGGGCTCGCTGTCAAGTAAAAAGTAAAAGATTTCTTTTCGTGTGTTCGTTCGTAAGGTCGCCTGCACGAACTGGAAACGGGTTCTGATGGTTGCCACTGGGAAATGGCCAGGCAACGATCCCTTGGAGATACCTGCCGACCAAGCCCACTCGCAGAGCACTTTCCAACGGCTGAGCAACTACACGTTGCCCGAGATCGAACGAATGTTAACGACATACGATAAGTTGATAGTAGTCAGGCATCCGTTGGAAAGGCTGCTGTCCGCCTACAGGAACAAGCTCGAGGCGAAACACAAGAAGAGTTCGATGTACTTTCAGTCTCGCTTCGGGAAGAAGATCGTCAAGGTTAGAGATAATCGACGCGACGTTCTCCTCTCGTTAGCCTGTAGACGAAACTTTGAACGATGCGTTTGTTTTCAGAGGTACAGGCAGAACGCCACCGAGGAGTCTTTGAGGAATGGCGACGACGTCACATTCCGCGAGTTCGTCGAGTTCGTCACGGACGATTCGTCGAACGAAACCCGAAACGAGCATTGGAATCCGATCTACGAGCTGTGCCAGCCGTGCTTAGTTAATTACAACCTCGTTAGCAAGTACGAGAGTTTGGTGGAGGACGCCACCGAGGTTCTGGAACGAATGGGCGTCGAGGTCAAGTGAGTTTCTTCCGAAATTGTCAGACTTGTAAGGAACATCTTCGTTTCCGTGTGCCGCTTACAATAAATAAATCAATTTTTCCAGCTTCCCGGCGAAACCGGTGAGCAGCGAGCCAACGTCGAGCAAGCTGGAGAGATACTATTCGACGTTGACGTACAAACAGCTCCGAACGCTGGCGAACATGTACAAACTAGACTTAAAGCTGTTCGATTACTCGCTGGAGGAAGTGCTCGGATTTTCCCTGGCATGACTCCGTTTTCCTGAGAACGCTACGAAGTAATGAATACGATGGTAATTACGCGGAATCGTTGTATATAGGAAATCGATGTAAGTGTTTACGCGGCGGCGGCGGCTTCTGTTAGTTACGCAAACCCTGTTACAGATAAGCAAGCGTCCCCGCCTTTTATTCAAACGGGTCCCCTTGCGTTGCACATGCAGATACGCTAAGTGTCTGTTCTCTGAGTCATTAGAACACCGTAGGCCGTAGGATAAGGAAAACGCCGAGCCCCGGCCGTTAGTCGAATGAACGTCGCGACCCGTCGTGTCGTTTTTTCCTGCTGCCTCGCATAGATTTTTCAAACATGCGCATACTGCGTACTACATGCGCGTGTCTGTTCGAGATCGCCTTTACGTTGAACGATGCGTAATTCGTAGACTGCGGATCTTTATGCGTTTATGGCATCTGAAAATTTGCAGAAAATGTTGGAATGTAAAATTCGATAGAGCTTGGTACGATTTTTATTTATTCCGAAACTATTATACAAAGGCTATCACTGAAGACAAGATTTTATTGAATTCCACTTTCTCAAGATTTATTTACAAAAATTCGAAATTGTATAAACATCCGCAATCTAACGATTGGCCTTTAGTTACTCGCACTCAACGCACAATTTACGTCACTCCATCATTCATTTTTACTTAATGAAATAACTACTTTAAGGCAAAATAAATATTTGTTAGTGCGGTCGACACCTTCGTTTACGCTTGAAACACTAAATTTAAAGTTTTTAGGTTGTAAATACAATATGCGAGACTAATTAAAAGTTAGCTGGGCGACGCTAGTTTAGCCCGTTGATGCATAAATGCGTCTTGGGTAAGTTGTGTTTCTCTTATGCTATTGTACAGGGCGTATAGAAAGTAATGGTCATACGTTTTAATAAATCCTGACAAAGTACGTATACTGCACGCCAGGGTTTCTCAAATTGTGCTCCGGGAGAAGGTAGCAAGTACTTATTTATTGATTACACCGTCCAACACCGTTCCACAAATTACTGTCCTTAATTTTTTCCCTGGACGCACAGTTTATGCTTTAAACAAATATTGTGGTGTTATTATAAGAGATATTGAATTGTTCTTTACAGCGAGAGATTCTGTAGACTTTCCCGAATACAGTGATATCCAATATTAATACATTATGATTGTTTAAGCATGTTTAAACAGTCACTAAAGGTGGAGAGACACCAGTTTTGTACCAATTTTTGAGGATATTTTTTAATTTATCTCAAAAAATAAGGGTCCAGCGAAAAGTCGAACTACCACGCGATAGAGCAGACTTTTATCTTGAGAAACCACTATTTCAAGTTTACATGGTCGACGCTTCTTTCGAACCAGAAAGCAAAATATCTTCGACCGACATGAGTTGCCGCCAGTGGCGCTCACCACTACAACGGGCGTTCGCCGCGCCGTTTTCCGTGGATATATTTGTTTAAACGTGTTTAAACAGTCATAATGTATTAATATTGGATATCACTATATTCGGGAAAGTCTGTAGAATCTTTTGCTGTAAAGAACAATTCAATATCTTTTCTAATAACATCACAATATTTGTTTAAAGATGAAAACTACGTTTTTTTCCAAAGTCATGTTTCTAAAAAACTGTGCGTGTGAGAGAAAAATTAAGGGCAGATTCGGAATCAGCGCGAAAAATTCTATAAGATCCACCCAACAGTATATTGGAAACATAAAAAAGGTTGAAATTTGTTGGACAGTGTTATGTGTCATTACCTACCCTTCAATCTATACAAGGGTGCTCCGTCAAAATTCAAAGACCCATCAGAGAAAAAGTCTAGGAAACCCTGCTTTACGCTGACAATGGTAAACTGTACTCGTCAAATATATTGTTTGATGTCAATCGGGAGCACATCTGTATACGGGGTGAACCACGAATCGCGATCAGTAGAGATTACTCTGTTATAGCATGCTTTCAAGAGAGCTTTCGCGTGATTATAGCAAATTTTTTGTGAAAAAAATATAAAAAGGGCAATGTTTTTGCAATTTTTTAAATTTTATAACACTTACCGAATTCGCCTTGAAACCCTCTAACAAATGGGCGTAAAAAAATGGTATGTGTATTTTCAAAAAATTGAAGGTGACCTTGAGAAATCATGAAAACAAAGAGTTAGCGAAAAATTTGTGATAATCACGTGAAAGCATTTTAAATAGTATAAATAGTAAATAATCCCATTTATGTTACACTGTCTGTACAACTTTGAAAATATTTGGTATGGGAATAAGTTTCCGCCCTTTTGCAGATATCGTCGTACTTAAGTACCGATCGCGTATTTGATGGAACGTAGTACATGTTTCTGAAAGGTCTATGTCAGGGGTCGGCAACCTGCGGCTCTTTGGATGTTTTTTCTTATGAATAAATAGATTAGTTTCTTTTTATCAAAAAACTTTATTTATGCGAGTACTATTTATTGTTGGCAAGAACAAATTTTGTGGTTCTTTAAAAACTTTGAAACTTTGTAAATTGTAATTTTTGACTCTTCCGACTGAAAAGGTTGCCGACCCCTGGTCTATGTCTAACAAAAGCTTCAAAACGCAGTTGGTGGCAATTTTTCGCGTGAAAAATGTCGACTTTTGTTCCAAGTAAGCAGCATTTGCGGGAAGTCATGTTGCATTATTTTGTTTCAAAGAAAAGTGTTATATATTTACTATATTATATTTATTATATATTTACGGGGACGATGCTCCTTTAGAAACCATGATTTCGACGTAAGGGCAAAGATTGCGATGGTGTGCCAAAAAATTCGAAGATACAGATTTCCCAGCATTACTTGATGGAAATCCACGTCAAATACCACTGTCCAACACCAAATTTGTTCCCAGATTACTATTGGGTCCTTCTTATAGAGTTTTTTGCGCTGATTCCGAATCTGTTTTTAATTTTTTCCCTATACGCACAGTTTTTGAGAAATTTGAGTTTGAAAAAATGACCTATTTTTCAACTTTGAACAAATATTGTGATGTTATTATAAAAGATATTGAATTGTTCTTTGCAGCAAAAGATTCTGTGGACTTTCCTGAATACAGTGATATCCAATATTAATACACTATGATTGTTTAAACATGTTTAAACAATGATTAAAGACGGAGAGACACCATTTTTGCACCAATTTTTGAAGATATTTTTAAATTTATCTCAAAAAATAAGGGTCCAGCGGAAAATCGAACTATACCACGCGATAGAGCAGACTTTTATCTTGAAAACCCCCCCTTTGAAGTTTTCGACATCGACGTTTTTACCGAACCAGAAAGCAAAATATCTTCGCCCGACATGAGTTGCCGCCAGTGGCGCTCACCACTACAACGGTCGTTCGCCGCTCCGTATCCCGTCGCTGCGCCATATCTCGTCCAGAGCGTCACTGGCGGCAACGCATGTCGGGCGAAGATATTTTGCTTTCTGGTTCGGTAAAAACGTCGATGTCGAAAACTTCAAAGGGGGGGTTTTCAAGATAAAAGTCTGCTCTATCGCGTGGTATAGTTCGATTTTCCGCTGGACCCTTATTTTTTGAGATAAATTTAAAAATATCTTCAAAAATTGGTGCAAAAATGGTGTCTCTCCGTCTTTAATCATTGTTTAAACATGTTTAAACAATCATAGTGTATTAATATTGGATATCACTGTATTCAGGAAAGTCCACAGAATCTTTTGCTGCAAAGAACAATTCAATATCTTTTATAATAACATCACAATATTTGTTCAAAGTTAAAAAATATGTTTTTTTTTCAAAGCCATGTTCCTCAAAAACTGTGCGTATAGGAAAAAAATTAAAAACAGATTCGGAATCAGCGCAAAAAACTCTATAAGAAGGACCCAATAGTAATCTGGGAACATAAAAAAAGTTGAAATTTGTTGGACAGTGTACTCGCAGAACTGTCAATTGAATGAAACCGTCGATCGATCTACCGTTGGAAAACGTTTTCACGCTATGGGAATTGTTTATACGCTTCTTTTCAACAAAAAGGGGCGGAAGCTTATTCCCGTACCCAATAAAATATTTTATTTGATGCAGTAATTTTTGAAAATAGTATTTGATTTTAAGAATATTGAAAATACTTGGACTTTGTCGTTATTTTCAATTTCAATTTTAAATATTGCTCAAAATTTTTTTTTATGAAACGCATTATTTCAGAATAATCTATACTGGTCACGATTCGTGTTTCGCCCTGTATATCGAGTTAAAAATGAAGCCCGTACACCCCGACGTAACCCAAGGACAAAAATGGAACGAGATGTACGTACGTGCTGGTAGAAGCGGGTAGAAACGTTTCCTTTCGTGTCAGCGGGAGGTCTTTCCAGACTCCGCGAGACCTCCGGGTGTTCAATATTTATGCGTGCCGCTACATATTTTTAATATATGCGTCGGACGCCTCGTCGGAGATGCATGTTAATCATGCTTGCTCGTCATAACCGCGCGGCCATGCGCCATGAACACGTACAAACCTTTGATAATGTATTCTTTAAATGGTCCTTGATCAGTTTGTAATCCGCGTCTGTGCGGTTCAATCGAGTTACCAGCGGGACGCGACGCGACGTCTCTATCGAGAGAGTCTTTGTATCTCATCGACGCGAATATCGTGTGATCCAATGGAATAAGAAACAACATATTTTCTGCAATCCCGTGCGTTATTTCCGTTTATATTTAGTAAACACCGACCCAAGAACCCACGATCTTCTACAGGTGTTTAAAGCCACGCGTCGCGGAAGTGGTTTTACGTAACGAAGCAGATCCCGTACATTGTCCATCGGAGCTGATATTTGGTTTGGACGTTAAAATTAGACGAAGGCCTGGAAATGATGGACGACGTTCGCGTCGGCCGAAGAGGAGAGCCGCTCCCGCGGCCTAATCAAACGCGAAACGTTTCGAAGCGCGTTCCGTCGCCGACCAAAATAACCGGCCCATCAATCAAATCGAAGGACTCGCGAACGTTCGATTTATGCGGCCGTGTAAACATCCCCGAAATGCACTCCGGTCCGCGGCGAATCATTATTTTCACGCCGTGGATGCACGGCGACCCTCCAAAGACCGGCCGTTTTACTTCCACCCACACCGAGCACCTTTTATTTTTTGTTTAACCCTTTGCACTCCGTTGTACCCTCTGAGGCACCACTAGAAATTGTTGTATTATTATTCAAAATATTGTTTAAATTATTAAATATATCGGTATGTAATCAATTACTAAATATTTAGGTATTGTATGAGGTATTCTACCAATTTCATATCCATACAATTTCAAAAATCATAGGGAATGGAAGTATTCTAGATCGGGAGAAATGTTTAATTTTCCAGTTAAAATAGCTAGGAGTGCAAAGAGTTAAAGATGTGCGGAAAAAATACATTTATGTACACCCCCCGCTAGAGGGGGTAGTGTGGGACTCGGGAACATAGTTTTCTGCCCAATACCCACTAAAAAAACCGCACGTCTAGCCATTTCCTCTCTATCCCCTAATGTGCTCGAGAGAGCATAGTGGAGGGTCCCGCTTTTGAACGAGATTACCACCTTAAGGGGGTAGTCTATGCGCTGGTTACAACTAGAATCTTACTAGAATCTTACTAGAAAACATGGGTTTGCACGCTTCGGTTGTTTGACCTTATTTGAGCAAATTTTGGGCTGGGTGAGGGCTCATTCTAAAGAGGAAGGTTCATCACACTGCGCTCTGGTCATGAGGTCAACGAGATTATGTTTAATATGTATAATATAAGTGCCCAAAGTAGAGAAAAAATCTTGGAAAAAAACCCGCAGGTTTCAATGCATTTTTCTGTCTCTGAAAGACTTTTTGACTGCCCTAATGACCTGAGCGAATATCGTCAAACCTTCCTCTTTACAATGACCCCTCACCCAGCCTACAATTTGCTGAAATAAGGTCAGCATTTGTTTTCCCGCAAACCCATATTTTCGACCCAAAATCTAGTAGGATTTCTTATTTGACTAGTTATTTGCTAATTTACTAGAATCCTACTAGATTTTGGGTCGAAAATATGGGTTTGCGGGAAAACAAATGCTGACCTTATTTCAGCAAATTGTAGGCTGGGTGAGGGGTCATTGTAAAGAGGAAGGTTTGACGATGGGCGCTCTGGTCATTAGGGCAGTCAAAAAGTCTTTCAGGGACAGAAAAATGCATTGAAACCTGCGGGTTTTTTTCCAAGATTTTTTCTCTACTTTGGGCCTTCATATTATTAGATATAAACATAATCTCGTTAGCCTAATGACCAGAGCGACTATCGTCATACCTTCCTCTTTAGAATGAGCCCTCAACCAGCCCACAATTTGCTGAAATAAGGACAGCATTTGTTTTCCCGCAAACCCATGTTTTCTAGTAAGATTCTAGTAAGATTCTAGTTGTAACTAGCGCATAGACTACCCCCTTAAGGGGGTAGTCTACCCGATGGTTACAACTAGAATCTTACTAGAATCTTACTAGAAAACATGGGTTTGCGCGCTTCGGTTGTTTGACCTTATTTGAGCAAATTTTGGGCTGGGTCAGGGCTCATTCTAAAGAGGAAGGTTCATCACACTGCGCTCTGGTCATGAGGTCAACGAGATTATGTTTAATATGTATAATATAAGGGCCCAAAGTAGAGAAAAAATCTAGGAAAAAAACCCGCAGATTTCAATGCATTTTTCTGTCTCTGAAAGACTTTTTGACTGCCCTAATGACCAGAGCGCACTGCGTCAAACCTTCCTCTTTACAATGAACCCTCACCCAGCCCAAAATCTGCTCAAATAAGGTCAAACAACCGAAGCGCGCAAACGCATTTTTTCGACCCAGAATCTAGTAGGATTCTAGTAAATTAGCAAATAACTAGAATCCTACTAGATTCTGGGTCGAAAAAATGCGTTTACGCGCTTCGGTTGTTTGACCTTATATCAGCAAATTTTGGGCTGAGTGAGGGCTCATTCTAAAGAGGATGGTTCATCACACTGCGCGCTGGTCATCTGAGCAGTCAAAAAGTCTTTTAGAGACTGAAAAATGCATCGAAACCTGCGGGTTTTTTTCCTAGATTTTTTCTCTACTTTGGGCCCTTATATTATACATATTAAACATAATCTCGTTGACCTCATGACCAGAGCGCAGTGTGATGAACCTTCCTCTTTAGAATGAGCCCTCACCCAGCCCAAAATTTGCTCAAATAAGGTCAAACAACCGAAGCGCGCAAACCCATGTTTTCTAGTAAGATTCTAGTTGTAACCAGCGGGTAGACTACCCCCTTAACGGTAAACCTACCAACACCGGTCAAAATGACCGATTCCAGGTTTTTCATTTCACAATTAGGAAAGTAATACAACTGATTTCATGAGAAACGATCGTATAGATATCTTTACGTATCACAGTATTGGAATAGGAGCCGCACAAAGTCTAAATAAAATCAATCTTGTTACGTCTTTTCTGACGTCGTTAACACACACTACACGGGAATAACAAAATTACGATCAATTTACAACCGCGCGCTACTTCGCAGAGGATCTTCCGTTCTATCGATCCTCCCACGTTACAGACATTGTCGTGGACCTAATTTATCGCTGGTCGGAATGTTCGTGTTCGAAATACGGCACAGTAAACCATGGCTATTCTTATAATTCCGGTAATAACAGGGGAAATAGCCGCGTGGGTAATACCCACCGGGTATAGGCTTACCGGAAACTGGTTGAACGAAAGCCGGTTTTACAGGCACTTCCCCGACGATTTTGTAGTTCCAACGTTTGACTGTCCCCAACAGGAGGATCTATTGGTTTCCGACGAGGAAAGCGCGGTTATCACTGAATGCCTCCGTTACTTCGTGGCCACAACTGTTCACTGCGAATTATGTTGCGAGTCGTCGGATTGGTCCAGGAGTCCAATCACGACGAGATTGGTAACATGAATGTGACAATTGTCTGATGTCGTTCCATAAAAAGCTGATCGAATTTCTAATGGTTCGATTAAAAAGAACGATGAAGTGCAAATGGAATCGTCAATTAGTTCTCCAAGAAAATGAATTGGAAACTCGATTCTTATTCGTGAAGCTGGATGCTGGAATCGAAACGGAGGGCACCGAGGACTATGAGCACGATCCTGAGATGTACGAACCGCAAATCAGAACAGAGTTTAAAGTGTACGACCTTTATGAATCGTACACTGATAACACTATTCGGTAGATAATATCTGCTGAATCGCTAGAATTTTCGATATTATTAAATATGTTGGTATCCAATCAATTAAGAAACAATTAAGTATTTTATGAGGTCAACACCTAATTAACATAACTGTCAATTTCATATCCATATTAAACCGACTTCGAAAAAACGCACTAAAAAGTATGAAATAATTTCCATTTAATCGATGCGAATACACACGAACTTAAATGCAATACAATCTTTTCGGAGGCGGAGCAAAATTGAAAATTTTCCAAATGACAGATGTTGCTGATTATGGTTTCATTGGAATATGATGGACTTGGAAATCAGTATGTAAAAGAATTTCAGGATTTTCGTAATTTCCAGGGTCGAAAATTTTCAATTTTGCGCCGCCTCCGAAAAGATTGTATTGTATTTAAGTTCGTGTGTATTCGCATAAATTAAATGGAAATTATTTCATGCATACGGTTCTTGTGCTTTGTGGTCGCAATACGTATGATACACCTCGGAATGCCAATTTTTGAACAGAACTAACAATTTTTTAACGTATGCGTTCGCCATATTGGATCCGCCATTTTGTTTTTTAGAATTTTGAGTTCAGACTTGTAATCAGCGGACCCGAAAACAATAGTATACTAATTTTTGAACAGAACTAACAATTTTTTAACGTATGCGTTCGCCATATTGGATCCGCCATTTTGTTTTTTAGAATTTTGAGTTCAGATTTGTAATTAGGGGACCCGAAAACCATGGGATACCAATTTCTGGAGAAATTGAAGTACGTTTAGGGGTTTTGGCCAGCTTTTGGGGATTTGGGACCACTGTGAGTCGGCCCGGCGCACAGTGGTCCGGATCGAGAAATTCAGTGACATTTTGTTATAACTTTTGAACCATTAGAGATATTGCAATGAAATTTTCACTAAAAATATTTAAAAAATAGTCATTTTTAATTATAGATAATTAAATATTTTTTGCATTTGTTAAACAATATTTATTAATTAATTTTCATTCATACTTTGTTATTGATAATAAATTTGTTTACATATAAGTTCACAAACTATTTTTTGTAATAATTTATAATAAAAATTTTTTCGTCCATACCGAGAAGTTCTGTGATACTGCCACAGCTTTTGAATCGTAAAAGTTATTCTGATGAAACTTTCACTGAAAAATATGAAAAAATAATCACTTTTTAATGATAAATAATTTAATACGTTTAGTGTTTGTTTAATTATTTTTAATAACATTTTATTTACTTTACTGGCTGATTTACTTAAATCTATGCAAGTATCAATTCTGCAGCTTCTTGATCTAGCGGCCTTTTCTTTTTATTTTGTGATTTTACTCTTATAGCAGCATATAATAAACAATTGACTGTAGGCTACAATCAAAACAGTCCGCTCGCACGCGCGCGAGGTTCTTCGCGTCTCGCACAATCCTGGCGCTCGACGCAGCGATGGATACACTTGAATCATTAATAACTTGCGTCGATGGACGATGTTGGTAGTAAATCGTGCATAACTATATAGGGAAAAGTGTACTGAACATTGTACAATTTGTAAACATGCGGTACTAATTGGAACTCAAAAGATATTCCGTATCAAAGATGAAGAATTTTGACAATTTCCGAGCCTTCACTGTACATTATTTTTTTAATACGTTATTTAAATTAATTTTAAATTGTCAGTGTAAATTTTTATCGTAATGGAATTCTCTTCATTTTAAAAGAAGAACAGAGGAAAAATATTAAACAGGTGTGTCAGGGCATCCAGATAAAGATAAGTATCTTTTTTCTGCGAAACAGGCTATTTTCAAAATGCCCAACTTTAAGTGTTCGTCGCGATTAAAATTTTAATTATATTTTATTAATTTCTTTATTTTTGAGGTAGATGGATATTTATGAAGCAATACAAACTTTGTACATGTCAATATGAGAAAGTTCATTTTTCGACAAAATGTCACTGAATTTCTCGATCCGGACCACTGTGCGGCGCGCCAACTGTTGATTTGCCGACTGTGCCAACTCGCGTCTAGGTCGCGCTTTGATTGGTCCGTGTTTTTCGTTAATAACTCCTAAACAAAGCAGCGAATAATATTTTTGCAAAGGAAAATGTCGCTTCAAGTGGTCTCAGGAACTTCCCATTTCCGGGATGTTCAGGAATTTTGGGACACCCTGTATATTAAATTCTGTATAATTTACTTGATGTTAATCGCCGGTTCGCATTATTCAAATTCAAAATTGTTGGAAAATTTTGTAAATTGAAGATGTCAATATATGATTTCTCCTCTATAAAATCATTAAGAGAAGAAATAACATTCAATTTAGTTTCCATTTCTTGCAATCGATGTACACAATTTTTATTTTGCGCGAGAAATCTTGCACCATATTGCATCAGTGTCTAGTGAAACTGACGAAATATTGACAATAAACCTCCTAAATGTCAATGCGCGCATCGATATGACTCCCGTCAATGCGCTTCAATCAAAATTCTAAACGGTCAATATGCCCTTTCAATGCGTCTCGTCATTATTATTGATAGGCGTATTAACAATATTATTGAACGTCTAGGGGCCGTTTTTAAGAGATTGCAACAGTAGAGTCCATTGCTCGAGCGTTAACAAAGGGATCCAAAACGATCCGACATTGGTTCGACCGGGTTTTCAAATTCCTCGAACAGCCATTGTTAAAAGTGAATTCCACTGTTATATTTGGTCACGTGAAAAATATCGTGGCGCCACACGTAAATTCTGTCTTGGATCCAAACGCGTCGCGTGGGTGTGATCTGGAGGATCTTCGTTTAAAAATAAGAAGCGTTTTCCTTTCGGCCTGTTAACGTTGACATTGATGGGCTCTGTGTTATTTCATAATTAAATTAGCTGTCCTGGAGAGCACGGTACGTTTGCTCCTTATCGACCGTCGCTGTATGAACAGTTTGAATAGTTTCGTTTCAGACTACATTTTACATAATCATTTTACATAATCTTCGTATTAAAGAATTACGCGTTCTTCTACGAAGCGCTTATCTCTTATCATTAGCGTTTACTAACATTGTCAACCCTTCAGTTTCCCCTGTGATCTTTCACCTTCTAAAATGCGTGACAAAATTTCAGAGAACACGCAGACCTTGTGAAATGTGTAATTCTGTGGTTGTCAGGAAGGACGCCGCATGTTACGTACAGTGAGTCACGAAAGTATTCGAACGCTCTGAAATGGAAAGTATCACGCTTAAAAAATGTAAGTCACATTACGAATTATAAAATATGTAAGTATCATGATTGTACATTTTTAAAGTGTCTCTGATAACGAAATTGTCCGAAATGGAACTGAATGGACGGAACATCACAACCACGCTTCCTTCGGTGCGAAGTGGATAAATGGAGTGGGAACGCATAGTGGAGTGGGGAGCGCTGGCGGGCGGAGTGGGGATCGCTGAACGCGATGACGATCTACCGAGCGTCGCGCGGCGAGTTGTGACGGTTAATATTAAAATTTTTTTTCTCCTAGACGCACAGTTTTCTTAAAAATTTGTTTTTTAATATTACATTGTCATCCAGTTCTCAGCTATGTTTAAAGTTTCAAGTCTCTACCCTAGCAGCACAAGATATTGTATACACATTCATATAATATCAAAAAGAGATTCAATCTGTTTTTAATATTCAAATATACTTTTGTAAATAGGTTTCTTTTTGTAAATAGGTTTCTCTCTCTCTCTCTTTTTCAAATATTAGGAATAAGCATGGTCTTAAGTTAGTATGTAAGTTAGAATAAGCTTAGATTAAGTTGGTAAACAGAATGGCGGTAGAAAAGAAAAGAAAAAATGCGGAGGAAATTGTTAAAGTATTGTAACCCCAAGGGGAACAATAAAGTTTACATACATACATACATATTCAAATATACATACAATATTTATTTTACATTAAGTACCAAATATTCTTTTTTATCCTAATTTATAAGTTAGGAAGAAATATTTTTCTCATATTAAAAAGTGTGGCTTAAAAAATATTTATCCAATATTTTTGTGCTACTAGGGCTAGCTCATCGGGAAGTGGTTTAAGGCTAGTTGTAAGGCTAGAAGAATTAGTTTAGTGAATGACGTCTAAAAAATATTTTGGAAATTTAAAAGATGTGTTCGGTCAACTCGTATAAATGATATACGCTCTGAAAATTTCATTGAAATTAGTTAATTAGTTTACGAATTATAAATGATCAAAAATAGTAAAACTTGCCACTTTATGGTACACTACAAATTACCACTTTTGATCGTTTATAATTCGCAAACCAATTAACTAATTTCAATGAAATTTTCAGAGCATATATAATTTATACCAGTTGACCAGACACATCTTTTGAATTTTCGTTATTGGCCTAGAAAAAAAAGTTGTCCACTGTCAGAGAGGGGGTAACTTTTCCCATGAATTAGCTATTTCTCTTAATTTCGTTAAAATACCATGTTTAAATAACCATAATGTATTAATATTGGATATCACTGTATTCGGAAAAGTCTACAGAATCTTTTGAAAAACTAGAAAAATTCTAGAAGAATTACTTTAGTAAATGATGCGTAAAAAGTATGTTGAAAAAATGCATTTGGACGGAATTGTGAAAAACAATAGTAAAAATTGATTTTTACGACTTTTTTAGCTGGGCCAATAACGAAAATTTAAAAGATGTGTCTGATCAACTGGTATAAATGATATACGCTATGAAAATTTCATTGAAATTAGTTAATTAGTTTACGAATTATAAATGATCAAAAATAGTAAAACTTGCCACTTTATGGTACACTACAAATTACCACTTTTGATCGTTTATAATTCGCAAACCAATTAACTAATTTCAATGAAATTTTCAGAGCATATATCATTTATACCAGTTGACAAAACACATTTTGAAAAAGTTGTAAAAATCAATTTTTGGTATTGTTTTTCACAATTCCGTCGAAATGCATTTTTTCAACATATTTTTTACACATCATTTACTAAACTAATTCTTCTAGTCTTACAGAGAAATTGAAGTCGTTTGGTCCATTCATAAAAAAGTTATTCTGACTTAAAGTGTGTTGAATCAGTTATGCTCCTTACTGTAGCTCAAAGAGAAAGCGTGACGTAATTTCCCTCTTGCAATTCAATTAGGAGTTAAAATATGACGTTTTTCTAACTCGTAGAGGCCAACTAAACGCATCTATCATTATTCCAGCCTCAAAATCGTTATTTCTCGAGTTGTGTCATTGTTCTCATTGGGGTGCGATACAGTGTTCTTCCAGGCAACCGCTGAATTCACAACTGAAAAATAGAAATGCAGTATCCTCCGACGAGTAGACACGATCGCAACGATGCCGGAGAACCTCGGAGCGACTCCATCAATCGTGGGAGATCGCCGAGTGTTTACGTCGCCGGCCGACCCTGAACCCGCGGTCGTCTTTTCGACAAGTTGGATCGCAGATCGATCGCGTTGCTTTTTCCACCGAAGCTCTAACCAACATTCACGATGCTTAATATAACCCGAGGTGGCGGAACTTGTCGGTTTCGCATCAGCGACCGGTGGTGGGACCTGGGCTACCAATCCTGGAGCAGAAGTTACAAGGGAAGGTGCAACGTGGTGTGTACAACAGCCCGGGTGGGGGTCCGACAGGGTTCCTGGAGGAATTTCGGGATCATCGCGGATCCTGCGTTGAGTGATCTAGTCGAAGATCGGACGCAAAGTGGCGCGGTGCTTGCTCGATCCCCTCGAGCCGACCTGAAGCGATCGATCTTCAAATCGTTACACGCTCTCACGATATCGTTTCCTTCGAATACGTTGAAATCGCTCGACGACGGAATAATTGATTAACCAGGAGAACGAACATTGTCCTGTGAGTAGCGCACTTGTTGCTTTATCATTTTCAACCCTCATCCGTCCCTCAATTTCACACAGTTTTTCACCAGGTTTTCGTTTAGAAACTTCGTGAATTTTACTTTTTCAATACGAACACACAACCGGAAAACGTAAGATGTACAATGCTATCTCATCAATTTGTTGTTTTATGGATTTTTTTGATCACTGTTAATTTCACACCGAGGGACAGATTCCTATTTTCAAGGCTGTTTGGTTGTCTCTTAAACATTCTTCAACCATTATTCAAAATACTGTTTACACGACTAAATATATGTTGGGACCTAACTAATCGCTAAACGTTCAAATATTGTACGAGGTATTACATCAATTCCATTCTGAATTACTCTGGGGCGGAAGAAATGTTTCATTTTCGAGATAAAATAGCTCCGAGTGCAGAGGGTCGGTCGAGTATGCTCGTCGGGATGGTCGTTCGTCAAAGTTTGGATTCGTCGAATCCCGATGAGACGGGTAATTACAAACAGAAATTTTTCTGTCGCTAACTAATCGCTAAACGTTTAAATATTGTACGAGGTATTACATCAATTCCATTCTGAATTACTCTGGGTCGGAATAAATGTTTCATTTTCGAGATAAAATAGCTCCGAGTGCTAAGGGTCGGTCGAGTATGCTCGTAGGGATGGTCGTTTGTCAAAGTTTGGATTCGTCGAATCCCGATGAGACGGGTAATCACAAACAGAAATTTCTCTGTCGCTAACTAATCGCTAAACGTTTAAATATTGTACGAGGTATTACATCAATTTAATTCTGAATTACTCTGGGTCGGAAGAAATGTTTCATTTTCGAGATAAAATAGCTCCGAGTGCAAAGGGTCGGTCGAGTATGCTCGTAGGGATGGTCGTTCGTCAAAGTTTGGATTCGTCGAATCCCGATGAGACGGGTAATTACAAACAGAAATTTCTCTGTCGCTAACTAATCGCTAAACGTTTAAATATTGTACGAGGTATTACATCAATTTCATTCTGAATTACTCTGGGTCGGAATAAATGTTTCATTTTCGAGATAAAATAGTTCCGAGTGCAAAGGGTCGGTCGGGTATGCTCGTTGGGATGGTCGTTCGTCAAAGTTAGGATTCGTCGGATCCTGATGAGACGGGTAATTACAAACAGAAATTTTTCTGTCGCTAACTAATCGCTAAACGTTCAAATATTGTACGAGGTATTATATCAATTCCATTCTGAATTATTCTGGGTCGGAAGAAATGATTCATTTTCGAGATAAAATAGCTCCGAGTGCAAAGGGTCGGTCTAGTATGCTCGTCGAGATGGTCATTCGTCAAAGTTAGGATTCGTCGGATCCTGATGAGACGGGTAATTACAAACAGAAATTTTTCTGTCGCTAACTAATCGCTAAACGTTCAAATATTGTACGAGGTATTACATCAATTTCATTCTGAATTACTCTGGGTCGGAATAAATGTTTCGTTTTCGAGATAAAATAGCTCCGAGTGCAAAGGGTCGGTCGTGTATGCTCGTAGGGATGGTCGTTCGTCAAAGTTTGGATTCGTCGGATCCTGATGAGGCGGGTAATTACAAACAGAAATTTCTCTGTCGCTAACTAATCGCTAAACGTTTAAATATTGTACGAGGTATTACATCAATTTCGTTCTGAATTATTCTGGGTTGGAATAAATGTTTCATTTTCGAGATAAAATAGCTCCGAGTGCAAAGGGTTGGTCGAGTATGCTCGTCGGGATGTCAAAGTTAGGATTCGTCGATTCCCGATGAGACGGGTAATTACAAACAGAAATTTCTCTGTCGCTAACTAATCGCTAAACGTTTAAATATTGTACGAGGTATTACATCAATTTAATTCTGAATTATTCTGGGTCGGAAGAAATGATTCATTTTCGAGATAAAATAGCTCCGAGTGCAAAGGGTCGGTCGAGTATGCTCGTCGAGATAGTCGTTCGTCAAAGTTTGGATTCGTCGAATCCCGATGAGACGGGTAATTACAAACAGAAATTTCTTTGTCGCTAACTAATCGCTAAACGTTAAAATATTGTACGAGGTATTACATCAATTTCATTCTGAATTATTCTGGGTCGGAAGAAATGATTCATTTTCGAGATAAAATAGCTCCGAGTGCAGAGGGTCGGTCTAGTATGCTCGTCGAGATGGTCGTTCGTCAAAGTTAGGATTCGTCGGATCCTGATGAGACGGGTAATTACAAACAGAAATTTTTCTGTCGCTAACTAATCGCTAAACGTTTAAATATTGTACGAGGTATTACATCAATTCCATTCTGAATTACTCCGGGGCGGAAGAAATGATTCATTTTCGAGATAAAATAGTTCCGAGTGCAAAGGGTCGGTCGAGTATGCTCGTCGAGATAGTCGTTCGTCAAAGTTTGGATTCGTCGAATCCCGATGAGACGGGTAATTACAAACAGAAATTTCTCTGTCGCTAACTAATCGCTAAACGTTCAAATATTGTACGAGGTATTACATCAATTTCATTCTGAATTATTCTGGGTCGGAATAAATGTTTCATTTTCGAGATAAAATAGCTCCGAGTGCAAAGGGTCGGTCGAGTATGCTCGTAGGGATGGTCGTTCGTCAAAGTTTGGATTCGTCGGATCCTGATGAGACGGGTAATTACAAACAGAAATTTTTCTGTCGCTAACTAATCGCTAAACGTTCAAATATTGTACGAGGTATTACATCAAGTTCATTCTGAATTATTCTGGGTCGGAATAAATGTTTCATTTTCGAGATAAAATAGCTCCGAGTGCAAAGGGTTGGTCGAGTATGCTCGTCGGGATGTCAAAGTTAGGATTCGTCGATTCCCGATCAGACGGGTAATTACAAACAGAAATTTTTCTGTCGCCCGCAGTGTCGTGAACCGCTCGCGCGACCCCCGAACAATGCCGCAGCCGGCCCACGAGACGAGGAACATCCTCACCACGTACTTCATCCTGATCCTTTTGCTGATCTCTCTCTGGCTACTGTACGCGGGGTTGTTTTAACTTCAGAGTACATTCCTTGCAATGGTACGTTCGAGGCTCGACGCGCCTGTCTCCTTTTTCTGGCAGCTTCCTCGGCGTCGCACAGTGGCGCCGAACGCGCGAATCTAGCTGGATAAAAATCAAAAATCACAGTTTCGCAGAAGAGCGCGAAACATGTTGGGACTTCTTCCTAATGAAACGGTTGGTAAGGGTCAATTTACTCGAAGAAGTGTTGCAAAATGCTTTTAAAGCAGGTAAAAGATAAGCTTTCGCCGGTGTCAAACCATTGCACACGCCAGTCGTGTTTCAAGCGCTCCGAACGAACATTGCCTTCGATTTTGTACGTGCTTGTTTGACTTTGTTGGATATGGATAATTCTAAGAAAGGTATGTACTTATACATTTCACAGAAAAACCAATAATATCTACGTAAATAATTGAGTTCGGTATAATTATTCGTAAAGTATCATATTTTCTGTCTTAGCAAGTTGCTTTACCTTTAGGTAGAGTTACAAAAAAAGCTTTGCAATCCTTTGTCATACTTTCACTCTCAAATCGTAGATCAAATATGGTAGAACCATCGTACAAAAAATTATCGCCGGCCTGTATCAACCTTCTTTGTTTTTTACATTTTAGTGGCGCCTGCTGAAATTTCTCGCGCGGAGCTATTTAATGTTTGGCGCAGTGAGGTGAACGTTGCTAAGAGAAGTGCTTGTTTATATAATTATGTAGTGCACTATTTTCATTTAAAAGACAGTAGTGCTGACGAAAAGGAGTGTATGAAAAAAGTGTGTGATAGTTTTTGCATAAATTTAAAGAACAGGTGGCAGAAAAGTTATTGGAGTGTAACTAAATTTCCAAACAGAAATAAACAGTGGTTGGACGGTAATGTGCAGTTTCCAAATAAAAGTATACAAACAGTAGATGCAAGATCTTTTGGCAGAGGACGTCCAATGAAACAATTTGATGAATGTTCTGACAAAGAGCAAGAAAAGAAGGATCGATACATTTGTGAAGGATATTTGCAGCTGGAACTACATATATAATACTTAAACAAATACAAAATGATATTATATGTGTTTTGAAAACGTTGCGGGGCTATTAAACATTATAAATAATTTTGGCCAGCTAAATCAATGAAAAGGTTGGTTCGGAAGCTTTTCGGTGCAAATGCCCAATCGTCACCACGATGTTTCGAACATTCCGGATAATCTGGCAAGAAAATGCTTCCAACAAAAGTGAATCGATACACAGTCATCTATAAATTCCAATAAAAAAATTTCACAAAACTTTCTTCTTTTAATAAAAAAATATGATCATGTTAATTTCTTAAATGTCACTAAGTATTTTCTATTACATATTCTTGTAGCTGATGTCAAGACGAATCCAATGACCTACTGAACTACGACTTTAAGTCCTAAAATAATGCTAGAATAATTTTGTCCAGCTAGATTCGCGATCGGCACCACTGTGCGTCGCGTCGCTTCTTATTCCGACGTTCATCGTTGAAATCACCGTGACAAACGCGCGCTCGCGTTCACCTCGACGGCAACCGTCAACCGCTGTCGGAAAATGTAATTATTCTTATTGATTCTAGGAGTGAAGAGACACGAGAGGAGCACGCGAACGTACGGACGTCTTCGGGACACATTTTGGCCGGCTCTTCCTCCTCACGTTTCAGTCTGTCCGCGTTAATTCCACACTTTTCTATTAAAGAGTCTCCGAAATGAACGAAACTGGTGTACTCCGTTCAAACATCCGCGCTTCCACTGCTTTTCAACTTGGTTGCATAACGGCGAAGCTTGTTTGCTTTCTACCTGTACCGTGGTTTTGTGAATTCGACGGAGTTCGACGTATTTCCTGTGTGGACAACCGCTTGCTTTTCGTAGCGTTACGTAGTGCGTGCTTTTTTGTTGCGAACGATTCGGCTGTCTAAGCGGCTACGCGAGTTCCCGAGAGGCTAGCAAAACAATTCATTTTAGAAACAGCTGCTGGAACTCTTGATTTTGCGAATTAACGCTTTAACGAGAGACAGCGGATTTTATGCGACCATGACAAAAAGTGAGTCGGTATAAGATCCGCTGTCTAGCTATCGCCATTGAAGAGTGCATCAAAAAATTCTTCATCTTCAATCTTTGATTTTTAAGGTAACAACCGGTAAGTAGAGCGCTAATATAATTTTAGTTAGGTGTGTCGACTAACCGATGATTTGCCGAGCGAACCACCGGCGCGCGCAAAAAAGACCGAGGCCGAGCGAACGTGTAAGACGATGAAAAATAGTAGTAGTTACAGGACGAGTCGACGGCGGAAGATCAAAGGACGCCGCGTCGTTTTTCATAAATACGCAAAGTCGCGTTCCGACCGCCTGGCGCGGACGTTTTCTCGCAGAAGTAACGGGCACGGCCGTCAAGCTGTCATAAACGCGGTGAAAAACTGCTTCTCGCGGTCACGATTTAAGGTCTCCAGTTAAAAAAGCGAATGGAGGCGTCTCGCGAGGACGAGCGAACGATGGGTCCGATCGTGCGAGGAAAGTGCGTGGGCGTGCCGTCGAAAATAGACGGTGCTCCTCCAGCTGTTTCGATCGGTGGGTTTGCAACGTTCGGCGCACACGGAGAACTAAATCGGTGTTTTCGATAGCAGCCCCGAAAATAGACGTTATGAGGATCGCTTCTATCTCGCTATCGTCCCGCTGCTGCACGCGGCGTAAAAACCAACAGATTCGCCGTTACGTAATCCACTAGTGGCTGGTACACACCGGGGATCGGATTACCGATTTATTTGATACTCCGAATGCCCTGAATATCTGCTCGCTTAAAAATAAACCGCGACAAAGTGCTACACTCGATCTCCATTTTCCTGCGAGAAACGGCCGTCGCCGATCGGCCGACCGAGAATTCAGAGTTACGATCGAGGCTCCGCCGTTTCGCAATCCTGAGCGGGAAGGAACGTCCGTTTCCGGTCTCGTCACGATCGGACCCACGCTGCACCTAGTTAGCAATGAACAGATAAACCAGTTTCTCGGTACACGCGCGGATTCCATTTGTAAGGAAAGAATGAAAAATATAAACCTTTCCTATTTGAATTGATATTGCAATCGAAATATCGGGAACCCGATGCTCGGGACGAGTCGGGAAGAGATCGAATATAACACTCTCGAAAAGGATTCGCGATGGACAATATTCTTTCCATGAAACGAATTTTGCGTATAATAATTAAATATATAGTACATGTATATAAAGAATAAATTACTTGGGGAATTATATTTCCGGGAATCCCGATAAATTCGAGGATCTCGAAACTTACGGGTACCCGACCCGATATTTCAGGTTCTCGCACACCCCTGCTAATGACACTACGCGAGGGAAGACAGTAGCTTCTGGATCTAGTGTCAAAGTGCTCATTAGAATATAAATGATTAAATGTATTATAAAATTTAGAATTAAGGGAAAATTTTAAATTGTAATATAAATTAGTATTATGAAATTTATGAGAAAGATATAACGTTAGAGTAAACAAGTAAATTTATTATATAATTTAAAAGGAAAGGTTAAAATTATAGTATAAATTAGAAAATTTATTATGAAATTTATGGAAAAGATTTAATATGAATATAAATTATTAAATTTATTATAAAATTTAGAATTAAGGGAAAATTTTAAATTACAATATAAATTAGTAAATTTATTATGAAATTTATGGGAAAGATTTAACATTAGAGTAAACTACTACATTTATTATAGAATTTAAAAGGGGAGGTTAAAATTATAGTATAAATTAGTAAATTTATTATGAAATTTGAGGAAAAGATTTAATATGAATATAAATTATTAAATTTATTAATTATAAAATTTAGAATTAAGGGAAAATTTTAAATTATAATATAAATTAGTAAATTTATTATGAAAATGAGAAAGATTTAACATTAGAGTAAACTAGTTTTATTATATAATTTAAAAGGAAAGGTTAAAATTATAGTATAAATTAGTAAATTTATTATGAAATTTAAGGAAAAGATTTAATATGAATATAAATTATTAAATTTATTATAAAATTTAGAATTAAGGGAAAACTTTAAATTATAATATAAATTAGTATTATGAAATTTATGAGAAAGATATAACGTTAGAGTAAACAAGTAAATTTATTATATAATTTAAAAGGAGAGGTTAAAATTATAGTATAAATTAGTAAATTTATTATGAAATTTAAGGAAAAGATTTAATATGAATATAAATTATTAAATTTATTATAAAATTTAGAATTAAGGGAAAATTTTAAATTATAATATAAATTAGTAAATTTATTATGAAATTTATGGGAAAGATGTAACATTAGAGTAAACTACTAAATTTATTATAGAATTTAAAAGGAAAGGTTAAAATTATAGTATAAATTAGTAAATTTATTATGAAATTTAAGGAAAAGATTTAATATGAATATAAATTATTAAATTTATTATAAAATTTAGAATTAAGGGAAAATTTTAAATTACAATATAAATTAGTAAATTTATTATGAAATTTATGAGAAAGATTTAACATTAGAATAAACTACTAAATTTATTATAGAATTTAAAAGGGGAGGTTAAAATTATAGTATAAATTAGTAAATTTATTATGAAATTTGAGGAAAAGATTTAATATGAATATAAATTATTAAAATTATAAAATTTAGAATTAAGGGAAAATTTTAAATTATAATATAAATTAGTAAATTTATTATGAAATTTAAGAGAAAGATTTAACATTAGAGTAAACTAGTTTTATTATATAATTTAAAAGGAAAGGTTAAAATTATAGTATAAATTAGTAAATTTATTATGAAATTTAAGGAAAAGATTTAATATGAATATAAATTATTAAATTTATTATAAAATTTAGAATTAAGGGAAAATTTTAAATTATAATATAAATTAGTAAATTTATTATGAAATTTAAGAGAAAGATTTAATATTAGTGTAAACTAGTAAATTTATTATAGAATTTAAAAGGAAAGGTTAAAATTATAGTATAAATTAGACAATTTATTATGAAATTTATGGAAAAGATTTAATATGAATATAAATTATTAAATTTATTATAAAATTTAGAATTAAGGGAAAATTTTAAATTACAATATAAATTAGTACATTTATTATGAAATTTATGAGAAAGATTTAACATTAGAGTAAACTACTAAATTTATTATAGAATTTAAAAGGGGAGGTTAAAATTATAGTATAAATTAGTAAATTTATTATGAAATTTGAGGAAAAGATTTAATATGAATATAAATTATTAAATTTATTATAAAATTTAGAATTAAGGGAAAATTTTAAATTATAATATAAATTAGTAAATTTATTATGAAATTTAAGAGAAAGATTTAATATTAGTGTAAACTAGTAAATTTATTATAGAATTTAAAAGGAAAGGTTAAAATTATAGTATAAATTAGTAAATTTATTATGAAATTTAAGGAAAAGATTTAATATGAATATAAATTATTAAATTTATTATAAAATTTAGAATTAAAGGAAAATTTTAAATTATAATATAAATTAGTAAATTTATTATGAAATTTAAGAGAAAGATTTAATATTAGTGTAAACTAGTAAATTTATTATAGAATTTAAAAGGAAAGGTTAAAATTATAGTATAAATTAGTAAATTTATTATGAAATTTAAGGAAAAGATTTAATATGAATATAAATTATTAAATTTATTATAAAATTTAGAATTAAGGGAAAATTTTAAATTATAATATAAATTAGTAAATTTATTATGAAATTTAAGAGAAAGATTTAATATTAGAGTATAAATTAGTAAATTTATTATAGAATTTAAAAGGAGTTCCTCGTGATGAGGCGACAAGGAAAGTCGCCGATGCTCGGACTACAAACCGGAAACACAGGACCGGTGTAAATATTTTTACATGTGCGAACGTCTCCGCGGCGTTCCAGCAATCGATCGAAATAGATCTAATTTGCTCTAGAATTCTTGGTTGGCCGCGTTACATAATAGATTGTCCGAACTCGTGTAACGGGTCGATCCGATCCGATTCGATTCGATCGGCGCGCGAGAACAGAACCAGCCGTCGTTAAAATGGCGGCGGCGAGGGAAGGGAAAGGCAACGTTTAGCGTTTCCGTGGGAGAAACTCGTTTCTATTGACTTCCTGTCGATTAATAAATACGCTGTCTGGTGTCCCCGTAGTCCTCGTAGCTCTTCGCGGACGATTCGTTCTTCCGACGCAGATAGACAGCGTGGCAGAACAGCTTGATGTAGTAGAGGATCTCCACGACGCTGAGGAAACTGCAGCCCAGGAACAGGCTGAATATCCCGCCTATCGACGCTGGAACCAACAACCAGAACAAACTAGTCGAGCTGCAATCTTGCCGATAGAAACGCGAGAGAGACAGCTTTTAAAAGTTCTTTACCCAACAGATAAACCTCGTCCGCCGCTGACACGGTCTCCATCGTCACGAAAACTTGCGAGACCATGAACACTCTCAAAATAGCGTCGCCGCTCGTCACGTTTTTACTGAAACAGACGCACTGGAGATATCTAATCGCGTTATTGTCTGAACGATAACTGAATTTGTAAAACACGCCGCAATAAAAAGGTCTTTCAACGGTTGCCGTATCGTCGTTTCTGTAGAACCACTTGCCACTTCATCTCAATTACTTCAGATTGGCAACTTGGCAAATGATAGAAATTCGGAGCAGCTTGAAAAGTTCGTTTGAAAATTGGTTCGAACATATTTTGATCTGGAAATGATAATTTTTGGTGTCGACTCACTAGCTATTCGCGGACTGCGAGTGGGTGAGATCGATCGCGACGGGAAGGCCAGTGTAAACGACTTCCTCGCAGGGCGTCTTACAGGAGCAGGTCAGATTCGACTGCTGAACGTCTCTGATGATGCTTATCTGCCTGGCGTTCTTTTGGATGCAGGCCAGGCCCTCGAGCTCGCACGGCTGAAATTCGCGCGGCTATTGTATGCGATCCGGAAATTGTTCGGAGAGACAATATTCAGAAGGAGCATTTACGGTGATGTGATGGTAAGCGACCAAGTGTTCGTAGATGAACGGCAGGCATCCGCAGATCTTGATCATCGCCTTCACTCTGCAGTTCGCGTAGCAGTTCGAGTACGTGTAGACGGGGAAGTAATCGAGGGCATCGCTGTTTCGGACACAAAGTGGGACGGCTTTGCCTGTAGTGCTGCGTTGATACAGGTCTTTCGGCGCTTCGCTCACCGTTGGATTCACGTGGATCTATACAGAACATTTGACAGTCCGGAGTCTGACTTTCGATATGATTCACGTGGCATATCTCAATGTGCAACATGAAGTTCGAATTTTCTTTTGTAACGAGCCGGCCGCTTCGCGAGGCAATCACTAGACCGTGAATCTTCATGCACGCGCAAACTAAGCGACATGCGACAGGGTCAATTGGATTTTTATTCTATTTCGACCAAGAGCAAGGAGGACGATTTTCTCCCTTGTCTTAATTTTACTGAAATTATGAAAATGGAGATCCGATTATTATTACCTGCAACTCGTCGTTCTTCTGGAGAATGTACATATCAGTGTTGAGTCCTGGAAAATCGAGGCTGTGATGGATGAGCACCTGTTTAAGACATCGATCAATTTCTCGCCTCCTAGAAGCTAGCCCCCCACTTGTTAAATTAAATAATTTCAACAGTTGTGCTGAGTTGTGCTAAGTCTGTGCTACATTCTTCTCGAATATTACAGCTATAATATCAAAAATAACACTAAAAATTGAAAAAAAACCGATTTTTGGAGTAGCCCCCCACTTTTCATTTTTTTCAATTTTCTCAATTGTACTAAGTTGTGCTAGGTTGTGCTAAGATTGTTCCAAAGTATTACTTCATAAAAATAATAAATAAAGAAGTTATGGTAAATAAAACTGTCCAACAAATTTCAACTTTTTTTATGTTCCCAGATTACTATTGGGTCCTTCTTATAGAGTTTTTTGCGCTGATTCCGAATCTGTTTTTAATTTTTTTCCTATACGCACAGTTTTTGAGGAACATGGCTTTGAAAAAAAAACATATTTTTTAACTTTAAACAAATATTGTGATGTTATTATAAAAGATATTGAATTGTTCTTTGCAGCAAAAGATTCTGTGGATTTTCCCGAATACAGTGATATCCAATATTAATACACTATGATTGTTTAAACATGTTTAAACAATGATTAAAGACGGAGAGACACCATTTTTGCACCAATTTTTGAAGATATTTTTAAATTTATCTCAAAAAATAAGGGTCCAGCGGAAAATCGAACTATACCACGCGATAGAGCAAACTTTTATCTTGAAAAACCCCCCTTTGAAGTTTTCGACATCGACGTTTTTACCGAACCAGAAAGCAAACTATCTTCGCCCGCCATGCGTTGCCTCCAGTGGCGCTCTGGACGAGATATGGCGCAGCGACGGGATACGGAGCGGCGAACGACCGTTGTAGTGGTGAGCGCCACTGGTTGCAAATCATGTCGGGCGAAGATATTTTGCTTTCTGGTTCGGTAAAAACGTCGATGTCGAAAACTTCAAAGGGGGGTTTTTCAAGATAAAAGTCTGCTCTACCGCGTGGTATAGTTCGATTTTCCGCTGGACCCTTATTTTTTGAGATAAATTTAAAAATATCTTCAAAAATTGGTGCAAAAATGGTGTCTCTCCGTCTTTAATCATTGTTTAAACATGTTTAAACAATCATAGTGTATTAATATTGGATATCACTGTATTCGGGAAAGTCCACAGAATCTTTTGCTGCAAAGAACAATTCAATATCTTTTATAATAACATCACAATATTTGTTCAAAGTTGAAAAATAGGTCATTTTTTCAAACTCAAATTTCTCAAAAACTGTGCGTATAGGGAAAAAATTAAAAACAGATTCGGAATCAGTGCAAAAAACTCTATAAGAAGGACCGAATAGTAATCTGGGAACAAATTTGGTGTTGGACAGTGTAATCGTTTTGGACATCTAATTAACGTAAAATATCATAATTCGGCTTTCCCTTCATCCCAGAAACCTGATACTGCATATCTGAGTTGTGCTAGCCTGGCACAAGTCAGCACAACTTCCAATTTCTCCAGCACAACGATTTAAAGGGCACTTTACTCTTGTCCGCGGCCCTTCGCGCTTCGCGAAAATATCATAATTGGGTTTTCCCTTAACCCCAGAAACATGATACTGCATATCTGAGTTGTGCTAGCCTAGCACAAGTCAGCACAACTTCCAATTTCTCCAGCACAACGATTTAAAGGGCACTTTACTCTTGTCCGCGGCGCTTCGCGCTTCGCGAAAATATCACAATTGGGCTTCATCCCAGAAACATGATGTTGCTTCATCCCAGAAACATGATATCATGTTTCTGGGATGAAGGGAAAGCCCAATTATGATATTTTCGCGAAGCGCGAAGCGCCGCGGACAAGAGTAAAGTGCCCTTCAAATCGTTGTGCTGGAGAAATTGGAAGTTGTGCTGACTTGTGCCAGGCTAGCACAACTCTGATATGCAGTATCATGTTTCTGGGATGAAGGAAAAGGCCAATTATGATATTTTCGCGAAGCGCCGCGAAAACAAGAGTAAAGTGCCCTTCAAATCGTTGTGCTGGAGAAATTGGAAGTTGTGCTGACTTGTGCCAGGCTAGCATAACTCAGATATGCAGTATCATGTTTCTGGGATGAAGGGAAAGCCGAATTATGATATTTTACGTTAATTAGATGTCCAAAACGATTATTTACCATAACTTCTTTATTTATTATTTTTATGAACTAATACGTTGGAACAATCTTAGCACAACCTAGCACAACTTAGTACAATTGAGAAAATTGAAAAAAATGAAAAGTGGGGGGCTACTCCAAAAATCGTTTTTTTTTTTCAATTTTTAGTGTTATTTTTGATATTATAGCTGTAATATTCGAGAAGAATGTAGCACAGACTTAGCACAACTCAGCACAACTGTTGAAATTATTTAATTTAACAAGTGGGGGGCTAGCTTCTAGGAGGCCAATTTCTCCATTTCCATGATCTCGAAAGATAATTATAGTTACTCGAATATTATATTCATCATACCGCTATGCCGTCGTTGTTCGAGATCGACTTGGCAGATCGGAACGAATGGTTTGTAACGGTATCGGTGTTAAGTACCCGCCTGTTTATTAAAACTTTTAGGCCGCTCCTGCGCCCATAGTCGACAGATCGAATGGGTTTCGGGGTTGGCTGATTCCTGAACGTCATCGGAAAAATGTACGACATGTCTGTCAAGGTTGCAAAGTTCGAGGAGGAAGAGAACAACATAGGGGTCGGAGATACTTGCTTGTCGCGGCCCACGAATTCTTCGAGAAGATAGTTAAAGGAGCAACAGAATCCGTAGGAACTGTGCGAGACCACTATCGATTTCGCGCAATCGATTCGTTCGCTGCTCCACCAGCACGCCGCGAAAATATCCTCGCAAGGCTCCACGATCTTCAAGAAGTCTGCGATAGTCCAATGATTCGCCTTCAATAGTTCACCCAGCGCATCCTCCTCGTAGCTTTCCATCGCGTACGGAAACGTAATAAAGTGACCGTATCTGTGCCGAGCACGATCATCAACACCACCATTTTCATCTTGCATTATCTTCTAAAGGCGTTTCATTAAGGAGGTAGACTCGTTTCCAGGATTGCAAAGATGGCGTTTTTCAGAAGTCAAAAACGCTAGATAAACGATCGATCTAGGGCGCCATCGCCCTCAAAAGTCCTATTTTTTCGTTTACGAGGCGTAATTTGCATTATTCGAAAGCATAAAGCTGCGCATGTACAGTCCCTGCTCACTTTATTAGACTCACCTGTATAATTTGATATTTCTATACGATATTGTACTATACGATTTGAACTTTTTTGGGAAGCTAGAGCAATTAGTTTACTAAAGAATGTGAAAAGAAATTTTTTCAAAAATTGCAATTGATCGGAATTGTTGAAAAAATACTAAAAGTTGAATTTTTAACTTTTTTATGTGGGCCTATATTGAAAATTTAAAAAATACGTTTTGTAGATCTGTGTCAATTAAACATATTCTGAAAATTTCGTCAAAATCGGTCGACGTTGCAAGGAGCTACAAACGTTTAAGGATGGTAAAAATGGTAGATTTTCACGATTTATTGCCGAAAAACGTGAAAATCTGCCATTTTTACCATCATTAAATGTTTGTAGCTCGTTGCAACGTCGACCGATTTTGACGAAATTTTCAGAATATGTTCAATTGGCACAGATCTACAAAACGTATTTTTTAAATTTTCAATATAGGCCCACGTAAAAAAGTTAAAAATTCAACTTTTAGTATTTTTTCAACAATTCCGATCAATTGCAATTTTTGAAAAAATTTCTTTTCACATTCTTTAGTAAACTAATTGCTCTAGCTTCCCAAAAAAGTTCAAATCGTATAGTACAATATCGTATAGAAATATCATAATTATACAGGTGAGTCTAATAAAGTGAGCAGGGACTGTAGCTACAGGGTTGGAAAGAAAGTGATTTCGGTATTTTGAGGTGAAATAAACATTTCTTTAAGCAATGAACTTTAATCGACAGAATATTTTCCATTTTATCCAATGATCGTCATCTTTCTAGTAGCTTAACAAAGTTATTGATTATTTTCATAAAGGTGCGACAGCTACATGCCGAATAACAAAATTGGGTGTCATTTCATCTTAAAATACCGAAACTACTGTCAAAATATCTATATATAATAAGCAAAATATCTTCGCCCGGCATGAGCTGGCCAATTCATGTTGCAACTTATCGTTAATGTTGTAATGGCGAAGATATTTTGCTTTCTGGTTCGGGAAAAAACGTTGCAAACTTCAAAGGGTGACTTCTCAAGATAAAAGTCTGCTCTATCGTGTGGTATAGTTCGATTTTCCGCTGAAACCTTATGTTTTGAGATGAATTCAAGAATTCCCTCAAAAGGTGGTGCAAAAGTGGTGTCTCTCCGTCTTTAATGATTGTTTAAACATATTTAAACATTCATAATGTATTAGTATTGGATACCACTGTATTCGGGAAAGTCTACAGAATCTTTTGCTGCAAAGAACAATTCAATATCTTTTATAATAACATCACAATATTTGTTTAAAGTTGAAAAATATTCTTCTTTTTCAAAGTCATGTTTCTCAAAATCTGTCCGTCTAGGACAGGGGTCGGCAACCTTTTGAGTCGGAAGAGTCAAAAATTACAATTTACAAAATTTCAAAGTTTTTAAAGAGCCACAACATTTTTTCTTGCCAACAATAAATAGTACTCGCATAAATAACATTTTTTGATAAAAAAAAACTAATCTATTTATTCAAGAAAAAACATCCAAAGAGCCGCATGTGGCTCGCGAGCCGCAGGTTGCCGACCCCTGGGCTAGGAGAACAATTAAGGGCAGATTGGGAATCGGCGCATAAAATTCTATAAGAACCACCATCGCAATGTAATTGTGAAACAATTTTGGTGTTGGACAGTGTTATTAAACCATACTTTAACTTACTTTCGCCCCGCCAAATTTTGTATATTTAGTATAGAAAGATCAATATCTTGATAAATCTCCAAATCACTGTGATAATCGTGATAGATTTTCTTTCCAACATTACCATTAAAAATGTAATCAACTTGTTTATTTTTACAAGTGAATAAATATTCCTGTTATCGTGATTTCATTACATTACAACTTTTTACGTTTATGAGGCGTAATTTTGCATTATTCGGCAGCCTGTGGCTATGAATATAGGTCTATTGAGGGCGATCGCGGCGTAGATTGATCTTTTATCTTTGCATTATCGAGGAACGAGAAGGCGCATCCTGCACCCTTGCAATCCTGGAAAAACGAGTCTGCCCCCTTAATTTTCAAAGCGAGGACCGAGTCCATTGATTCTGTACATACTTCAGAAGATACATCACAGCCTCCATGGACATGTTCGCGGGTATGTTCATGCCGTCGAGGACCTTCAGCTGTCTGTCTAAAGGGATCGGCGACAACGGGCACAGCGTAACCGCCGGGAACGGCGCCTCGAATATCGGGTTATCAAACGATTTAATGAACGTGTTGGTCGGGTTCTCGTTGTAACGATTCAGAAACTGTATCACCATAACGGTGGAACCTGAAACGAATACGCTCGCTTATTCGTTAACCTCGAAAACCGTGGAGTTCGCGGATTAATCGTCGCGTACACGCGAATCCGGCGAGCATGGTGAAGGTCCATAGGATCTTCCCGAAAACTCCGACTTTCACGTCCGTTTTCCCGAAGTATTGCAGACCGTGGATGGAGGTGCTCTCCAAGAAATCGTTCAGGATGTCCCTGTTCGTGGGAATTTTCTCCACATTCTTCAAGGAATCGGTTTCCTTCGCGGGCTCGATGTCGATGACGTTCACCGTCGTGCCGATTCGTCGTTTAAAATCGCCCTTGATGTTATGGACGAACCGATGATTTTTACTGGAGAATTTTCTCGGCATCTTTGCACCTCGGGGACCGCCCTTTACATCGCCAGCATCCGGTCTCTGGCGATGTTCCCGGCGATCGAACCTTCCGAGTTGTTGATCGCCAGTCAACTGACTTCCTTCGGCGTAGAAAGTTGCGTTCTGCCGGGAACTCGACGGCGTCGCGTGTCCGGTTTTCGGTATCAATAATTCACGGGCTTTTTGAAAATTAATCACAGAGTTGCCTCGCACGTCCACGGTCAGATCTTATCCGTCCGTTATCGGCTTTGTAAGCAGGAAGAGGAACATCGATTCTCCGGCGCGCACAGTGATTCACTGTCGACGAATCGCGATACGGAACGTCAGGCTTGACATTGGAAAAAAGTGCACGGTTTAATTAATTAACAATCTGTATCACATGTACACGTTTGTAACAATACTAGACACGCGTGTCTTACAAAATTATATTATATGTATATATATATATATATATATAGATCTGTTAACACTCTTTGTGTCCCGTAGACATTAGAAAGAAACATTACGTATCAAACGTCTCCATCGAGATAGAACCCTGTTCTGTCCTTCGGTCCGTCACGCTCCTGTTCTCGATTTTTATTTACAGTATCTCGTCTCAACAATTAGAAAGAAAAACAACCGAGGCGCCTACGCTACGCGTCGCGTACAAATAAATAACGCAGAACGAAATAGAAAAAGGACTATGTACAGAGTAGAACGTAGAACCGACGCGCGACCGCCATTTTGTACAGACGCCGTTGACGCGATCTATGTAGACGGTCCTGTGTACGATCCGCAGTATTTTCAACAGATAGTCCGTGTCGGAAACAAATATTTCTAACGATTCATCAGAAGTCTTGAAACAGTGCTAGTTGCTCCGGTGGCAATGGAGGCTGTGATCGCCAATCGGTTTCTGGGTAGTCGTCGAAACAGCTTGGATCGCCCGGAGCCTTTATTCGGGGTCTTATCGGTGGGTTCAAGGCCCTCTGAGTTACCTGTTGACATTAACAACGCGAATTACAATAGTGTACTTCACCGGAAATGAAATGGAATTTTAAGCTTTCTGCCAAAAGTAGATATTTGTATTTGTGGACATCGTTCTCCACTTTGTAGATGTTAGAAGGTACTATTTTCACGTAACATCAGTCGACTGCAGATTTTTATGGAAAATAAAACTTTTATACATCAACTGCAGTCTGCAGGTGTTGTATTTCAATTATACATTGTAGTTCAATTATATTTTATTTCAATTATATTGTATTTCAATTACACATCTGATTAAAATACTTAGTAATTGAATTACAATGTAATTGAACGGCACGGGAACAGGGACGAAGTCCTACGGCCTACGGCAACGATGGAGTGTAAGAGTGGGGGAAGAATTTAAGCGGGCAAGGTGCCGCGTATGACTCGCGAGCTACAAGTTGGAATTCCCTGATCTAGCACATTACCAGCTCAGGTGAATAAAATTTGAAATATGTACAGTGGATGTACACAAAGTATTTGTACACCTTTTAGAATAAAACTCGAGCTGTACAGTACAATTTTGAGAGAAAGTGATTCGTCTTTAAAAGTTGTACGAATACTTTGTACGCGCACTGTAGACATACGGATAAGATACTCTAATCGAGAAGCACTCAGCTAAGCAAACAGAAATTAAATAGTCTATACAATAAAGCTGATAAATTACCAGTGGCCACTCGACCAGCTTGAACCACCGGTGCCTCTTCACGTCGTCAGCACCCTGCCTCATGTTACCCAGCCTCTTGGTCCTGTCTGCGACGAGGAGCTTCTTAATTAGGTCCTTGGCTATGGGGTCCATATGTTTCGGCCACTCTATCCTGCCGCTCAGTATTTTCTCATAGATGCCGAAGGGATTATCATCGAAAAATGGCGGGAACCCAGCCAGCATCTCGTAGATAAGGACTCCTAGAGCCCACCAATCCACAGCCTTATTGTGTCCCTTGCTCTGAATGATCTCCGGCGCCAAATATTCGGGCGTTCCGCAAAGCGTCCACGTTCTGCGAACACGACGGTGTTTTAGACGTTAGAACAATCATCCTTTTCACTATAATACAATCGACGTCCATTCTACACGATTGAATCTGTGGTTGTCAGGAAGAGAATGCTTTGACATAGGACATCGGATAAATTGCATTATTTTCTTTTGAGCCTTTCGAATTTATTTTCATGGCTTTTCTTCTGGTGAAGACGTAAATCTTATACTATAAAGCTCAATTAATGCGTAAACTCAAATGTTTTGAAAGTGTGACATGCGGCGTGTTTCCTGGCAATCACAGAAATTCTCGTGCGGGGAGTAACGATAAAACCATACGTACGGACGCGAACAGATACGATCGGGTCCGCGGCATTATTATTTCAAGTACGAGCAGTGTGCTTGTCGGCACGATTTACAGGGTGTATAAAAAGTAATGGTTATCCGTCCTATGGGTGAATCTACATCTCTGGATCGGTGGAGATTTGTAAAGAAGCCCCGAGACGATCAATAATATTGTCGATGTAGGTTGACAAGATATTGAAGCTCCCGAATTAATAATCAATTGATTAATTGACAATGCACCGTCCCATTAACAAACGCAACATTTCTCCACCTATACTGGACTCCTAATAAGAATGTACTTGTACTGCGCAAGTCGTTGCGCATCAGCCATACAATTGATGGCGCCAGCCAATGATCGCGTGGTCGGCGAAGTACGAGTGGGGGATTAGCCAATGAACGAGTTCCGGTAGAGTCAGATGCGCGGTAGAGTCTTAATTTGTCGGCTAGTAAGTACATTCTTATTTGGAATCAAGTATAAATCTACCCGCGGTGTAAATATTATAGAGGTGTTCGGACTTCCCTCAGAAAAGTGTGATAGATAGAGGTTATTTCTCTGGTCGCCGCCAGATGGCATATTGGACAGGTTCAAGCTTTCATATATTTAGCACTCAGCAATCATACCACGGTGTATTATTGTTTGGCACATATACCTTAGCATGGACTACATGGACACGCTGCTACACGCAATCTCATTCACACACGTACATTAAAGCTTGAACCTGCCTCGTATGCCATCTAGCGACGAACTAACCTCTATTCATCACAAAACTGCACGAAACGTCAACCTTACAGATGTGCTTAGTCGTAACACCTCTATTAACAATTCATGAAAAATCGAGATGACAACCACAGTATTATTTTCACCGTGGTCGGAGTAACTTTTTCCCGTTCGCTGTCACGATTTCGGAAAGTGTGTTGTGCAATGTTCAGTGATTGTATAGAAGTGTGGTATTTTGTGCTTCATCGTTAACAAGATGTAGTCGCGGAAATGGCAGTGTCCACTTGATCCGACGGAGGAACAGAAGATTCTGCAAAATTTGTAAGTACCTATCCTTGACATTAATAGTTTGTAGCCCAGGATTAATATTCTTATGTATAAAAATGGATATAAGGTATTCTTTCATATTTTGCAATACTTTATATTTATGATCCGAATGGGCAGGGAGACGATCACTTGGTATGGGCCTAGCCGATCATGTTCTGTCTCATCGACACGGTCGTGTGGACTGTAGTAATAGGCTTTTGTCCATATATATATAATTCTAAACAATCAAATTATGCAAGAACTTTAACAGCTTATATCTCAATTGTTGTGACATGTGGCTCCTTTCAAACTTCTTCTTTTCTCGATGAGTAGAAGGTATTGATGTAGAAACTTTAACAACAATTTTCTTTGTTATAAAACAATTTTAGGGCAAATTTCTCTTACAAATGTCCACCGACCCGGAGGTTCACCCCTAGGACGGATGACCATTACTTATTATACACCCTGTACATTCCGTGTTGAATGTCAAGGTGAATGGTAACCGAGTCAAGAAAATATGTATTGGCCTGTTTACATCGATCCTGTTATCGCTTTAACGCGTACATCGGTCGCGTCGCGATAGTACGAACAATGGTAATTTCTCTCCGCGGTACGGCGAGATCGGTAGATAACGGCGTTGTCTATTATTAAGGGGATAAACTCGTTTCCAGGAGTGCGTGGGTGCTTCTCATTTCTCGATAATGCATGTATTGGTGTTCTTCAGTAGCGAAAAGAGCTAGGTAAAAGATTTAGACTTCTGTGTCTCCCTTAAAAGTCCTACTTTTACGTTTACGAGGTGTGATTTGTAGAATCTGAATTTGTAGGATTCCCGAAAATGTTCGGGTTTCCCGTGAATTTTTTCGGGATCTCTGGTACTGTACGGAATCTTTTATCATTGTTTTTTAATCTTTATCTATGCTACAAAAGTCTTCTATATAATTTCATTTTCCGAAATATAGTAAAAACGAAATTATATAGAATTATATAATTCTATATAATTAATTATATAGAATAATATATATAATACATATATATATAATATAATATATATATATAATATATATAATATATATATATATATATATATATAGAATTATAGAATTAATAATTATATAGAAGACGTTTTATATAGAATATAGAATATTTATACAGGGTGAGTCCGAAGAAACAGAACACCTAAATATCTCCGTTAATTTTCGTTGTACAAAAAAACTTCTTAGGACAAAGTTACACTGTTTGAAGGGCCACATGTAACGGTGTAAGGGAAAAAATTTTCGAGGTCATTTTTTTATGTGATTTCAAGGTCACCGATATTTTTTTAAATGGAATGAGGTATTTTTTAATACATCAATCGATGCAACTGGACATTCGTTATAAAAACGTATTAACCTATGTATGTCGAAAAGTTACTACTTCAGGAGATATTTCAATTTAAATAACTCTAAAACATCATTACTGTCTTACTAAGACGTTACACAAATGAGTAAACGCTAACATCAATATCAACTCTTACTCTGCATTTTCAACTTCAATTTTTCAATCTCAACTTTAATTTCAACTTCAACTTCAACTCTTCCATTTCAACTTTAACTTCAATTTATATTTTTCCATTTCAACTTCAATTTCTACTCTCCTATTTCAACTTCAATTTTTCAATTTCATTTTATTAATATCAACTTCAATTTCAATATCAACCCTTCAACTTCAATTTCAACGTCAATTTTTCACTTTCAACTTCAACTCTTCCATTTCAACTTTAACTTCAATTTCTATTTTTCCATTTCAACTTCAATTTTTACTCTCGCATTTCAACTTGAATTTTTCAATTTCATTTCATTAATATCAACTTCAATTTCAATATCAACCTTCAACTTCAATTTCAACGTCAATTTTTCAATTTCGCTTTAATTTCAACTTCAACTTCAACTCTTCCATTTCAACTTTAACTTCAATTTCTATTTTTCCATTTCAACTTCAATTTCTACTCTCCCATTTCAACTTGAATTTTTCAATTTCATTTCATTAATATCAACTTCAATTTCAATATCAACCCTTCAACTTCAATTTCAACGTCAATTTTTCAATTTCGCTTTAATTTCAACTTCAACTTTAACTTCAATTTCTATTTTTCCACTTCAACTTCAATTTTTACTCTCGCATTTCAACTTCAATTTTTCAATTTCATTTCATTAATATCAACTTCAATTTCAATATCAACCCTTCAACTTCAATTTCAACGTCAATTTTTCAATTTCAATTTCCACTCTTCAATTTACACGAGCAAGTAAACGCTAACGTCGTAGTACGACAGTAATGGTGTTTTAGAGTGATTTAAATTGAAATATCTCCTGAACTACTAACTTTTCAACATACATGAGTTAGTACTTTTTTATAACGAATGTCCCGTTGCATCGATTGATGCATTAAAAAATACCTCATTCTATTTAAAAAAATATCAATGACCTCGAAATCTTCTAAAAAAATGACCTTGAAAATTTGTTCCCTTACATCGTTACATGTGGCCCTTCAAACAGTGTAACTTTGTCCTAAGTCTTTTTGTACAACGAAAAGTAACGGAGATATCTAGGTGTTCTGTTTCTCCGGACTCACCCTGTATAGATATTTATATAGAAGACTCTTGTAGCATAGATGACGACTAGAAAACAAAATTAATAGATTCCGTACAGTATCAGAGATCCCGAAAAAATTCCCGAGAACTGTCGCAGCTTTATTAAAACAGCTACACGCCTTTATGTTTCCGAATAATGCAACTTACGCTGTCGAATAATGCAAATTACGCCTCGTAAACGTAAAAGTAGGACTTTTGAGACCTAGATTGATCTTTTATCTAGCGCTTTTCACTACTGAAAAACACCATCTTTGGAAGGTGCCTCCGAGAGAACGCGTTCTACCTGTCGGTGAGCTTCTTGGAGAAGCCGAAGTCGGTGATTTTTAGGTGGCCTTGGCTGTCGAGGAGGAGGTTCTCGGGCTTCAGATCCCGGTAAACGATGTGTTTGCTGTGAAGGTATTCCAAGGCGCAGACGATCTCCGCGGCATAGAAGCAGCTGGTGGGCCCAGAAAATCTACCAGCTGCCCTCAGGTAGGAGAAAAGCTCGCCTCCGGCTACGAATTCCAGCAGCATGTACACTCTCGCTTCGTCCCTTCCGCTCCACAGCCTGAAAATGATCGAACGTTCGTTGAATTCGTCCGGGGATTTGTCCGAACAATTTTTCGAATCGATTCAGCTTCGAAGGAAACGTCGACGTCGACGGTTTCTCTACGACAGCTGCTGATCGGATGGCAAACGACGCAAATCGTTCGCAAGTGGATCGGCAAGTATCACTCTCGTCGGTTTTAGTTACGCTTTCTTTTCCACAATTTCTTCGGTTCGACCGAGAAACGCGGCACTTTCTTAATTAGGCGTGCGTGTGCGGTCGATATACGTTTCCTATCGCGGTGCACGGCGAAATCTCGGCGATTTATCGTCGAGGAATAATTTTCGGAATCAAGGTTTATCGGATCTCCAGTCTGGAGAAAGGAGGATGCAATACTTACATGTTCACGATGAAGGGATGATTTACTTCTTTCAGCACCGTGATCTCGTTGCGCACGTGCTCCACTTGCTTCAGCCTGATCACGTCCACCATCGACAGGATCTTCAGGGCCAATGGCGTCCCTTGGTGCCTGCACAGGACAACTCTGCCGAAAGTTCCGGTCCCTGGAAAGGTATCGTATTTGTCAGTTTTATTATTTCGATGAGTTTATTTTAAGTGAACCGAACTAATATTCGGACGTTCTAAAAAAGGCGATCACTTTTTTAATATTGTACTATACGACTTGAACGTTTTTGGGAAGCTAGAGCAATTAGTTTAATACAGGATGCGAAAAGAAACTTTTTCAAAAATTGCAATTGACCGGAATTATCTGCGAAACGTATTTCTTAAATTTTCAATATAGTCACACATAAAAACGTTGTAAAATACAACTTTTAGTACTTCTTTTACAATTCCGATCAATCGCAATTTTTGACAAAATTTCTTAATACATCCTGTAGTAAACTAATTTGTCGTAGTTTCCCAAAAAAGTTCAAATCGTACAGTACAATATTAAAAAAGGTATCATTAATTCGAGTCACTCACGTCATTTATTTCCTTTAAACCGAGATGACATTCGATTTTGGCTTTGTTAATGTACAGTTATTGGAGAACATGTGGGCATACAACAGATATTTTTCTGCCTTTTCAAGAAACTACAAACTACAAAAACGGTTCTAATCACTGAAATCGTAAAATAAATCGTAGGGCAAGGGGTTAGTAGTTGTTTAATTCTTACGAGGTGGAGATGATTTTCACAATATCATAACACAGTCATGGTTAGATCAATTTTCATCGGTATTTAAACGGTCCGACCTTTTCAAAGCTCATCAATTTTAATCAAATGGATCTAGATCCTACTTTGCTACACGAGGCAACATTAATAATCGGTGCACTAGCTTCTACACTGGCAAAATACCTGGAAATAATTAACATTATGCACGATAAACGGCATGATATTGCAATTTATGCAGCTATTTTCCTGTTCTCACTGTATCGCGACTATTATATCATTTTGATCACAGATTGTTCAATTTATTGAGCATAGACCTCGAGAAATCATATTTCCCTTCATTTTATGGATTGCATAACGAAAACCTGTTGTGAACTTGATTATTCAATATGCGAACCGAAAAATTATCGTATAATTATTCGAAACAGGTTTAATACTATCGAATTATTAAATGTGCACGATGTAAAAACGACTGCATAGAACGAACATGATCTGATCTGAAAGAAACGTCTTGAATGAAAATTCCTTCGAGTCCAAAGGGCGAATAAAGTGTCGGAGCGTTTCCGGGTTTTTCGAGACAGCCTTAATATTAATAAATTTATTAAATGTGCACGATGTAAGAAAGACTACATAGAATAAACATGACGTGGGTTGGAAAAAACGTCTTGATTTTCGAATTAAAATTCCTTCGAGTTCAAAGGGTAACCAAAGTGTCGGAGCGTTTCCGGGTTTTCCGAGACAGCCTTAATCTTAATAAATTTATTAAATGTGCACGATGTAAGAAAGACTACATAGAATGAACATGATGTGGGTTGAAAAAAAGTCTTGATTTTCGAATTAAAATTCCTTCGAGTCCAAAGGGCGAACAAAGTGTCGGAGCGTTTCCTGGTTTTTCGAAACAGCCTTAATATTAATAAATTTATGAAATGTGCACGATGTAAGAAAGATTACATAGAATAAACATGATGTGGGTTGAAAAAAGTCTTGATTTTCGAATTGAAATTCCTTCGAGTCCAAAGGGTAACCAAAGTTGTCGCAGCGTTTCCGGGTTTTCCGAGACAGCCTTAATCTTAATAAATTTATTAAATGTGCACGATGTAAGAAAGATTACATAGAATGAACATGATGTGGGTTGAAAAAAGTCTTGATTTTCGAATTGAAATTCCTTCGAGTCCAAAGGGTAACCAAAGTGTCGCAGCGTTTCCGGGTTTTCCGAGACAGCCTTAATATTAATAAATTTATGAAATGTGCACGATGTAAGAAAGACTACATAGAATAAACATGACGTGGGTTGGAAAAAACGTCTTAATTTTCGAATTAAAACTCCTTCGAGTCCAAAGGGTGAACAAAGTGTCGCAGCGTTTCCGGGCTTTCCGAGACAGCCTTAATCTTAATAAATTTATTAAATGTGCACGATGTAAGAAAGACTACATAGAATAAACATGACGTGGGTTGGAAAAAACGTCTTGATTTTCGAATTAAAATTCCTTCGAGTCCAAAGGGTGAACAAAGTGTCCCAGCGTTTCCGGGTTTTTCGAGACAGCCTTAATCTTAATAAATTTAGTAAATGTGCACGATGTAAGAAAGATTACATAGAATGAACATGATGTGGGTTGAAAAAAGTCTTGATTTTCGAATTGAAATTCCTTCGAGTCCAAAGGGCGAACAAAGTGTCGGAGCGTTTCCGGGTTTTTCGAAACAGCCTTAATATTAATAAATTTATGAAATGTGCACGACGTAAGAAAGACTACATAGAATAAACATGATGTAGGTTGAAAAAAGTCTTGATTTTCGAATTGAAATTCCTTGGAGTCCAAAGGGCGAACAAAGTGTCGCAGCGGTTCCGGGTTTTTCGAGACAGCCTTAATATTAATAAATTTATTAAATGTGCACGATGTAAGAAAGGCTACATAGAATGAACATGATGTGGGTTGAAAAAAGTCTTGATTTTCGAATTGAAATTCCTTGGAGTCCAAAGGGCGAACAAAGTGTCGGAGCGTTTCCGTGTTTTCCGAAACAGGGGCGCGCGCCCGGCTTCAAAGAAGTAGAGTGTATCGGGTAGTTAATTTAATCGAGAGCGAGCCGATTAACCGGCTCGTATCCAAGACTTCCGATCACGCAATGATCGGCGTCTCGTTCGGAGTCAAGTGCAAATTGTTCCGGCGTGACGCGTCCCGAGGAAAGGGGTTACACGCGTGTCGCAGATCCCTCGGCGCGATCGTTAATTACCGACGCTCTCTCTAGCTAGCGTGCAATCTGTCCGGTCTGTTTAATGCACTTTTCCCACGAAATGCAGGTGACTGTGGGGCCCGGGGTCTCTGCTCGTCGTACCGCGACCAATTAAGAGGGGTCCGCTTGTAGTTCGCGTTCGGCGCCGCACCGCGCCGCCCGAATTAGGCCCGCTCGTATTCGTTTATCTAACGCCGTGCGGTACCGGAAGTACGGACTGAAATACCATGGATTCAATTAGGCAATGCACATTTGTTTGAACCGAAGTTGCGTCAAGTGATATACGTTAAGTAAACGATCAAATACCTCATTATGATTATTTCTAATGTGTTTTATATATGAGAATACACTATTCCTTCAAACTAGTGGGTTACCAATTCATTTCAACGAAAAAATGATTTCATAAAGTTGTGTTCACAAAAATCGATTTCTTGCAAAATCCTGAGGTCGTAGACAAATTTTAAAACCAGATTTGAAATCAGTGTGAAAAAATCTACGAGAAATGATGTGTCGCATGTTAAAAAAAAATTCTTTCCGCGCGTGGTATTGAAAAAACCACAATTTTCTTGAAATTGTGCAAGTTTAACGAATTTTCTCAAGGTTAAAAAAGCGTCCGTACCACAATCTCCATAATTATTCCATATTCTGCAAAGTTTCAGCTTTCATTTAAAAAAATTTCATCGCTCTATCTCATTTCTATCGAAAGTTCTTTGATTTTCGCACGTCCATGTTGCCTTCAATATTTACCGCAGTTCCCCAAAGAAACGACCGAAATGCCCGAAATAAATGGCGATCCATTACTAGATATCGAACATTTTATAGAAGAAATAAATGAATATCCACGTATCTTGCGATTCTCTCTCTTACGCTTTCCAACAGCTCGTCGAATGACTAAACACTCATTCGAAAATAATTGAAGACCTTTCAGGGTTTTCTCTTAAATCGGCAAAGGATGTAACAAATCTGGCTCGCGTAAATCTCTTCTTTGTTTGCAACAATAGTATTTATATACAAAATGGACAAATGTTCTATGCTTTTTTGGTACACCTCCATCTCCGATGGTAGCAGAAAACGCAGTGGAAATCGCAGTCGTCGCACGTTAAATAAACGCAAGTGGACGCGTTTCAGCTGAACCGGAATTCCGTTGCGTTAGTAGCGGGCCTTAACCGGCAAATTGGCCCTGACGTCGCGTTTTATCAGGGACGTGACATCGTCCTCCTTCTCCGTATCTCTCTGCCACACACACACGCATACCGGCATTATGATTCCCGGCAGAAATTGGCAACGGCCGAATCGGGAGGGAAATCGCGCGAGAGCGAGCGTGGCCAACGCCGCTCGACGCTTCCCAGACGATCGGGGAACAGGTGTCAATGATAAAACCGACGAGGAGCCGTTTCCGGGCTGAAATCGTTTTTAAACCGTTCCACCGGCCGGCCGAAATTTGCGTAATTGCTGCAACCGACTTCGTTTACAAGCCCCTCAAGGTCCCAGACGTCGTCGGTCTTCTCGCCGCGTCTTCGTCTGGAAGCCACGATCTCTCCCCTGTTAACGGCACCGGTATCGTTAAACTGTCAAGATACGACCATTCTTTCGAAACCCTGGAGGAAGCAGTAACTTCGCCAAATCTTCCGGCCACTTTTTAATTGGCCGTAATTGGCCGATTGTCAGCGCTGCCGCCACTGTTTCCGATCGACTAAGCGACTCTTTCGTACAGATTGACCCAAAAAACAGATCTCCGATCACGATTTTAATTGGACACCGATAATTACAAACTGAAACAACACACGTGGATACGGTTTGGTCAATTTTTACAGAATTTTTTGGAAACGTTCCAACATGTGGCCTCTGGCAGTCTGTGAAACGGGATTTGAAAGTTGATCTTGTTCCATCTGTCTTCGATTTTACCTTCCCAAAGGAAGGATTGACAAATTGAGTTCACGACAATAATCAGCTTCGTTCTCTCTCCCAACTTATTTCACAATTTATGGATAGACCGTGGAGCGATTAACTTCAACAATTGATTAAATCATCCGATTTTTCGACGATTTCTTCATTTAATCAATGATTGACGATTAACTTCATCAATCGATTGAATCAATCGCCGATTTTTCGACGATTTCTTCATTTAATCAACGATTGACGATTGAATCAATCGCCGATTTTTCGACGATTTCTTCATTTAATCAACGATTGACGATTAACTTCATCAATCGACTGAATCAATCGCCGATTTTTCGATGATTTCTTTATTTTAATCAACGATTGACGATTAACTTCATCAGTCGACTGAATCAATCGTCGATTTTTCGACGATTTCTTTATTTTAATCAACGATTGACGATTAACTTCATCAATCGACTGAATCAATCGCCGATTTTTCGACGATCTCTTCATTTAATCAACGATTGACGATTAACTTCATCAATCGATTCAATGAATCGTCGATTTTTCGACGATTTCTTTATTTTAATCAACGATTGACGATTAACTTCATAAATCGACTGAATCAATCGCCGATTTTTCGACGATTTCTTCATTTAATCAACGATTGACGATTAACGTCATCAATCGATTGAATCAATCGTCGATTTTTCGACGATTTTTTCATTTAATCAACGATTGACGATTAACTTCATAAATCGACTGAATCAATCGTCGATTTCTTTTTTTTAATCGTACACATTAGTCAACCAATCATGATTAAAATTTTAATCGATTAATGCCCAACTCTGATGAGGACTCGGTTGACTAAGACGACGAGTATCGACACCTGTTCACCCGATATTTCGAGCAACCCCGGTTCGGGGTAATCAACGATTGACAATTAACGTCATCAATCGATTGAATGAATCGTCGATTTTTCGACGATTTCTTCATTTCATCAACGATTGACGATTAACTTCATCAATCGACTGAATCAATCGCCGATTTTTCGTCGATTTCTTCATTTAATCAACGATTGACGATTAACTTCATCAATCGACTGAATCAATCGTCGATTTTTCGACGATTTCTTTATTTTAATCAACGATTGACGATTAACTTCATAAATCGACTGAATCAATCGCCGATTTTTCGACGATTTCTTTATTTTAATCAACGATTGACGATTAACTTCATCAACCGATTGAATCAATCGCCGATTTTTCGACGATTTCTTTATTTTAATCAACGATTGACGATTAACTTCATCAATCGATTGAATGAATCGTCGATTTTTCGACGATTTCTTTATTTTAATCAACGATTGACGATTAACTTCATCAACCGATTGAATCAATCGCCGATTTTTCGACGATTTCTTCATTTAATCAACGATTGACGATTAACTTCATCAATCGATTGATTCATTCGTCGATTTCTTTTGTTTAATCGTACACATTAATCAACCAATCATGATTAAAATTTTAATCGATTAATGCCCAACTCTGACGAGGACTCGGTCGACTAAGACAAAAAGTATCGACACCTGTTCACCCGATATTTCGAGCAACCCCGGTTCGGGGTAATCAACGATTGACAATTAACGTCATCAATCGATTGAATGAATCGCCGATTTTTCGTCGATTTCTTCATTTAATCAACGATTGACGATTAACTTCATCAATCGACTGAATCAATCGCCGATTTTTCGTCGATTTCTTCATTTAATCAACGATTGACGATTAACTTCATCAATCGACTGAATCAATCGTCGATTTTTCGACGATTTCTTTATTTTAATCAACGATTGACGATTAACTTCATAAATCGACTGAATCAATCGCCGATTTTTCGTCGATCTCTTCATTTAATCAACGATTGACGATTAACTTCATCAATCGATTGAATGAATCGTCGATTTTTCGACGATTTCTTTATTTTAATCAACGATTGACGATTAACTTCATGAACCGATTGAATCAATCGCCGATTTTTCGTCGATTTCTTCATTTAATCAACGATTGACGATTAACTTCATCAATCGACTGAATCAATCGCCGATTTTTCGTCGATTTCTTCATTTAATCAACGATTGACGATTAACTTCATCAATCGACTGAATCAATCGTCGATTTTTCGACGATTTCTTTATTTTAATCAACGATTGACGATTAACTTCATAAATCGACTGAATCAATCGCCGATTTTTCGTCGATCTCTTCATTTAATCAACGATTGACGATTAACTTCATCAATCGATTGAATGAATCGTCGATTTTTCGACGATTTCTTTATTTTAATCAACGATTGACGATTAACTTCATGAACCGATTGAATCAATCGCCGATTTCTTCATTTAATCAACGATTGACGATTAACTTCATCAATCGATTGATTCATTCGTCGATTTCTTTTGTTTAATCGTACACATTAATCAACCAATCATGATTAAAATTTTAATCGATTAATGCCCAACTCTGACGAGGACTCGGTCGACTAAGACAAAGAGTATCGGCACCTGTTCACCCGATATTTCGAGCAACCCCGTTCGTTCATCCCTTCGCCGAGGTTCCTCCTGCTCGAATGTCGCCAGCCGCTTCCTGCCCGATCGTTCGACTTTTTCTTTACGGGCGGACACACGAGAGGATGTTGGTGCGCATCCAAAACTTGTTTTACGTCTCGAGGAAGCTGGCAGAGCGCATCTGTCCTGATCGATCTTCGCCGCCGTGCTGTTTTACGATTGGATCCAAGCTAAGCGAGCCCGGAGTAAACGGAGCGATAAAGGACCAACGTTCGCCGGCGAAGATTTATTTCTGCGTCCGTGTTCTCGAGATCGCCGATTATTCGCGGATTAACGGGAGAACTGACTGTGTGTCCGGAGCTGAGGAAATCCGAATGCTCTCGAAAACATATCGTGGAGACCCGTTAATAATTTTGTATCGGTGGCTCTGGCTCCTCGCGGTTTCTCTGTCGCATTGATTTCACTCGCGCTCTGATCGGTGCCGCTTCATATAAATAATTATTTCGCAAGACGCCTCGGAATGTTTGAAAAACCACCAACGGAACACCTGCAGTTTACTGATCGAGAGTCTCGTGTAACTCTGACTTAACGAGCAGTTAAATATACACTCGGTGGCCTCTCACTCTCCAGTGGCCCACTTCCCCGCTTCGAGGGTAGTTCGCCTCTCGGCTCGTCTCTGACATTTTCCTCGAGAGCGAGAAGATTACGCCGTGGGAAACATTCATTCCACCGAATTAACGCCTCTCCCGGGAACTGCCGAGTCTTCTTCCATCTTTCGCGAGTTCGCGACCGAATTTCATTTCCCGTGATTGCGAGCGGCGCGCAGTGGGCCGACGCGGTAGCTGTTCACGCCTATTTCACCATTATTTCAAAACTTGAAGACCACAGTAAATAGGTCGTTGGATTCGTCTTGGCGTCAGCTATAATGTTATTAAATAAAAAATGTATAGTGATAAATGAATAATCAAGGTGACCACAATTATTTATTAAGAGAAAAAGAATTCTTGAAATTTTTTGTATGCAGATTTGTAGAAGACTGTGTACTGGTTACTTTTTGTAGGAAACATTTTTTTGTCACACCACCGGAAATGTCCGAAAAATCGTGCGAATAATGAATAATAATTGAAAACTGGCTAATTAGGCATTCAAACAAGAGTAATCCATAACACTGTCCAACAAATTTCAACTTTTTTTTTGTATTTCGATTCCCACTATGCGATTCTTGTAGAGTTTTTCGCGCTGATTCCGAATCTGGCCTTAATTTTTTTCCTATACGTACAGTTTTTGAGAAAATGGAGTTTAAAAAAGAGACATATTTTTCAACTTTGAACAAATATTGTGATGTTATTATAAAAGATATTAAATTGTTCTTTACAGCAAAAGATTCCTTAGAGTTTCCCGAATACAGTGATATATAATATTAATGCATTATCATTGTTTAAACATGTTTAAACAATCATTAAAGACGAAGAGACACCACTTTCGCACCAATTTTTGACGATATTTTTGAATTTATCTAAAAAAATAAGGGTCCAGCGGAAAATCGAACTATGCCACGCGATAGAGCAGACTTTTATCTTGAGAAACCCTCCCTTGAAGTTTTTGCGATACCGACGTTTTTACTGAACCAGAAGGCAAAATATCTTCGCCCGACATGAGTTGCCGCCAGTGGCGCTCGGGACGAGATACGGCGCAGCGACGGGATACGGAGCGGCGTACGACCGTTGTAGTGGTGAGCGCCACTGGCGGCAACTCATGTCGGGCGAAGGATTTTGCTTTCTGGTTCAGTAAAAACGTCGGTATCGCAAAAACTTCAAGGGAGGGTTTCTCAAGATAAAAGTCTGCTCTATCGCGTGGCATAGTTCGATTTTCCGCTGGACCCTTATTTTTTTAGATAAATTCAAAAATATCGTCAAAAATTGGTGCGAAAGTGGTGTCTCTCCGTCTTTAATGATTGATTAAACATGTTTAAACAATGATAATGCATTAATATTATATATCACTGTATTCGGGAAACTCTAAGGAATCTTTTGCTGTAAAGAACAATTTAATATCTTTTATAATAACATCACAATATTTGTTCAAAGTTGAAAAATATGTCTTTTTTTTAAACTCCATTTTCTCAAAAACTGTACGTATAGGAAAAAAATTAAGGCCAGATTCGGAATCAGCGCGAAAAACTCTACAAGAATCGCATAGTGGGAATCGAAATACTTTTTGGCTGTTGGACAGTGTAATTATCGAATGAACGAAGTTTATTAGATTTAATGAAATAACAAAAATGTGTTGTTACTGTCTTATTTAAAGAATCACACAAATTCAAACAAGATTAAGTGTTATATTTTACAAAGTTACTGACTATATTCGATTGAACAAAATTGAATAAACAGAAATCTATACTATAATTCCTCTTAACCAAGGTAAAATGCAGGTGTTCGATATGGAAAAACTGCTGTGATGCTATACTACGATGCTGTTACTATAATCTCTCAAATACAAATGATTCAACTAAGCCAGCAAGAAGTTCGGATGTTTATCAATGGTCGCGTAATCTAAAAAATTCATAAGATAGGTCTGGGTTTGGTCTTTACTCTCTTAAGAGCTGCTGAGTTGTCATCAATGCGACTCGTGTCACGCGACGCTTTAAACGTTAAACCACTATAATTTCCAAATACGGATGAGAATGGACGAGAACTTTGCAGGATCTTTTAGAGGCGATGTTGCTGAAAATGTTCCACTTTGTTAGAGCATGACTGTGAATGCACTTTTTAACTTATCCCTTGTTTAACGTTTCCCTTGTGAAAAACTTTGACGATTTTCCTTAATTGACTAACAGTAAGTATTTCTTTTTATAACAAATAATGAACAATAATGTTTAGTTCCTGGTGCGTTCTCAACATAGATATACAACCTTCGTATAAAAAAAAATTGAGCGCTTAATCTTCAGTAGGTTTCCCAGGACATCGTTACGAAGAAAAGGAATTTTTTCGGTGATAAATCGTATCTGAAAAAGTTTGATCTTCGAACGCTTATCGTAACGAGACTTTTTAATAACTTTAATTAATATTATCGTTTTCGAATGTAATGGACATTTAAGAAACATTGCGCCTTCGTTAAATCGGACATTCTCATTTGAAAACCATTGAAATTACAATAATTCAAATCGTGGAAATAGTTGGGTGAACGCAACAGCCAAGAACAACGGTGTATCGTTCGATTTTCTTTCGTAGATTCAATCGGATGCTAGTAATTTGAAAAAATTTCTACTCCAATTACACTCGTACAGAGAGTCGGTCCCTTTCGTTCGAGTCTCTAATTAACTTTTCCTTGAAAATCATCGCGACCCATATACGCGTCGCTTGTCAATGCGCCCATCCTCCGCCGAGAAAGTCTCTGAAAAATCGAAATCCCCAGCGAAATTTAATCGACTGTTGTTTATAATGAATCTCGCCGCTCGTGGCTCGTCGATCAAACCGATCTCAACGGTAAAACGAATCGAGATAAGACAAATAAATATCCTCCAAGCTCCGATCGCGAGAAGCTACGACACAGCCTCGAGACAAGTATTACGTGTACAAATTTATTCGCGATTCCCGCAACTGGTCGATTATACTTTTATTCGAAATTCGGACCTTTCTCCAAATGGGGAAAAGCGTAGTCTAAGCGATAGTATATTTCTTCTGCGCTTCTGCATTGTTTCTCTAGTTTAATTGAAAAAAATTTCTAGAAATTTGCTTCGGTTCATCAAGAGCATTCGAGATTGTCGAGAATTATATCGACAAATGCAAGAGTAGCTTTCGAAACGTCCCAACGAACAATTTCCAGTGGCTTGCATAAATCAGCAAAGTAAGCAAGGAAGTCGTGTGTTCGTTGAGCTGGAAAGTTTCCTTATAGAGTTTACTCGGACTTAGCTTCCTTGGATCATCAGCTGTTTCGTTGCTTTCAACGCTGCTTCGTTGAAGGAATAGAAGAAAAACATGGAAGTAAGGCGGAGTAAACATACACTGCTGCGCAAAAAAAATAAGAAGCACCCGGCCATATTTAACAGAAAAGCGTAAAGAATCAAACATGTAACCGATTTCAAGTCTCTAGTATCATCAGGAAGTTAGTTTAAAATCAATTGCAAAATTTTCCACCGAACAAACAGACAAACAAACAAGAAAGCGAGCTAATAAAAACGTGGTAATAAGAACACAGTAAGTTTTGAGAAAGAATTCCGCTGTCTAATTCAGTAGTTTAATTATCAATGATCTAATACTTGAAGTGCAATAAATCAATCATTTTACGATACAATTTCTACATAAATATATTGTTCGTCATTGTATCTTATAATTATACTGCTCCTTTCCTTTGCACAGTAGTGTATACGATAGAAAGCGACTTGCAATTCCGATTGTTTGCAAATATTCCGTCGTCCCACAAGTAATGCAGCTTTCCTTTAATCTTTTTGGAGAGACTCGAGGGAATGATTCCTGATGGATCTCAATAATCACGTAAATTAAAGCTACGCGTCATTTTGACGCGTCCCGTACTTCTGAACAGCTGAAGCAATTTATTTTCAGGAAGGCTGGCTACTGGGTAGCCAAGACTACTTCTGGGACAGCCTACGGTAGACTCCGGGACCGAAAACTTGCTTAAAAAGACGCCTTGTTTATATCGCCGCCTGAATGTAAGAATTAGGTAACTTGAAATTTGGACTTTTTGAGTTATCTACTTCGTATTAAAGAAGAAATCAAGTAGAATTTAATGTAAAAACTTGGCAACCTATCAAATCTACGACATCTAGTGAGCAGTGTTCAAAGTAGATAAAAAATAAACACTGCCACGGAAGATGTACAGGGTGTCGTCCCAGCTAACTTGACCACCTTCAATATCTCTGTTGTTTTTAAAGATACGTCAAATATCTGAACGACAAAGTTGAATGGTAAAATGGGGCTCATACGATACCAAACAAATTTTTGTTTTTATGCAATTGTTTTTAGAGATATGAAGATCACCTTCATTTTTTTAAATGGAATGAGGTATTTTTTAATGCTTCAATCGATACAGCTGGACATTCGTTATGAAAAAGTACTAACCTATGCACGTCGAAAAGTTAGTAGTTCGGGAGGTATTTCTATTTAAATAACTCTAAAACGCCATTACTGTCGTACTAAGACGTTAACGTTTACTTACTACGGTAATGGTGTTTTAGAGTTTTTTAAATTGAAATATCTCCTGAACTACTAACATCTCGACATACATAGATTAGGTTAGGTTAGAGTTAAATAACTCTAAAACACCATTACTGTCGTACTAAGACGTAAACGTTTACTTACTACGGTAATGGTGTTTTAGAGTTTTTTAAATTGAAATATCTCCTGAACTACTAACTTTTCAACATACATGAGTTAGTACTTTTTTATAACGACTGTCCAGCAGCATCGATCGATGTATTAAAAAATACCTCATTCCATTAAAAAAAATGAAGGTGACCTTCATATATCTCTAAAAAAAATTACATAAAAACAAAAATTGTTTTGATATCGTAAGAGCGTCATTTTACCAATGAATTTTATCCTTCAAACATTTGACGTATCTTTAAAAACAACAAAGATATTCAAGGTGGTCAAGTTATTTCAACTTCAATTTCAACGTCAATTTTTCAATTTCAACTTTAATTTCAACTGCAACTTCAACTCTTCCATTTCAACTTTAACTTCAATTTCTATTTTTCCATTTCAACTTCAATTTCTACTCTCCCATTTCAACTTGAATTTTTCAATTTCATTTCATTAATATCAACTTCAATTTCAATATCAACCCTTCAACTTCAATTTCAACGTCAATTTTTCAATTTCAATTTCCACTCTTCAATTTCCACTAGCAAGTAAACGCTAACGTCGTAGTACGACAGTAATAGTGTTTTAGAGTTTTTTAAATTGAAATATCTCCTGAACTACTAACTTTTCGACATACATAGGTTAGTACTTTTTTATAACGAATGTCCAGCTGCATCGATCGATGTATTAAAAAATACCTCATTCCATTAAAAAAAATGAAGGTGACCTTCATATATCTCTAAAAAAAATTACATAAAAACAAAAATTGTTTTGATATCGTAAGAGCGTCATTTTACCAATGAATTTTATCCTTCAAACATTTGACGTATCTTTAAAAACAACAAAGATATTCAAGGTGGTCAAGTTATTTCAACTTCAATTTCAACGTCAATTTTTCAATTTCAACTTTAATTTCAACTGCAACTTCAACTCTTCCATTTCAACTTTAACTTCGATTTCTATTTTTCCATTTCAACTTCAATTTCTACTCTCCCATTTCAACTTCAATTTTTCAATTTCATTTCATTAATATCAACTTCAATTTCAATATCAACTTCAATTTCAATATCAACCCTTCAACTTCAATTTCAACGTCAATTTTTCAATTTCAACTTTAATTTCAACTTCAACTTCAACTCTTCCATTTCAACTTTAACTTCAATTTCTATTTTTCCATTTCAACTTCAATTTCTACTCTCCCATTTCAACTTCAATTTTTCAATTTCATTTCATTAATATCAACTTCAATTTCAATATCAACTCTTCAACTTCAATTTCAACGTCAGTTTTTCAATTTCAATTTCCACTCTTCAATTTACACTAGCAAGTAAACGCTAACGTCGTAGTACGACAGTAATAGTGTTTTAGAGTTTTTTAAATTGAAATATCTCCTGAACCACTAACTTTTCGACATACCTAGGTTAGTAGTTTTTCATAACGAATGTCCAGCTGCATCGATTGATGCATTAAAAAATACCTGATTCCATTTAAAAAATGAAGGTGACCTTGATATATCTCTAAAAAAATTACATAAAAACAAAAATTGTTTTGATATTGTAAGAGCGTCATTTTACCATTCAACTTTATCCTTCAGACATTGGACGTATCTTTAAAAACAACAAAGATATTCAAGGTGGTCAAGTTATTTCAACTTCAATTTCAACGTCAATTTTTCAATTTCAACTTTAATTTCAACTGCAACTTTAACTCTTCAATTTCAACTTTAACTTCAACTTCAACTCTTCCATTTCAACTTTAACTTCAACTTCAACTCTTCCATTTCAACTTTATCTTCAATTTCTATTTTTCCATTTCAACTTCAATTTCTACTCTCCCATTTCAACTTGAATTTTTCAATTTCATTTCATTAATATCAACTTCAATTTCAATGTCAACCCTTCAACTTCAATTTCAACGTCAATTTTTCAATTTCAACTTTAATTTCAACTGCAACTTTAACTCTTCCATTTCAACTTTGACTTCAATTTCTATTTTTCCATTTCAACTTCAATTTCTACTCTCCCATTTCAACTTGAATTTTTCAATTTCATTTCATTAATATCAACTTCAATTTCAATATCAACCCTTCAACTTCAATTTCAACGTCAATTTTTCAATTTCAATTTCCACTCTTCAATTTCCACTAGCAAGTAAACGCTAACGTCGTAGTACGACAGTAATAGTGTTTTCGAGTTATTTAAATTGAAATATCTCCTGAACTACTAACTGTTCGACATACATAGGTTAGTAGTTTTTCATAACGAATGTCCAGCTGCATCGATTGATGCATTAAAAAATACCTCATTCCATTTAAAAAATGAAGGTGACCTTGATATATCTCTAAAAAAATTACATAAAAACAAAAATTGTTTTGATATCGTAAGAGCGTCATTTTACCATTCAACTTTATCCTTCAGACATTGGACGTATCTTTAAAAACAACAAAGATATTCAAGGTGGTTAAGTTAGCTGGGGCACCCTGTAGATACACAGTAATTTTAAGCCTACCGTAATGAATAACAGAGCCGAGAAGAGGCGAAGAAATCAATTTGTGGAGCTAATAGAAAGCCGGGTCATCGAACACGGAAAGAGAGAGAGAGAGAGAGAGAGAGAGATGGAGCGGTTGGTTTCCAGAGAGAGAAAGAGAGTGCTCACCTATGGTCTTGACGATCTCCAGATCGTCGACGTCGTAGCGCGGCGAGTCCTCCTGCGATCCCTCCTCGTCGGACGTGGTGTCTCCCGACATAGTTTACGAAGAGCACTGGCGAAGAGCGAAGTGGACGGGCCGAAGCGCGGAGAAAGTTTCTGATTTATTTCCCTCGGCCCGCCGAGACACGTGGAAAGAAAGGAAGGCCCCGGTTCAACGATCCACTCGCGCGGTATTCTTAGCCCGTGTACCGGCGGGACGACCTCATATCTGGTGCTCGCGACCTTTCCCGACGCGTGTCCCGTTCCGTTCCTCCGTCGGGAGGCCTCGCGGACCCGTTCCGAAACGAGCACCGCCAAGATAGAACCGGAAACGGCCGCGAAAACCCTGGTGACCCCGTCTGTCCGCGAACTGGAACACTCTCCTTCTTCTTCCGGGGTGCGGCGAGAGGCGAGGCAATTCGATTCGATGCGACGATGTGGCAACGACAACAGCGGCAGCGAGGCACCGCACCGGTTGTACACGCTTCGTCGGCGTACCCGACCGCGCTGTCAACGACCCTTCTGCCCGCCGACCGGCGGAAATGTGTGCGTGGATTTCACAAGTGTCATTCGATGCGTGCAGCCGAACCGCGCAACACTTTCCTGCTTTTCCACCGGCGAACCTACACAACGTGCACCGTTTTCACGCAGCGACTGCCGTCGTGTTTGTTGATCCAGATCGGAGCGCACGTGTTGCGCGCTGTAACGTGTCTTCGAGCCAGCATCGGCTGTGCAGCATCGCAGCCGGTCATTCCCGACGGTGATCGCGGAATAGGGAGAGACTCCGCACGCCGTCCTACCTTTTACGGCGCACTTCCTGTTCGCTGCCGCGCGGAAACGTCAGATTCGGAGATCGATCACACCGGCGAGAGAAACAACTGCCGCGAGAAGGAAACGCGACGATCCGAGAGCGATATCACCGTGACACGCAGAACCGTCCGTTCATCTCGTCCCGATCGCGCCCGGTTTCTCCTTCAAGGTTGTCCCGAGATCCTGGATCTGCTCGGAGGATCCTTGGTGACTACTGTCACATGATCCCTCGTGCGGTTAGGTTCGAATGCCAAGCAGAACTAAACTGGTCACCGAGGGGTCTCAAAAGGCTGTCTATCCTTCTCTCGCCCCCTTCTCTCGCCCCCTTGACCCCTCCATCCCTTTTCACCGCGGTTTCACTCCCACCAGATGGTCTCCCGGCAATCTCGTTCTCTCTCCCGGCCACCTCTCGGAGTAGCCGCGTTTTCAGCCGCGCTCTCCTCGCTTCCTCGGTCTCGCGGAGAGAGAACTCTGACCGAGCGTGTAACTCGAGGTCCCCGTCCGCGCCGAGAGCCGCGAGACCGCGGTGATTTATAGCGCGGCGATCGCGGAAGATTCGCGAGTCTCCGGCGATTTAAAAATACAGGGGAACCGAGAGGCGAACGGGACGATTCGTTGTCGTCGCGCCGAGGGACCCGTTAGAAACGGCAGCGCGCGCGTTCGAAGGTTACTCGTGATTCGCCCTCGGCCCCGAATTCGATTTCGTGAATCAGCGAGACGCGATGACGTTGCCCGCAATTTTTACACAGGCCGACGAGTCGGAGGTTGTGGGTGGACTACGCGCCGGGCTTTATTCGATCGGACGGGGGTGGCAGGTCGCGAGACTCTCCGTGGGAGAGACCCGGAGAGAGACACACGTGGCCCTCCACTGCCAACAACAGAAATAGTGATGATTCGCGGAACCCGCGGGAATATTAGATCCCGGCCGTCTCTCGTTCCCGTAAGAATTCCCGCGGGGAACCAGTCGCAGCAGCTCGAGCCACCGGAGCCGCGAAGTGGTCGAGGATCATCGGCAGATCCGTCGAAATTCCAAGTATTTTTGAACCTGGCCTCTGTCCAGATGCACTTCCCTGTCGACGCGCCACCGATGCACACCTATCGCATCACTCCAGCAGCCTCACTCGGCTCCTAGACCTTTGCCGATATGAACCCTCGCCTCTTCGGAGATGTCTCTAGGTCAGGGGTCGGCAACCTTTTGAGTCGGAAGAGTCAAAAATTACAATTTACAAAATTTCAAAGCTTTTAAAGAGCCACTAAATTTTTATTCTTGCCAACAATAAATAGTACTCGCATAAATAAAGTTATTTGATAAAAAAAAATAAGAAAAAACATCCAAAGAGCCGCATGTGGCTCGCGAGCCGCAGGTTGCCGACCCCTGCTCTAGGTCATGGGTGGAGAAGAGTCAGGTCGCAAATATTCTAAGGATATGTTCAGTCAGTCGTAGGACCAAGTAGCCAAGTCCACTCTCGAAATTTCTTTACACGACTGGGTACATGGAACTTTACATCGCTCGAAGATAAATCAATTTTTATTCAATCGAACAACTACTTTAATGTAGAATAAATATTTGCTGGTGTAGTCGACACCTTTCTTTATGCTTGAAACCAGAGGTGGGCATTATTTGGTGAAACAAATATTTCAAATAATATTTAATATTTTAGATTTCATTTTGCTTAAAGAAAATAGTATTTTAAATAAGACATACAATTTCGGGAATATAATATTTCTATTTTAACAATCTGAACCTCAAAATAAAATATTTCTATTTTAACAATTTGGTCCACTAAATAAAATCGGCTCTTCGGAGATATCTCTAGGTCAGGGGTCGGCAACCTTTTGAGTCGGAAGAGTCAAAAATTACAATTTACAAAATTTCAAAGTTTTTAAAGAGCCACAAAATATTTTCTTGCCAACAATAAATAGTACTCGCATAAATAAAGTTATTTGATAAAAAAAAACTAATCTATTTATTCATAAGAAAAAACATCCAAAGAGCCGCTTGTGGCTCGCGAGCCGCAGGTTGCCGACCCCTGCTCTAGGTCATGGGTGGAGAAGAGTCAGGTCGCAAATATTCTAAGGATATGTTCAGTCAGTCGTAGGACCAAGTAGCCAAGTCCACTCTCGAAATTTCTTTACACGACTGGGTACATGGAACTTTACATCGCTCGAAGATAAATCAATTTTTATTCAATCGAACAACTACTTTAATGTAGAATAAATATTTGCTGGTGTGGTCGACACCTTTCTTTATGCTTGAAACCAGAGGTGGGCATTATTTGGTGAAACAAATATTTCAAATAGTATTTAATATTTTAGATTTCATTTTGCTTAAAGAAAATAGTATTTTAAATAAGACATACAATTTCGAAAATAAAATATTTCTATTTTAATAATCTGAACCTCAAAATAAAATATTTCTATTTTAACAATTTGGTCCACTAAATAAAATCGGCTCTTCGGAGATATCTCTAGGTCAGGGGTCGGCAACCTTTTGAGTCGGAAGAGTCAAAAATTACAATTTACAAAATTTCAAAGCTTTTAAAGAGCCACTAAATTTTTATTCTTGCCAACAATAAATAGTACTCGCATAAATAAAGTTATTTGATAAAAAAAAATAAGAAAAAACATCCAAAGAGCCGCTTGTGGCTCGCGAGCCGCAGGTTGCCGACCCCTGCTCTAGGTCATGGGTGGAGAAGAGTCAGGTCGCAAATATTCTAAGGATATGTTCAGTCGGTCGTAGGACCAAGTAGCCAAGTCCACTCTCGTAATTTCTTTACACGACTGGGTACATGGAACTTTACATCGCTCGAAGATAAATCAATTTTTATTCCATCGAACAACTACTTTAATGTAGAATAAATATTTGCTGGTGTAGTCGACGCCTTTCTTTATGCTTGAAACCAGAGGTGGGCATTATTTGGTGAAACAAATATTTCAAATAATATTTAATATTTTAGATTTCATTTTGCTTAAAGAAAATAGTATTTTAAATAAGACATACAATTTCGGAAATATAATATTTCTATTTTAACAATCTGAACCTCAAAATAAAATATTTCTATTTTAACAATTTGGTCCACTAAATGAAATCGGCTCTTCGGAGATGTCTCTAGGTCAGGGGTCGGCAACCTTTTGAGTCGGAAGAGTCAAAAATTACAATTTACAAAATTTCAAAGTTTTTAAAGAGCCACAAAATATTTTCTTGCCAACAATAAATAGTACACGCATAAATAAAGTTATTTGATAAAAAAAAATAAGAAAAAACATCCAAAGAGCCGCATGTGGCTCGCGAGCCGCAGGTTGCCGACCCCTGCTCTAGGTCATGGGTGGAAAAGAGTCAGGTCGCAAATATTCTAAGGATATGTTCAGTCAGTCGTAGGACCAAGTAGCCAAGTCCACTCTCGAAATTTCTTTACACGACTGGGTACATGGAACTTTACATCGCTCGAAGATAAATCAATTTTTATTCAATCGAACAACTACTTTAATGTAGAATAAATATTTGCTGGTGTAGTCGACACCTTTCTTTATGCTTGAAACCAGAGGTGGGCATTATTTGGTGAAACAAATATTTCAAATAATATTTAATATTTTAGATTTCATTTTGCTTAAAGAAAATAGTATTTTAAATAAGACCTACAATTTCGAAAATAAAATATTTCTATTTTAACAATCTGAACCTCAAAATAAAATATTTCTATTTCAACAATTTGGTCCACTAAATGAAATATTTCTATTTTAACAATCTGAAACACGAAATAAAATATTTTACTTTTTGCATTGTTATAATACTCCGAGAAACCGTATAAACACACGGTCTATCTTATCATTAAGAAACGATTTACACTCATAAATGTATTGAATTCGAACCACCATTTTCAGTAATAATATTTAAAATTGAAATTGAAAATAAAGACAAAATACAAATGTTTTCAATATTCTTCAAATAAAATACTATTTTAGAAAAAATTACTGCCCCAAATAAATTATTTCATTTTCACAAATTACAGCATCACATGAAATATTTTATTTTCAAAGTTGTACACATGCTTTAAAATAAATGTAACTATTTATTATTTACTATTTAAAATACTATATACCGGGTGTGCCAAAAAGCCCGGCCCACCAACTGTCTATTGGCCGACTGTGCCTACTCGCGTCTAGGCCGCGCTCTGATTGGTCCGTGTTTTTCGTTAATAACTCCTAAACAAAGCCGCGGATAACATTTTTGCAAAGGAAAATGTCGTTTCAAATGGTCTCAGGAACCTCCCATGTTCGGGATGTGCAGGAATTTTGGGACACCCTGTATATATATGTATATATATTTTTTCCCCAGCTCTGCTACTGGCGATATACCTGAAAAGATTGCTATAGCAAAATACAAGAAATAAGAGAACAGCAAAAATTATTTATTTGATTTCCACCTCAATCCAATTAATAAATAATCTTTTATTTGCAAATAAGAATTAATAAACAGATCACTTTTGGAAACTAAACTAAAATTGCTATAGCAAAATACAAGAAATAAGAGAAGACCAAAAACTATTTATTTGATTTCCACCTCAATCCAATTAATAAATAATCTTTTATTTGCAAATAAGAATTAATAAACAGATCACTTTTGGAAACTAAACTAAAATGGCTATAGCAAAATACAAGAAATAAGAGAAGACCAAAAACTATTTATTTGATTTCCACCTCAATCCAATTAATAAATAATCTTTTATTTGCAAATAAGAATTAATAAACAGATCACTTTTGGAAACTAAACTAAAATGGCTATAGCAAAATACAAGAAATAAGAGAAGACCAAAAACTATTTATTTGATTTCCACCTCAATCCAAATAATAAATAATCTTTTATTTGCAAATAAGAATTAATAAATAGATCACTTTTGGAAACTAAACTAAAATTGCTATAGCAAAATACAAGAAATAAGAGAAGACCAAAAACTATTTATTTGATTTCCACCTCAATCCAATTAATAAATAATCTTTTATTTGCAAATAAGAATTAATAAACAGATCACTTTTGGAAACTAAACTAAAATTGCTATAGCAAAATAGAAGAAATAAGAGAAGACCAAAAACTATTTATTTGATTTCCAGCTCAATCCAAATAATAAATAATATTTTATTTGCAAATAAGAATTAATAAATAGATCACTTTTGGAAACTAAACTAAAATTGCTATAGCAAAATAGAAGAAATAAGAGAAGACCAAAAACTATTTATTTGATTTCCACCTCAATCCAAATAATAAATAATCTTTTATTTCCAAATAAGAATTAATAAATAGATCACTTTTGGAATTACTTAAATTACTAAAAAGTCTAGTTAAAAAGTTTAGTTATTATTTCCAATGAAAATCACACGTTTATTTATTATTTAATTATTTATTATTCCAAATAAAATTTGCCCAACACTGCTTAATACCAAATTAAGTCTCCCTAATTCCGCTCCTCTCGGAAACATCTGGTCCAAGACACGTCACCGAACGGTTCCAAACTAATACATCAGTTTCGTTTATCTGTTACAGATGCACTTTCGGACTATATCTGAAAAATGAAACTCATGGCTCTGCGAGACACTTTGTAAATAGCATCGAATTACCAAATACATCTACAGCAATTGGCTCGGGCAAATTGGCTTGGCACTTTTCGCTCGGTTTCAACCTTTTTGGAAGACGCTGTAAGAACTAATCGACGTTACGCAATCTGCCCTGATTCTTTAAAACAATGTACATTAGCAAAAAGGTGCGTAAACAATATTTAATTCAAAGCGACGCACAGTGGAACTTTTCGTCCATTTCGGAGACAAAATCAAAGAACTTCCGATAGAAATGAGATAGAGAGCTGAAATTTTTTTAAAATTAAAGCTGAAACTTGGCAGAATATGGGAAAATAAGGTTAAAAAATGTTCGTACCATAATCTCCCTATTTTTCCCATATTCTGTGAAGTCTCAACTGTAATTAAAAAAAATTTCAACTCTCTATCTCATTTCTATCGGAAGTTCTTTGATTTTGTCTCCGAAATGGACGAAAAGTTCCACTGTGCGACGTTGACAGCTTTGAGAAGAAGCTAAAGGAACGTTAACATTATAATTTCGAAAATGTCGTTTCATGATATGCTCAGTCAGACGAGCACCCCTTGCCGTGCCATTTTCTTCTTCATCTCCAAAAATGTCGTAGGAGAGAAAGGAAAATGTATATTTTTTGTATGGCTACATTTATTTTGATGCTTAAATAATGATTACAAACCAATCAAATTTTGTTTCATCTAAAAAGAAACGCATAAATCATTCATATTTGTTAGACTTTGCAAAATCTTCGTGACGAGTCCGACTCGTTAAAATACGGCAAGGGCTGAAATGCGCCCTGCATTGTTGACACGTGTTCGATGCGCGCGATCTCTGATTCTTCGTTTTCAGTGTCGATATTTAAATGGCCGGGGTCGTCATCTCCTCGATCTTGGACCGTGTCGAGGAACCTTGATGCTGGACGCGGGTTGCGAGTTCTTGTATTTCGCTTTGCGAATATCGTGCAACAGCTATAAATAACGATGATGCCCGTACTTTAATATTTACGTTTCTAATAATAATGGCACCGGCGCGCGGATCGTATTATCGGCAGCAAGCGGGGGATCGCGATCACCGCTCGTCAATCCGTGCTATTATGCAATTATTATTTTGATTAGATCGTTGATCGTCCGCGAGACAAACGGTCGACCGTTCCGTTGCACAACCTAATCAACGTCGATGGTATTATTGTGTCCAGAGGACGTCGTTTCGACGCGGTCTCGGTCTTCGCAACGGTCGGTCATTAGCAGCCAAAATGAAAATAATAGCTTCCGGCAGGCAGTTTCGTAGACACGTCCGTTGCCAAGATCGAAACTTGAATTTACGTATAACAACTGGACGCAATTTCCTGAAATCTCGCTGTTTTCTTTGCGAACGCGCCGCCTATCGCTCCGAATAGGTCACGAGTCGAAATACCGAACGGTTACAATCCTGATAAATCGATCATAAAAACGACAGGCAACGCTTGGAAAACGCTCACGAAAACTCCGCCCGACAAATGTCGAAGTCAATCCGAAAATGTCAAACGCACGAGATCGTAAAGAACCCACGGCTTCATTTTAAGTCTCGACCACAAATCTAAAAGTTCCATGATACCGGAGAATGTTCCAAATTCACGGAACATGATGTTTCCGAATATTCAAATATCAAAGTTGATTCCAGAATATCAAATCTACAAAATGGACGGAAGATCTACAGTTTAATTTTAGTACAGTCTCGACCGGATTCGCGAATCCTGGAATCGTGACGGAACCCCGGACAATTCCCACATTCGTGGAAAAATATTGGGTTGGCAAGAAAGTAATTTCGGTTTTCACTAACTGATGGCGTTATGTTTTGTTTGATTGGCTTCTGTTAACGTTGCGTTTGTTTTCTTTCTGACATTTCATAACTGCATCTTTTAGGTTACTTTTGAAGCAAATTACTCGTAATTTAGATTAAAATTGTTAGTTCTGTGTCAATTTGAACATGGAGTGCAGAAACGAACATTATAGGCATATATTGCTTTTTTATTTCCGTAGAGGTAAAAAAGCTGCCGAGGCTCACAAAGATATATGCGAAGTTTACGGTGTAGATTGTTTAACAGAACGCACGTGCCAGAATTGGTTTAAAAAATTCCGTTCTGGAAATTTCTCACTTAAAGACGACCAACGTTCTGGTCGATCATCTGGAGTTGATGATGACCAAATGAAAGCCATTATTGAATCGGATCGTCATATAACTGTCCGAGAGATTGCAGACAGGTTAAATGTCTCGCATACAACCATAGAATATCGTTTAAAAAGTCTCGGAATCGTTAAGAAGCTCGATATTTGGGTTCCACACGAGTTGAAAGAAATTCACTTAATGCAACGCATCAACATATGCGATATGCATCTCAAACGAAATGAAATCGACCCTTTTCTCAAGCGAATCATCACCGGTGATGAGAAATGGGTTGTTTACAATAACACAACTCGAAAACGATCATGGTCCAAGCGTGATGAACCAGCCCAAACCACACCGAAAGCTGAATTGCACCAAAAGAAGATCGTGTTGTCAATTTGGTGGGATTACAAAGGTATTGTGTATTTTGAACTGCTCCCAAGGAACCAAACCATCAATTCAGATGTTTATTGTCGACAACTAACAAAACTGGACATAGCAATCAAAGAAAAACGGTCAGAATTGGCAAATCGCAAAGGAATCGTGTTCCACCATGATAACGCTAGGCCACACACATCTTTGGTAACACGTGAAAAGTTATTGGAGCTTGGTTGGGAAGTGATGTCACATCCACCATATAGCCCTGACATTGCACCATCAGATTATCATTTATTCCGAAGTTTACAAAACTCTTTGAATGGTAAAACATTCACTAATGATGATGATCTGAAATCGCACTTGGATCAGTTTTTCACCGAAAAGGATCAGAAGTTTTATGAGCGCGGAATTATGAAGCTACCAGAAAGATGGCAAAAGATCATACAACAAAATGGAAAATATTTTATTGATTAAAGTTCATTGCTTTGATAAAAAAATTGGATTTTATTTCATCTAAAAATACCGAAATTACTTTCTTGCCAACCCAATATATGATGTCGAAAACTGTCGGCGACGCTCACATATCAAAGTCATTCCCACAATATCAAACGTACGAATCGGGAGAAGGTTCACGATTTAATTTTAACATAGTCTCGACCCGATTAGCAAATCCTGGAATCGCGACGGAACCGGACAACTCCCAAATTCGTGGAAAAATATATGATTTCGAGAACTGTCGGCGACGCTCACATATCAAAGTCATTCCAACAAAATCAAATGTACAAGCCGATGAAAGGTTCGTGATTTAATTTTAAAATCCTGATGTTTCCGAGAATTCAGATATCGAAGTTAATTCCAGAATATCAAAATGGACGAAAGATCTACAGTTTCATTTTATTGCGACTGATACTGGAATCGTGACGGAACCGTATAATTCCGAAATTCTAGGAATATGATATGCTATCAAAATTTATAGGCGACGCTCAAATATCAAACACAATCTTGGAATATCAAACGTACAAAATGGTATAATTTCCACAATCAGACAAACGTCCGATTACTATAATATTTTCGAGTTCGTGTGAAAAAATCACGGCATCTCCGAGCGTTCCACTTTCAGTGCCTGAAAATAGTCACTTCGTCCTAGCGAGTCTTTATTTCCGCGGCGGACGCTAGCGAAAGCTCGTAATTCAACTCATAAAGTTAAGAGGGGATTGCTCGTTTCTAGGATTGCAAGGGTGCGGGATGATCCTTCCCATTTCTCGATAATGCAAAGATGAGGTTTTTCAGTAATCAAATCAGAACAACTTTTTTATAAATGGACCAAACGACTTCAATTTCTCTGTAAGGCTAGAAGAATTAGATTAGTAAATGATGTGTAAAAAATATGTTGGAAAAAAATGCATTTAGACGGAATTGTGAAAAACAATAGTAAAAATTGATTTTTACAACTTTTCTAGCTGGGCCAATAACGAAAATTCAAAAGATGTGACTGGTCAACTGTGCCGGGCGTTGCTTCGGTTCTTGTCTACCATCTTTCTTGAATGCCCAAGTCCGCGGGACGGAATGATTGCAGCCATATTTCAGTCAGTCCGCGATATCTTTTTTCGCCTCTGCAGACGTCCGACACTCGTAATACCCTGTCCACTCGGAAGTCGTTGATATATTTACCGACGCGACCTCTGATTTCGCTCGGTACGTCAATATTTATCCGCTTCGAGATTAACTTTAGAGAGACCCGAAGGTGGGGACACGTAATCTTCCCGAGATCACCGGTACTATTATAAATACTATTATGTCGCTCTCGCCGAAAAAATCGATTTATCGTAGCTTGTTCCCTATTGGCATTGAAGAATCGTTCTTTATTGTCCATAGACGTTGCTCCGTAAAAAACGCCGCCGGAAATAAATCGTCATGTGCGCCGTTCGTTTTTCTTCATCCCCTCGCGTACAATTCGTTCCGCAGCTGTGATATGCGAAGCGATTTATTTAATTAGAAATTTATGATCGTTACAGGGTGAACCACGAATCGTGACCAGCGGACATTACTCTGTTTTTAGCAGAAAATGTCTCTATCAGGTATAGCATGGTCTCAAGAGAGCTTTCACGCGATTACAGAAAATTTTTTGTCAACACTTCTTTTTCATGATTTTTCAAGGTCACCTTCAATTTTTTGCAATTACACCTATCATCTTTTACGCCTATCTGTTAGTGGATTTCAAGGCGAATTCGGTAAGTAGCATAACATAAAAAACTGCCATAACAAATACATTTTCGATCGGACTGCTAATAACAGAGTAATCTCTACTGGTCACGATTCGTGGTTCACCCTGCATTGTATAAGGTGAAGTGCCCTAAGTCTGGACAGTCCAAAAGTGATACCTAAATCTGGACAAATTGAATTTTCATAGTAAAATCAGTAATTAAGAGATTAAATAATTATATTATATATTCTGAGGCCTTAGCTACAAGTAGGTGTGAATATTATTTCATTGAGACATCAATTGAAATTTAAAAATGAATTCAAAGTTCATCTGAAAACAGTATACAAAATAGTCTATTTACATGCGAATCATGTGCATTTATAGTTCGAACTTTTGTTCGAAAAAAAGATATAATTTAAGCCCTCAGACAAAAAATAATTATCACGCATAATAATATTGATATTTTAAAATAAATTGGCAATCAAACTTAACGTAAATAATAATTATTAATCGAAATATTAGATGTCCAAGATTAGGACTGTTTTCAAATATAAGTACTCCATACTGGGACGCGATGACAGTAGCTGTCCCACTCTAAGCTTATACGCAATGTGCTTACGCCTGAAGCCGGACACGTGTTTGTGAATAAAATCAACGCATTGTTTGCAAATTATTTAACTACATGTACGTATAATTAGTCTTCTATTAGCTTGAATAACGTGTGTAGAAAATGTATTCCGGTTGTGACGTTAATAATACTTTGTGTTTACATCTTAAATCTATCAGTATTACTACCTAACCTTAAAAGTTGTATTATGACAAGTTTTATTAAAACAGTGAATGAAAATAAATATATATTTGGTTAAATAATACAATACTATAATCTATGATAAGAATACTACATATTACGCAAAGCATCTTCTATTCGTCATGCGCAACAGCGCCACCAACCAACGTTTTAGGTTATGTTCGCTCGATCAACTCGTAAATTGAATTTGTCCCGATATAGGCTTTACTTCTGTCCAGGTACTAGCTTAGATTGGATTTAATATGTTCAACTATATGTTTGAATTATTCTTGTTAATACAATTAAGATATTAACCTAAACAATGATTTTTTAATTTTAAATTACTTTAAAAACTCTGAACTGTATGTTAAAACTCTTAAGAAATTGTTTTTGTTTATTTAAAGGGATAAAATTTAAAATAGAAAAACATGCTGTCCAGGCATAGGGCACTTCACCTTAATGTCGGACGAATATTATTGGGTTGTCAAATAAGTTCGTTCGGTTTTTGTGTTTTATTTCACTCGAAAAAACCGAACGAACTTATTTGCCAATCCAATATTTTATTCCGACGCAACCGAAAGAGAATAGGAATATAAGATGCACATGTCGGCGAAATCTCTGTCAGACTCGACCCCTAACCGAATGACTAACGCAGAAATCCGCAAGGTCGGAGTAACAGAGTGTTCTAGAGCGTCCCGCCTCGAAGAAGACATCGAGATTGTCGCATATTACTCGTAGAAAATGGCTGTCCGGCGCATCTCCAGGCCACGGGGAGTAATACGGTAGCGGGACGAATAATACCTCGCTGTCTCGGCATTGACACTGACGGAAGAGCGTACAATTTGCCCCCGCAGAAACACGGCTCGCGCCCGTCAAGGACGGTCCGTCGAGGAAGCTGCAAGTTCGAATGACGTCCGTGATTTCGCCCACGGCTTCTGGATGCGTATCAAAGCGCAAGCGTTTGGACACGGCGAGATCGTGTGTGTTCGAGGGAGTCTCGCTTCGCTGGACGATTGTTATTTTCAGCCGAGCGATCTAGGCGCGGGCGCGATTTCTTAATCGGAGAGGATCGTTCCTCTTCGGATCAATCGTCGGTGAAAGGCCGCGCAAATGACTCGTTGATACGGCGCGCGTGACAAAATGTTCGAAAGGAACGTTCTCCGCCTTTCTCTCTCGCTCTTCGAGGCGGAATAAAAAGGTGAAGGCTTCGTCTGACGCACACCTTTCTCCATTGTCATTAGAGATCACGGTTTTGGACGTGTATCGAGGATACACTTATTCACGTGTTCACTGATATATTAGATTGTCCTAAAAGTTACTCTCGGAATGTGTTTCTTTAACACTAAACCTAGCGACTATCAAAAGTGACTGATGTACAGTAAGGAGCATGACTGATTCCACACATTCTAAATCAGAATAACTTTTATATGAATGGACCAAACGACTCCAATTTCTCTGTAAGGCTAGAAGAATTAGTTTAGTAAATGATGTCTAATAAATAAGTTGAAAAAATGCATTTGGTCGGAATTGTGAAAAACAATACTAAAAATTGGCCAATAACGAAAATTTAAAAAATGTGTTTTGTCAGCTGGTATAAATTATATACGCTCTGAAAATTTCATTGAAATTGGTTGATTGGTTTACGAATTATAAACGATCAAAAATGGTAAAACTTGCCACTTTATGGTACACTAGAAATTACCACTTTTGATTTTTTATAATTCGCAAACCAATTAACTAATTTCAATGAAATTTTCAGAGCGTATATAATTTATACCAGTTGACCAGATCAGTTGACCAGCCAAAAAAGTTGTAAAAATCAATTTTTAGTATTATTTTTCACAATTCCGTCCAAATGCATTTTTCAACATAGTTTTTACACATCATTCACTAAACTAATTCTTCTAGTCTTACAGAGAAATTGGAGTCGTCTGGTCCATTCATACAAAAATTGTTCTGATTTAAAGTGTGTGGAATCAGTTATGCTTCTTACTGTATATAGTATTATAAACGTAACAAGATTAAATTCATTTATATTTTGTTCGATTTTTACTTCAATATATACTGACGTCAAAAAATACATATATTGAATAAATTTCTATGGAAACACCTTTACAATTTCAATAATTGTAAAAAAAATCTAAGATGGGTCATTTGTCCCCTCGTGACAGGTTTAGTGTTAAATAGACCGGATTTCTGTACGGGTTATATTAATCACACGTGAAATTAGTACAGTATTTTATCGATAAATGTCCCAAATATCTGGCCGATGAGTGTCCCAGAATTATCCCCACTTCTGCGGGGTGTTGTACCCCCTTGAAGGGCCATGAAGCTCGAGAGGCCTCGGTCGCCGAGAAGTATGACATCGTACAGCTCGGGTATATCTGTGACACCACACTAATCCAATGACAAAACTTCTTTACTTCTCATTATTTTTTTATGGAACTTTCACCGACATATTCGTGGCATTTTTCTAATGAAAATAATACCAAACATGATATAATTCCGCTGATACTTGTGCAATGGACGATGAAAGTTTCGAACGCAAGGAGGAGTAGCGTATGGAAAGTTCTTCGAACTGTGCCGGCGCGCTGCGACTTTCCGTGTCTCTTTCTTTCCCATACGCTGTCCTCCTTCGCGTCGAAGACTTTCATCGTCCATTACACAATTAAATATAATTGCAATTATATCATATTTGGTATCATTTTCATCAGAAAAATGCCACGGATATGTTAGTCAAAGTCCCATCAAGAAATAATGAAAACTAAAGAAGTTTTGTTTTGGATTAGTTACGTTCACACTTCCCCAGATAGCACAGCCTGCCCGCAATCTTGTAAATGGGCTGAAATCTGGCTGAAATCTGGCACGGCCGGCAGGCTGTGGGCTGGAGCCCATGCCTGGCTATTTCCGGGCCATTGCGCGCATAAAAATCAGGCCCAAATCGAGCCGGCGTGCTGTCTGGGTCTAGGCGACGAAGTCAAAGAATAGTATCTCTGGCGGATAATTGTCCCTGGACAGAACCGAGTCGGAGACAATTATCAATAAAATACTGTATCTCTAATTGTCATGGTATCGACGCGGCGCGTTACTCACCAGCAAGATAGCTCTCGTGATTCATAAAACTCTGACTATCCTGTAGCCATGGGCGGGTTCCTGTGTGGGTCGCACACGTGCTCGGAAGCGGATAGGCGCGAACAGACGATGAATAGTTAATTTCGATCATCGGTGTCCGATATCGTTTCGCGAGTAAACGTCGCGTTCATACGATATTTCCATAGGCTGCGAAGCGGCGGCGGTGGCGCGCGGCGTCGCAAAGGCATGTACAGGCCGTTTGCAATTCCATGCAATATGTATGAAACGGTTGATAGACCCGGTCGAGAGAGAACCGGTGGTTCGCGGAATTTTACGCCCTACCATATTTTATTGTTCGCGGGAAACGCGGTGCAAGCGACGTGCGCTTCGAGCGAGTCACCGGCGCAGCGATAGACGGAATATGTACTATTGGGTTGGCAAGTAAGTAATTACGTTGTTTTACGGTGAAATGAAAAACCCAATTTTTTCACTTGAGCAATGAACTTTAATGAACAAAATATTTCCCATTTTGTTCGATGATCTTTCGCCATCTTTCTGGTAGCTTCATAGTTCCTCGTCGTCGGTAAATGTTCAATTAGTATTGCCAGAATTTTGTAAACCTTCCAGAAAGCTGGCAAAAGATCATCGAACAAAATGGAAAATATCTTACTGATTAAAGTTCAAGTAAAGTATTGATTAAAGCTTCACAATTCCTTCGTCATCAATAAATGGTCAATTACCATTCAAAGAATTTTGTAAACCTACCAGAAACGTGACAAAAGATCATGGAACAAAATGGAAAATATCTTACTGAATATAGTTCAAGTAAAGTATTGATTAAAGCTTCACAATTCCTTCGTCATCAGTAAATGGTCAATTACCATTCAAAGAATTTTGTAAACCTATCAGAAAGGTTGCAAAAGATCATCGAACAAAATGGAAAATATCTTACTGATTATAGTTCGAGTAAAGTATTGATTAAAGCTTCATAATTCCTTCGTCATCAGTAAATGGTCAATTACCATTCAAAGAATTTTGTAAACCTACCAGAAATGTGGCAAAAGATCATCGAACAAAATGGAAAATATGTTACTAATTAAAGTTCAAGTAAAGTATTGATTAAAGCTTCATAATTCCTTCGTCATCAGTAAATGGTCAATTACCATTCAAAGAATTTTGTAAACCTATCAGAAAGGTTGCAAAAGATCATCGAACAAAATGAAAAATATCTTACTGAATATAGTTCAAGTAAAGTATTGATTAAAGCTTCATAATTCCTTCGTCATCAGTAAATGGTCAATTAGTATTCCAAGAATTGTTTAAACCTTCCAGAAATGTGGCAAAAGATCATCGAACAAAATGGAAAATATTTTACTAATTAAAGTTCAAGTAAAGTATTGATTAAAGCTTCACAATTCCTTCGTCATCAATAAATGGTCAATCAAACCATTCAAAGAATTTTGTAAACCTACCAGAAATGTGGCAAAAGATCATCGAACAAAATGGAAAATATCTTATTGATTAAAGTTCAAGTAAAGTATTGATTAAAGCTTCATAATTCCTTCGTCATCAGTAAATGGTCAATTACCATTCAAAGAATTTTGTAAACCTATCAGAAAGGTTGCAAAAGATCATCGAACAAAATGAAAAATATCTTACTGAATATAGTTCAAGTAAAGTATTGATTAAAGCTTCATAATTCCTTCGTCATCAATAAATGGTCAATCAAACCATTCAAAGAATTTTGTAAACCTATCAGAAAGGTTGCAAAAGATCATCGAACAATATGGAAAATATCTTACTGATTATAGTTCGAGTGAAGTATTGATTAAAGCTTCACAATTCCTTCGTCATCAATAAATGGTCAATTACCATTCAAAGAATTTTGTAAACCTACCAGAAAGATGGCAAAAGATCATCGAACAAAATGGGAAATATCTTACTGATTAAAGTTCAAGTAAAGTATTGATTAAAGCTTCATAATTCCTTCGTCATCAGTAAATGGTCAATTACCATTCAAAGAATTTTGTAAACCTATCAGAAAGGTTGCAAAAGATCATCGAACAAAATGAAAAATATCTTACTGATTAAAGTTCAAGTAAAGTATTGATTAAAGCTTCATAATTCCATCGTCATCAATAAATGGTCAATTACCATTCAAAGAATTTTGTAAACCTACCAGAAATGTGGCAAAACATCATCGAACAAAATGGAAAATATCTTACTGATTAAAGTTCAAGTAAAGTATTGATTAAAGCTTCATAATTCCTTCGTCATCAGTAAATGGTCAATTACCATTCAAAGAATTTTGTAAACCTACCAGAAATGTGGCAAAACATCATCGAACAAAATGGAAAATATCTTACTGATTAAAGTTCAAGTAAAGTATTGATTAAATCTTCATAATTCCTTCGTCATCAGTAAATGGTCAATTACCATTCAAAGAATTTTGTAAACCTATCAGAAAGGTTGCAAAAGATCATCGAACAAAATGAAAAATATCTTACTGAATATAGTTCAAGTAAAGTATTGATTAAAGCTTCACAATTCCTTCGTCATCAATAAATGGTCAATCAAACCATTCAAAGAATTTTGTAAACCTACCAGAAAGGTGGCAAAAGATCATCGAACAAAATGGAAAATATCTTACTGATTAAAGTTCAAGTAAAGTATTGATTAAAGCTCCATAATTCCTTCGTCATCAGTAAATGGTTAATTACCATTCAAAGAATTTTGTAAACCTACCAGAAAGGTGGCAAAAGATCATGGAACAAAATAGAAAATATCTGACTGATTAAAGTTCAAGTAAAGTATAATTAAAGCTTCATAATTCCTTCGTCATCAGTAAATGGTCAATTACCGTTCAAAGAATTTTGTAAACCTTCCAGAAAGTTGGCAGAACATCATCGAACAAAATGGAAAATATCTTATCGATTAAAGTTCATTGCTCGAATAACAAAATTGCTTTTACTTCACCTAAAAATACCGAAATTACTTTCTTGTGATTTCTTGTAATACGACAGCCCGGTCGTTCGCACGCAAACGGAAAACGCGCGCGTTTAGGTGCGTGTCGAGCAGTGGTTCCCATGGGATTCGAGAGGAACGTGTCGCAGCTTGTTCGCTCGCGCGCGATATTTTCAAGTTTCCTCCGAGCGGTCCCACGGCGACTTCCGGTTCCGGTGGCGCGACAATTTTCCGCCGTGGAGGATAATGCCGTTCCTGTCCCGAGCCTGTAAAAAATAATTGACGTTGACTATATTGACCGTAAACCTGCTTAGTCGAGGAGAGAGAGAGAGAGCGAGAGAGAGAGAGAGAGGCGAAGAGAAGAGAGAACAGTTATGTTCCCGTGGTTACGTACCTGGCGACCGCGCGCGGGAAACCTTTTCCGAAGCGTAATTTTCGCTTGTTTCCTTCGGTTATCCGCGCGGCCAATTATTCTCGGCGGCCGTGGCGCGCCGGTCTCACAATGGAGGAGAACGGCCCCTGCGAAAAAAACACAGTGGAATGTAACGGACACCCGAAACAGGCGTTCGCTCCTTCCCGACCTTGATCCTTTTACCCGTGAAATATGGCGCAGGTGTTTACCTGGACGGTCAGGATGCAACCAGGCCTGTCCGTCCGTCGTGCGCAAGCCAACTTGAAACCGGAAGCGCCGCTTTCTGCCCTGCTGGCTACGAACAATGAGATCGAGAGATTCCTGGGAGGACGCGCGAGCACGATCAAACGGCGAGGTGCTTTATCGACACCGAGGATCGAAAATATTATTTACTCGGTGGGGTCAAAGATCCGTCCCTGCGAGTCCCCGATATTCCGTCTTTCCTATTTATCCACGACGTTCCGCCATCTTGTGGCCGCGGCAGCGAAAAAGTTCTATCCGAACGTCGAAAACAAAGTATAAATAGCTCTCGTTATTACGATAACTAGTTATAGAAAGGAAAAAGCACAAGATTCATTGAAAAATAGTCGTTGGACTAACGCCAGTGTGACGTGGACGCGCGGATAACATCTACGCCATCTTGTTTGCTGCTACTCCGACGCGCGCGTTAAACAATTTCGTATTCTTAGCTCCTTTGTACGTATCATACACGCGTGGCGGTTAAAGAACAGTTTTCGGATTCAGACGGATGGGATACTTTCAGTTTTCTAACGATCAAAATGGCGCTGGCCCACGATAATTGCACGAATCGTGTAAAACGTGCAGTGGACAGATGGCTGGACTGACCAGCATATTACCGTATCAATTATTCGACGGGGGAGATACCGCGACACGGACGTTTCGTGTTAACCATGCCCTCGCCTGCATGGCCAGATAAGCAACCCCAAGTTCAAGTTGGAAAATCAATGGGGAATAGGCGATGGTTGATTTACTGGACGCCCGCTTCTCCGCCGCTAACGGAAACCGCGATCGTGTTCCCCGGCTCACGATATGGAGAAACAAGTTTTATTAGAAGCGTCGTTCCGACGCGTTTTACCCCCATGGCTGGATGCGTGCGTGTATGTAAATTAGAGAGCGGCGTGGTATATTGTTTAATGCCTTCGGCGGGCCGGCACGATACATTGACACCGACATTTCCGGTCGTTCATGCTTGACCACGCGATCGATACAGCGCGTACCTGTGACAATCGAGAAAATCTTTTCACGGCCACTGTCGTCGTCACGTGGCCCGAGCACGGCCAGCAACAGGTGTGATGCAACAGGTAATCAAACGTCCGCATTATCATTCGTCCACGATACTCTCTGCCGGCCAACTAAAATTTCGTATTGGTCTGCACACGGTAACACGCGTTTCGAAAGAGACTAACTAGTAGTTAGTCCGAAACTAATTAATCTCCAAAGAGAATTTACAATATTCTGAGGATACGGATTAGAAAATTACTAACATTCAATCGTTCGTATTGAATCAATTTTGCGATCGAAAAAGATTTTAAATAGAATGATGATTTCAGCGCTTAGGTTCACACAACTAAAAGAGGAAAGGTTCCAAAAGACAAGTCCTATCAACTATAAAAATACAGTAGTCATTCCATTTATAAAAGGCATTTCTTTAGACTTACGTAGAATATTCAGGAAAGTTGGAATTCATGCCATTTTTAATATACCATCATATTTGAAGAAATGGTTTCCACCAATTAAAGATAAAGTTCCACTTTTTAAAAGTTGTAATATCATTTATGAAATTCCTTGTAAAGGTTGTAATCAGTCATACATAGGACAAACGTCTAGACATCTTGACACCAGAATATCTGAACATAAACGCAATCTCTTTCAAACTCCTTCACAACACACAGCTCTGACAAAACATTCAATGGAATTTGATCACGCATTTGACTTTGAAAATGCTAAAGTTTTAGACAAAGAATCAAATTTACATCGTAGACTATTAGTGGAAACTTTTCATATGATTAAACTGCAAAGCGTTAATCTTAGGTACGAATCACCAAAGATTCATGACCATTACGCTGCATTACTGAACCAGTAATGTTTCTTTATGATAAAGTTTCTAACTAATGCTTTAATAGTATTAAATATAATTTAATTACTATACTTTTGATTCTGATTAAACTGCAATTTTTTCTCAATTTTATTTGAATGTTGAACTTTTCCTCTATTACCACAATTAAAGGTGGTAATATACTGTGTTGTTGATTGGGATGAATTATATTGAGTTTTTGAATTTGCCGCCTATTATAGATTCAGCAAACATATATCACGTTTCTAATTGGTCAAATTCCAAATTCTGTCCGTTTGTATTCAATGTTTACATACTAACCTTCAACAAGGTGTCAGTCCATTATCTACCAGCATGGAAGCAACACGTGGTTATTAAAGTTAAATTTCAATTTTCCATATAACATGTAAGAAAAATTATTTCATTTTTCCAGTTTAAAAAATTCTATTCGTTTTCTATCTATGGTTTTCTTTTGCAATGTTACATTTTGTTTCAGACGCAAAAATCTCTTGAAAATGATCCTCAGCAGGATCGAAACGTCGAGATTTCAAACTGCAAATTTGTTATAAAAATGGAATTCTTTAATTTTTATAATTGATCGAACCTAAGCGCTGAAATCATCATTCTATTCAATTAATCGTTAATTATTAATTATATCCGTTGAAATACCATGTTGATGGGTCTTCTATCCCTCAAGTTCAATTATCAATTTTATTTCCTTACCTAACTCGGTCCACTAAAATGGTCGACAGTAGGAATGGGATCAAGTACCTCGCAAGCTGGTTCGAACCTCGATTGATTGAATTCCAACTCTCTATAAGTAAATGAGAAATTATTATCGATCGTACATTTTTAATAAATTTGGGGTTATGTTCGCGGCGCACGGTTTCGATCAAATTATACACTAAATAGCAATTTCGTAGCCATTTTTCAAACGTTCGATTCGGATACAAAATTGCTATTTAGTGTATAATTTGATCGAAACCGTGCGCCGCGAACATAACCCCAAATTTATTAAAAATGTACGATCGAGAATAATTTCTCATTTATCATAATAATAAATAAATAAGCGAAAACTACAAAAATTCGTGAAGGCCTAGTTTCGACATCGTCCACAAGATGGACAAATTGTTGAACGACTTTCTCGCAAGTTACTAAAATATCATCAATTAGTATATTAACGTCCCTCCTTCCGACACTTGTGTCTAAGGCAGGACCCGCTAGGTAGAATCATACAAAACGCCAAAAACCAGAACATATTATACCACTGGAGCCGAAACAAAGCTAACAAACGCATTGCGTACAACCACAGCGATTTCAACACAAGCAGCGACAAATTTATGTATTCACTAACACTCCCAACAATAGACTATCTAGACTTCCACAGACTCAACTTTAAAAAATATTGGTGGCTATCGCCAGATGACCCCCACATGTCAGATATTAATAATCGCAGAATAAGAGCAGCATCACATCCCCAACAACAGGGGCAGAGATTAAGAACAAATAACAACCCTCGTTATTTCAATAGAATAAGACTACGTTAAGTACATTGTAAATACACTGTCCAACACCAAATTTGTTCCCAGATTATTATTCGGTCCTTCTTATAGAGTTTTTTGCGCTGATTCCGAATCTGTTTTTAATTTTTTCCCTATACGCACAGTTTTTGAGAAATTTGAGTTTGAAAAAATGACCTATTTTTCAACTTTGAACAAATATTGTGATGTTATTATAAAAGATATTGAATTGTTCTTTGCAGCAAAAGATTCTGTGGACTTTCCTGAATATAGTGATATCCAATATTAATACACTATGATTGTTTAAACATGTTTAAACAATGATTAAAGACGGAGAGACACCATTTTTGCACCAATTTTTGAAGATATTTTTAAATCTATCTCAAAAAATAAGGGTCCAGCGGAAAATCGAACTATACCACGCGGTAGAGCAGACTTTTATCTTGAAAAACCCCCCTTTGAAGTTTTCGACATCGACGTTTTTACCGAACCAGAAAGCAAAATATCTTCGCCCGACATGATTTGCCGCCAGTGGCGCTCACCACTACAACGGTCGTTCGCCGCTCCGTATCCCGTCGCTGCGCCGTATCTCGTCCAGAGCGCCACTGGCGGCAACGCATGTCGGGCGAAGATATTTTGCTTTCTGGTTCGGTAAAAACGTCGATGTCGAAAACTTCAAAGTGGGGTTTTTTCAAGATAAAAGTCTGCTCTATCGCGTGGTATAGTTCGATTTTCCGCTGGACCCTTATTTTTTGAGATAAATTTAAAAATATCTTCAAAAATTGGTGCAAAAATGGTGTCTCTCCGTCTTTAATCATTGTTTAAACATGTTTAAACAATCATAGTGTATTAATATTGGATATCACTGTATTCGGGAAAGTCCACAGAATCTTTTGCTGCAAAGAACAATTCAATATCTTTTATAATAACATCACAATATTTGTTTAAAGTTAAAAAATATGTTTTTTTTTGAAAGCCATGTTCCTCAAAAACTGTGCGTATAGGGAAAAAATTAAAAACAGATTCGGAATCAGCGCAAAAAACTCTATAAGAAGGACCCAATAGTAATCTGGGAACATAAAAAAAGTTGAAATTTGTTGGACAGTGATATTGTAAATAGTGTATATATAAACTAGGTTAAGTCAAACCCATCCATCCCTTATAGACTGTTAGTGGGGTTTTTTTTCATTATGTTAACTTTTTCCCCAAATGTAACACATCCAAGACTGAATAGAGATAAGCACTGAACTCTATAGACCATAAGTTAATAATCCTGAGATAACGCCAAAGAAGATTAGCTATAAGTTATGCCTACGAGCATCAAATAGCTATTAACTGCAATACTAGATAGGTATATTTTTTTCTATGTTTGTTAAAACCTAAAATATATATGACTGTACCTGAGCAAAATAATAAACATGTTTCAAAAAAAAAGGAAAAAAAAAGGACCCGCTAGATAGCCTTACCGATGAGTCCTCTAGCGGGTCTAGGACGAAACACACCACCATCTTTTCTTCTTCTTTTTCTCTTATAGAAAACATTCTATAGCAAACGTGTCTCAGGACGTAATGATTCAAATTCGAATCGGAACGTTTGAAAAATGGCTACAAAATTGCTATTTAGTGTATAATTTGATCGAAACCGTGCGCCGCGAACATAACCCCATCTCTATAAGTACTTCGAGAGAATAATAGAAATAGTACTCATAAGTATACTTGAACCTATGCCAGACAGTTTCGAACCTTTTACAAGTACCTACTTTGGTAAACGGAAATAATACTTGCAAGTATATTCGAATCTTGGTCGAACAGATTCGAAACTTTTATGATATATCGTACCGGAAATTTCTCTGATTTTTCTAGTCGTTATTTTTTCATCGTTTGCTGCGTTAGAAGTGGAAAATTCTCTAAAATCACAATATTTAGAATGCGAAGAAAACCCATTACCATTACGCAATTATATACAAATTTTTTCTTGAAAATGGTCTAAAAATTGACCGGAACGTTGAAAATTTTGTGGTAATTTGCACAATTGCTTAGTTAGTAACATCAGATCGAACCAGTGCGCAGAAAACATCAATTAAAAACTTTATTAACAAATTGTCGATCGAGATAAAGGAAACATCCATCATAGAGTAAGAAAATGACTCAAATTTGTTGAATTTTCTTTCTATTCGCCAGCTTTGCAGAAAAACGAACGTCCAGGTAAGAAATTCTGAGAGGTGCTGCTAATTCCTTTGTTTATCTACTCGATTTTACAGGAAGAGGCTGAAGCTTCCTCGTCTGGTTAAGAGAGTTGGCATCGATTCACATCTTATCGCCGAAAGACCAACAAAATCATTCTCCCTCGTAGCATTAGACGTTGCGAGATCCACGGGTACGATCTCCGTCGGCTCCGTCATTAGAAATGCATAGCACGCCTCCGTAATTTACGGAGTCCCTCGCGCAAACGCGCAACGTAATTTATCACCGGTACGGGTCCCAGCAAGTCGAACAGAAAACGCTAGCTCTACCCCGCATCACGGAGTCTTTGCTTTATCGTGTTCCACGTGAACGCATAACATCCGGCCGGCCGATTAACCGTTTTATTGTGCCTCGTGTAACGCCGATCGGAACGACACGGAACCGTGCCAATGGCCGAATGACTTAACGATTCGCGTAACGATCGACGGCATCCACGAGGAATCTGATCGTCCTCGGCGATGAGGGATCGTTAGGGTATCCGGGGTTCAACGTGGCGCATTCCGGGGCTGCAAGAACCGCCGAATCACACGGAATGGTAAATCAGCGATGCTAGTAGCGGCGTGGAAAATCGTTTTGCCAGGATTGCAAGGATTATTTCTCGATAATACAAAGATGGGGTTCTTCAGTAGTCAAAAGCGCTAGATAAAAGATCGATCCAGGCCGCGGTCACCCTCAAGAGTCCAAGATCTTTACGTCTACGAGGCGTAATTTGCATTATTCGGCAGCATAAAAGCATTTTTTCATAAAGCTGCGACAGCTATATGCTGCCGAATAATGCAAATTTCGCCTGGTGATCGTAAAAATGGGACTTTTCAGGGAAACAGCGGTCTAAATCTTTCATCTGGCGCTTTTCACCACTGAAAACCCGCATCTTTGTATTACCGAGAAATGAGAAGGCACATCCCGAACCCTGGAATTCTGGAAACGAGTCTACCGCCTTAATGGCCGGGCGAAAAAGCCGGGCAGCTTTTTCGCGATAACGTTTATGTTCACGGTTGATTTCTCGCGAACTCGCGAGCAGTGCACGTGGCGAGTCTCTTCGCGGCCTGGCAACAGCCGAGGCGACCTTCCCCGACGAGGCGAGGATGCGCACGAGAGCCACGAGGATGAGGGACAACGGCCCACAGCCGCACATTTGTCGGGCAAAATGTCCGTCCAGGAAGAGGAGAGGCAGGGGCGGAATGCGACGAGAGAGGGAGAGAGAGAGAGAGAGAGGCGCGTACCCAACCGGAAACGAAGCCCGAGCCGCAGCCACGAGAAGAAAGTGTCGGGGAAAAAGGCTGCGACGGGCCCTCGGATCGATTCGCGACGCAGCCAAGTACGCAACACCTGTCGCGACACGGCACAGGTAAGTGCATTCTTCCTTTCATTGTCACCCCGGAAACCCGGGAAACGACGGGGAATTCGTTTTACAGCATGTTCCCGCGCGTCATCCCATTACCAGAGACCTTTGCCTCCTGGAGATTAGGGAGAACGCGTGTAATTGTGCCCGATGAGTAATGGCTGGGCTCCTTTGACCGTGGAGTCTGAACTATTGACACGGTCCACGTGGAACTCGGCGGAAAAGTTAGTCGTTCGAACCTGGAAAGTCATCGTGTTCGATGGGGCTTCTATGATCGTAGAGTTTTAGGGGATAATTAGTCCTAAAAGTGGGGTCGTCTTCTTTAGTGTGCCACTAAATGTAGGCTGTCGATTAGGGATGGGATCAAGTTTCGAATCTGTTCGACCAAGATTCGAATATACTTGCAAATATTATCTCCGTTTACCAAAGTACTTGTAAAAGGTCCGAAACTGTTTTACATATGTTCGAGTATACTTACAAGGGGAGGACCCCAAGTGTCCGACTTCGATTTTGATAATTCTTTGTGAGATGATGGTATATGGACCCCTAATTAAGCATGCAAAATATTATTAGTGTTTACTCAATAGTTTTAAAGATATAAACAATTGAAATTCACGCAACCTGCGTAAGCGGCTAATGGAACTTCGAAAACTACTAAGCTTTGAAACTTTAATTGATTATATCTTCAAAACTATCGAGTAACTACATCTAATATTTTGCATACATAATTAGGGATCCATATACCATCATCTCACAAAAAATGATCAAGATCGAAGGACACTTGGGGTCCTTCCCTTGTTATTTTTCTCTCGAAGTACTTATAGAGAGTTGGAATTCAATCAATCAAAGTTCGAACCTGTTTGCTAGGTACTTGATCCCATCCGTAGTCAATACGATGTACGATGTCGTCCCCGAAGGGTTAAGAAGGTAGGAAAAGTGTGTCGAATCGACCGGAGTGCTAAAAGTGAGGTCGTCTTCTTTAGTGTGCCACTAAATGTAGGCTGTCGATTAGGGATGGGATGAAGTTCAATATGTATTCACGAATCCGAGTCAGGTTCAATAACCGAGTTTCATTCCATGGGTTTCGATTGCTACTTAAGGATGTTCTGGAGGTATATACAAACGCAACAAAATTTTCGAAAATTTGGCAAGATATAAATCTTACTAAATTAATGCAATTACCAAAGTTGGGTTCGATTCACTGCACCGTTTAAGAATTATAGCAACTTAAAGTTTGCACATTTTAACACGTCTTCTTGTGGAGAATTCATAAAATTCTCCTTCAAACCCTATTTAAACCTTGAAAAAACTAGAAACTCCCAAAAAAATATACTCATGAATGGCTTTCATTGCCAATATATCGATGGATTTCGAATTTCTCGTACTTTTGTCTCCCATTGTACCTCCAGAACATCCTTAAAAGCAATGAAAGTTTCAATGATTACACTTGACAAGTATTTATTGCATACAAGTAGTTATCGAACCTCGGAATGAGCACTTACAAGTTTCGAAAAGATACTTATAAATACTTCGATGTTGGAAGTGAACGAAACTTTCACAAGTAGTACTCGAATCTTGGAAATCAGAACTGCATAGTAGGTTTTAAGCAGTTTCTTTATTAAATTCGTAACTATATAAGAATAATATTTCATGTACAATACTTGTTTTCATCCTATTTCTTCTTTTATCCATGATATTTTCTGCTTTTGAAAAAACTCTTTCTGAAGGTACAGAAGTGGCCATTACACAAGGATAGTCACGTGCAATTTTTGATAAAATGGGGTACTTGATTGAATTTTCACGCCAAAATGATAACGGGTCTTCTTTGCGTTCTAAATATTGTGATTCTAGATAATTTTCCACTTCTAACGCAGCAGACAATGGAAATATAATGATTAGAAATATATCATAAAAGTTTCGAATCTGTTCGACCAAGATTCGAATATACTTGCAAATATTATCTCCGTTTACCAAAGTACTTGTAAAAGGTCCGAAACTGTTTTACATATGTTCGAGTATACTTACAAGGGGAGGACCCCAAGTGTCCGACTTCGATTTTGATAATTCTTTGTGAGATGATGGTATATGGACCCCTAATTAAGCATGCAAAATATTATTAGTATTTACTCAATAGTTTTAAAGATATAAACAATTGAAATTCACGCAACCTGCTTACACGGCTGATGGAACTTCGAAAACTACTAAGCTTTGAAACTTTAATTGATTATATCTTCAAAACTATCGAGTAACTACATCTAATATTTTGCATACATAATTAGGGATCCATATACCATCATCTCACAAAAAATGATCAAGATCGAAGGACACTTGGGGTCCTTCCCTTGTTATTATTCTCTTATAGAGAGTTGGAATTCAATCAATCAAAGTTCGAACCTGTTTGCTAGGTACTTGACCCCATCCGTAGTCAGTACAATATACCGATGTCGTCCCCGAAGGGTTAAGAAGGTAAGAAAAGTGTGTCGAATCGCCCGGAGGGCCCGAGAGGGTTGAACAATGGTCCGTTTCTTCCTGAAACCGCGAGCACTCGGGCGAAATTACCTTTCACCGAATACGCGAGCGTTCGCGAACACGTTCGAGCGTCGGTGTGGGTTTACGTACGTGCAGAATCGGCTGAAGATTTGCGCAGCCCAGTGCGCAGGACTTATGATTGCGGTTGAAGCTCGGCCAGCGTGATTTCCGGAATCGGCAAGCGTTCTCGAGCGGCGCGGAGGATCGCGTCGATCACGCCAGCACCTCCGACCTTTCGGTGTTTCGTGTTTCCAGACCGATGCGGTGGCCTGCGATCTCTGTGGTTCGCGAACGGGGACGGTTCGATCGTGTTGCAGGGCCGGACGCTGTGTATGACACGGGAGCTCCACGGGTCCGTTACTAAAATCCTCCGTGAATTCTTCCAGTGCCATTTACAGAATCCAAACCCGAACCGATCCCCGGACTGCGCGACGATCTCCCGATCTCGTTCGATGGACCCGACACATCGCGTTCGAGGAGTGAACGGCCGGTTATACAATGTTATAGTTAACACCCAGCCGTCGGACTCGCTGACCGTGTCGAGCTATAAATCAACCGGGGCTGAAAAACCTGTGGCACTTTGCGAATACCTCGTCCGAGTATGCAAGAACCCGACGAAAAGAAGGAGATTCTTCGAGGATAATTCATGACTCGGGTATGTCGACGGTTTCTTCCCCGTTTCTTGCTCTTCCGTCACGGAACGACGATCCTTCCCGGAAGCCGTGTCCGCTGGATCTGCCACGATTTGCTCGCCGACCGTTCTCTACGCCTGTCCTTCGATTCCAACGACTTCCCACCGTTCCACCAGCGCCTTCTCTCTCTCCTCTCCCAGCTCTACCTCAGAGATTTTTCGATTTACTCGGGATCATTCAGGAATCCTGATTGGCCCGAATTAGACAGGCTCCCCCGCGTTTTCTCGTCCCAAAGCTTCTCATTTTCTTCCACGTTCTTCCCCCGCCGATTCTGCTCGCTCCACGAAGCATAATCACGATTTCCCACGGTTCCGCCTCGGGCAGAGCCACCCGATAGCGCACTGTCATTGCGCTAAACAATCAATTACGTCACGGTTCAGAGGTTCATCCAGAGACTCATTACCCGGATTATTTGTTCGGCCGGGCTCTCTCGTTCCGTCGTCCTCCCTCGAAATCGACGTCGAGGAGGAAAATCCGATCGGAAAACCGCTCGGTAGCCGATTCGTTCGAAAGACGCGGAGAGCTCTGGTATGCAAGGGAACCCGGCGCGCGGCGTGCGCGTTTTCCCGTCTGGTTCTCACGATTCGAATCTTCTCAGCGCGCGGCGTATATATACCTGCGATTCTTCAACCGACTATCTGCAAGTCTCCCGAGTTGAGTTCTCAAGCCGCTCTTCCGGTCATGCTATCATTCCGGTTCTCACGCCTTATTCGAAACATCGGGACACGGCCGGCATGGAAATAACAGGCCCCCCTCTACTCTGTCCCAGGACACAATGTCGTTTGGTTTCACGGCTTAGACTTTAGACGACCTGCCGAGCAATTACACAGCCGAGGCGTGGATTTCTTCGCCGCGAACGTCACCGGGATTATCTTTATTGGCTAAGGGCGACGCTATCATCCTCGGAACGAGGAACATGGGCGATGTGGGTCGCTCGTTATCGACTTTTCACGCGGCGCTTTTCTGGTTCCACCTTTTTCGACGTTCGTCTATTCTAAATAGTTCGATTTTCCGCTAGACCCTTATTTTTTGAGATAAATTAAGAAGAAATATCCGCAAAAATTGGTGCAAAAGTGGTGTCTCTCCGTCTTTAATCATTGTTTAAACATGTTTAAACAATCATAATGCATTAATATTGGATATCACTGGATTCGGGAAAGTCTAGAGAATCTTTTTATGTAAAGAACAATACAGTATCTCTTATAATAACATCACAATCTTTGTTCAATGTTGAAAAATAGGTAATTTTTTCAAACTCAAATTTCTCAAAAACTATGCGTCTAGGAAAAAAATTAAAAACAGATTCGGAATCAGCGCGACAAACTCTATAAGAATCGCATAGTGAGAATCGAAAAGATTTTTGGCTGTTGGACAGTGTATTCGGTGATTGCAATCCAAAACGTTTTATTTTACATTGAATTTTCTGACTTTGTCTTTAGAACGCTGTATCTCATCACAGAATTATCTAAAATGAATAATATTTTGGATTTGGGAGCTTTAAAAGGTGGTTACTTTATAGGAGAAAATTGTTTTTCAATGTATTAAAGTTGAAAAATTGAATTTTGGACACGAAAACAGGGTCTCCGGACCACTGTGCGCCGCGTCGGCCTAACATTCACCGCTATTCTCTCGTCACTGCTCCATCTCTTTTTTATTGAGGAAATCTCGTGGGAGATTTATTACAACGTTAGGTACTAACGAAAGCAAATTATTCAGAGCAGGTAACCTCTTCAAACAAAATGTAAGGGTATACACCACTTTTTCCCCTTTTGTCTTTTTTTCCTTAAACGTTCAGGCTACCGAAAGATGTGATGATGCTCTCGGCGCACTGGTTCGATCCAATTTCACCTCAAAGCAATTTTTTGCAATTTGAATGAAATTTTCGACGTTTCGATCTATGTTTAGATCATTTTCGAGAAAAATAGTAACGGCGTCTGTGAATTATTAAACAGACAAACTAGCATCGACTATTACCATCAGTAAATTAAACATTGAATGTTAAAATTGTGTACTTTCTTACCCACTTGCTTAATGAAGTTATTTTAACTAATTTGGGACAACAGAAAACGTGCTGTTCCCATGCCGTTACGCTCAATGTTTAATTTACTGATGGTAACAGTCGACACTAGTTTTTCTGTTTAATAATTCACGGACGCAGTTATTATATTTCTTGAAAATGATCGAAAGATAGATCCAAACGTCGAAAATTTCATTCAAATTGCAAAATTGCTTTGACAGTTCGCCGAGTATATCATTACATCTTTTATCAACAATTGTACGATCGATGAACAATCGAGACCCGAGAGACATCATTAAAATGTACATTATAACCCAAAATAAATGTTTTATTTTTGAGAAATTATTTCCTTTCATAATATAATCATGTTTAAACGCACACAGTAGGACCTCGATTAACCGGATCCCGATTATAAACAAATACGCGTTTAAATGTGATCATATTATGAAGGCAAATAAATTTTCAAAAATAAAACATTTATTTTGGAATACAATGTAGATTTTAATTATTTCCTCGGACCTTAATTTATTCGGGCTGTTTGTCTCCCAATCAAGCCGGTTAATCGAGGTCCTACTGTATCTGTTTATCATCGGGATCCGGTTAATCGAAGTATGGCAGGCTTTGACATTCGGTCCAGCCAGACATATAGAATCGTCCAAAGACAGCTGAAATCTTAACTTAACATTGCTCTATTATACAGTAAGGAGCATAACTGATTCCACACACTTTAAATCAGAACAACTTTTATATGAATGGACCAAACGACTTCAATTTCTCTGTAAGGCTAGAAGAATTAGTTTAGTAAATGATGTGTAAAAAATATGTTGAAAAATTGCATTCGGTCGGAATTGTGAAAAACAATACTAAAAATAGATTTTTACAACTTTTTTAGCTGACCCAATAACGAAAATTTAAAAAATGTGTTTTGTTAACTGGTATAAATTATACACGCTCTGAAAATTTCATTGAAATTGGTTAATTGGTTTACGAATTATAAACAATCAAAAATGGTAAAGCTTGCCACTTTATGGTACACTAGAAATTACCACTTTTGATCGTTTATAATTCGCGAACCAATTAACTAATTTCAATGAGATTTTCAGGGCGTATTTAATTTATACCAGTTGACCAGACACATCTTTTGAATTTTCGTTATTGGCCCAGCTGAAAAAGTTGTAAAAATCAATTTTTACCATTGTTTTTCACAATTCCGTCCAAATGCATTTTTTCAACATATTTTTTACACATCATTTACTAAACTAGTTCTTCTAGCCTTACAGAGAATTTGGTTTGGTCCATTCCCAAAAAGTTGTTCTGATTTAAAGCGTGTAGAATCAGTTATGCTCCTCACTGTATGTACAGTGAGCCACGAAAGTATTGAAACGTCCTTTAAAACAGAATAACTTTTTTATAATTGTACCAAACGACCTGATTTTTTACAATCAATTAGAAGCATTGGTTTATGAAATGATACGCAAAAAAGATTTTCCAAAAATTATAATTTACATGGTTACATGCAAAAATGAAAAAAGGCATTTTTCAAAACTTTTTTATTTGGCCTCTTCAAGAAGAAGGGCTTGGCCCCTGAAATCTTTTTTGCATCTCATTTCGTAAACCAATGCTTCTTATTGATTAGAAAAAATCAGGTCGTTTGGTACAATTATAAAAAAGTAATTCTGTTGTAAAGGGCTTTCGAATACTTTTTACACTCACTGTATACAGTCGCAGTTAATCACATTGATTTAATGTTATCCTCTCGATCATTACCATCAGAGTTGGGCAAACATTTTATTTAAATAAACATTTCGAATAAATTGAGTTTTTTCCAAGTGGGTTTTCAACCCACTTTATTCGAAATTTTTATTTAAATAACATTTTTGCCCAACTCTGATTACCATCTCGCTGGCTCTCTCGCTCGTATCGGTATCATAGACAACCCTAGGTGTAAATGTACATAATTTCTAGTATGAAACTCGTCCTTTGCCAGTGTAGTACGTATGATACTCAAAGATCATTACTGTTGAACAATCTCTTCAAGTTAAGACCTCAGCTGCCTCTGAAGTCAAAGCCTGTCGCCATATATCTGTATACTGTCGTTCATAAAAATCTGTAACCCGCGCGTTTAAGAAGAAACAAGAAGGGAACTCTGTGTACTTTGGTATTGTCTATACCAACCGTAACAAATCTCTTACGAGATTTCCTCAATAAAAAAGAAAAAACTTCCTTCTTCTAAGAAATAATCCAATTCCACTCAACTTTCCAATTCAACTTTCCGGAAAGAAACCTTGAGAAAAAGTGGTATCTTCTCTCTGGTTACATAGGGTCGTAGAAGCCTGGATCCCGATATCAGAGCAAATATCATTACCGAAAGACCGGGAATAGCGTAGAACCCAGTAAAAAATGATTTACCGCGCTGTATATCTCGGAGCGACACCTCTTGCGAGACGTTCCCTCAATAAAATAATAAATTCAACCAGCCCGGTCGATATTTATGCTGCGAGGACTGTCGTTGTTGGAATTTATCTCATAAATAAAGAACAAGATCAATCTATCAATCAAGAATCGGCTCTTGACCCTCGATCTTCGGTTGTTCTATGACCGTTGCTTTTCTCCTTTTGACCTGAGCGTTCCTCATTCCCGACGTTTCTTTCTCTCATTCCCGACGTTTGTCTCTGAGAAACCGTTTTCGAATAAACGTATGGGGTATTTATCAATGTTGTCAACCTCTGTGCAGAAAAAAAGTTTGGTAACATTGATAAACACGTAACAAAAACTGCATAATGAACACGAGATGGAGTTGCTTGCTACTTCCATATTCTATTCAGCTCGTCGCGAATGCCGTTATACAGGACAGGTCGCACTAATATTAGTGCCACCGATGAGAATATGTACCTCGTCTGTGTCAGTTTTGCTATGATTCCGCATTGACAGCAGTGCAGCAGTGAAATGTTGCACAATATCGCAGCACTGATTGACAGTCCTTCTGACTGGGCACCATCTCGTCTAAACTAACTGAAATAAAATTGGCTCGAGATTGGCTCTACATCAGAGGTAACCTCTGTCTTCATGAACGTAATATGGGGAAATCTCTGCTATGTGAATGAAATCACGCGCATCGATTTTTTGTCCTTATACGAGCATATTTTGAGCTGCACAATAGTTCATTTGATAGAGGAAGGTTCATCACGGCGCGCTCTGCTCATCGCATCAGTCAAAAATGTCTCTTTGAGACAGAAAAATACATTGAAATCTGCGGTTATTTTTCTAGATTTTTTCTCTACTTTGGGTACTCATATTATTAGATATGAACATAATCTCGTTAAATCAATAGCAGAGCGCGCGGTATATAACCTTCCTCTATAGAATGAGCCCTGACCCAGCCATAAATCGGCTCAAATAAGGACAAGAAATCGATGCGCGTAAACCCATGTTTAGACCCAAAATCTAGTAAGATTCTAGTTCCTTTCTAGTTACAATCCGAGGGTATAGATCCCCCTTAAAGTTTTCTTTCCACACAAAGAGCGTAATAGTGTATATACCCATATTCCAATAGTCGCCGATCGCCGATGCTCCCCGAACCGAACGCTCGTGGCACTCGCCAACGATCGTTGACATTTCTGCCCGGCAATTACCGGCGATTCCTTCCAGAAGCCTCTTGTTCCTTTCTTTCTCGAGCCACGGGACTCGACTCGGCGTTTCGTTCGCCACGATATCGTCTAATTATTTCGAGGAGTGTGTGCAGTGCCTTCGCAGCCTCTAGCAAGACGCGCAGGAGACAAAACCTAGGTTTCTCGGCCGCGCCGTTTATAATGAAGATTAGCTCCCGGTGGCTGAAAGCAAATAAGGAAAAGCTGTAATAAATACGTGTTCGAAACTGGTTATACCGCGGAGTCGTGTAGAAAACCGTCGTCGGTTTCACTTCGTACCCCTGCGCCATCGACCTGTTCCCAGGAGGATCGAGGCTTTCCGTTCATCCGTGCCGGTGGAAAAGTTTTCAGGCTACGCGAGTTTCTACTCTGCCGAGGCGGACAGCTCCATCCTACAGAAAAATTCTTTCGAGATTCGCGTGTTCATCGGAGGCCTGTTGCACGAGTCTCGCAATCTCGGCGGAAATCGGACATTTCAGGCTTTCGGCCGCGAGCCTGGAGCAATTATTTTCCCAAGTAGCTTCATCGGGGAGTCTTGAAAATATAATTCCTCTAGGACTCGGCCCACGCCCGAAATACGTACTTCGAGGAGTAGATTCGTTTTCCCAGGATTGCAAATAAGGATTAAAGGTTAATCTGGGCCGCGATCGTCCTCGAAAGTCCTAATTCTACGTTCACGAGGCGTAATTCGCATTAGTCGAGAGCATAAAGGCAAATTTTCAGAAAGCTGCGACGAATTACGCCTTGTAAACGTCAAAAAATAGGACTTTTGAGGGCGAACTCGGCTTAGATCGGTCTTTCATCTAGCGCTTTTGACTATCGAGAAATGAGAAGGCGCATCCCGCACCCTTGCAATCCAAAAAACGACTCTACCTCTTCAACGATGGGAACTCTACTTCGTTCAACGTTCTAGATCAGGCCTGGCCAACACGCGGCCCGCCGGGTGATTTTATATTCCTATTGAAACTTTTGTTTCTCGTTGTATGTATACAACAAACATTAAATAAACAAAGAGTCATTGTTATAATACGCAAGTGCGACTACGAACTCCAGTTCTATATTTGATATCTTCGATGTAATTGAGTTACGGTTCAACAAAGAAATTAAACAAATTTTTGCGTCCACATTAATAACACTGTCCAACAAATTTCAATTTTTGTTATGTTCCCTAATTACTGTTGGGTCCTTCTTATAGAGTATTTTGCGCTGATTTCGAATCTGTTTTTAATTTTTTTCCTATACGCACAGTTTTTGAGGAACATGGCTTTGAAAAAGAAACATATTTTTCAACTTTAAACAGATATTGTGGTGTTATTATAAAAGATATTAAATTGTTCTTTATAGCAAAAGATTCTGTAGACTTTCCCGAATACAGCGATATCCAATATTAATACATTATGATTGTTTAAACATGTTTAAAAAATCGTTAAAGACGGAGAGACACCACTTTTGCACTAATTTTTGAGGATATTTTTCAATTCATCTCAAAAAATAAGGGTCCAGCGGAAAATCGAACTATACCACTCGATAGAGCAGACTTTTGTCTTGAGAAGCCACCCTGTCAAGTTTGGATCGTCGACGTTTTTTTCGAACCAGAAAGCAAAATATCTTCGCCCGACATGAATTGCCGCCAGTGGCGCTCGGGACGAGAATGGCGCAGCGACATTTTCTGGTTCGAAAAAAACGTCGACGTTTCAAACTTCAAAGCGGGGTTTCTCAAGATAAAAGTCTGCTCTATTGCATGGTATAGTTCGATTTTTCGCTGGACCCTTATTTTTTGAGATAAATTGAAAAATATCCTGAAAAATTGGTGCAAAAGTGGTGTCTCTCCGACTTTAATCACTGTTTAACCATATTTAAACAATCATAATGTATTAATATTGGATATCGCTGTATTCGGGAAAGTCTACAGAATCTTTTGCTATAAAGAACAATTTAATATCTTTTATAATAACACCACAATATTTGTTTAAAATTGAAAAATATATTTTTTTTTTTCATAGTCATGTTTCTGAAAATCTGTTCGTCTAGGAAAAAAATTAAGAACAGATTTGGAATCAGCGGAAAAATCTCTATAAGAAGGACGCAAAAGTAATTAAGGAACAAACTTGGTGTTGGACAGTGTAATTAACTTTTACAATACTTATATTACATCCGAGAGATATTCCAACTCAAGATATTTTGCACAACGAGTTGAAAGTGCTTTTGGATCCACATATGTTCGTGAAATATTTTTCTCGAAGATGAAATTTACAAAGAGTTAGAAAACCAATTTTCTCCAATTTAGAAAACCAAACAAAAGATGTGCAACGTCGAACATAAATATAGATTTACAAAAATTAAGTGAAGGAAATGATAAGAAAATATCTCATTAATTAAGACTCGAGAGTTAATTATATATTGAATCATAACAATGAAGTTCTATTCATGTTCGTATTTGTATTACATTTTTTAAAAGCGAGTTTACCTAAAGTGCGGCGCGCTGTAACGTTACGCGTCATCAAAGTGGCTCGCGAAACCATTTGGGTTGGCCAGGCCTGTTCTAAACGATCATGTCCCTAATCGTTCCGGAGCGGTACGTCCAGCGCAAGCTGCTATCTACTTGAGAAACCGAAACCGAGTAGAACACCGTCCCACAGTGGTCCCAAATCCCGAAAACGCGGACAAAACCTCGAATCGTATTAAAAAATTATTGGATATGCTTCAAAATTGATATTAAGGCGTTTTTGGGGTCGTTGATTACGAATCTGAACTTAAAATTTAAAAAAACAAAATGGCGGATCCAATATGGCGGACATATACATTAAAAAATTATTAGATCTGCTTCAATATTGGTATTAAGGCGTTTCTGGGGTCACTGATTACGAATCTGAACTTAAAATAAAAAAAAACAAAATGGCGGATCCAATATGGCGGACATATACATTAAAAAATTATTGGATCTGCTTCAAAATTGGTATTAAGGCGTTTTTGGGGTCGCTGATTACGAATCTGAACTTAAAATAAAAAAAAACAAAATGGCGGATCCAATATGGCGGACATATACATTAAAAAATTATTTGATCTGCTTGAAAATTGATATTAAGGCATTTTTGAGGTCGCTGATCACGAATCTGAACTTAAAAACTATAAAAAAATTTCAGATATATTGTATTATTGTTTATACAAAAAACTGGCAATCTGTGTCCTCCATACGTTCTAAGCATAATCCTTCAAAAACTATTTAAATTGTACAGAAAAGCTTAGTGTATATCTCTCAGTTCGAGAAGAAATGCAACGAATGCTCACAAAATACCTACTCTGCATTATAAAAAACAGTGATACGACCACAGGGGCAGAGAGGGGCAGCTAATTTTTGTTTAGATTGCAAGATAATAGTATAAACTAGAATCTCGAACAAGTTTTAGCGATGGAGGGTGAAGGAAACTCAACTTTTACATTAATCTTTAAAATTTATGCCCTCACTTTTACCCTTACTTTTGCATACATAGTTATCAGTTAATAATAAACATTTGGCACTAAAAACTATGCAACTTACCTCTACAAACAACATCCATAATGCACAATTAAAATCGATACGTTCCAATACAATTTACGCACTGTACAGTTAAAACTCGCACTGAGACTTGGAAGAGTATGAAGGCACTGACTAATGAAACCGAAGTTCGGATTGCGACTGTTGGTCAGGTATAAAAATGGGACCTTTTTACCGTTTAGCTCCAAGTAGATATACTCTTAGAGTAGCCAACCCCATAATTAAAACTTACCTAGCTGAAAGTTCATTTTTTAGGTTTTGTCCGCGTTTTCGGGCTTTGGGACCACTGTACGTCCCCGAATCACGCGCGCCGGTTTAAATGGGTGAAGTACGTCGATCACGGACTTCCCCTGTCCGGTGCCGAGCGATTCGCCGCGCGTTCCGGCACGTTTCCCGATAGACGCTCGAATCGAATCGATGGCACGTGATTCCGAAGAAAAACCGCGGCGCGCCGGCTCGCCGCGGTCGTCCATGTAATAATCCACGGCGTCATTGCGTTAGCGTGCCGTCAGTTCGTCACGCGTCCTGTTTATCGCGAGTCGGTCGCATAGTACACACGCTCTCCGTTCCGTTTCTTTTACTGACCTTCGTCGAAACTGCAGCGTTTCTTGCCGGTAGTTATTTTCCGCGTGCAACACCGTTGCGTAACGCTTACGAAACCCGCGCGCGGATCGGCCGCAGGGGAGACAGAGATTTCGGTTGCGAGTGGACACTCGCGATCGCCGGCGATCGTTTTCCGCGAGCCCGAGAGGCGTTTCTGCGAGGAACGGACCGACAGGGAGAGATGGCCGCGCGTTCCCACCACTCGAGGCGATATCTTATCGAGGTTTATCGATCGCGATACACGGTGGTTGGCGAAGAAAAGAGTTGGCCGAGCGGGAACGAGGAAAAATTCGTCGGAAAACGGAAAGGGAAAGACAAATTGGTGGGGTCCCTGTGACGGAACGGTTTGAGGGACACGGACATATCTAGGCCGGAGGGAGCGAGACGGCGGAGACGGAAGGGCGACGATTAGCGGGGGAGGAACGAGAGGGAGCCGAGAGAGGCCGGCTTGGAAACAATAAAATTCCGAACGAGCCTCGAGCCACTGGATACGAGACACCGGCTTGGCTCGCGGACTTTCGAAACCGTATTAAATCATGACACAGTTCTGCTCTGGGAGATCGCGCGCGCGCCTGCCTTGCTCGTGTTACGCGGGTGAATTCTTAACGGCTGATAAATCGATAGATCGCCTGGTCTCTGCATTCCGGGATACCGCGCCGCGTGAAAGCTAACGCGCGATGGTATGCTAATAACCGGTCGCGATCGATTTCCTCGCTCGACGGGGAGAGTCGTTTAATTCGTCCTCCTCTCGAGGAGGATCCTCTTCTCGGATGGAACGACGAACGAGAAAAATACGTCGGTGGTGGGACAAGTTCGCGCGGCCCTGATCCGCAAACAATTCGTAGCGATCGACGGTCGTTGCGCAATCCGGCGAGCGTGGCGCGATGTTTTTTCGTGTGGCGAGGTCGGAAAGCCGGGGAATAACGGTGACCGTAGCGAGGACAGTGACCCGATGAAAATCTTGGGCACACAAGAAAGAGAAACCGTTGAGAACCAACCGTGCCCCCCTCGAGCCAGCCCCCTCGAACCAAATAGATTTCACCCGCGGCGCGGTGATCGCCGCTATCGATAAAAACCTCGCGACATTTACAGTCGGCGAGCGCGGCGCTCCGAGGGAACGGGAACCGATCGGCTCGCAATAACGATCCGATCCGAACCGCGTGCATTTCGAAAGCGATCTACAATAATCCGCCGAGCTGTCTAATACTACCAGTGACCTTTCAAAGAATTTCAGAACTTCAGACCCCGAAAGAATGTTAGTCGAACGCGCGTCGCGGAAAGAGTAAATAATTGTTGCGATACCTGCAGCAGAATAATTCCTGATACCTGAACCGGTGTCGTTGGACTCGGATGATGCTCTCGGTACCGATCGCCATTGGTAACGACCTCTTCTCCGGTCCCTCCCCTTCGTTCTCTCTTTCTCTCTCTCTCTTTCTCTCTCTGTTTCTCTCTGACGCTCTGTCTTTCTCTCGCTCTCTCACCGGAGCGGTGATACCTTCGGCTCGCGAGCGAGTCCCATCAACATTGCACTGTTGCCCGGTTTTCAGCGTCCACATTCGAGCTCTGCTTCGAACAGGCTCGCAACTAGACCGAATGCGCACGATTCCCTTCAGCTCGGCCGTGTGATTCTACGTAGCGGTCACCGCGAGGCGGGTTACATCGTTCCGTCGATGAAAACGTCACGCGAATACGGGGAACCAGCAGCAAACAGCAGATCGGCAGCATCATCGGTGGTGGCGGCGTTGGAATCGGCAGCAGACGGGGAAGAAGTCAAGGCAGCAGCGACAGAAGAGGTAGAAGAAGAACAGGAAGATGTCGAAGAAGAAGGAGAAAAGCGAAGAGGGTCGGCAAAGACAGAGAGAGAGAGAGAGAGAGAGTGAGAGAGACTGAGGCAAGGAAGAAGAGGAAGAAGATCAGACGGCGGTTACGTGCTTATAAAGGAAAAAAGGAGGCAGGTTCGAGAGAGGAAGGCTTTTAAAGTTGTAGGAGCGCAGCCGGGAGGACTCCGCGAACCGGTTGCTCGAAGTGACGTGAGTGAACTGAGGCTGCAGGCTGGCAGGTAACGCCAGGTAAACTCCGAAGCCGACCTGCGGTACACACGCAGGAGAAGGAAGGTGGCTGGCTGGCCGACCGGCTGGGTGGCTACGCGGAGCCAGCCAGCCGTAGAGACAGTCAGCTCAGTCAGTCGACCTGGGGAGTCAGCCTGCGGCCCCTGCGGCCGCAGGAACGAGCCACAGGTGAGGCACGGGGGCCAGGGGAGGGAACGGTCTCCGCCGATGGGAGAAGCCAAGGAACCGGGAAGGGGGAGAGAGAAAGAGAAACGGAGGGGAACGATCAAGGTGGGAGAGACGAGGAGAGAGTACCTGGATGGTGTTGTGGTGTGTGACTCACGGCTTGGAATGGGCGAATAGGCTAGCAAGGCATAGCAAAACCCGGAGCGAGTCTCTCCGTGTAGAGGATACACGCGCGCGAGCACGTCCACGCTCTTACACAGTGATCGAGAAGTAAGGGGGACCCGGGATGGTTTTCCGGTGAAACGGGCCCCGGACGATCGAAACGAATGTTCGGCGCCCGGGCACGTGGCACCGGCCCGACGCCAGATTTTCGCCGCCAGCCGCTGCGCTGTGTGCGTGCATAGCCTCTCCACAACGTTCGCGACGTCTCCTTTTGTCCAGCAACGAGCCTCCGACGCGAAAATACGTCTGCCCGCAGCTATTCCGAGGGTTGCGGCCCCTCTCGGACGGCTCGAAGAACGCCGGGCTCCGCGAAAAGGCCCCGCGACCCGCGCTCTCGGCGCCTATTCCCGTAATTGCAACAGGATTTCTGCCGTTTCGGAACGCGCACCGCCGGAATTAATATGGCGGACTATTTACGCGGCACCGACGATTTCACGTGCACCGAACCATAGTACGGTGCCGGTCGAACGGCCGCGCCGCGCCGCGTTCCTCGTGGGAACGCGTTTCCACGGTTTATTTAATAACGCTCGGCCCGCGGCTTTACGCTGCCAATAAAATGTCGATCGGCCGATTCACCCGAGAGCCCGTTCTACCTTCCCCCGTGAAATCGTCTTCTCTCGGGGTTCGCGAACCCAAACGATCCTGCTGCTCTCGCGAGCATCTTCTCGCCGGCTTTTTACCGTTCCTTTCCACGGTAACGCGCCGAGCCTGCGTCAGCCGGGTTTCCGCTGTCTCAGAAGAAAGAATTCGGTACGATTCGGACGAGCCACCCGGTGTATTAGAAGCTAACTATACTCGAATCCAGCAGAGCGTGACTTTTCACGTGTAACCGGGCAACGGAGTGGGGCATGATCGCACCGCGCGCGGCGTACACTCGGATAGACTTTGATAGAATTTACACGGTGGCTTCGGAACACCGCGGCGGAAAACCGGCCCACAGTGCGGCCGATCGCCGATCTAGCTGTTCAAAATTCAGAAAGTGCTTTTAATGATTTCTTTTAAGAAGAACCTTGGTGTGTACGGTTTTTCAAGTACAGTTTTTCACTCCCCCCCCCCCCCCCGCCCCATAACTTTATTTAACAACGAAAACTTAATAACTTTATTATTATAAAAGAAAATATAATTATAATAAGAGAAATAAACTGAGAGAATAACAAATTTGCATATGAATGGTGACATTTCAACCAATAGCGACGCAAAACAGTCAAAAATGTCCCAAAACGTTGAAAACAGGTGATCTTTAAAGGTCTCAGTTGGACTAGATATGTTCAAGGTATTAGGTCTATAACTTGAAAACCGGAATTTGACACTAGATGTCAACACTTATGTATGCGCTGTAGCAAATCATTGACATACACGCCATTCCGAAGCTCTATTCATAACCTGCAAAATCAGTCAACAGTGTTTGATTTGCTTGTGCGCATCATATTTTTTTCAATCATGAAAAATTTGGAAAATTGGCGAAAGAAACAGCATTTGCGGGAAGTTTTGCTGAGTCACTTTTTTGCAAAGAAAACTGCAGCCGAAAGTCATCGTTTGCTCGTGGAATTGTATGGCGAACATGCTCTTGCGAAAACACAGTGTTTCGAGTGGTTTCAAAGCTTTAAAAATGGCGATTTTGACATCAAAGACAAAGTGCGGCCTGGACAGTCGAAAAAGTTTGAAGATGAAGAATTGGAAGCGTTACTCGATGAAGACTCGTGTCGAACACAAGAAGAGCTTGCTTCTCAAGCAGGGTGAAACCATTACGGGAGAGCTGTACCGAAAACAACTGATTCGTTTAAAGAGAGCATTGAAGGAAAAACGGCCAGAATGGGAGACCAGACACGAGACATTGATTTTCCAACATGACAATGCTCGACCACATGTTGCTCAACCCGTAAAAAACTATTTGGAAAATAGCGGATGGGAAGTTCTGCCCCACCCGCCATATAGTCCAGACTTGGCGCCTTCTGACTACCATTTGTTTCGGTCGATGCAGAATGCACTTTCCGGAATACGCTTCACTTCAGTCCAAGGCATCAAAAATTGGCTCGATTCGTTCATTGGTTCAAAAGATGACCGGTTTTTTACGATGGCATCCACAAATTGCCAGAAAGATAGGGAAATGTTGTATCTTTCGATGGACAATACTTTGAATGACAGAATTGTACAAGATTTTCTTTAATAAACGCTCAAATTTCCTTAAAAAATTCCGGTTTTCAAGTTATAGACCTAATATTTACTAGCAGTTCATACAGTAACTGTCTACCTTCTGAAAAAGGGGCCAAGATTGCCTTGGCCTCCCTGATTTTTTCTACGAGAAATCTCCTGGTCACCAAAATTTTGTTTTCTGAAAGTAAAAATTCATTATTGTCAAATTATGAACGAATATGGGTATGAAACTGGTAAAATCTAATAACGAAATAATTCACAAAGGGTTTGCAACCATGTTTTTGGAGTTTGGTTAGGTTTGAAGCAAGTAACTGATTTTTTTCTACGAGGAATCTCCTGGTCACCAAAGTCTTGCCTTTTTTTTTAAAAGGACTGTAATTATCCAAATTACTCCACTAAATAAAATAATGGATGGAAATATAATATAATATAATACTAACGTTCGTTTATGTACTCCATAGCTCGTGAGAAAGGTTTTGTTACGTAATGTTTAAAAAAAACACTACTAAAACAAAAGATTTCACTAATAATCTGATATTTGATTGTTATCAATATGTAATTATATGCATATTTTGTCAAGTCATCCCACGTTATTTGATGATTGACATTTTGTTATTTCCACAATAAAGTCATTACGTTTTTCAATTATTATTTCAAAGAACATGTAATCACCGAAAATCTAATTTTTTTCTCTTATTATAATTATATTTTCTTTTATAATAATAAAGTTATTCAGTTTTTGTTGTTAAATAAAGTTATGGGGTGGGGGTGGGGGGGAGTGAAAAACCGTACCCGCCAAGGTGTTTTTTAAAAAAAATCATTAAAAACACCTTCTGAATTTTGAACAGCTAGATCGGCGATCGGCCCACTGTGGGGGCCGCACAGTGGGAACATTCGACCATTCTCGATTCAAAATCAAAGAACTTGCGATAGAAATGAGGTAGAGCGATGAAATTTTTTTTAAATTAAAGCTGAAACTTTGCAGAATATGGGAAAAATAGGGAGATTACGGTACGAACGATTTTTAACCTTGAGAAAATTCGTTAAACTTTCACAATTTCCAGAAAATGTGGTTTCTGCGTTACCACGGGCAGAAAAATTTTTTTTAATTTTTGTTATATATCATTTCCCGTAGATTTTTTCACGCTGATTTCAAATCTGATCTCAAAATTTGTCTACGACTTCAGGATTTTACAAGAAATCGATTTTTGTGAACGAATTGTTTAACGAATTTTCTCAAGGTTATAAAACGTTCGTACCATAATCTTCCTATTTCCCCATATTCTGCCAAGTTTCAGCTTTAATTTTAAAAAAATTTCATCGCTCTACCTCATTTCTATCGAAAGTTCTTTGATTTTGTCTCCGATTTGGACGAAAGGTCCCACACTATGAGGCGTTCCTTGGGATACAGCGCACAGTGGAACTTACGCCTCACAGTGTGGGACCTTTCGTCCAAATCGGAGACAAAATCAAAGAACTTTCGATAGAAATGAGGTAGAGCGATGAAATTTTTTTTAAATTAAAGCTGAAACTTGGCAGAATATGGGGAAATAGGAAGATTATGGTACGAACGTTTTATAACCTTGAGAAAATTCGTTAAACAATTCGTTCACGAAAATCGATTTCTTGTAAAATCCTGAAGTCGTAGACAAATTTTGAGACCAGATTTGAAATCAGCGTGAAAAAATCTACGGGAAATGATATATAGTAAAAATTTAAAAAATTTTTTCTGCCCGTGGTAACGCAGAAACCACATTTTCTGGAAATTGTGAAAGTTTAACGAATTTTCTCAAGGTTAAAAATCGTTCTTACCGTAATCTCCCTATTTTTCCCATATTCTGCAAAGTTTCAGCTTTAATTTAAAAAAAATTTCATCGCTCTACCTCATTTCTATCGCAAGTTCTTTGATTTTGAATCGAGAATGGTCGAATGTTCCCACTGTGGGCCGCCGCGAGTTTATACGCCGGGCTTTCTCGATGCCCGCGGATTACGACAGACGATTCCCCGGTTTTTTCTTTCATTCACCCTGCTGACCGTGTCCTTCTCCGCCGACGACATTCGGCCCATTTGTACCAGGACGTGCGCAGGTACCATTCCCGACGCCGCGCCGCCGCCGCCGCCGACGTCCCCTTTTTGTCCGAGCCACGCTGTTATTATTTCATTCGAGGCACGCCGACGTTAAACATCCTGAAAGGAGCACAACATCCTCGAGTCTTCTCGGTCCGCGGGAACCATGTTCGCACGTTTCAACGAATTAACATCGCCGCTAATTGTCCCGGTAATTAGCGGCCTCGATACCAGATTGTTTCACGTTCCAACGAGGAATCGCGCCGCGACACCGCGGTTATTAACGAATAAACGACGTTTAACCATCATCGCCTCTTACCGATCGATAGACAAAGGATCTTTATGCGAAATATGCAACGAACTGGAGTGAAGTAGACATTTATCTTCTTTCCTAATACTAAGTTTACGGGACCTGTCGAAATGACGGCTTCTAATGTTCTTAATTTGCGATTATTGAGATTGTAGAGATACTTCCCTGAAGAATTATTTACCGAATTGATTTCTTTTTATTGGATAGACACGAAAGGAAGTGCAAGACCTAGCGTTACTTCCGAACGTGATAAACGTGCCATTTTGCGTCGAATTTTAAGGACGCAACAAGACAAACAGCCGAAGAAGCAGGTGCGAAGACAAATTTAAGAAATGTACATCGCATTTTACAAGGAAGCAAACACATTAAACGGAAGAAATTAAAACAACGGCCACCCTTAAGGCGGTGGTCCCACATCTGGTTATAACTAGAATCTTACTAGATTTTGGGACGAAAAAATGGGTTTGCGCGCTTCGGTTGTTTGACCTTATTTCAACAGATTTTGGGCTGGGTGAGGGCTCATTCTAAAGAGGAAGGTTCATCACACTGCGCTCTAGTCATGATACTAACGAGATTATGTTTAATATGTATAATATGAGGGCCCAAAGTAGAGAAAAAATCTAGGAAAAAACCGGCAGATTTCAATGCATTTTTCTGTCTCTAAAAGACTTCTTGACTGCTATGATGACCAGAGCGCAGTGTGATGAACCTTCCTCTTTAGAATGAGCCCTCATGCCGTCCAAAATTTGCTGAAATAAATTTGCACTTGAAGCGGTTGCTACCTGGCGAGAAGACGCGCTTGACCGCCAGAAAACGGAAAAGATTGCGCAAGTGGCATTAGAACCACTTAGTTTCCTTATTATTTAAACGCGCCGTGCGAATAACTCCGACCTTTGTCTTGATTAACAGCATCCATTAGGTAAATTTATTCGGTAGCGTACTGTCAGGAGCTCACTGACATCGTAATTACAGGTAAGTTTTCTTCGTTAATTGGGCACTATCTCTGAATCGCTCGAATTTGCAAGATATCTGCATAAAAATGTTCCGAGGCGAAGGGTGTCGGGAGTGCTTGAACAGCCTCGAATTAGATTTAATCATCAGGAAACAGATGATGTTCTAAAACGGGCCCTACGGCGTCGCGAATCAAAAGGTTGATTGTTGCAGATCCAATCGGAAAATGTTTCCCACTCCGTCCCCATCCGATATCTAGATAGAGGACATTACGTTCGGTAAAAATCGAATTCGAGCGTGGCCGGCAAAGAGATTGTCGTTCATCCGTGCAAAATCATGGCGAATCGATAAGATAGGCCCGTGCCGGGCAGAGGACGTCACCTGGCAGGAAGATGCTAGGCACGCCGAGCCTGCGGAGCCATTTTCCTAATCATCCTGCTCTCGCGCCGGTGCTTTCTTGCCGATTGATCGGCGCATCCCAGCGGGTTCATAATTTTCCGGCGCGTTTGTCGTTTTGTTTCTTTGTCGTTTTTTCAGTGGCGTGTCTCGTCGTTTCGCCGGCGTGCTCATGCGCGCGCGTTCGCGCAACGTTCCTTATTCCTTCGAGATTACCATGACCATCGCAGCGCGACTGGTCTATGTGCACGGAGAAATGCAGCTGATGCGCACCGCTGAATCCCGAGGTCAGCGACTCGTCGACGGAGTTAGTGGAGCGCTTAGGCTCGCTCCAGGGATTTTATGAATTGGTGCACGGTGGAGCCGGCGAAGCAGAGGTGGAAGGAAGAAGAAGAAGAAGAAGAGGAGGAGGAAGAGAAATAGGAAGGAGCTGGAACAGAGGGAGACGACGCGCGGCGAGAATTAGCAGAAGAATCTTTGCCTATCGCGTTCGACCGAACGCCACGTAGCCGAGCAAAAATGCAGGAAGTTAAGGTGAAGTGCCCTAAGCCTGGACAGTCCAAAAGCGATACCTAAATCTAAACAATTGAATTTTCATAGTAAAATCAGTAATTAAGAGATTAAATAATTATATTATATATTCTGAGGCCTTAGCTACAAGTAGGTGTGAATATTATTTCATTGAGACATCAATTGAAATTTAAAAATTAATTCAAAGTTCATCTGAAAACAGTATACAAAATAGTCTATTTACATGCCAATCGTGTGCATTTATAGTTCGAACTTTTGTTCGAAAAAAAGATATAATTTAAGCCCTCAGACAAAAAATAATTATCACGCATAATAATATTGATATTTTAAAATAAATTGGCAATCAAACTTAACGTAAATAATAATTATTAATCGAAATATTAGATGTCCAAGATTAGGACTGTTTTCAAATATAAGTACTCCATACTGGGACGCGATGACAGTAGCTGTCCCACTCTAAGCTTATACGCAATGTGCTTACGCCTGAAGCCGGACACGTGTTTGTGAATAAAATCAACGCATTGTTTGCAAATTATTTAACTACATGTACGTATAATTAGTCTTCTATTAGCTTGAATAACGTATGTAGAAAATGTATTCCGGTTGTGACGTTAATAATACTTTGTGTTTACCTCTTAAATCTATCAGTATTACTACCTAACCTTAAAAGTTGTATTATGACAAGTTTTATTAAAACAGTAAATAAAAATAAATATATATTTGGTTAAATAATACAATACTATAATCTATGATAAGAATACTACATATTACGCAAAGCATCTTCTATTCGTCATGCGCAACAGCGCCACCAACCAACGTTTTAGGTTATGTTCGCTCGATCAACTCGTAAATTGAATTTGTCCCGATATAGTCTTCACTCCTGTCCAGGTACTAGCTTAGATTGGATTTAATATGTCCAACTATAGGTTTGAATTATTCTTGTTAATACAATTAAGATATTAACCTAAACAATGATTTTTTTATTTTAAATTACTTTACAAACTCTGAACTGTATGTTAAAACTCTTAAGAAATTGTTTTGGTTTATTTAAAGTGATAAAATTTAAAATAGAAAAACATGCTGTCTAGGCATAGGGCACTTCACCTTACTCAGCGTACAAATAAGTTCGGTGCCTTTACATACAGTAGCGGACAAAAGTTTAAGACCGCTCTAAAGAACATAATAACTTTTTTAATATTGTACTATACGATTTGAACTTTTTTGGGAAGCTAGAGCAATTAGTTTACTAAAGGATGTGAAAAGAAATTTTTTCAAAAATTGCAATTGATCGGAATTGTTGAAAAAATACTAAAAGTTGAATTTTTAACTTTTTTATATGGGCCTATATTGAAAATTTAAAAAATACGTTTTGTAGATCTGTGTCAATTAAACATATTCTGAAAATTTCGTCAAAATCGGTCGACGTTGCAAGGAGCTACAAACGTTTAAGGATGGTAAAAATGGCAGATTTTCACGATTTATTGCCGAAAAAACGTGAAAATCTGCCATTTTTACCATCTTTAAACGTTTGTAGCTCCTTGCACGTCGACCGATTTTGACGAAATTTTCAGAATATGTTTAATTGACACAGATCTACAAAACGTAATTTTTAAATTTTCAATATAGGCCCACATAAAAAAGTTAAAAATTCAACTTTTAGTATTTTTTCAACAATTCCGATCAATTGCAATTTTTGGAAAAATTTCTTTTCACATCCTTTAGTAAACTAATTGCTCTAGCTTCCCAAAAAAGTTCAAATCGTATAGTACAATATTAAAAAAGTTATCGTCTTCTTTAGAGCGGTCTTAAACTTTTGTTCGCTACTGTACATTCGATTGTGATTGCATTTCGAATGAACATTTTCTCCCGCCGCTCTGGTGTTTTGAAGCGTCAATCTTACCCTGCTAAACGGGCTGCATACCTTTACGCTAATCAGTAATAATAGACTGCGGATTTGATGCATTTATAACAAAAATGAGTAGGTGCAATCTGACACAGTTGACAAATTAAAAGAATTTAAGAATATTAATTGATTAGTCTCAGCTTATTAAAATTATAGAAAAAGGAATATCGCTGCTATCTGGCTCTTGTTCTTTCTAATTGACGTGAACAGTTTTTATTTTGCATAAAAGTCCGCAATCTAGTAATAATAAATAATAAAGGTTCTTTACCGACAGTGGAGCTAGGCAAGTGATTCTGTTGCGTGACAACGCTGGAAGTCATTTCTTCTTTGGACTGGGAGGTTCTGCCTCATGCGGCATATTCCCCCGATATCACCGCTTGGTTAATGCTAACTTCAGATCTCTCGATCCAATCGAAACCACCGTCTTTTTATAGAAACAAGATTCGCCAGCTTTCCGAAAGCTGCGAGAAGTGTGTAGAAAGTACTGATAAAAATGAAAAGTATGCTCGAAAGGCAGCGAACTTATTCGTACACCTAATATGAGAAGAGCTAATAGAAGAGGATAGGCACCGACCGATACAGGTGTGACTTTAGAATACTTTAGATCCGATTTCCGGCCACGGATGGAAACGACGCAGACCGTGGACAAGTTTAATAAGGAAGAAATAAGGTTCGTTTTTGTGCGGTACCTTCGCGCGACCGATGAATATCGACCTGTTGTCCTTCCGTCCCGTTTGGACCCTGATCTCTCGGGGCCGGTCCACGTGGTTCTGTCGCCCTTCTTCCGTTTCCCTCCTCGATTCGCGTCTCGTTCCCTCTCGTGATCGGTAGCGACGTGTAGCGCCTTGATTGTCCTCCGACGTTCTATTCTCCCCGTTCCTTCTCCTCTGTCTTCTCCGCTTCATGGTGTTCCGCTCGCGAGCCACGGAGTACGCAGGTGCATTAACCGGACATTCAGCACCGTAACGCTGGCCTTAGAGACGAGAGGATACCAGGGGAACGGAGCGACGAAGAGCGCAGGTGAGAGGGAGAGGAGGGAATCCTGGCGGAAAGGAGACAGGACGAAGGTATATAAGAACGGGAAGAGCCAGAAGAAGGAGAGGACGAGGGGAATGGCAGGCAAGGGGAACCGAGCATCCGAGTACTAGAGCTCGGTGCTAGGGCAGATGGTTGGGACTCGAATTCCTCCGCTCTAAACCGCGAGGCTTAAACCGAAGCCCGGCCTCGGATCGCGGGATAGCGTCGTCGTCGGGTTTAAATCGCGACGCCAGGAATGTCCGCGTTCGCCGACGGGACATCCGCGCAGGAGAGACAGATTTATATCGAAAACGCCAGCCCGACGTCGCGCGGCGTCGCCCGGCTAAAAGCGGAAGCGACGCCGAAGCCAAAAATTGGAAGGCCGCGGAAGCGGTCGCACCTCGAGACTACGATACTCCTCGTTTAATTGACCCGAGACACTCCGAATCTTCAACATGATGGGTCGGAAGAGTCAAAAATTACAATTTACAAAATTTCAAAGTTTTTAAAGAGCCACAACATTTTTTCTCGCCAACAATAAATAGTACTCGCATAAATAAAGTTTTTTGATAAGAAAAAAACTAATCTATTTATTCATAAGAAAAAACATTCAAAGAGCCGCATGTGGCTCGCGAGCCGCAGGTTGCCGACCCCCCTGTGTTAGGTTGTTGCATGGGAAATGTCCGATTTTTAGCAGCGACATTGAACGAATGCAATTTTGTATACCTAATTATTCGAACAGAGGTGGGCATTATTTGACGAAAAAATATGTGAAATACTATTTAATATTTTCGATTTTATTTTGCTTAAAGAAAATAGTATCTTATTTGGACAATCTGAACCTCGAAATACAATATTTCTAATCGAACAATCTGAACCTCGAAATAAAATATTTCTATTTTAACAATTTCCCCCACAAAGTGAAATATTTCTGTTTTAACAATCTGAAACACAAAGTAAAATATTTCTATTTTAATAATCTTTAATAACACTGTCCAACAAATTTCAACTTTTTTTATGTTCCCTAATTACGGTTGGGTCCCTCTTATAGAGTTTTTTGCGCTGATTCCGAATCTGTTTTTAATTTTTTTCCTATACGCACAGTTTTTGAGGAACATGGCTTAGAAAAAAAAAACATATTTTTCAAATTTAAACAAATATTGTGATGTTATTGTAAAAGATATTGAAGTGTTCTTTGCAGCAGAAGATTCTGTAGACTTTCCCGAATACAGTGGTATCCAAAATTAATACATTATGAATGTTTAAACATGTTTAAACAATCATTAAAGGCGGAGAGACGCCACTTTTGCACCAATTTTTGAGGATATTTTTCAATTTATCTTAAAAAATAAGGGTCCAGCGGAAAATCGAACTACACCACTCGATAGAGCAGACTTTTATCTTGAGAAGCCACCCTGTCATGTTTGGATCGTCGACGTTTTTTTCGAACCAGAAAGCAAAATATCTTCGCCCGACATGAGTTGCCGCCAGTGGCGCTCGGGACGAGAATGGCGCAGCGACATTTTCTGGTTCGAAAAAAACGTCGACGTTTCAAACTTCAAAGCGGGGTTTCTCAAGATAAAAGTCTGCTCTATTGCATGGTATAGTTCGATTTTTCGCTGGACCCTTATTTTTTGAGATAAATTGAAAAATATCCTGAAAAATTGGTGCAAAAGTGGTGTCTCTCCGACTTTAATCACTGTTTAACCATATTTAAACAATCATAATGTATTAATATTGGATATCGCTGTATTCGGGAAAGTCTACAGAATCTTTTGCTATAAAGAACAATTTCATATCTTTTATAATAACACCACAATATTTGTTTAAAATTGAAAAATATATTTTTTTTTTCAAAGTCATGTTTCTGAAAATCTGTTCGTCTAGGAAAAAAATTAAGAACAGATTTGGAATCAGCGGAAAAATCTCTATAAGAAGGACGCAAAAGTAATTAAGGAACAAATTTGGTGTTGGACAGTGTAATTAATTTTTACAATACTTATATTACATCCGAGAGATATTCCAACTCAAGATATTTTGCACAACGAGTTGAAAGTGCTTTTGGATCCACATATGTTCGTGAAATATTTTTTTCGAAGATGAAATTTACAAAGAGTTAGAAAACCAATTTTCTCCAATTTAGAAAACCAAACAAAAGATGTGCAACGTCGAACATAAATATAGATTTACAAAAATTAAGTGAAGGAAATGATAAGAAAATATCTCATTAATTAAGACTCGAGAGTTAATTATATATTGAATCATAACAATGAAGTTCTCTTCATGTTCGTATTTGTATTACATTTTTTAAAAGCGAGTTTACCTAAAGTGCGGCGCGCTGTAACGTTACGCGTCATCAAAGTGGCTCGCGAAACCATTTGGGTTGGCCAGGCCTGTTCTAAACGATTATGTCCTTAATCGTTCCGGAGCGGTACGTCCAGCGCAAGCTGCTATCTACTTGAGAAACCGAAACCGAGTAGAACACCGTCCCACAGTGGTCCCAAATCCCGAAAACGCGGACAAAACCTCAACATATTTTTCAAATTTAAACAAATATTGTGGTGTTATTATAAAAGATATTAAATTGTTCTTTATAGCAAAAGATTCTGTAGACTTTCCCGAATACAGCGATATCCAATATTAATACATTATGATTGTTTAAATATGGTTAAACAGTGATTAAAGTCGGAGAGACACCACTTTTGCACCAATTTTTGAGGATATTTTTCAATTTATCTTAAAAAATAAGGGTCCAGCGGAAAATCGAACTATACCACTCGATAGAGCAGACTTTTATCTTGAGAAGCCACCCTGTCATGTTTGGATCTTCGACGTTTTTTTCGAACCAGAAAGCAAAATATCTTCGCCCGACATGAGTTGCCGCCAGTGGCGCTCGGGACGAGATACGGCGCACAGTGGGGAAAAGTGACTTGCCTCGCTTCAAAAAGGAATAACTTTCGATAGGAGTGAGGTAGAGCGATGAATTTTTTTTAAATTAAAGCTGAAACTTTGCAGAATATGGGAAAAATAGGGAGATTACGGTACGAACGGTTTTTAACCTTGAGAAAATTCGTTAAACTTTCACAATTTCCAGAAAATGTGGTTTCTGCGTTACCACGGGCAGAAAAAAATTTTTTTAATTTTTGCTATATATCATTTCCCGTAGATTTCTTCACGCTGATTTCAATACTGGTCTCAAAATTTGTCTACGACTTCAGGATTTTACAAGAAATCGATTTTTGTGAACGAATTGTTTAACGAATTTTCTCAAGGTTATAAAACGTTCGTACCATAATCTTCCTATTTTTCCCATATTCTGCAAAGTTTCAGCTTTAATTAAAAAAAAATTTCATCGCTCTACCTCATTTCTATCGAAAGTTCTTTGATTTTGTCTCCGATTTGGACGAAAGGTCCCACACTGTGAGGCGTAAGTTCCACTGTGCGCTGTATCCCAAGGAACGCCTCATAGTGTGGGACCTTTCGTCCAAATCGGAGACAAAATCAAAGAACTTTCGATAGAAATGAGGTAGAGCGATGAAATTTTTTTAAAATTAAAGCTGAAACTTGGCAGAATATGGGGAAATAGGAAGATTATGGTACGAACGTTTTATAACCTTGAGAAAATTCGTTAAACAATTCGTTCACAAAAATCGATTTCTTGTAAAATCCTGAAGTCGTAGACAAATTTTGAGATCAGATTTGAAATCAGCGTGAAAAAATCTACGGGAAATGATATATAACAAAAATTAAAAAAAATTTTTCTGCCCGTGGTAACGCAGAAACCACATTTTCTGGAAATTGTGAAAGTTTAACGAATTTTCTCAAGGTTAAAAATCGTTCGTACCGTAATCTCCCTATTTTTCCCATATTCTGCAAAGTTTCAGCTTTAATTTAAAAAAAATTTCATCGCTATACCTCACTTCTATCGAAAGTTATTCCTTTTTGAAGCGAAGCAAGTCACTTTTCCCCACTGTGCGCCGTATCTCGTCCCGAGCGCCACTGGCGGCAACTCATGTCGGGCGAAGATATTTTGCTTTCTGGTTCGAAAAAAACGTGGACGTTCCAAACTACAAAGAGGGGTTTCTCAAGATAAAAGTCTGCTCTATTGCATGGTATAGTTCGATTTTCCGCTGGACCCTTATTTTTTGAGATAAATTGAAAAGTATCCTCAAAAATTGGTGCAAAAGTGGTGTCTCTCCGCCTTTAGTGATTATTTAAACATGTTTAAACAATCATAATGTATTAATTTTGGATACCACTGTATTCGGGAAAGTCTACAGAATCTTCTGCTGCAAAGAACAATTCAATATCTTTTACAATAACATCACAATATTTGTTTAAAGTTGAAAAATATGTTTTTTTTTCAAAGTCATGTTTCTCAAAAACTGCGCGTATAGGGAAAAAATTAAAAACAGATTCGGAATCAGCGCAAACGACTCTATACAAAGGACCCAACAGTAATTGGGGAACAAATTTGGTGTTGGACAGTGTAATCTAAAACACAGAATAGAGAAAGGGTGAGAAAGGCAAACGTGGTGCTTAACCAGACGTGGGGCATAGGAGAGAGGAAGTTTAAAGATAATTACAAACTAAGAATGTACCTGTTTGACTCCCTAGTGTTAGGGGTACTACTGTACGGAGTGGAAGTCTGGGGGTACGAGAAAAGAAAAGAAGTGGAAAGGGTTCAAAACAGATATATAAAATGGGTCCTAGGATTAAGCACGCAAACGCCGCCAGAATACATAATATTAGATGAAACGAAAAGAGATAAAATTAGAATTACAACAGGGGTAAGGGCGTGGAAGTTCGAAGAAGGGGTGAGAAAAGGGAGTGAGAGAAAATTGGTAAAAGAGTGTCTGAGAGAGAAAGAAGAAAGGATGTGGATAACGAAAACCGCAAAAGGAAGGGAGGAATTCCTGAGAAGGAACGGGCTAAGTCAGGTAGGGGTACAACAAAGGAGAGAAAGAGGAGAAGAAATAACAGAAGAGCTGAGGAGAAGGGATAGAGAAGTGCAACAACAAGTGCAATATGTGAGGATACAAAATTCGAGTTTTAACCAAAGATATAAATACCTAAGAACTGCAGAGCTGCCAATACACCTGAGTAAAGAAGGGGAGGATGGGAGTCAAAGATTATTAGCACAGGCAAGAGCGGGGACATTAGAAAGATGGAACAGGTATTGGGAAAAAGAGGAAAATAGAAATTGTGAATTCTGCGAGGATAGCTTTGGAAACCTGGAACATATGGTAAGGGAATGTAGGGAAATTGAAAGAGGCCCGAACATAGAGGAAATAGTGAGCGAGAGGGGGTCAAAAGAAGCGATAGATTGGCTGAGGAAGCTAGGAAAAAAAAAGAAAAGAACAGAACTGAAAGAAGGATGGGAGAAAGATAGGGCAAAGTAAAATTGTATGAATGGAGCGTGAAAGGTATGGAAGGATGAGAGAGTTAAGTCTGAATTGTAAACCGAGTTCCTTTTTATGGCCGGAAGGCTAAAAATAAAGCATTTCTATCTAAAACACAGAATAGAATATTTTAGAAATCGCATTACTTATTTAATATTTCTTGTTTCAGCAATAATTTCAAGAAGAAATGGTACTTTATATAGCAAACTATATCATTTGCCACATTTTCGTTTTACTTTTTTGTTTGATTGCTGATATTACTGTGTATATATCCACTTCAGTTCACAGCATGTGCCTACTGAGGTTTGTTGATAAACATACAGTGTATCTTATCAGCAGGAAACTATTTATACTCGGAAATCGATCGAATGCGAACCATTATTTTGAGCAATAATATTTAAAATTGAAATTGAAAATAAAGACAAAGTCCAAATATTTTCAATATTCTTAAAATAAAATACTATTTTCAAATACTATTTTCAAAAATTACTGCAACGAATAAAATATTTTATTTTCAATGTTGTACAGACAATGTAACATAAATGGGATTATTTACTATTTCCTATTTAAAATACTATTCTCCCCAGCTTTGTATTCTATTAAGTTTCGATATTATGGTCATTCACGTTTCTCATTTACAAGGTTGTTATCTTGGTTCTGTAGTTCTTTTTACCATGAACGACTAGCACGTTAATTACTTACCACATTTTCACAACAAAATCGCATAATGCTGTCGCCAATAACACTGTCCAACAGCCAAAAAGTATTTCGATTCCCACTATGCGATTCTTGTAGAGTTTTTCGCGCTGATTCCGAATCTGGCCTTAATTTTTTTCCTATACGTACAGTTTTTGAGAAAATGGAGTTTTAAAAAAAGACATATTTTTCAACTTTGAACAAATATTGTGATGTTATTATAAAAGATATTAAATTGTTCTTTACAGCAAAAGATTCCTTAGAGTTTCCCGAATACAGTGATATATAATATTAATGCATTATCATTGTTTAAACATGTTTAAACAATCATTAAAGACGGAGAGACACCACTTTCGCACTAATTTTTGACGATATTTTTGAATTTATCTAAAAAAATAAGGGTCCAGCGGAAAATCGAACTATGCCACGCGATAGAGCAGACTTTTATCTTGAGAAACCCTCCCTTGAAGTTTTTGCGATACCGACGTTTTTACTGAACCAGAAGGCAAAATATCTTCGCCCGACATGAGTTGCCGCCAGTGGCGCTCGGGACGAGATACGGCGCAGCGACGGGATACGGAGCGGCGTACGACCGTTGTAGTGGTGAGCGCCACTGGCGGCAACTCATGTCGGGCGAAGATATTTTGCTTTCTGGTTCAGTAAAAACGTCGGTATCGCAAAAACTTCAAGGGAGGGTTTCTCAAGATAAAAGTCTGCTCTATCGCGTGGCATAGTTCGATTTTCCGCTGGACCCTTATTTTTTTAGATAAATTCAAAAATATCGTCAAAAATTAGTGCGAAAGTGGTGTCTCTCCGTCTTTAATGATTGTTTAAACATGTTTAAACAATGATAATGCATTAATATTATATATCACTGTATTCGGGAAACTCTAAGGAATCTTTTGCTGTAAAGAACAATTTAATATCTTTTATAATAACATCACAATATTTGTTCAAAGTTGAAAAATATGTCTTTTTTTAAAACTCCATTTTCTCAAAAACTGTACGTATAGGAAAAAAATTAAGGCCAGATTCGGAATCAGCGCGAAAAACTCTACAAGAATCGCATAGTGGGAATCGAAATACAAAAAAAAAGTTGAAATTTGTTGGACAGTGTAATTTATGTTCCCAGACATATAAAAACACACACGACTGTCGCGTTGGTTGACGTTGAAATAACATTTTTTCAACATATCTTTCACACATCATTTACTAAACTAATTCTTCTAGCCTTACAGAGAAATTGAAGTCATTTGGTCCATTGATAAAAAAATTGTTCTGATTTAAAGTTATGCTCCTTACTATATCTCTTCACATGGTGTAGTGAACTAATTGCTCTAACAAGAGATTTGAGGCTTTCACGGCCCGGCATCATACAGTTATTTCTGTTGAGGTTTTCGGGTGTAAGCCGTGTCCTAAAGGAAGAGATTTCCCAACGTTTCGCAAGCATTGCAGCTAGCTTCATCAGGGGGTCGGAAGACACACTGATACCAGTGGGTAACTTCGAAAACCTCAACAGAAATAACTGTATAATTGCTCTAACATCTGCAAAAAGTTATCGTGTTTTCTTTTAAGGATGTTCTGGAGGTATATAAAAACGCAAAAAAACTTTTGGAAATTTGACAAGATATAATTCTTACTAAATTGATGCAATTACCAAAGTTTGGGTTCGATTCACTGCACCGTTTAAGAATTATAGTAACTTAAGGATGTTCTGGAGGTATATAAAAACGCAACAAAATTTTTGAAAATTTGACAATATTTAATTCTTACTAAATTAATGCAATTACCAAAGTTTGGGCTCGATTCACTGCACCGTTTAAGAATTATAGCAACTTAAAGTTTGCGCATTTTAACACGTCTTCTTATGGAGAATTCATAAAATTCCACTTCAAATTCTATTTAAACTTTGAAAAAAACGCAACTAGAAACTCCAGTTTTTTTTATATATAGTAAAAATGATGTAACTAATTATGTGTTCAAAATTTATTAGAATTCACTAAACAGTTACAGAGCAAAAAAATTATAAACTGTTACAAAACGTCAAATTGATCTTGTTGTCTCTCACTAGCATGGAAACGTGACAAGTGTAGACCACTGAATATAGCTACAGAGGGTACAGTATTCGCAAAAGTTTCATGCAAAATATACTCATGAATGGCTTTCATTGCCATGTATTGATGGATTTCGAATTTCTTGTACTTTTGTCTCCCATTGTACCTCCAGAACATCCTTAAAGTTTGCACATTTTAACACGTCTTCTTATGGAGAATTCATAAAATTCCACTTCAAACCCTATTTAAGCCTTGAAAAAACGCAACTAGAAACTTCAGTTTTTTTTTATATGTAGTAAAAATTATGTAATTAATTATGTTCAAAATTTATTAAGATTCACTAAACAGTTACAGAGCAAAAAAATTATAAACTGTTACAAAACGTCAAATTTATCTTGTTGTCTCTCACTAGCATGGAAACGTGACAAGTGTAGACCACTGAATATAGCTACAGAGGGTACAGTATTCGCAAAAGTTTAATGCAAAATATACTCATGAATGGCTTTCATTGCCATGTATTGATGGATTTCGAATTTCTTGGATTTTTGTCTCCCATTGTACCTCCAGTACATCCTTAAGCGTCCGAATATCAATGGGAGTGACTATATTATGTCTATTGCAGTCCGAGAGTCAATCTGAAAAACGAGAGATTCTGGAAAGGACGGCTAGAAACGCTGAGAACAGGTCGCTGCCTCCACAACAGTTGCGATGCGCGGCCTAGGTAGTCTCGACACGAGTCCACCGCGGTTATTGAAATCGAGGGACTGATCACTTACATCATCTTCGATTGTTGATTGAATGAATAATTTAACAGCACCTTTGGGAAAGCGACATTTTGCCAGACCTTTTTTCCCCTCGATAGTAGTTGCAACGTACATCTTATGCTAACTAGGCGGGAACTGTTGCATTTATTAACCCTTCGGCGACGATGCCTGGGTTCTTTTGAACTCGGTGCCTTAACACGTTCCTCGGCGAGTCGTTCTTCAGGTTATTTGACGTTTTGATTAAGATCTGATATATTATCGTAATATATTTCACTATAATATCGACCAACGAGTAATTCGCTTGTACATGGCAGCTTTCATATCATGTCCCATCGTTCTTCATCGGGTACTAATATACTTTTCGATCTCAAGCAAACATGGCTTCAACGACGCGTTTAACACGTGTTAGAAGCATCGTTCGACTACTTCGAATTACAATAACTAAACTGCGGATTTTATGCATTTACGACAAGGACGAGTAGGTGTAATTTAACACAGTAAAAACAGATCGGAAGAATTTAAACATACTAAGAAAGAATTTAAATTTCTATTCCACTCGAGTTTATTGCAATTTACTTTGCATAAAGGTGAATTTGAATTCACACTTGGAGTTCACACCATTGTAATGGCTCATCTTACACGAACGAAAACCCACTTATTTATCTAAGCATTCCTCCCTTGGAAACAAGTGCATCGCAAAAATGGTTTCGCGTCAATGTGATACTGCGATCAAATCAATCAAATTCAGTCTTAATCCGTTCTCAGTCCCGCGACGACAAGCTAAACAACCTGACACATCGGGAGTGCTGTCCACGAGCAACACGTGTTATCGCAACAATAGTCGCGGCCTCGTAGCAGCTGTGCTGGTGATTCACGGGTAACGTTACACCCTGCAATTAAAAGCGTCGAATTCGTTGTACGTACACGCGGGTTATCTCTGGTCTGACGTCGTCGGGCGTCGTTGGACACGCGTTATTGCATCGACAATGAGTCAAGGACGTTGGTCGTCGTTCGCGGAAACCCGAGGCTGTTAGGTGATAGGTGTCGGGATGCGTATAAAAGAACAGGAGTGGCCCCGGAGGACAGACTTTCGTGTAGAATTGCGAACAGCGGGCCAACGAAAGTTTTTAGTCTCCGGCTGGAGTAAGGTGAAGTGCCCTATGCCTGGACAGCATGTTTTTCTATTTGAAATTTTATCACTTTAAATAAACCAAAACAATTTCTTAAGAGTTTTAACATATTGCATTCAACAAGTTTATTGTCGTTTTTCGGCAATAAATCGTGAAAATCTGCCATTTTTACCATCCTTAAACGTTTGTAGCTCCTTGCAACGTCGACCGATTTTGACGAAATTTTCAGAATATGTTTAATTTGACACAGATCTACAAAACGTATTTTTTAAATTTTCAATATAGGCCCACATAAAAAAGTTAAAAATTCAACTTTTAGTATTTTTTCAACAATTCCGATCAATTGCAATTTTTGAAAAAATTTGAGACCGCTCTAAAGAAGACGATAACTTTTTTAATATTGTACTATACGATTTGAACTTTTTTGGGAAGCTAGAGCAATTAGTTTACTAAAGGATGTGAAAAGAAATTTTTCCAAAAATTGCAATTGATCGGAATTGTTGAAAAAATACTAAAAGTTGAATTTTTACCTTTTTTATATGGGCCTATACTGAAAATTTAAAAAATACGTTTTGTAGATCTGTGTCAATTAAACATATTCTGAAAATTTCGTCAAAATCGGTCGACGTTGCAAGGAGCTACAAACGTTTAAAGATGGTAAAAATGGCAGATTTTCACGTTTTTCGGCAATAAATCGTGAAAATCTGCCATTTTTACCATCTTTAAACGTTTGTAGCTCCTTGCAACGTCGACCGATTTTGACGAAATTTTCAGAATATGTTTAATTGACACAGATCTACAAAACGTATTTTTTAAATTTTCAATATAGGCCCATATAAAAAAGTTAAAAATTCAACTTTTAGTATTTTTTCAACAATTCCGATCAATTGCAATTTTTGAAAAAATTTCTTTTCACATCCTTTAGTAAACTAATTGCTCTAGCTTCCCAAAAAAGTTCAAATCGTATAGTACAATATTAAAAATGTTATTATCTTCTTTAGAGCGGTCTTAAACTTTTGTCCGCTACTGCATGTAAAGGCACCGAACTTATTTGTACGCTGAGTAAGGTGAAGTGCCCTATGCCTGGACAGCATGTTTTTCTATTTTAAATTTTATCACTTTAAATAAACAAAAACAATTTCTTAAGAGTTTTAACATACAGTTCAGAGATTGTAAAGTAATTTAAAATAAAATAAATCATTGTTTAGGTTAATATCTTAATTGTATTAACAAGAATAATTCAAACCTATAGTTGAATATATTAAATCCAATCTAAGCTAGTACCTGGACAGGAGTAAAGCCTATATCGGGACAAATTCAATTTACGAGTTGATCGAGCGAACATAACCTAAAACGTTGGTTGGTGGCGCTGTTGCGCATGACGAATAGAAGATGCTTTGCGTAATATGTAGTATTCTTATCATAGATTATAGTATTGTATTATTTAACCAAATATATATTTATTTTCATTTACTGTTTTAATAAAACTTGTCATAATACAACTTTTAAGGTTAGGTAGTAATACTGATAGATTTAAGATGTAAACATAAAGTATTATTAACGTCACAACCGGAATACATTTTCTACATACGTTATTCAAGCTAATAGAAGACTAATTATACGTACATGTAGTTAAATAATTTGCAAACAATGCGTTGATTTTATTCACAAACACGTGTCCGGCTTCAGGCGTAAGCACATTGCGTATAAGCTTAGAGTGGGACAGCTACTGTCATCGCGTCCCAGTATGGAGTACTTATATTTGAAAACAGTCCTAATCTTGGACATCTAATATTTCGATTAATAATTATTATTTACGTTAAGTTTGATTGCCAATTTATTTTAAAATATCAATATTATTATGCGTGATAATTATTTTTTGTCTGAGGGCTTAAATTATATCTTTTTTTCGAACAAAAGTTCGAACTATAAATGCACACGATTCGCATGTAAATAGACTATTTTGTATACTGTTTTCAGATGAACTTTGAATTAATTTTTAAATTTCAATTGATGTCTCAATGAAATAATATTCACACCTACTTGTAGCTAAGGCCTCAGAATATATAATATAATTATTTAATCTCTTAATTACTGATTTTACTATGAAAATTCAATTGTCCAGATTTAGGTATCGCTTTTGGACTGTCCAGACTTAGGGCACTTCACCTTAGTCTCCGGTTGGAGTATTGGAGACCAAGGGGCCCCTGGGCGGTGGGATTTTAGCGGGTGTACCTTCGCCTATTGTCTTTCTCAGGCAAGGTGAGCCCCACACTACCCCCGACCGCCATCTGAAAGGAGGGTGTGCGTAAAATGCATTTCCCCTCCGCTCTTAAACCAAAAAAGGAAGGGTGTCGCGTTGTTTGCGCGAATCCGCGGGTGTTTGGAGCATCACCAAAACGGCAAACCGGGGCGATACGATACGATACGTTACCCTCCGGCATCCGGATGGAAAAACCGTCGAAAGGTCTGGCCGTTCGCCAATCCGATCTCGCGAGCATCGAGGTAAACGTTACGCGCGCGCCTCGTGTTTTCGGACAGGTGTTCCGGGCTACAGGTCCTCGGCTGATCGGTCCGGCCATATGCTGTTCGGCGACCGAGGAAAACGCGCGCGCGACAAGACCAGACGAGCGGCGCAATGATGGTATAAATAAAACCAGGGGAATTCGAGACGCGATATTATGTCTGGACGAGTCCTCCTTCTTCTGGCCTATACTCCTTATCCTCGGAGCGGAGCCTGTGCTCGGTACACTCCGTAGTCGCTTTTCACGAGAAACTGGTTTCCATCGCGCCACCACCTCGAGAACCCGGCGTGTCGCGAGCCCGAAGAAAGCTCCTCCGCCGAGAGTCTATTCTCGAGACAGCGTCCCTGTACTCACGGGAGTCGGGTAATGCGGCTTTAATGCTCGAGGATGCAACACGAGACGCCGCGAAACGAATTCGATTCGAAAAAGAAAGAACACAAGGTCCGCGACTGGTCTATCGTGCTCGTGTTCTGTGCACGCTGAAGCTTGCGACTCTTGCGCGTGGGGCTTTGTCAACTTGCATACGTACATCCGGTTTTTTCGTCAGGAGCAGCTTCGATTAACCCACGATTCGCTTGGGGCTCCAAGTGGTCGTACAGTGTAGCCTCTCCTTAACTGTCGTATCGGCGGGACTGCCGAGTCACAGTTACAGCAGAGGTGCTACGTTCTTCGCAGTGTGCTCGACTTAGGGCCTCAACATGAAGATTTCAGCCTCAACATGACGATTATGTTACTGGCACTGCAATGTAAAATGCTTTGAATGAAGCCTGTGAAAATTTCAGGCATTTTGGACGCTCAGTTGTTCGTGTCAGGCGACGTCAGTGTTTTTATAAAGAAATTGCTGCTGCATCAAGACAACGCACCTGCTCACACTTCAATTGCACTTCGAATTGGTCGACCACCCACCGTATTCACCAGATCTGGCCCCCAGCGACTTTTTCCTGTTTCCTAGGCTTAAAGTTTCGCTTGGTGGTCAGAGATTTTCATCGAACGAGGTGGTCATCGCATACATGACGCACAGTGGTAAAATGTCGAATTCTAACTGGACAAAAATAATTTTTCTCGATTATTGAAAAACATATTTAATTGAGAAAATATATTATTAGACATACTGAACCAAATAATTCTAACAATTATATCTCATTATTTCCATTTTTTATCCATTAACGACTAGTTGAATGTTCCGAAACTGTGGTGAATTTTTGTTTTGTGCATTGAAAAATTGAAAGTAAGTACGTATTAAACTAATTTATATTTTCTCGTTTTAGTTTAAAACTAAAAGGAGGAAGTAAATGAAATGAACCATAATCAAAACCGTTTTTTTATGAATGAGTTAATAAAGTAAGGTTATACTTTGACTCAAGCATACTCAAGCTGCAATATTTTTGTGTATTTTATCTATATGAATTACTTAACAATGTCGAAGGAAAATTAGCTGCTACAATCTGCTACTTTCTGTACTTAATTATAGTACTTAAAGTAAATATAGTACTTAATTATAGTTTGTAATACGAATATTATATGTAATGAAGTTACTGTAATTATAATTTTTAAAAAAAGTAATCATAATAAAGTCATTTTCTTATATTCACAGACTTTACCTTCTATAAGTCAGAAATATAGAAATATAAGAAAAATATCCGTTTGTTATAATTTTTATGTTCAATTCCTTTATAACAAAAAAATAAATATCGTAATAGTAATTATCAAGTATCAAGAGGATATAAATTATTCAAAAATAATTTTGTCCACCTAAAATCGAAACATTTACCACTGTGTGACGCCTATTTTGCGAAGCAAGACGCCAACTACTATTTGGGAGGGTTAAAAAGGTTAGAGCATCTCTGGGAAAAGTGTATTGACTTAAGAGGAGACTACGTTGAAAAATGAAACTTCATTTGACCGAGAAAATACTTGTTTCCATGTTGAGCTCAGAACTTTTCAGACGACCCCGAACTTTTCAATGTTTTGCCGAACCCCGACGTGGCCGCAAGGAATTAAACCATAAGTCGCGACCACGAGAATGAAACGACAGAAATCCGTTTGCTCGGGTCCGCGGCGACATCAACCCACGGGATCTCGGTCCGTTGGACGTTCTGTCACCGGGATAAAAAAAGAAAGAGGCTGAGTCCGGTGAGTTATCTTCGCGAGTGCCACGTGAACCCATCCGTCGGCCTATAATCGTTACGTACGAAAACTGGTTTCCCGGTCCTGTGACGGCCACTTATCTAACGACTATCTCTCATCTGATATTCCGTGGCCGCGACGCCGAAAACGGGTAACCGGTGCACCGGTACCGACCGAAACTCGGCGGAACAGTGCCCTGGGCCCGGTCGGTTCTGCGGCCGAAACTCTTGACGGTGTCAGATAAGGATCCCTGACACCCCGGATCCCTTCATCCCCTGATTAACTGTAGCACGTCGACGTCGCGGGACGCTTAACGGCCCACCGGATCTCGTACGTTTCATTTAGGAGTCGACGGCCGTGCACACACGCAGCTATTATCTGGAAATAATATCGGTTCGTGGAGGATCCTCCGTGGAGGATCTTCCATGGTTCACGTCGGATTCAATGGCGCACAGTGGGGTACTTAACCCTCGCCTCGGAAGCACTGAGAACTATTCTATCGTTATTTATAGCATCAAGGCCGTAATATCGTAGGTCGTTGGATTCGTCTTAACATCAGCTACAGCTTTCACAAATTTCACCCTTTCGCAAATCAATTTCAACCTTTTGCAAATAAAGTATTGCGAGTATAAATAAATCTCCGCCGTTTTTCATCTTAAATTCGGCATTTGTTGCGATAGAACGGTACCGTATGTTTTATTCAAAGTATTGTCCATCGCTGGCCATTACCTTTTCCCATGTCACGTCCGGTGGTTCAGCCATCAATAATAATTAAATATAATCAATAATCTATTACATATACTTTTGAATTTCTTTTTATGTTTAATCTAATAATGTTGTACGAGAAACTAATATTCAATATTCTTGTTAAATCAAATCGAACTATCGTATATTATACCACATTGCGTGCGATAGAATTAAGAAATTCATACTTCAATCGAATCGTCTTGAGCGAAAGAATTGCGTAGCGAAATTATTTCATAAAATGACCAGATCACTTCCAAAAATAAATCATGATCTAAAATCCGCTGAAGACTGTCCATCGAGAATCGATGAGTAACAATTGTTCGTCACCCCATGTGCGACGTAAAAGTAATTCGATCTGGCCAGGGGAGCTACAGATAAGAAAGCAGCTAAGAAGAAATGGATCCAGGAAATGCGCAGGGTAATAAGATCTAGCTATGACGATTATGACGACAACAATCGCCTGACGAAATAGACGAGACAAAGGATTGATTAGTCTATAAAAGGGATGGCTCTTGAAGAAGTCCAGTTCAGTCGATATTCAAATTTGTTGGTGGAGAGACATAAAAGTATAAAAAAGATTTAAGGCGTGTACACCCGTCGGATTGACATAAAAGTATATTTGAGTTCAATCTTGGTTGTTCAACAAAGCAAAAGTGTTAAAAAAGATTCAAGGCGTGTACACCCGCCGGATTTACCATCATCATCTTTAAACCTTGTACAAGAAGCGATAGTTTTTTTATTCCGAGCGAAAACCAGCGAACGGTAATTACTAACAATTTATAATAAGATTTTCGATAAAATATTATGTATTCGAAATTTGAAGCTTAAAATACAGTTTTGTTTATTTATATTCAAAGAATATAAGAATATCAAATCATTTTTAAAGACTATACCCATCTTCGATCTCTTCATACCAGTTCCACAATCAAAAATCACTTAGAACATTAAGAAATCCTCGATTACCCGAACCGAAGCCGGTGAATGCAGGTAGGTTCAAAACTGCGTTATATCTCAATTATAATCGTTTCAATCATTTCAATCTATTAAAAATTAAATTTCAATATTTTCTATTCAAAATCTAAAATACGTCCACCTCAGGACGTAACACCATCATTCTGGCAGCATCCGGATACCGCGTCGGGAGAACGCTTCATCTTTTGACGCTGTCCATGAATCGACCCAATTGCGACCCAATTGCGTCTTCGTACACTTTCAGCCTTCCACTACGTTCTTTGTCTTCGACATCAAATTCACCGTTCTTAAGGGGGATCTATACCCTCAGATTTTGGGGTATTTATCAATGCTATCAACCTCTGTGCAGAAAAAAAGTTTGATAACATTGATAAACACCTCATCTCATCGCATCTCATTTCGTAAACCAATGCTTCTTATTGATTAGAAAAAATCAGGTCGTTTGGTACAATTATAAAAAAGTAATTCTGTTGTAAAGGGCTTTCGAATACTTTTTACACTCACTGTATACAGTCGCAGTTAATCACATTGATTTAATGTTATCCTCTCGAGCATTACCATCAGAGTTGGGCAAACATTTTATTTAAATAAAAATTTCGAATAAATTGAGTTTTTTCCAAGTGGGTTTTCAACCCACTTTATTCGAAATTTTTATTTAAATAAAATTTTTGCCCAACTCTGATTACCATCTCGCTGGCTCTCTCGCTCGTATCGGTATCATAGACAACCCTAGGTGTAAATGTACATAATTTCTAGTATGAAACTCGTCCTTTGCCAGTGTACTACGTATGATACTCAAAGATCATTACAGTTGAACAATCTCTTCAAGTTCAGACCTCAGCTGCCTCTGAAGTCAAAGCCTGTCTCCATATATCTGTATACTGTCGTTCATAAAAATCTGTAACCCGCGCGTTTAAGAAGAAACAAGAAGGGAACTCTGTGTACTTTGGTATTGTCTATACCAACCGTAACAAATCTCTTACGAGATTTCCTCAATAAAAAAGAAAAAACTTCCTTCTTCTAAGAAATAATCCAATTCCACTCAACTTTCCAATTCAACTTTCCGGAAAGAAACCTTGAGAAAAAGTGGTATCTTCTCTCTGGTTACATAGGGTCGTAGAAGCCTGGATCCCGATATCAGAGCAAATATCATTACCGAAAGACCGGGAATAGCGTAGAACCCAGTAAAAAATGATTTACCGCGCTGTATATCTCGGAGCGACACCTTTTGCGAGACGTTCCCCCAATAAAATAATAAATTCAACCAGCCCGGTCGATATTTATGCTGCGAGGACTGTCGTTGTTGGAATTTATCTCATAAATAAAGAACAAGATCAATTTATCAATCAAGAATCGGCTCTTGACCCTCGATCTTCGGTTGTTCTATGACCGTTGCTTTTCTCCTTTTGACCTGAGCGTTCCTCATTCCCGACGTTTCTTTCTCTCATTCCCGACGTTTGTCTCTGAGAAACCGTTTTCGAATAAACGTATGGGGTATTTATCAATGTTGTCAACCTCTGTGCAGAAAAAAAGTTTGATAACATTGATAAACACGCAACTGCATAATGAACACGAGATGGAGTTGCTTGCTATTTCCATATTCTATTCGGCTCGTCGCGAATGCCGTTATACAGGACAGGTCGCACTAATATTAGTGCCATCGATGAGAATATGTACCTCGTCTGTGTCAGTTTTCCTATGATTCCGCATTGACAGCAGTGCAGCAGTGAAATGTTGCACAATATCGCAGCACTGATTGACAGTCCTTCTGACTAGGCGCCATCTCGTCTAAACTAACTGAAATAAAATTGGCTCTAGATTGGCTCTACATCAGAGATAACCTCTGTCTTCATGAACGTAATATGGGGAAATCTCTGCTATGTGAATGAAATCACGCGCCTCGATTTTTTGTCCTTATACGAGCATATTTTGAGCTACGCAATAGTTCATTTGATAGAGGAAGGTTCATCACGGCGCGCTCTGCTCATCGCATCAGTCAAAAAAGTCTCTTTGAGACAGAAAAATACATTGAAATCTGCGGTTATCTTTCTAGATTTTTTCTCTACTTTGGGTACTCATATTATTAGATATAAACATAATCTCGTTAAATCAATAGCAGAGCGCGCGGTATTTAACCTTCCTCTATAGAATGAGTCCTCACCCAGCCATAAATCGGCTCAAATAAGGACAAAAAATCGATGCGCGTAAACCCATGTTTCGACCCAAAATCTAGTAAGATTCTAGTTCCTTTCTAGTTACTTCAGTAAACCACTCACGACAACTTCTCTCGCTTGATGCAGCCTTACCATATGCTTCTACAAGCAACCGATGCGCCTCAGCTGCAGATTTCTTCAAATTAAAGAAGTGAATCGGAACTTCCCGCAAGTGACGTTTATTCGGCTCAAAACTCGACATTTTCGCACGATAAAAATATACGACGCTGATACGCAATCACTAATATTTCGAGGTTATGTTGTCCGGACATTTGTCCGGGCCGCCATAATTTAGTGGCGCCATTGTGGCTGTAAGTGTGAGAAAAATATTGATGTGTTAAATACCCACTTAATAGAAAATTTGCTTTTATTAAAATAAATGCTTCTATTAAAATCAAAATAAAATGATTCGATTTTTATTGAAAATAAAAAATATGTACCTTTATTTAAAATATAGGTAAGACTTTAGAAACCCCCCCCCCTTCCTTTCGACATGTGACATACGTCATTCTATTCGTTTTGACATGCTGAACACAAAATGTACGTGTCATTTTTGGCTGAAATGAATAGTTTTCAAGATATTCGCAAAAAACTATCGCTAATACTGTATTGAATTTTTCGTATTCCTCCACGCTCTGCGGCAACGTAAACCAGTCCCGGCGCGGCGTTTGTTTACATTTTGCTTCTAAACATTAGAGAGAAACCAGGGTCTTTCAATTTTGATAGACTACTCCTGAATTTCCGTATGCGTTTCTCTCCGCCCCCCCCCCCCGCCTAACCTAACCTAACACGCACAGCATGGACGTGCACGTATACACAAAATTCAATGTGTAGTAACTGCAGTTTTTCACGAATATCTCGAAAACTATTCATTTCAGCCAAAAATGACACGTTCATTTTGTGTTCAGCACGTCAAAACGAATAGAATGACGTATGTCAAATGTCGAAAGGAAGGGGAAGGTTTTCTAAAGTTCAGCCAAAATATACAGGGTGGCCCACATAACTCTGAACAGCTCAATATCTCCGTTACTTTTCGTTGTACAAAAAAACTTCGTAGGACAAAGTTACACTGTTTGAAGGGCCACATATAACGGTGTAAGGGAAAAAAAATTTCAAGGTCATTTTTATGAGATTTCAAGGTTATCGATGTTTTTTTAAATGGAACGAGGTATTTTTTAATACATCAATCGATGCAGCTGGACATTCTTTATAAAAAAGTACTAACCTATGTATGTCGAAAAGTTAGTAGTTTAGGAGATATTTCAATTTAAATAACTCCAAAATACCATTACTGTCGTACTAAGGCGTTAGTGTTTACTTACTTGTGTAACGCCTTAGTACGACAGTAATGGTATTTTGGAGTTATTTAAATTGAAATATCTCCTGAACTACTAACTTTTCGACATACATAGGTTAGTACTTTTTTATAAAGAATGTCCAGCTGCATCGATTGATGTATTAAAAAATACCTCATTCCATTTAAAAAAACATCGATAACCTTGAAATCTCATAAAAATGACCTTGAAATTTTTTTCCCTTACACCGTTATATGTGGCCCTTCAAACAGTGTAACTTTGTCCTACGAAGTTTTTTTGTACAACGAATAGTAACGGAGATATTGAGCTGTTCAGAGTTATGTGGGCCACCCTATATATTCTTAAGGGGCGGCAATTTGTGTTTTTGTCTGGGGCGACGTAACCGCTAGACGTAACCGCTGGTCGCGCTATCTGATTTCTAACGGCGGAGACTTATTTGTAGTCCCAATATTTTTAAGTAAGTTTCTGTACAAAAATGACAAAGATGTACATCAAATACTTGATATGATATACTTTGTACATCAAGTATAATTCAGGAATGAAATTAATGTTTATTTTACTCCTGCTTCCCACAATCGATGCAGAGCATTTTTATTTTGCATGAAGATTCGCAGTCTCGTAATTATATTCATTGTAGCCATTTTCTGGTTAACACATTGTTTAAATGAAAGTAGGTACATATTTTCACCGTGTTTCAAGGCGAAATATCTGATCGTGCGGCGGTGACCGGTCGTGAGACCGACAGCCTCTGTGGATCAGCCGTAATTTCTTTATGACCTGGAAGAGACGCGGCCCGAATGTTAACGCATTTCGGTCGGCAACGACGATGTTGTTCGTCGAGCAGTCCCGTTCCCGATGGGACACCGGGAACCCGACGAATCCGTGGCCACCGTGTATTTATGCGTTTCCAAGGGGATACTTCCCTTTGTGGATGCGATACGTACGTGACGGGCCGCGTTTACAGCTTTACCCCTCTGGGAACAACATTTCCGCCGCATTACAAATTCCTCTTTGTCGACCGTACGGGCTGACGGAAGTCGGCTATCGCGCGATGGTCCCCGACCCTGACCCAACGATACCATTCGAATCCCTTGGCAAACATGCTCGCGTGTGGCCCCACGAAAGCCGATTCCGAGTCGGCGAAATTCCTTAATCCGCAAACACTCGAGCAGACTTCGTATTGTTTCGTTATCTTTTAGCGTGGCGTCGAATTCGAAGAGACGAACAACAGCTTGTTCTGGGATCGAAAGAGCCACAGGCCCCGTACAACTTTTTAAAAATATCTTTGCCACGTTGAACTACTACTAAATGGTTTGTATAAAACTAGCGCCACTTGGTATTCGTTAATTAACTTTTATCCAGTGTGAACAGTATTTTATACTGGAATCGAAATACATAGTTGGGGGACTTGTTGGATAGGTTCTGCTCGAATCACAGGCCCCGTACAACTTTTTAAAAAAATATCTTTGCCACGTTGAACTACTTAAAAATGGTTCGAATAAGACTAACGCCACTTTGATATTTATTAATTAACTTTTATCCAGCGTGAACAGTATTTTATACTGGAATCGAAATACATAGTTGGGGGACTTGTTGGATAGGTTCTGCTCAAATCACAGGCCCCGTACAACATTTTAAAAAATATCTTTGCCACGTTGAATTACTACTAAATGGTTTGTATAAAACTAGCGCCACTTGGTATTCGTTAATTAACTTTTATCCAGCGTGAACAGTATTTTATACTAGAATCGAAATACATAGTTGGGGGACTTGTTGGATAGGTTCTGCTCGAATCACAGGCCCCGTACAACATTTTAAGAAATGTCTTTGCCACGTTGAACTACTACTAAATGGTTTGTATAAAACTAGCGCCACTTGGTATTCGTTAATTAACTTTTATCCAGCGTGAACAGTATTTTATACTGGAATCGAAATACATAGTTGGGGGACTTATTGGATAGGTTCTGCTCGAATCACAGGCCCCGTACAACTTTTTAAAAAATATCTTTGCCACGTCGAACTACTTAAAAATGGTTCGAATAAGACTAACGCCACTTTGATATTTATTAATTAACTTTTACCCAGCGTGAACAGTATTTTATAATGGGATCGAAATAGATACGAATTTTTCGGATAGGTACTACGCGAATCACAGGCCCCGTACAACTTTTTAGAAAAATATCTTTGCCACGTTGAACTACTACTAAATGGTTTGTATAAAACTAGCGCCACTTGGTATTCGTTAATTAACTTTTATCCAGCGTGAACAGTATTTTATACTGGAATCGAAATACATAGTTGGGGGACTTATTGGATAGGTTCTGCTCGAATCATAGGCCCCGTACAACATTTTAAGAAATATCTTTGCCACGTTGAACTACTACTAAATGGTGTGTATAAAACTAGCGCCACTTGGTATTTATTAATTAACTTTTATCCAGCGTGAACAGTATTTTATACTGGAATCGAAATACATTGTTGGGGGACTTATTGGATAGGTTCTGCTCGAATCACAGGCCCCGTACAACTTTTTAAAAAAATATCTTTGCCACGTTGAACTACTTAAAAATGGTTCGAATAAGACTAACGCCACTTTGATATTTATTAATTAACTTTTATCCAGCGTGAACAGTATTTTATAATGGGATCGAAATAGATACGAATTTTTCGGATAGGTACTGCTCGAATCACAGGCCCCGTACAACATTTTAAAAAATATCTTTGCCACGTTGAATTACTACTAAATGGTTTGTATAAAACTAGCGCCACTTGGTATTCGTTAATTAACTTTTATCCAGCGTGAACAGTATTTTATACTGGAATCGAAATACATAGTTGGGGGACTTGTTGGATAGGTTCTGCTCAAATCACAGGCCCCGTACAACATTTTAAAAAATATCTTTGCCACGTCGAACTACTTAAAAATGGTTCGAATAAGACTAACGCCACTTTGATATTTATTAATTAACTTTTATCCAGCGTGAACAGTATTTTATACTGGAATCGAAATACGTAGTTGGGGACTTATTGGATAGGTTCTGCTCAAATCACAGGCCCCGTACAACTTTTTAAAAAAATATCTTTGCTACGTTGAACTACTTAAAAATGGTTCGAATAAGACTAACGCCACTTTGATATTTATTAATTAACTTTTATCCAGCGTGAACAGTATTTTATACTGGAATCAAAATACATAGTTGGGGGACTTGTTGGATAGGTTCTGCTCAAATCACAGGCCCCGTACAACATTTTAAGAAATATCTTTGCCACGTTGAACTACTACTAAATGGTTTGTATAAAACTAGCGCCACTTGGTATTCGTTAATTAACTTTTATCCAGCGTGAACAGTATTTTATACTGGAATCGAAATACATAGTTGGGGGACTTATTGGATAGGTTCTGCTCAAATCACAGGCCCCGTACAACATTTTTAAAAATATCTTTGCCACGTCGAACTACTTAAAAATGGTTCGAATAAGACTAACGCCACTTTGATATTTATTAATTAACTTTTATCCAGCGTGAACAGTATTTTATACTGGAATCGAAATACATTGTTGGGGGACTCATTGGATAGGTTCTGCTCGAATCACAGGCCCCGTACAACTTTTTAAGAAATATCTTTGCCACGTTGAACTACTACTAAATGGTTTGTATAAAACTAGCGCCACTTGGTATTCGTTAATTAACTTTTATCCAGCGTGAACAGTATTTTATACTGGAATCGAAATACATAGTTGGGGGACTTATTGGATAGGTTCTGCTCAAATCACAGGCCCCGTACAACATTTTTAAAAATATCTTTGCCACGTCGAACTACTTAAAAATGGTTCGAATAAGACTAACGCCACTTTGATATTTATTAATTAACTTTTATCCAGCGTGAACAGTATTTTATACTGGAATCGAAATACGTAGTTGGGGACTTATTGGATAGGTTCTGCTCAAATCACAGGCCCCGTACAACTTTTTAAAAAAATATCTTTGCCACGTTGAACTACTACTAAATGGTTTGTATAAAACCAGCGCCACTTGGTATTCGTTAATTAACTTTTATCCAGCGTGAACAGTATTTTATACTGGAATCGAAATACATAGTTGGGGGACTTGTTGGATAGGTTCTGCTCAAATCACAGGCCCCGTACAACATTTTAAGAAATATCTTTGCCACGTTGAACTACTACTAAATGGTTTGTATAAAACTAGCGCCACTTGGTATTCGTTAATTAACTTTTATCCAGAGTGAACAGTATTTGATTATACACTAACGAGCATAACTGATTCAACACATTTTAAATCAGAATAACTTTTTTATGAATGGACCAAACGACTTCAATTTCTCTGTAAGGCTAGAAGAATTAGTTTAGTAAATGATCCGTAAAAAATATGTTGAAAAATTGCATTTGGACGGAATTGTGAAAAACAATAGTAAAAATTGATTTTTACAAGTTTTTTAGTTGAGCCAATAACGAAAATTCAAAAGATGTGTCTGGTCAACTGGTATAAATTAAATACGCTCTGAAGATTTCATTGAAATCGGTTAATTGGTTTGCGAATTATGAACGATCAAAAGTGGTAATTTTTAGTGTACCATAAAGTGGCAAGTTTTGCCATTTTTGATCGTTTATAATCCGTAAACCAATTAACCAATTTTAATGAAATTTTGAGAGTATATGTAATTTATACCAGTTGATAAAACACATTTTTTAAATTATCATTATTAGGCCAACTAAAAAAGTTGTAAAAATCAATTTTTAGTATTGTTTTCCACAATTCCGACCAAATTAATTTTTCCAACTTATTTATTAAACGTCATTTACTAAACTAATTCTTCTAGTCTTACAGAGAATTAGAAGTCGTTTGGTCCATTAATATAAAAGTAATTCTGATTTCAAGACTGTTTGGATAGGTTCTGCTCGAATACAACTTTTTTAAAAATGTCTGTGCCACGTTGAACTACTTAAAAATGGTTCTTATAAAACTAACGCCACTTAACTTTAATCCAGCGTTAAGAGAAAGAGATTGATGTCTCTGTAAGGAAAACTGAGTGATTCGGGATTGCCGGTCGCTTCCAGCAATTCGCTCGAGGCGAACCATCAAATCGAGTACATATTCCGATTGTAAATTCTTCATTTTCCCGTGAAGAGGCGAGACCGTTTGGATTACGATACGTTCGTTTAATGTCAACACCGGTGAATCCGCAGCGAACGGAAAACCTGACTCATCGGAGAGGCCCACTGTAACAGGTGTTGGACGACGCTCGGTGTTTGGCTCGCTTCAACAGGTAAGACCTGTAGCGAGCGCGCCGATGGCTTTACAGGCAACGGTCCGTTTCGCAGGTGAAGCCCGCAGCTGCGAAATGAGATAGCGGGGCAGGAAAGAAATCGCTTTATTTGACACGCTGTCCTTCCGTGGGTCTTGCCCGAGCCAATTCGACACCGTTGTCTCACCCGGTACCGTACGTCGTCGTTTTCGTTCGGGATCGATCGACCAGAACCTGGACATTCTCATCCCGAATCCTCGGCAGCCCGTTTCACGATAACTCTCTACCTGGACACTTGTCCGATGAAACTCGTATAGCCTCCGATCCTCTTAGCTACCAGATACTAGTAACAGCCGAAGCGTCTACAAATTACTACGCCTGCGGCCGAGGTGTATCTTAATCTTGTCAGTAAACCGGCTCCTCGCTTGATGCTTTCGATTGATCATCCGCGGAAACCGTGCTAGCAATACCCGATTACTTCGACGAGGCCTGTGCTCGAGTCACGGTGTTCCACCTTGCTTTCTTCTTTTACTCGATACTCGCTTCGTTTTCGAAAATATATGCTGAGCTCAAGGGATCCTCGGAGCTGCAGATATCCCCAGAGATACGGAACAACTTCATCCCGGGCTCGTAAATGATCCTCTCGCGCGAACGGAAAAACGCGCGGCGCTTTTTAATCTCCGGGGCTGCGACGAGTTATCATCGAGTCGAATTATATTACAGATTTTCATGCATGTTTCGTGTATTGGGTTGGCAAGAAAGTAATTTCGGTTTTCACTAACTGATGGCGTTATGTTTTGTTTGATTGGCTTCTGTTAACGTTGCGTTTGTTTTCTTTCTGACATTTCATAACTGCATCTTTTAGGTTACTTTTGAAGCAAATTACACGTAATTTTGATTAAAATTGTTAGTTCTGTGTCAATTTGAAGATGGAGTGCAGAAACGAACATTATAGGCATATATTGCTTTTTTATTTCCGTAGAGGTAAAAAAGCTGCCGAGGCTCACAAAGATATATGCGAAGTTTACGGTGTAGATTGCTTAACAGAACGCACGTGCCAGAATTGGTTTAAAAAATTCCGTTCTGGAAATTTCTCACTTAAAGACGACCAACGTTCTGGTCGATCATCTGGAGTTGATGATGACCAAATGAAAGCCATTATTGAATCGGATCGTCATATAACTGTCCGAGAGATTGCAGACAGGTTAAATGTCTCGCATACAGCCATAGAATATCGTTTAAAAAGTCTCGGAATCGTTAAGAAGCTCGATATTTGGGTTCCACACGAGTTGAAAGAAATTCACTTAATGCAACGCATCAACATATGCGATATGCATCTCAAACGAAATGAAATCGACCCTTTTCTCAAGCGAATCATCACCGGTGATGAGAAATGGGTTGTTTACAATAACACAACTCGAAAATGATCATGGTCCAAGCGTGATGAACCAGCCCAAACCACACCGAAAGCTGAATTGCACCAAAAGAAGATCATGTTGTCAATTTAGTGGGATTACAAAGGTATTGTGTATTTTGAGCTGCTCCCAAGGAACCAAACCATCAATTCAGATGTTTATTGTCGACAACTAACAAAACTGGACATAGCAATCAAAGAAAAACGGCCAGAATTGGCAAATCGCAAAGGAATCGTGTTCCACCATGATAACGCTAGGCCACACACATCTTTGGTAACACGTGAAAAGTTATTGGAGCTTGGTTGGGAAGTGATGTCACATCCGCCATATAGCCCTGACATTGCACCATCAGATTATCATTTATTCCGAAGTTTACAAAACTCTTTGAATGGTAAAACATTCACTAATGATGATGATCCGAAATCGCACTTGGATCAGTTTTTCACCGAAAAGGATCAGAAGTTTTATGAGCGCGGAATTATGAAGCTACCAGAAAGATGGCAAAAGATCATACAACAAAATGGAAAATATTTTATTGATTAAAGTTCATTGCTTTCATAAAAAAATTGGATTTTATTTCATCTAAAAATACCGAAATTACTTTCTTGCCAACCCAATAGAAGATCGGCAAGCTTGTTCACCCGTTCGTTCAACGAACAGTGAAGATTCAAGGATTAAGAAAGTGCACGCGCTACAACGCATCGAAGCCGTGCCAACGACAAGAGTTTCCCCGAAGTAAAACTGTTTTGTGGAACGGGCTGACCACCGTGCGGAACGAATTTCCCCGGAGTTGATCGGCGGCTGTTCCGTTTTCCCGGGGACTGGGGTTAACTCTCGCCGAGGAACAGACGCGTTCCCCGATGTCTGGGGTCGGTTTAGAAATATTTGCAGGTTGCCGAGGCACGGGCGGCGTTGTCTCGGGGAAGCGGATATTTTTCCGCGCGTGCTTTCCATCGGCATCGGCAGCGAGGAAAAGGTCAGCGGCACCGCGCACGGTCGTTTGTTCGCTGGCAGAGAGAACACACATCGCGCGTGATGTGTGCTCGACGTAAGTGGAGCCCATGGTCGATGGGTACACGACAGGCATGTCGGAGGTGCATAAACACACATAGAAGTGGAAATGCCGGGATTGGCAAGAGAGCTGCCGCGACCGAGTTCGCCGGAGACACGGCTGGCCGCCTGTGGCTTCGCTCTGCCGCTCTTTTCCATCTCCCTCTCTCTTTCTTTCTTCTTTTCTCCGGGGAAGAACCGAACCAGCACTCCACCTCTTTCTCCCTCTTTGTTTCTCCTTCCCCCCACGATTACCACCTTCCCTTCGTCAGATTCTGCCGCGCACGGACGAACCACCGGCCGCTCTGCAACCCTCCGTGGCCGGAGACGATGCGCCGAGGAGGTGGTGTCTTTCGCGTTGCAGGTGCGTGTCTACGGGGTGTCCTTGAAGTCCACCGGTGGCCAACCCGGGGGAAGAACGTTGGGAAATGCAACGTCTCCCAGACGACTTCCCCTTTCTCGGGAAACGGGACATCCTCCTCGACGTCTCAATCGCTTCGAGGTTAGTTAATTCAAATCTATGGGGGACAACAGACGTCGAAATTACGTTTAATTAGACGCTGACGATAGAATGCACCTTCGCGAAAATTTATAGAACAGCAGGTTCAATGAGATATTATTCCCTTGTTAGCCCTCTGCCCTCTTCGGGCCAGCTGTACTGCCCACGTTGCAGTCCACTACCAACGGATACCCTAATTATATGGGGTGTAAAAGGTTAATGGATACGGTAAGTTAAGGGTGATAGACTGCCCATCTTTATGCATTTATACGACCTCTAAAAACTTTCTAGAAATGCTAGAATGTAAGATTCTACGGAATTGAATACGATTTTTATTTATTCCAGATCTGCAAAGGCTGCTATCACTGATAAAAGAATCTTATTCGTTCCCACTTTCTTGAAATTTGATTCAAAGATTAAAAATTGCATAATTATCCGCAAAGATTAATGCATACGGTAAGTTAAGGGTGATAGACTGCCGATCTTTATGCATTTATACGACCTCTAAAAACTTTCTAGAAATGCTAGAATGTAAGATTCTACGGAATTGAATACGATTTTTATTTATTCCAGATCTGCAAAGGCTGCTATCACTGATAAAAAAATCTTATTCGTTCCCACTTTCTTGAAATTTGATTCAAAGATTAAAAATTGCATAAACATCCGCAAAGATTCATGCATACGGTAAGTTAAGGGTGATAGACTGCCCATCTTTATGCATTTATACGACCTCTAAAAACTTTCTAGAAATGCTAGAATGTAAGATTCTACGGAATTGAATACGATTTTTATTTATTCCAGATCTGCAAAGGCTGCTATAACTGATAAAAAAATCTTATTCGTTCCCACTTTCTTGAAATTTGATTCAAAGATTAAAAATTGCATAATTATCCGCAAAGGTTAATGGATACGGTAAGTTAAGGGTGATAGACTGCCGATCTTTATGCATTTATATGACCTCTAAAAACTTTCTAGAAATGCTAGAATATAAGATTCTACGGAATTGAATACGATTTTTATTTATTCCAGATCTGCAAAGGCTGCTATAACTGATAAAAAAATCTTATTCGTTCCCACTTTCTTGAAATTTGATTCAAAGATTAAAAATTGCATAAATATCCGCAAAGATTAATGCATACGGTAAGTTAAGGGTGATAGACTGCCCATCTTTATGCATTTATACGACCTCTAAAAACTTTCTAGAAATGCTAGAATGTAAGATTCTACGGAATTGAATACGATTTTTATTTATTCCAGATCTGCAAAGGCTGCTATAACTGATAAAAAAATCTTATTCGTTCCCACTTTCTTGAAATTTGATTCAAAGATTAAAAATTGCATAAATATCCGCAAAGATTAATGCATACGGTAAGTTAAGGGTGATAGACTGCCGATCTTTATGCATTTATATGACCTCTAAAAACTTTCTAGAAATGCTAGAATATAAGATTCTACGGAATTGAATACGATTTTTATTTATTCCAGATCTGCAAAGGCTGCTATCACTGATAAAAAATCTTATTCGTTCCCACTTTCTTGAAATTTGATTCAAAGATTAAAAATTGCATAAATATCCGCAAAGATTAATGCATACGGTAAGTTAAGGGTGATAGACTGCCGATCTTTATGCATTTATATGACCTCTAAAAACTTTCTAGAAATGCTAGAATATAAGATTCTACGGAATTGAATACGATTTTTATTTATTCCAGATCTGCAAAGGCTGCTATCACTGATAAAAAATCTTATTCGTTCCCACTTTCTTGAAATTTGATTCAAAGATTAAAAATTGCATAAATATCCGCAAAGGTTAATGGATACGGTAAGTTAAGGGTGATAGACTGCCGATCTTTATGCATTTATATGACCTCTAAAAACTTTCTAGAAATGCTAGAATGTAAGATTCTACGGAATTGAATACGATTTTTATTTATTCCAGATCTGCAAAGGCTGCTATCACTGATAAAAAAATCTTATTCGTTCCCACTTTCTTGAAATTTGATTCAAAGATTAAAAATTGCATAAACATCCACAGTCTAGTGATAAAAAAACTGTAGAGATCTTAAGGATGTTCTGGAGGTATATAAAAACGCAACAAAATTTTTGAAAATTTGACAATATTTAATTCTTACTAAATTAATGCAATTACCAAAGTTTGGGCTCGATTCACTGCACCGTTTAAGAATTATAGCAACTTAAAGTTTGCGCATTTTAACACGTCTTCTTATGGAGAATTCATAAAATTCCACTTCAAATTCTATTTAAACTTTGAAAAAAACGCAACTAGAAACTCCAGTTTTTTTATATATATAGTAAAAATTATGTAACTAATTATGTGTTCAAAATTTATTAGGATTCACTAAACAGTTACAGAGCAAAAAAATTATAAACTGTTACAAAACGTCAAATTTATCGTGTTGTCTCTCACTAGCATGGAAACGCGACAAGTGTAGACCATTGAATATAGCTACAGAGGGTACAGTATTCGCAAAAGTTTCATGCAAAATATACTCATGAATGGCTTCCATTGCCATGTATTGATGGATTTCGAATTTCTTGTACTTTTGTCTCCCATTGTACCTCCAGAACATCCTTAAGAATAGACAGACAGATGATCTTTACGCAAAAGAAAAATTTTCTATCCGAATTGTAGCACACTGGAATGAAATAGAAATTTCATATCTTTTTAAGCTCAAGAAAAAAAGTATGTTGCATAAAATTACCACAAGGTTCATGTGTTCCGTTCGTTCTTTTTACAGTTAACCTAACCTATGCAGCGTATAGATTATATTCCAGCGCGAACGGGAAATAAAGAATACGTTTCGGCTAATGGATTCGAGTATTTCGCACTAAAGTTAGAGCGACAGTGCAAGTCGCGTTCGACGTATTTATAAAGCGCATTCGTTTTGGTAGGAGCACCGTCGAATGTCGCAAGCTGAAATTCACTTTACAGGTTCACGTCGCGACAGATGCTCGGTCGCGAAACACCTCGATCAAAGGACTTGCTGCACGCGTAACGGGCCTCGGCAGTCGCATCTGCCGCGAACGGGGCTTGATTTATGCTTATCCTAACTAACGGATCGCTAGGAGTCTCATAATTGAGTCTACGTGAACCGAGAATAGCGCGGATGGTCGTCGGTCGCGATTCCTACGCGTTCTAACAACCTGGAAACGTCCTCGCGACGCACGTTCTCGTTAACTCGGGAGAAAGAAAACTGTTCTCCGGGAATACTTTTCCGCGGAACAATCCATCGTATCGTGAAGATTTTCTTAACCCTCAGCGCTCGAATACGCCGACTCCGACACGCCATTAAAAATTGCTATACACCATTATTAAACATGATGATTGCACTTAAATCATATTGAATGGGATGTATTTGTTTAGTTTCGCGCTTGTCCCTTTTTACGTAAATTTTAGGTTAAGAATTTTTTTTATGTTTCATTTGTTTTTATCAGTTCTACTAACAACGAGGAATTATTCTCGATCGTACATTTTTAATTTTGGGGTTATGTTCGCGGCGCAACGGTTCGATCAAATTATACACTAAATAGCAATTTTGTAGACATTTTTCAAACGTTCGATTCGGATTTGAATCATTACGTCCTGAGACACGTTTGCTATAGATTGTTTTCTATAAGAGAAAAAGAAAGATGGTGGTGTGTTTCGTCCTAGACACGCTAGAGGACTCATCAGTAAGGTTATCTAGCGGGTCCTGCCTTAGACACAAGTGTCGGAAGGAGGGACGTTAATATACTAATTGATGACATTTTAGTAAGTTGCGAGAAAGTCGTTCAACGATTTGTCCATCTTGTGGACGATGTCGAAACTAGGCCTTCTCGAATTTTTGTAGTTTATCGCCAATTATGATAAATGAGGAATCTTTCATCTTTCTTCTTTTTCTCTTATAGAAAACAATCTATAGCAAACGTGTCTCAGACGTAATGATTCAAATCCGAATCGAACGTTTGAAAAATGTCTACAAAATTGCTATTTAGTGTATAATTTGATCGAACTGTTGCGCCGCGAACATAACCCCAAATCTACTAAACAACTTTAAACATTTGTACAAAAGGATCTCGGTCCTTTTAAATAATAATAATAATAATTATTATTATCCCAAATATTGTTGACATTATTCAATTCGTTTAGAGTTGATCGATTACGAAACATATTTATATTGTTGGTTTCATATGCAGCTTCATTCAATTAGCTCACAGTGCAAAGGGTTAATTTCATCAATATTCTTGTTCTGTCTGTACTTGCATATTTTTGAATGATTCTTATATATTTATTCCTTCAGAATCCTTCAACCCCTTCAGTGGACAACTCTTTCTGCAGTGTATTCAAGAATCTCCAGAAATGGGTGAACGCGAGAACAACTTTGATTTTTCAAGGTAAAGAACTTGCCTTATGGTCTTTCACAAGATTGATTGCCTTGTCGCCCATATTTGGCGACGGAATTACTACTCCGGGATTGAAAATTCATTTTTCCGTCGATAAATTGATTTTGTCAAATTTGCTTTACGATCTACAATAATTAAGGGAATTTATATCAGAAACCTTAACACTCTTCGGTTTTTGTTTTATCGAACGGATGGCTGCGATTTTATCTGACAAGTCATACGGGCCATCCTAAAATTCGTTTCGACAGATTTCGAACGACAAGTGTTCATAGGCTCACAGAGTAGAAATACCCAATTCACGTGTATTGCAAAAATACACGTATACACGTGTAATTAATATAATCCGTAGAGAAGTACTATTTAACCCCTTGCCGTATTTTAACGAGTCAGACTCGTCATGAATATTTTAACAAAGTCCAACAAATGGACCGTTTATTTTCAAAGTGGTGTAAGTCCATTTTCTCTTGTTTTTTTTTTAAATTTTATTTACATTAAATTAAGCATGAATTAAGTGACATCTCATTTTTTTCAAAAATGGACTTACACCACTTTCAAAATAAACGGTCCAAATATGAATGTTATGTGTTACTTTTTAGACGTAATAAAATTCGATTCGTTTGTAATCAATAGACTGCGGATTTTATGCATTTATGACAAAAAATAGACACGCAGCATTTAAAGCAGTGGACATATTGAAACGATCTAAGGACATCGGTGTATTAGTTTCAGCTTAATAAGATAATTCAAAGAAGAAAGAATTGTTATTTGGTTCCTATGGCTTGTAATCGATGTAGTAGTCTAGTAATCAATATTTAAGAATTAAAATAAATGTAGTCATACAAAAAATATAAATTTTCTTTTCCCTTCTACGACATTTCGGGGTACAAGAACGTTTTAATCACTGTAACTGTAAAGAAAATTGTACGGCAAGGGTTTAATACACGTGAAATACACGTGGTCACGCGTATCAAAATATACGGGTACAAGTGTATTATCCGCGTATTTTGATACAAGTGTGCCCGTGTATTCGGGTACACGGATCCATGGATCGCGCATCGGCAGAGAGGTGTGCGAGACGTACTTTTGCGCCACCCAATAGATGATTTAGCCGAGCTTCCGAGGTTAGTCCGTAGCCGTAGCGGCGCACGAAGGAACGAACGAGCGAGGCTCACTCTTGCAGAGTGCCGCTGTTAGCGCATCGCACTATGACTAATTACGAGCTCGACTCACCCCACTGTCGGCCGATACGGCCCTATAAACGCCGGAGCACCACCGCGAGTCATTGTTCCTTTCCACGTCTCTGCGTGCCCCTTCGTTCCGTCCTCGTTCTACCTTTTTTTCCTCCCGTCGGATCGGCCATGTTCCTCCTCTTCTATCTAAGGAGCTGGTTTTCGCGTACCCGCTCGGGGGTACCGAAGCGACTCGCGATAGCTCGTGCCTCGAACACGGCTTTGTCACGGCATGCACTTTCCTAAGAAGTGTTCTAATTTGCTTCTACCACTCTTTTTTTCCGTCCGTCCGGCCCCTTCAGACTCTCCCCTCTCCCCCTCGCTCCTTACCCTTCCCTAGATATTTATTCAGCAATCTTTATGCAACGAGACCGCTCGTTTTTCCAAGCGCCGCCATTATACCACCGCCGAGCATGGAGAGGTGCGCGCCAATTATCGCGACGATCGCGTTTGCGTTCTTCCCGGCGCAGATACGAATTTACAATTGTAATAGCGAAATATTGGATTAATCGGGTCTACGATCCACGCCGTTGATACATCGCCTCTCCCTCTTTCCCGATGTAATCCCGACTGCCATAAGCGGCCGATGCTCGCGCCCGTAAATGATTCTTCCGAGTAATCTATCCCTCGGCATCGAGAGGCCTTCGCCCGTGGTTTCTCGCCTCCGTAATTTAGGAGGAAACGATTTACTGTTTCCGGTAATGGGCACCAGCAAACCGTGTCCGCGCAAAGTCACGGTTTGAGGATGGAAGAACCCGGCCGATTAACAAAAACCGGCGTTTGTTAGAGGGTACCACGCAACGGTCGCCTAATTTGGACGGTACCGTTACACGCGGCGCAGATACACCAGCCGACGACCACGGAATAAAACCCAACCTGCAGATTTAATGACACATTGTGTCTGCCGCCTCTAACCTGGTAATTGTTACCTTTACGCAGCTCGGTTGTCTATTCTCCTGTATTAATTAATTAAGATTTTCCCAATGGCAATTAAACGGCGAACAAATGGCGAGCGGTTCCGACGGTTAACACCTTACCGCTGTCCTGGAAAACGCAGTCGGCCGAATCTGATATTTCCAACCAGGATGCTCTCGTCTTCCTGTGTTTTCCGCATTCTTTAATCTTTCGTCAAGGTTCGAATACACGATGCGAATATTTATTAAAACCCGCAGTCGAGATATTACAAATATATTGCTCGGCTCTTCGAGAGCAAACGTCGCAAGTGAGTCGGACTTGTTGCTGGCCGCTGTCTCAGAGACGTTTACACATGTCACGAGAGTCGCTCCCGCAAAAAATGTTGCAAGCTACTTGCTAGTGTGTTCGCACCTTAGGACTGTTCTGCTGTAGTCGTTTTTATAGTTTTCACTAATAATAAATTCGATTCGGAATTCTATCGATTTTTCTAGCAGCTTTTCTAGTGTATTATAGAGGTGTTACGACTAAGCACCTCTGTAAGATTGAAGTTTTGTGATATATAGAGGTTAGTTCTCTGGTTCTCTACAGAGAACTAACCTCTATCTATCACACCTTTCCGAAAGAAGTCCGAACATTTCTATAATACACCGTGGTTCGTGGTTCCCCGTGATGAACGTTCGCCCATTTTCAATTTCCCGATACATACTGTGAAATGTCTGATTTCTCCCTGTTCGTGACGCAAGGTGGATTTCTTGAAGTTGTGAAATTAAGTTCGAATTGCAATCAGCTGTTTTACAGTGTGAAACGAAAATGGACCTCTAAATACGCTAGGATTTTCAGTGCAGCTATTTCCGAGAAGAGTGCGAGAATTAAAAAGGGAGGTTAACTTCATGATCTGATAGGGGTTGACAAAATGTACTCCAAATTCACCCTTTTACAAATACTGTATTCTCAAGTAAATTTTTGTAAAAAAATCAAATCAAACGTAAATTAAAGATGTATATCAAATACCAATTTAAAATTAATTACCAATTCTTAAAAAGAAAGTACATATACAATGTATTTATTGGACCGTATCGAGTATCGAGTCTTATGTTTCTCTCGCAATAAAATCACATCGTTCACGCGTGTCTCGGTAAACGAAAGACGTGTTTTAGACGTACGTCTAAAATAATTGATTTTAAATATTCATTGATTTGCAAAGCCTATGCCATCGTGGGTGGCTGAACGGCCAAGCTGTTCGAGCAAAGTAGAGTTTACGATTGCTTTTCCAGTGTCGTCGGTTCGTCGGACGAATTCTCGGTGGGTTCACACGTATTTACAAGTTTCCGCCATTGTTCGGAACGGCACTCTGTCAGTATCTTTCCACGAATAGACGATATTACGGTAGGAGGGCTGGCAGCTCGAAAGACACGGAAGGTAGGAGAACATCCTGTGTCGTAGGACCCCCCGTTCACGCTCTGCTGGGTTTACTTCGTAACGCTGATTTCCTAAGTATCCTTCCTTTTCACGGTATACTGAGCGAACCCCGCGGGGACGGGGGCAAGGGAAGCAGCTGACGACCGGCTTTCCGTACATGAGAATGGATTATAATGCTGTTAATTAAAAGTAGTGCTTCGATCTGCCGCGAGAAACACGTTTTCTCACGTCTTGCGACGCACCCTTTTTCAACCAGCGCGGCGCCCGGCCAACAGATAAGACAATGGAGCGATTCAAAAAGGAATCGGTTCGTCCTGCGATCTGCAACGAGCATCTTTTTATTTCGAGACCACCGCTTGTCGCTCGTTCGACTTTTTCTCATTTACATTTAATAGGTCGCAGAACTCTCAGGCATATCAGTTCGTCTGTTTGTTAACGCGTTTCCATCGCACCCGCTCGCGTCGCCTGTTTGCGACAACCGCGATCCCGCGATTACTTATTTCCCGCAACTTCTTTGTTTGCAAGATTTTGTACGAAGACCCTGGAAACAGTCGTCCATCAGCGCAGTTTTAGAACGAATTTGAACTGAATATTTACATAGAGGATTTTGATAGATTTGTGAAATTAGATTCTATACTTTGATTTTATTATACACTTGACTGATAAATAGAGACCCTGCGTGCGATGATATTTATATCGAGGACAACTGAAATAGATATTTACAGGTTTCAATTATGTAATGGAGATTTATTTATTTATATTTATTAACCGTTACCAAATTATCTTACGCGACTTGTCATTTATATTTGGAGAATTTACTTAGCGAGTTACGAAATAAGTGTTAAACTTCAGCTAGAATTTTGCTTTAGATTCATTTTGCGACTTCTGATTTTTGGCGACTCGAAAAAAAATTTCTTATCATTTTAGTGTCATTTTCTACCTTACAGGAATTACATGTAATAAAAAACTAAACATAATCACGTCGATATCTAACCCAAAACTAACCCAGACCTAGGTAGAAAATGATAACTAAAATGATAAGAAATGTTTTTTCGAAAAAGTTAATTTAGCCATCCTCGGGTAACGTAGAATGCTGCGCTCACAAACATCATTTACCAACACCACTTCGGTGTCGTGCCCAATCTTACCGATAGTTGATGAATTTAAGTGTATTAGCAAGTACTGAATACTCTGTATACCTAATTTCTACTACGAGTACTGAAGATTACAAATGTATGTATATGGCACGTGTATTTGAATGGTAAAAATTATGAAGTACTAGCATAAACAGCTTTACGTACACTTTTATTATTGTTAAGAGTGTGATTTTTATTAATTACAAGATTACACTAAAATTATTTCGAATAATTTTATATTAATAGTTTTTTATTTTGTATTTATCTTACACATCAAATCAACTTTATAATCTTAATGTAATAATATCTGATATTTCTACGCAGTTATTCAATAGTTATGCAATCATGTTTCTCGCATTGTTGATTTTTTTAACAAACTTCCACACGGACACACGGACACACGTATAAATGTTATTTGAGTTACGGCGTACTATTTAGTTTTTATATTTGCTATACATTTTTTTCCAATTGTAACTTAAAATACGAATTACTAAATTAGTACTTGCTATGTAATCCAAACTTATTTATTTAACGATATTTATGTTGATGCGACGATACAAATGTATATATACAGTTATTTTTTCATATAATCTCTAACATTAAAGTTCTTTTATCGGTTTTAGTTATAACTGTATTGCAAAATAAATTGTATAGAATATACTCTATCCAACAAGAGAGCAGTACCACGTGAAGACCAGTTTTCGTTCGTATTTGCGCACGTTCGCCCTAATTGGTTCAAGAAAGTGGGGAGTGGATAGTGGAGTGAGAGATGATAGGCTCGCTGCCCCTCCAACATCTTCCAAGCTGCGCGCAACGGTACTGCTCTCTCGTTGGATATAGAATAGTTTCAATATTTCTTTCCTCTTATAATGATAGTGAATATATGATGATAGTGAAAAAGGTGTAACTATACAATACCCAAGGATGTATAATTGTGGTACGATTTTAATATATAGAGTGTGTCAAAATTCCTTCAACTAAGATCATTTGAAGCGATATTTGCCTTTGCAAAAATGGTATTGCGGCTTTGTTGATGAGTTATTAACGAAATACACGGACCAATCAGAGCGCGGCTACAGCGGATTGATTCTGGCTCGGCCAACGGCGACGCCACGCTAAGCGGGACCTGTCGCCGAGTCGGACTCCGTTCGCTGTAGCCGCGCTCTGATTGGTCCGTGTTTTCCGTTAATAACTCCTTAACAAACCGCGTTGTCGTTAATTTTTCCAAAGTCAGGGTCATTCAAGACGATTACCTTGTCAAAACATGTCAAAAACAAGATTAAAATTGGTTGGTATATCAAAAACTAGTACTCGTATTTTAATGGGTAAGTGGAACCCTCCGTCCCCTGCACCATCACCTCGATTGTTCGGTTAATAATTTCGGTTTTCCTAATGCGTTTGGCGGGGATGGGCGGTACTACACGCGCAGGCCGTTGTCGGAACCGCTGCTTCGCCGCTTTAAGCGCCAGTCTCGCCGTTTTCCCGAATTCCCGTTTCGTCGTGGTGAATTCTTTGCTCCGCTTCGCTGCGGCTGTAACATTAATTTAAATCAAGATAAACACAAAATTAATAATGAGATTAAGCTAAATCAATTATGTACAATGCTTACCATATATGGCATATATTATCCGCGTCCGGTACAGTGGTCGGGTCCCATGGGCACCCGACCACGTATGCGAGGCTGCCACTGTGTCGCTGAGGATCTCTTTGAAACAGGCATTCACCATCTGTTTCAAAGAATGCCCTCCCAGTTGGGCTAAGTACCTAACCTAAAAAAAGAAAATAAACATTAATTCGTATATTAATAAATTTGATATATTCACATACTTTTATTATATCTGTATTACAATATACTTACGACACTGTCGTACTCGTCTGCAGGACAACTCTCAAAACGGTCTACCTCCTCTATGGAGCGCAGAGGTAAGTTATTCGGCCGCTCCCACTGCTCCTCCGCCGTTGCAATTCGACGTAGCCCACTGTGGGAGCAAAGGAAAATTAATAAATGAACCATCTTCCCGGTAAAGATCATTTTAACAAATTCTTAGGGTGACGTCATACTCACTCCAGCTTCTCGTCCAAGCGGGCCACAGACTCCTGCAGTTGCTCCTGCTTCCGCAAGAGTCGTTCCTGATTTTCGATATAACGGTTTTCCCGTTCAGCGGACTGTTGCATGCTAAACCAGAAACAAACATTACACTATGTATAATATAATAAATACAGCTAGTCAAATCTAGCTGTGCGGTTGACCAAAACTTAGCAATGCGCAAACAAAAACAAAGACCGCACTCGACGAGAGAAAACACACCTCGTCAAAAGTGCGTGCTGTCTATTATTTCTTACAGCAGTAAACATACAAAACAACTGTTTATATGTTTGTGTGAATACACTTGTGTCACTTTACTTTTTAACTGAACTGTCGCAACGTGCATCATTTGACAGGTGACGATCAGTTCTTTATCGTTGCGAACTTCCGCCTATTCACCATTGCGCAGCAGGGTCATTTCCTCTTGCGGGGGACATTCAGCCGCACAGCCAGATTTGACAAGCTATATATAATTATAATTATTTATGAATTTAAAAATAAATATGCAAATTACCATTCCCACATTTGCATGATTATTGTCTCAGTGGTAAGAGGCGACGAGGGAGGCGAACATGGTTGTACAGGGGCTAGGGAGCGGGGGCGAGGAGTGGGTGGTGCGCTCTCTGGCTCTTCGACCTCCATGTCGAGGAGCGACCCTCCGAGGTCATCAACCTCCTCTACAACCGTTATCCACCTCTTTGTCAGAGACTCGTCCTCTGAAGATGCCGTAAGGTACTTCTTCGGCCTCTTTATCACCCTTTTTGGACGTTGAAGCTCCTGAAATATATGAACATTGAAAAACATTGGATACATATATGTATTCATTTTGACTTTAAATTTGTTGAATACAGGTTATATCTATATATTTAAATTATTCTCTGATCCAGTGTTCTTCTCTCTGTAATATATTTAATTATATTAACTTTAATTAATGTAAACGTGGTTGTTTACAGAAGTTTATAGAATAGAATATATTTCTTTTAAATGTAATTTTGTAATTTATATAATACAGAGTGTTTAAGTGAGAACAGCAGGATATCTTGGAAGACGTTGTCGTTATCAAAAAAGTGTTTGTACAAAAGTTATTTAGTTTGACGGGCTATGTCAAACCAAACACATAGTGTTACATAGTATTAATTGTTTTTTTGTGGGTGGAATAGTGGAGGAGATCTGGAGATCAATCTACTTTTCTTAGCAGGTACTGAGACAAATCCAAAAAGATGCTATATGATATTACTCTGACAATGAGTTGTTTGTCCAACAGCCAACAGCTAACAACCGCTGTTAAGTGGCGTCGAATGCGTCAGTACTAAATTACTGCGATTAGACTCGATATTATAAACATAGTTCAAACTTATCTTCCACGTGCTGTTTTCATTGGTTCTTTCATGATCAACAAATTAGTTTGAGATGTGCATTCAGTGAGCGAAGAAGTCAAAGTATCTGAATTTTTACTTCAAAGTTATTATTATTTCTGTTTAATTATTATACTGTTCCATTTAGATCTGTTAGTGTATGTACTACTTCAGTTCTTTTCTTTTAGTGTGACTGTTTTGTTCAATCCTTTTAGTGTGTTGTGTGCCTGTTTAATAAATTCAAATGTCTCTAACTGTTAAACAGAGGGTAGAATTAGTTCTTCTACGGGGTGATAGATACCTACCATGCAGTCAAGTCAGTATGTAGTAAATTCCACAATATCAGAGATCAATATCGGATCAATACAAATATGTATTTTCAATGGTGATGAACACGTAGAAAGTGACAATTATAATTAATAATTTATGGCATCGACAATAGTCCTCAATCTCTGTTTATAATATCATAATTGCAGTTCCAAAACGCTATAATAAAACATTATTTCCTTAAATATTTGTCAAGTTATAAGGCTTAAAAGTGACAGTAACGCCTGCATTAGCATTACTCAAGATATACCGCGTGAAAGTTGCATGGTCGTATTTTCACCTGTTTGTGTGCGTGTGTGTCGATGACTCCAATGATAAAAATTAATACGATTATGGTCGACGTGTATATGGTCTAAGGTGCATTATAATGTGGTGATCTCATCACTGTTAGACACTCGATTCACAGATTCACAGACTGAAAATCCATACAGATTGTGCATGCAAAATGCAAAGTGATGCCAGACAATGTTCCAATCAGTACCAATAGTACCAATATGGTTGAATCAGTGATGCCAGAACCGTGGTACTGTTGTGGTACTAACCATACCCCCACCATAGCCTACTATTGCCCCTACGTTCCTTTCCAACGCGCCCGCGCGCTAAACTCACCAGCGTACCTCTACTGTATCATACAGAGTACGCAGTAGAGGTACGCTGGTGAGTGTAGCGCGCGGGCGCGTTGGAAAGGAACGTAGGGGCAATAGTAGACTATGGTGGGGGTATGGTTTAGTACCACAATACCACGGTACTGGCATCACTGTGTTGAATATGGTCCAAGATTTCCACTGATATATATGGATACGAGATAGTAATTGAAGAAGACTATAGATGCAAGCGCCGCCTAGTTAGACACCGGTGTACTAACGGAACTAGCGCAAAGTTTAAAAGATTGTATTTACAAGGGAGCAGAATAATACGAACTGCTTGTATGAAGGTTAAAATTTTAAAAAACTGGTTGCAAAAAATAATATTCATGAAAATAGTGAAATAAATATATAATTATAATATAAAAGAAACAGAAGTAATGATTATTGGAGTTCGCAGAAAGTGAATAGTAATTTTAAAAATGTTTCTAAACATTATTATCATTTACTTTATTGTTATAGCTAAAGGAAGTGGAGATATGTATTTTTTACGTTTTAAGAGAAGCAGTAAATGAAATTAGATTCATAATAATACTGAAATAAATTTATTAATTACTTTATAAACAAGTAATACATGTGATATAGAGATTTCTTTTATGTATAATTATATGTTATAGTAATATATAAAATATAAATACGAACAATTAAACAGAATGAATTAAATGTTATTCTTTTATGTTCGATCATGAATCATAATCTTTGTAAACCAAGCAATTGTAAGTCAGTAGGGAGGCAAAATTCAGTACCATTCATCTACACTGGCATTATTGGTGATTACAGAATGTAGACTAGAAATCTAGAAAATAATTCCTCGGTAAAACCTGGTTCTGCATTTACACAACTATACCAGGTTCTGAGGACATCTACGTGCGGAAGCGCTAAATTAAAGGTTTTCCTAATACATGAATACGCTTTTGGTGAATAAAAGTGTACAGTCAAAGCAAACGCGCGCCGTGCTGGGGGGTATTTGTCTCGCGTGAGTTTGCCTATGTTTTTTCTGTTTTTGAGCATGCGGTTGAACAATTCCAATGAAGCATCGGCATTAGCAGAAAGGCAATAATATGTACTATCAGGCAGAAGTCTGTTTTCCTTTAGGGTCATTCCATGCCAAATCGATCACTTTTTGCAGGCGCCATCATCGATTTTGTTCTAAATGAAATATGTCCATACCATAATAGTCCATGTGAAATTAAGGAGGGTTTAAGTCATCGTTTAACCGGTTTCAAAATTTTTTAGGAATGGCAGGCCGTCAAAGTTTTCAATTTTTGTCCATTTTGGCGAAAAGGTGCCTCACTTACGACTTTTTATCTCAAGAACTATTTGTATCTAAACCCCCCCTAATTTCACATGGACTACAACATATTTCATTTACAACAAAATCGACAATGGTGCCTGCAAAAAGTGATCGAGTTAGCATGGAATGACCCCTTAACCCTTGTATCAAATCTTGTAAAGAGTGTACCTTTTCTCTCAGTTGTGTGACCTGCTGCTTCAGCAATCTATTCTCCTGCATCGTGGACTGCAATCTTCTTTGGATATTATCGAATTTCTTCATCGTACTTCGTGGTGTATTGTGGTAACAATGATCATGCAGTACTTCGTCATGCAGTGGTACGAGTTGACACTTCTCCCTTACATCTGCAGTTTTTGATGTGCATGGTGAAGAGAAATCTTTACTAACTGCAATGGGAAATATTGTTCAGTACTGTAGACAGATTTTAATCCTCAAATAGTAACATTATATGCCACTTTTAATGTGTTAAAGTAACTTTTTGCTTTATGAATAAGAAAAATTGGAAGAGCTAATTTCATTTATAGATTAAAATGGGATACTCTGTATATTTGAAACTTATTTCAACTTACGTGTCTGGTTGCTGGTTATAGGTGAATGATTGCTTTCTACAACAATAATCGGTTCTAGGACTTCTTCTATTGTTGCAAAAGTTGTCAGAACATCATTATTATCTGAAAAGAAACAAGTATATATTATATACTTTGCAACTCTTTATTAACAAAGACAAAGTGTCTTACCTCTACCATTACTTTCCCTTAAGATATTCCTCTGTGGTTCACATCTTGACTTTTTCGGTAAAATCGTGAGCACACTTCCAGGCTTTAAACGTTTTCTATTACAGTGTACCACGATGCTGTCTTCAGGAAAATGATCAGAACTGCTGATACTACTGTCTGTAGGCTTCCATCCTTCCCGACCTATTTCTTTGATACATTGTGTACACAACGCTTCATTTCGAGGAAATCTATGCAAAATCATATGAGAATTAAAAAAACAGTAAACAAAAAGAATTGAGTAATGAAATAAATGAGTAAAAAATTAAATTAACTACTAAATTGGAAATAGGTTATCTTTACATACTTGTGTAATGCCGCATTTGTTTTTGTGTTGCTTAACTTTCCGCAAACTAAGGATCTACCCATGGTCCCTAACTGCAATAAAACATAGCATGATCAGATTCACATAAAGCTACTAAGCTGGCCATAATAGTTTCCACGCAATTTATCATACTTTTATTTCTAATGCTAACTTGCTAACCAGTGTTCCGATTGAACCCACCGTTTTTCGCGCATGTGCGGCCAGGGCAGTAGCGTATCTACAATGACACAGCAGAGCGGCCAGGGCCCTGACGTCTTGAGGCAGGAATATTGACGGGAATGTACCGGTGTTATTGGCGGGACGGCTGATGGACGAGAGACGTGACGCGGAACGAGGTAAGTATTGTTAATACTTTTAAAAGTCTTTTTTAAAAGTCTGCGGGGTGCTCAAGCTACCCGATTTCATCGAAATGGTTACGTTGCTGAGGCTGAAATTGCCGCGCATGCGCGAAAAACGGTGGGTTCAATCGGAACCACTGCTGCATCACACTGCATGCAACATGCAATGCAGTTTTCTGCCTACGGGGAATTTTACTTTGTTGAATTCTGGCTGTAGCGTAATCTGATTTGTTGATGCTAATGCTTCGACCAATCACAAAGATACGTGTGTCTAACAACCAATCAGATTGCATGTACGACCTTCATACATATACACACGTGAGCCAATGAAATTTCGATCACGTGATCAACCAAGCCGCCGTTATGTTTTGATGCTCTCCATTCCTAACAAAATGAGAATTTTATCAAAATGTGACATTAAAAATCATATTATTGTAGTTTTCAATTGTGAAAAGTTTTCTTCGAACTATTATTCAGAAAGCAGTGAACGATGAATCCGGATAAACACAGAATTGTAACAAAACACGTGTCGGATGAAAGTGATAGCCTTCGACATCAAGATAGTTCATTAGCTGTCAATTTAAGTTGTTCGTCGAATTTAACAGATTCTGGAAATGGATCGCTCAGGCAAACAAACATTGAATGTAACGATAAAGTACCTTCACCTGCAATCGGTTCTAATACAACCCAAAGAAGCAGAAGATACAGAAGTTTTAGAGATAGACAGGCGTCTGTCAACAATATTAGCGACATAGCTCATCAGAATGTTCCTTTGAAATGTCTAAGTACAACTTTAAAAAACATAAAAAATGATGCTGTAAGTTTAGATAAAAGTTGTGAAATATTGAAGCAAGTTATTTTAACCAAGACCAAACAGATGTTTGATAGACAGAACGAGCTGTCTGTTAAAACTCATGCGATTCTAAGCAACAACCTCGATCAACGTATCAATAGCACACCGAAGGATAAACACAAAAGTAAAAATGTTAGGAAACAATGTACTTTGAATAAAAGACGATTATTCAATTCCAAAGACTGCTCGCAGAATACAAGCAGAAATGAATCTGATCATATCGGATTAAAAAACAAAATACACAGCAATATCACTGCGCCAGTTAATAGCAACCGAACGGTTGATATTTCGAATTTGGCATCAGTTAACAACAGAACTAATTATTCTGTTACATCCAAAGATAAATGTCCTCCAAATTTAAATGTATCAGAAGATGATAGTATATTAATGTCAGTACCTATTGGTTGTTCTACAATGATACAGGATGAAACATTAGATACAAATCCAGAAACACACCATGACATTAACAATTTACCTTCTCATTCTATGACAAAAAAAGATACAGTGTCTATGGAAATAACACATATCCAACAAGAATGTGTATTAAATAATAAGAGAAATTCTTTGGCTATTGAGCAGACTAGCAAAACACAGTTCAACAAAGAAAATACTACTTTTGAAGAACACCGTACCTCACAGACTTCTCTGGCTGTAAACACATCTATCAATGGATCGAGAAAAGATAATCAAAATGTAGATATATGCAAACATAAAGAACCTGCAGTGGAAAATAGTAATAAGCGCTTAAGAAATAAGCAGGAGAGAGGTATTTACTCAACAATTTTAGAAGGAACGAAGCAAAGTACAATTAGTGCTTCATTACAAATGAATACATCTTTAGACGGTCCAAACAAATTATGTTCACGGGAAAATAATATTACTAGAAGAATGTCAAAGTTGATTAGTACGATAAATAAAAGCAGAGATATGGAAGAAAAAGTTGATAGTACAAATTCGGTTCAAGTGGAAAACACTGAATTAATAAAACTTCGAGGAACGAGAAATGATACAACGTGTAGAGATCGGTCTAAACTTGCTTCCAAAATTAAAATAATATCGGATGAAGTTCAAGACAGTAGAAGCTATATTGAAGCTACTCCTTATCTAACATCTCATTCAGTTTTATTAAAAACTCGATTGAAACAAAATGCCAACAACGGAAATGTTATCGAAGTAAATTCTTCTAGCAGTAAATTATCTTCTATGTAAGTATAAATATTTCTCCTTTTAAAGTAGAGCTATTACATACGTTTGCTGTTACATATATTTTTTACAACTGGAAATTTGTATTTAAACTAAAAGATAAGAATATCTAATTCAGGAAATTAATTGTTTAATTGTTTTAGTATATAGCACGAAAATATATATTTCGAGTGAATCGTGAAACGAGATATTTTTCTGATGATTGTGAGGGTTTCTGATGATTGTGATGATTGTACCTGAGTAGTCAGTACTTGTACTATTCTAAAGACTTTATATGCAAATCATGTTATATTCTTTTTAATCTTCCATGTTATAGGGAACAAGGTACATCCAAAGAACATATAAAATCATACGACAAACGGAAAAGCAGAAGTGAATCTATAATATTGAATAATTCCTCTTTGCATCCTTGTACAGAATTACAAAAATCAATAATTATAATGGAATCAAGTGACGAAAACGAATCAAAAATTCAAGATGTAAAAGATTCTACGATGACCACGTTGAAAAAAAGGGGTAAAAAAAAGTTATTGCCTTTACGCGAATCTTCGGAATTATTAACATTTTCCCCTGTGGAAAATGAAAATATACCACCTCAAATATTAAGAAAGAAACGTAACAAAAGGAAAAAAAAACAGGATGCAAACAATAAACCGAATGCAGTGGGCAAGCGCAGAAGTGTAGAACACAGTGATGGAAAAAGCGGCGATCAGTTAGCATTAGAAAATGATAATTCCGTTGCCTGTAATGAAAAAATACAAAAAAGAAAACCTAGGAAAGTAATTAGTAAAAAGATCGTTGTTAAAAAATTGACTGCTAACGATGATATTTTAAGGAGATTACAGGAAAGTAGAGACAATTGTGTCAAGGCGCATACCCATGTTTCAAGTAGGAATTCTTTGAATGATTTTCAATCATTGAAGAAACGATCCGCCACACAACTAAGAAATAAAAATGTACAAAGAATAAGTCTAGTCACGACTGGTTTGTGTAACGAGTAAGAACCATTTTTGCTCAAACCTTTTTTGCGACTATCTCTTTTTACATCTGTTCGTTAAATGTTACATCTTTTTTGTCTAGCGATAAAAATACCGTTAAAAGCGTTGTGAAAGCTCTGGGTCATGCAAAAATGGAATCGGCCGTTACAAAACGAACAACGCATGTTGTAACCACGGGTGTGCGAACAATAAACATGCTACATGGAATCATACGTGGCTGTTGGCTTGTCAGCCTTGAATGGGTTTTGAAGTCGTTAGAAAACAATGCATGGTTAAATCCAGAAGGATATGAATTGACGCACTTCTCAAAAGCAGTATTGGTACGTATAAATATAAAAATATACAATGTTGTATATAAAAAATATAATTTTACCATATTTTTAGGAAAACCGTAAGGATAGACAATTATTCGGAACTTCGTACGTTCCTGAATTGTTTGCTGCCTGTGGAAATTTGTACATTGGAAAATGTACAACACCTCCGCATAATGTGTTGAAAGATCTTATAAAAACTGCAGGTGGTCATATTACTGAACGTCCAGAAACTGCGAAAATTATAATTGATGCAAGTGGTTTAAAAGAATCTTGGGTATTAGATTGTATCACAACAGGGGAACTGCAACCATTTGATCAGTATCAACGATCATAAGCGTCGAGGTATTTTGATTTAATATCAAAAGTGGACTGCAAACAGAATATCTTTTTATACAATTGTACACATTTGGTTAGCCTTATACAGAATTGGGCAAAATTTGTATTTAAATATTTGTATTTAAATACAAATACAAATTTTGCCCATCTCTGGCTTTATACATATTATGTAAATGTATCTAATAGCAATGAGTTTCTAATTTTTGTATAATATATCAAATTAAATATTATTGTACATTGTTATACACTATTCTCGTCTATTTCCTTGAACAAAACCTAACCGATATTTTAGTTCTCTTGAAATTTCTGAACAAGGCTGAGTTAATGTTAACTTTCTCAATAAATAGATTACAACAAGTAAGATATAAAACAGGTGTTGATTAAAGATGATTCATTCATTTTACAAAGAGATAAAATTTTTTATGTATAATATGATACGAGTAATTACATACAAAGTGATTGTGACACTTTCAACGCAATTTACATTTAAAATTTAATTTTAAACGTACCACTCACACCAGTGTAACTTTTAATTGTGAAACATAATAGTTGTCAAATTTTTATTGCTGCAGATTACCGATTCCATCAAGCATCGGGTAAGTTGTCCTTTGTGTTTAATTCAAGTGAGCACTAAGTTGTTAACAAGTACCTATTAGCAGCAGCTTAGTCAAAGATACTAATATTAGTAATGATACGCTTGAAAATATATTGGGGCAGTTACATATATTGGCGGGAAAATGCTGATATTTTACAGGGTGTTCAAGATACTCCATTTTATCGAGAATTTTACTTTATTGAGGCTAAAATCGCCGCGCATACGCGAGAAATCTTGCAAAATGCGCAATATCGCATCACTACCCATAAATATAATCCGTTTCCCGTATCTGAAACCGTTGATTATACATAGATAGATTTTTCGATGTTTTTGTTATAAAATGTTATCGCGCACCCTACATCTTATCTGGCGCCAAAACATAAAGACCAGTCATTTTGTCTGATTTCGGTAGAAATAGGTATATTTTAATTACCGGTAAATTTAATGATAAATTTTGTTTTGCGTTAGCATTTGTAACGGACTACATATAACGTTTGAGTCATACGAATTTGTTTTAAATAAGTTCTTCCTAAACTTTTGACCCTTATAAACTCGAAAAATTTAAATAATATCGAGGAATTCAACATATCTTTTTTTTCGAGTCGTACAAGCACATGCAGTTTCATAAAAATCGAAGATTATATATATACGTGTGTACAAAGGATGATCACCTGGTCTGAGAGGGCTCGTGAACATTTATATTTATCAAATAATTTTGTTCTTTATTATAAATGCTATATCACGCATGCTTTTCAAAGAGGCGTATTTTGAATGATCAGTTCTAACTTATGGAAACAGTTCAAATATGTAAACAAACAAATCTCACGTCAGTGGTGAAACCTGGTTGATTTAAGATTGCGTTATCTTTTGTCGTAATCATAGCACTCAGGTTAGGTTAGACTAACTAAGTCGCACTGGCAAGTGCTTGTAAGCAATAGTATATTCGCGTACGATGCGTCAAATCGACGAAGTTGCTAACATGTGCCTTTGTATTTATCTAACAGTCATGTTCTAATATAAAGATCATAAGCATGGATTACATGTAAGTATAAGAAATGTTCGATTTTTTGTTAAATACGAAAATAACTGCTTTATTACTATATATACGTAGATTTGCATTTTATAGTAAATGTATTCGTCCCGTGGAACGTATTGAACACAATTACTATTTTAGTGTCTTTATCAGTCCTAATTAGCACACTTAAAAAGGGCGACGTTTTGACGTCGTATGCGTTGTCAGCTGCGTGAATATTAGGACATCGATATACTTAATCTGACCTTTCTACTCTGCTTTAATATACATGCAGAATAAACAAAGGAGTTCTAAACATATTGTTATGCATTCATTGCATATGGTTATTCAAGTAATAGAAAAAAAGGAGAACGATAATAATACATATACTAAAATTCTCAATTTCGAATTTTCTTATCTACTGCATTTATTAAATTGAACCAAAGTATTCCAGGCGAAAAGTTCAGATTGTTTTTGTTTGGTGAAATTTCAATTCACGATGGATTACTCGTTGAAGTGTCTGTTATTATCCTTATCAAGATTTCATTTCCGAAAAATCCGTGATTTGTGTTCCATTCATATAAAACTAACAATGGGCGAATAATTTGAAAATCTATAAATGACAACGATGAAATTAATCGAAACAAAAGTCTTATGTTTGCAAAAGTATACGCAATAAAAGAAAGTGAATGGTGTAATAGGGTTATTTTTACCAACAGAAATAGACTTACATGGATCAATGAGAGTATAAAACAATAAAACAAAATAGTTGAATTTAAAATATATATATGTATGATGACAGATCTGCTATAATATGAAACTATGTATATGAATTTTTCAATGACATTGATTTGTTGATATATTTATATGTGTATCACTAACAGTGTTGACATCACTCATTAATTGAAATTTTGTTAGGACAATAATCCAAGATTATTAAAACCGTATTGTACGTACATGTTTTTACAAATACGAAAACTGTCAGAGAAACAAAGAAAAAGTTAAAAATATGACTTTCATATGTAAGAATGACAATTATAATTTGAAAGAACTATTTTGTGAATGTATGCAAACACATTATTATGACACATCGTACAATAAAACAAATATTATATAAAATACCAAGTCTTATTCATATATATGTATATATCAGACAATGTTTTTGTTGTTTGTATTTTATTTTTATCTTTGTGATAATAAAAAAGATTAATTGCATAAAAATACATCTTTTTGTTCATATTCAAACCAATATAAATACAAAAAATAATAGAATGAGGGTTTCCTTAAATTATATTTAGAATCTCAATTGTTAGATTATGTATATGTATTAGTTACAAATACCCTTTTAGTTACTCGTACCTCGATTTATGCAAAATTGCTCGTATGGGGTCTTGTAGGACCCCAATATAATAATGTTTCAATCAAGATAAAACAACTTAGTTCTAATTAATTATGTCTTTACATTAGTTAATTACCATGGCCCCATGCGAATAACTAAAGGCTAAAAATAACAAATATTTTCTTATTGTGAAATCAGATATTATTTATTGGCCAATATAATATCTTGTTTTATTCATTATATATTCAAATAAAATATGAAACACAAACGTTAGATCGTACCAATGTTAAAATAATTTTTTCATTGACGTTGCATAGGTGCTCGTACATAGATTTAGAATAGTCTATATGTGTTAAACAGCAGATTCTTTTTAAATCTGTAAATTTAATAAGGACTCCTTATGATACTATTTTTATGAAATTTCAGCTCTAGCGTGTCTGACGCTCCACCTCCAAATTCAGATAAGTGCATTCCAATACCAAGGCACAATACAACACTTATAACTGATCTTTATGCAGGCATTCCCGAAAATTTGATGTTAAATTTGATTGGATTTGCGGTAAGAATTACATTTATGTACATTGTTTATCTAGTATTATCGTATGTTAATGATATTAGACATAAAAAATGAGACACTTTAATTAAATAAATTGACCTATAAATGATAATACTCGTTGTTTTTACAGATACTTGTCGTTTTGTTTGGTTTATTACGCAAAAAGGCATGGAATTATGGACGCCTTGCACTACTCAACAAAACAGACGAGAGGTGGATGGAACTATTTTATGGAGATAATGAGGGTAGAGACACAGATGTGATATGCATAGAAAATTCAGTTAACTCACAGCTTTCTCAGGTAGATAGAGGTTTTCTCTCATGGCTAGTTACAGCATTCAAAGTGACGTAAGTATAACGTACTGTGTTTAAAGTGCACAGACATTTTGTTATATTGTCATTAAGTTAAAATTCAAAACGATATTTTTCGATTATGATTTTAGTGATGAAGAGCTATTAAAACGGGCTGGACCTGATGGCTTGTTGTACATATCATTCGAACGTCATTTAATTGCCTTAACTGGTTTGATGGTTATTGTAGCTTTATGCGTAGCATTACCAATTAATTTTCATGGTAGCTTGCAAGGAGATACTGCATCATTTGGTCACACAACATTGTCAAACTTAGATCCAACATCCGCATGGATTTGGGTGCACTCAATACTCATTTTGGCTTATTTACCAGTCGGTGGTTTTATTATGAAGCGTTTCTTGAAAAAGGTATGATATTAGATATATAAACTGAACCCTCATCCGCCCCTCGTGTCAATTTGACACTTTTTTCATGTAAAGGAGGACGTCGTTCTGCCATTTAGCAGATAGGCTAAATAGGCTTCTTTTTAACATAAACTAAATATATTTAGCATTGTTAATAGCAAAACATGCGACAAAAGAATGTGACAACATCTATTACAAAAAAGACCCTGATGCGTCAATCTGACACACATCATTTTCACGTTTTTTCAAGTCCTTTGACGAATAATTCATTGTTTTGTAATAATTACACGACAATTATGCATTCATTGTACACCCCTTCAGGGCCGTTCCTAGGTGTACAGCCGCCTGCGTGCTGAGCAATTTTTCGCCGCCACCCACCCTCACCTTGACAATGGAAAACATTTTTAGACCAGTATACATAAATGCTTCATTCAAATTTATAATGAGAAATTCAGAATACAATGAATTAGTTGTATTAACGCATTTTGTAAACATATATCGCATTCGCAATTCCTAATATAAAATTTTATTTTATTTTGGTTGCGCTGTTCTATTTTCGACCGCAGTCGGCCGCCCCCTAAAATCGGTCGCCTGCGTGCGGGCACGCACTGCACGCCTGGTAGGAACGGCCCTGCACCCTTTCAAAATGAAGCTAGACATGTATAGCTTTGAATATCAAAAGTTTGCGTGAACTTGAAGAAGAGAAGAAGAGTCGATACATATTCTCTTTGTTTTTCTCTTTGTAGCGAGATAAAGGTAAGAACGATAAGATTGAAACAAAGTGAAGTCGAACACGTGCGAATGATACTGAGAAATGCGAATGTGCGAGCAACACATTGTGCAGATATTTATTATTTGATCCTCACTGAAATAATTAGCAAAGTTAATTATAAATTGTTTCGTTTCATTTGAAACACGAGGAACGGATGAGGGTTAATTAATTATTGATTTTTCATAATAATATATATGTATATTGTAAAGAATCGAATAACAAAAATTACATGGTACATATATTTAGGTGCGGGAAGCTAAACACGGTGGCGAGCTGGCCGCTAGAACACTGTTGATAACAGAAATACCAAAACATCAATGCAAGGAAGACACCCTTACCGAATACTTTAAGTATGTCAATTTTTATTTAAAAACGAATACAATATTTATTACCACAAATGAAAAGTGACGATCTCAAATAACTCGTAAGTTATTTGTTGTACGAAAACAGGAACTCATCAACAGGATAACTCATAAGTTATTTGTTGTTTGAACAACAAATGTTGTTCAAACAAATAACTTATGAGTTATTTGAGATTGTCATGTTATGAGACTCACCCTGTATACTATTATTGCTGTCTGCAGAGAGGCATTTCCCACTCTAACTATTGAAGATGTGAAATTGGCTTATGATATCAAGCGACTTTCGGCGTTGAATGTAGAAAGGGATTGTGCTGAACAAGCACGATTATATTGTGAAAATTATGCGAAGAAAAGGGACCCATTAACTATGTATCCATATTCATGTGGCCAAGTGATTAGTTGCTGCTGCAAATATGTAAGCGATTCATTAAATTTATAGTAAGGAATTGATTGGGTGAAATATAAAACAGTAAAGGATTAGAAAAATTAAGAATATCGTAATGTTGTCTTTAATGTAACAAAGTCATTAAGGGATGAAATCAATTTTTATTTTATTCCTGGTTCCCTCAATCAATGCAGAACATTTTTCTGTCGCATAAAGATCCGTAGTGTAGTAATGAACTTGAGGATAAAAGTAAAATTTGTTTTCTAGAAAATTGAGGCTCATAAATTTTATATGAACGAAGAAATAAGATTAACCGCGTTGGTTGAACAGGAGAAACAGTTGTCGTTGGAGAAACCTTTGGGTATTGCCTTTGTGACTTTAGGTTTGTCTTTACCCTCGATTTTTCATGTATACACTTTATTTAAAAAATAGCAAATTGTATTGCTTCTTAATGTGATAAAAATAATCAATTATTTTATACATACATATTAATTCTTAATGGAACGACAAGTATAGTAACATTGGTAATTACAATTGAAAGGTACACCTGGCGCAGCTAAAACGATGCGTAAACAGTTGCGCTCTTCACCTAGCATAAAGTGGGTTGTAGATTATGCACCAACGCCGTCTGATATTGTTTGGGAACACTTGAGTATACCAAGATCATGTTGGTATTTGAATGCTGTTTTAATCAATTTCGCTCTGGGTATTATACTATTCTTTCTTACTACGCCAGCTGTAAGTAATTTTCAGCCAATGTATCAGCACTGTGGAACGTCTGAATGTGCATTGAATGCTGGTTTCAGCTTGTCAACACTGCGATGTAACAATTGTAATGTTTGGTTTCAGGTAATAGTATCTTCTGTGAACAAATTACCAGTTACAGGAGAGATTATGAACTTAAGTCCAGTACTCTCGTCTTTCCTTCCAACTGTACTACTAATTAGTGTTGCTGCTTTAATGCCGGTATTAGTGGCAAGAAGCGAGTCACTAGTTAGACACTGGACTAGGAGCAGTTTAAATCGGGCAGTAATGACGAAAACATTACTTTTGTTACTGTTGATGGTTCTCATATTACCTAGTTTAGGATTAACTAGTGCCCAGGCATTTTTAGAGTGGACTGTAAATCCGACGAATGATACAGGCAGATGGGATTGTGTATTTTTGCCGGATCAGGTACGTTCACCTATATAAACAATTTAATGCGTCTCAACAAAATTAAGTGGACACCCTTTAAAAAGTAATAACTTTTTTAAAATTGTACTGAACGACTTGAATTTTTTTAGTTTATTCACTAGGTAATGTATACAAAAATTAATTAAAATTTCCTAGCAAAGAAAGAAGTGAAGGTCAATAGTAATTTCAAAATTTTTTTACTAATCTTTTTACTAATCTTAAACTAATCTTTTCAACATCTAAAAAAGACTCAAATCGTTTTGTCAAATGTTAAAGAAGTTATTAGTTGTTCAAAGGTGTCACATATTACTACTACCGTCCATAAGTATTTGACCACTTGGCGGAATCGAATCTAAAAGTTTATAACGTTATAAGCATTATAATGCATTACATATTAAGTATTTTAGCAGTAAATAGATGAATGTTATTAAATACTTCGTTCATCAATATATTCACCTCGCTGGGCAATGACGGCGTTTACAATTCGGGGCAACCTAGCAACGAGCTTTCTTAACATTTCTGAAGCACTTTCTAATTAAGTCTACAATTAATGGTCCCTTTGATTTTAACACTTTATTTTCATCTTTCGATCCATTTCATCCCACAGTTTCTCAATCACAAATAACTTTAAGTTTATCAATGTCCTCTAATTGCTTTAAATAATTTTGACACACTTTTGCACTATGTTTAGGTTCGTTATCTTGCATAAAAATGAATTTTCGTCCATCAGTTTCGTTCCTGACAAAAGTTACATTGGGATGCATTATTTCAAGTCAAATACTTACGGACGGTAGTGTATATTTGGCTCTAATTTAAGATCATTCATGTTTCCAGGGTGCTCTATTTGTAAATTATGTGATTACTGCAGCCCTACTTGGAAGTGGGTTGGAATTGGTCAGATTCCCAGAATTAGCAATGTACACTATCAGGCTCTGTCTAGCTCGAAGTAGAGCAGAAAGAGTACATGTTAGAAAAGCAGTGTTATGGGAATTTCCGTTGGGTGCTCATTATGCCTGGTTAGTCCTAGTTTTTACAATGACAACGGTGTACAGTTTAGCCTGTCCACTAATTACTCCTTTTGGGCTGCTATATCTTGTAGTAAAACATTTGGTATGTTTCAACGTTTTGCATTGAAATTCATTAACTCTGGCGGCAGACAAATGTGCTGTTATTAAATACGTATATTATTTTTGACGGTGGATAGGTGGATAGGCATAACTTATGCTTCGTGTACGGGCCGAGTGTTGGCGGAGGCCAGTTAGCAGGGGCAGCGGCAAGCGCCACCGGAGCTGCTCCAATTTTGGCTCAAGCCGCGTTACTGGCTTTAGGTCTAGTAAGAAGAGGCTTGGCGCCGTTAGCTGCTGTACAACTTAGTGGTCTTGCAGCAAGTATTTTGGGACTTGTGACGGGGGCCACTTTGCCTTCGTCGAAATCCAAGGTACAGTCGAGAATTATTGTCGCGCTTGTTTATCTTGAGGGGTCATTCCATGACAACTCGATCACTTTTTGCAGGCACCATCGTCGATTTTGTTCTAAATGAAATATATTGTAGTCCATGTGAAATTAGGGGGGGTCATCATTTAGCCGGTTTCGAAAAATCGTAAGTGAGGCACGTTTTCGCCAAAATGGACAAAAATTGAAAACTTTGACGGCCTGCCATTTGATGACCCCCCTAATTTCACATGGACTACAACATATTTGATTTAGGACAAATTCGACGATGGCGCCTGCAGAAAGTGATCGATTTGGCATGGAATTAGCCTGAGACATTACGAGGTATCGCTGAACGTGAAATTTCTTTCGCAGACACAAGCCGTAAAACGAGATTTGTCGGGTGGACAAAATTTCGTTGCACCTGTGCTGCGCGACAAACAACTTTCTCAAGAAGAAACTGTGTCTGCCGGGTCAAGTTCAGATCACAACATGCCTAATTTAATACACATCAGTGATTCTCCGCTACAGGAGAGTCCAAAGCTTTATCAGGACTATAGTAGAGAATCGACAGCATGATTATTGCAGCTGGTGCGTGCATTAAAGCAATTTGATATATAATCGCAATGGAACATAATATATGCTGCAACTAGTTATATTGAAATTCCATGTTTTGTGATATGTTGAATACGGTAAAACACGACAAGCGTGTTCAAGAACGAAACTGAACTTGCTTGTTATATGAATCTACATGGAAATTGTACAAACACCAGTATGTCATTTTCTGTTTACAAACATGTGAAAAGATTCTGACTGGATTACCTGCCGCGAAGAAGGTAATTTGATACTAGCTCATTTGTACTTATACTAGTTGAAAAAGTAAAGTAAAGTATTATTTAATTGTCATAATAATAACAACGATAACAATGGTGGTTGACATTAAAATCTATTTAAATTTCCTATTATTTACCAAGTAAGTTTTCGTAAAAAGCTATATTATTCCGTCGTTACATAAAGTATCTTCTCTAATTCTAATCATTTATCTATTCGATTCTACGTATTTTAAATAAGTAAAATTTCATCGTTATCGCTAATGAACTAAATTCGTGTTCATCTAATGCTGGATTACATTAACCATTTCGTCTTTAGTGCAGATTTTCGAACAATTTTGGTCATTCATCGTGAACAAAATACTTTAAATAAATATCTCAACAAATATCATACCACAATATGCGAGGTACATAGAAAGAAAGAAAGGTCAAAAAGTTACAATTGTATAAATAATCAGAAATGCAGTCCCTATGGAAACATTATATGCATTTGTGTCCACTTGTCTAAAAGAACTTTTTACTGTACTTTAAGTTAATAAAATCGTACTAAGCATGTAATAAAGACTGTCAAGTAGTGTATATAGTATTTTTCGCTTATGTTGCAGAGACTTCTACTAATTATTTACGATAGGGGATTTCTCGCCGATTTCACTGACCTTGAAATATGTTGTTCATACAACCTCCGTTTCCGAGATATTTGCAATAACCTCTTGCTACTGCACAGAGTCAGTTTTCTCATCTACAACACGACATACACTACTGTGCAAAAGAAAGAAGCAGTATAATTATAAGATACAATGACGAACAATATCTTTAAGTTGAAATTGCATTGTACAATGATTACTTTATTGCATTTAAAAAACTGATTTGTACACGCTGCTGGTTTAGAACGTACTTCAGTTTTTCAATGTTCAATTTACATAACTAAAGTTATTATAGCAAACGCAAATTTTTCCTTTGAAAAAGGTTCAAAACTGAACCGAAACATTAGGAAAGAAGAAAAGTTTATTGCAAAATCGCTAGATTTATTTATCGTCCAGCGGTAACATGTCAATAACATATCTCAAGGTCAGGTTGAAATCGGTGAGGAATCCCCTATCGCAAATAATTACAAAGTTTTTTTCGGTGTACCAAACTTTCATCTTGAATTTCCATCAACGATACACTTATTTGTATGTACGATTTTAAATACATAGATAGAAACGCTATTGACAAATTTATATCACTTCGATTCACAATTAAACGATGTTTTAAGTTCTAAGTAACTGTTCTATTCTTTACACATCGTCGATGTTTAACGCGACAAAAAGAACAGGTACGATTTTTTAAACGAACTTTCGAACGACAGTTGAACGTCATCTCCGCATAATATTAGATATTGATTATTGTTTACTCGACGTCTTAATACTAAAGTACTCTTAAAAATAAACATATCTTACGTGATATAAACGTTTTTAAATGTACAAGGCAGTGTATAGATATACAATTGCTTCAACGGTGAAGGAAATGTCACTCGATCGATGCGAATTGTCCATATACATATATGGAATAAGGATGTGAACGGAGACCGAACAATTTCAAACCAGGTCTACCTAATTGGCGTCTGAATAATTATGAAATTAAACATTGGGCCCTCGAGACTTCGTCCGTGCTGGAGTTTGAATTAAACTAAGACAAGGCAGTGAACTAATATGTCACACCTTTGAAGTTAAATACTTTAATACACACACGCACACGCACAGGCACACGCAGTCACGCGCGCACATACATACTCTGAGAAAACTGAAATTCATAATTACTGCGGACGAACAGAAACATTCCATGTCAATCTGACGAGGTAAATAATGTTGATGAGTATGTATAGACGTCTCCCACGTTTTTATACATGAACATGTATGCGCAAGTAATGAATAAAAATGTATGTACTCGAGATATTCTCGATCACTCTTTAAAATCAGGTATGATGTTATACGAAAAGAGAAGCAGACAAATGTATTACAAGTAACTGGATGAATGTATTAAGCAAAATCTGCTATTGTCATGGTGCTTACCGCAGAAGTATACATAGTACAATTATTATTTCAAAAATTAAACTTGTTTTTTCTGTATAGGATAGTCATATTTCAATAAAAGTTATTATTTAACCTACTTGACATGGAATGAGTGTCATTGCATATAATGATATCTTACAACGTTTCGCGCTGCGACCTTTCATGGAAGCTACAAATGATTTACAGTACATTGTAAGTTTGTTTCGTGATAAAAATGAATTCATTCGATTAAACTACCACCGATTATGGCTTCCAGTTGACTAGAAGTAAGATTATTCAACTCTTCTACCTGATTTCTCTTCTTTCTCAGTCTTGGAGACAATTGATACAATGCTTTTCTTTTCGTACCGTATTCGCATTGCATCAAATCGATAGGCTGTATATTATCTTCGCCGTCCTCCTTTTGAGATTCTTCGCTTTCGTCGCTGCTGGGATAAACCTACGAGTCACATTACCGTTTAGGAAGATCGCCCCATCGAAATTCATATGATACATGAACATAACGGGGAAACAATCAAATATCTGTTCGAATTCAAAGATAAACTGTCTTACAGCCAAGTTGCGTGCATTATAGTGCAATAAACTACGCGAATCCCCATAATAAAAATTGTATCTATAACAACGGCACACTTTAAGTATTTATTGTGTTAAAAAAAAATGGTTTACTCACCAATACATTTGTAAAATTGCACGAGTAAATAAACGATAAATAAATAATTTGTTAACAGCAAATTTGTTTTTCTTACTAAAATTACATTATGTTTTAGAAGAAATCCAAATAGGTAATAGCAAATTTGTACACTCACTTGAACGTATAAACTTAAACAGAACATGTTTGTTTGTTTGCTACTACTTCTCACTACTGCCAATGTCAGGGAGAGGATGCTGGGAACAATGAAAAATAATTAAAAAAAAAAGAATAGAGAAACGTTAATTATCATTAATCTCTCGTTTTTTTTCTTTCAGAACTATTGACTAACAAAGAATAATATGTCAACAGTCATACTGTTTGTATAGAAGTGCATCGATAATCACATTTTGTTGCAGTAGAGTAGTCTTGCTAACTTATTAAACAACATTCGTGTACATGAACCCAATACAGCGTCAAGTAAAATCAGAGCCTACTAACAATGTAGAATAGAGTTAAAGCCAATTACACTAGTGAATACGATTTCATTGAATTTGAATTTCTTTCAATAAGCAGAATGTCATTTCCAGTGATCGGCAAAAATTGTATTTAAATACATTGTCTTTAACTTGTATTTAAATACTAATTTCGAATAACGAATAAAAGATACAAAATTTGTATTCGTTATTCGAAGGTTCGAATACAAAAGTATCTTTTATTCAACTTTTATTTAAATAATCTTGTATTCGCCGAGAATGTATTCGATGAATAATAGTTACAAATTATATTCGAACCTTCGAATCCACATCCGCTTACAAAATTACAAAATACAAAATTATTTAAATAAAAGTCGAATGAAAGATAGTTTTTTATTCGAACTGTCGAATAACGAATAAAAGTTATGTATCTTTTATTCCAATCGGTGTTTAAATAATTTTAATGGTTGGTTAATGGTTTGTTCGTTACTCCATATCGTAGTCTACATTTCAAGTGGTACAGACAGTATTGCGATATGGCGCATCTTTTCTCGCGCATGCGCGGCCAAAGCAGTAACGTATCTATATTACGATGATCAGGTAGCAGAGCCCTGAGGCAGTCACATTGGCAGGAATGTACTGAAACAATCTGCTCCGGACGAAAAGACTCGAGGACATGTCCTACGAGTTACAAAATATACAGAAATACACATGTTATACATTCATTTTTCAGAATCAAATTGTAGTATCAATTTTTTAAAATTCTGTGGGGTGCTCAAAGTACCCCATTTTATCAAGAATCTAACCTGAAATTGCGGCGCATGCGCGAGAGAAGATGCACCATATCGGAACACTGGGTACAGAAGTATTTAAATACTGCCCAACTCTGGTCATTTCCAATCGGAATTTTCAGAATTCTGGAAAGTGTGTTATTGAAAGAAATACACGTTGCATGTTTCGAATCTAAATACATTAGGAAATGAATAGGAATACGTCTCCATAGAGTGTAGAGTATATGTATTTTGAAAATTCATATTTACTCCTTTACACGGAGCAACTATCGCAATTGGGAAAAAAGCCGCCAAACATTCTACTATTCTGAAATACATAATATTCTATGTAAAATTTGATCATGCTATACCACCACCAATGCAAATTTATCGCTAAAACGTGCTATACGTGTCAAATGTAAATGATATAAAGGGGGAAGAGAGAATGATTCTAGAATGAAAAAGCTTGGGATGGGCATCCAAATAGTTGCACTGCACTGCATTGCTTGTTTTTCCTTATAACTTGCCACGCGGATACCTCTCACTACAGGATATCATCTCACCTCTACTATGGAAACTCTTGGTGATGGTTCTCGGGGCACAGGTTTCTCCAATGTCAACAGTGGACTACTGGAGCCGGTAGATGAATATTCTCTGTCCGTTTCGGTGTCGTCTGAATAATCTTTCTCATCCTCGACGGATGATTTTTGCGTGTCCGTGTTTTCATGCAGCTTGCAAACGAAACCACTCTTCTCGCTGTATTCATATAAATTTCCCTCTAAATGCACTGTCAACAGCAATAATAGAGTTATTAATTATATTTCGACAAGAGTATATTCTGCACGACGAAGCTGAAGCATTGTGATATCATTAGACTGCGGATCTTTATGCGTTTACGGCTTATGGAAATTTTCAAAAAATCCTGGAATATAAAATTCTGGAGAATTTAGTAAGATTTTTATTTGTTTTGGATCTACAAAGGCTGTTCCCAGTGTTCCCACTAGAAACATTTCGATTTCATTGCACCTTCTTAAAAATTGGAAATTGCATAAACATCCGCAGTCTAGATATTATACTAAATATGTACTACCTTGACAAAAAGCAGAGCTGCAGAAAGAGCAATGTGCAGATGTTCTACGTCCGCACTCTGCACAATGATGCCAAGGACAACTGAATCTGGAGTCTACGTCGTCGATGACGACACAAGTTTTATGATACTTCTTGTTACACGTTTTCTGGTCGCAGACCACATAGTCTTCAATCTTCTCAATTTCTTGTCCACAGCCCCAACATGCCATGTGTTTCCTTGATCTACAAACAATTGTTCAATTATTAATCATTGGACAGCGGAGAATTGTGTGCACGGAATCAACGAAATCGGTCGATATTTATCACTACGGACAATTTAACTATGGACTGTTTAATTGAATAGTTCTGAGAATATATGTGTTATTGCGGATCATCTAATACTTTGAATGTAATAGATCAATTGTACAATACAATTTCTACATAAAGATATTGTTTGTCATTATATCTTATAATTATACTGGGTGCTTCGTTCTTTTGCACAGTAGTGTACTGCCGGAGCTCGCGCATTGTTACAGCGCTCCGAGGTTGGCTTGAATCGTCCGGTTGGCCGAGAGTTAAATATCACGATTGTCGCGGACAATATACATGTATTATTTACCTCCTGTGACGTTTGATTTTATCCATTTTCTCAAACTTTTTATGAGGTATCGACGGTGTTGTCGCCTGCGATTTTTGTACTTTTAAACCTATAAATCCACTACAATTCGGTGCGCCGCACAAACAGGGCTTTCGAGTTTCTCCGTCGCAAGCTAAATTATAATTAAAAGTTAATTCTTCACCAGGTTCTATATCGCATAACGCAAACAGACCTATACGCGTATCTCCATTCACCGTCCATTTTTGAGTCTCACAATTTGGCGAACACGAATGATCTACATTCCGGAAAGAGAAATGTATGAAATATAAATTCATCCTTTCTATATCGGTATTTGAATAACGACGCAAGATACTTACTCATAAATCGACTTAAATTCCCCTTTGGCTCAGCATCTATCATTCTATTATTATCTATGGTTAAAAAATAAAAATTCTCGTTCTTTAATTCTTTTTTCCTATGTAGCCGTCGTTTGTATTCAGCTTCGTCTATAACTTCGCCTACATACTCGATAACAAACTGGCCCGCTTTAATGTGTTCTAAACTTCTAAGACCCCACCCGCGGGCAGCAGTGTGAAATGGTTCCATAGCAGGATATTGTCTTCTCACGAATGCCTGGTTATTACATTTTACACCAGCCGGACAAATACCAGGACTGCATTCAACTAATAATATTCGATTTAGGCAATCCGTTCCAGGCGCACACGGAATATCCCACGCTGCGCTGCAATCGCAAGCGACAATACTTTCCACTTCTGCCGGCTTCACGTTACCGACTGGTTTATTTACCTGGAAATGTTGCCATTTATTATAGAGTTAAGACTTACGATTAGACTCCGGATTTTATACATTTATAACAAAAATGAGCAAGAGCAATTTAAAACAGTAAATATTAAAAGAATTTAAGAGTATTAATATATTACTTTCACCACATTAAAATTATTAATGAAGAATATAAATTTGTATTTAGCTCCTGTGTCTTGCAATTGATGCGCAAACTTTTTATTTTGCATAAACATCCGGAGTCTACTTATGATATATAAATCAGTGCATTGTAACACTGTATAAGACAGTACACAATTACTCAAACTAAAACACAGAGAAAAGTAACTTTAAGTGTAATAGCCTATTTTTTGACATACAGAAAAATATTTTAAAAAATCTTTACTTTCAATTTAACATAAGGCGGAGGTTTCAAGCCTCGGGGGCCATGATCTTTAGCAGCAGCCCTTTCAATTTTTAAACTCTGGTGAATATTATTTGCTTCCTCCAGTGCTTTTCGATAAGTATCATTTCTGTTATTCTTTTTACCAATTGATGGTTTTATATTTGCATCGCCATCTTGATAAAGAAAAGCACGACCCCTAAAAAAAGGAAATAACAGAAGCATAATATAAACGATCAATCATTATATTTTGTAAGTATTTTATCAGTCTTCTGATTTTTGACAAATGCAAAACGCTTACCTATGTACCCAATAATAATTGTTTGATCCTAAAAACATCACACAAAATTTTCCGGGGCTGTGGGGTATGGCTCCTATATTTTCAGGAATTTGATGTGGATAACAAATGCGGGATGGCCACCAGCGATAATTACCGAGTTTAACCCAAACAATTTCTCCGTATAAAGGCAGCCTGCCCGTCTCACAGTCTTCACAGATGAATGCACCATCAGGCGCATCTATTCCTAAAATTGTTGTTACTTATAGTACACGTTAAGCTGATGTAAATACATTCATGTATTAACGATATTACTGTCGCACGTACCCGCTACTATTTGAAATATAAATACTACAGTAAAGTCCGAGCACAGGGACAGAGATCGTGTAGGGAAACTATTCTTTTTATGACTGCATCGACCGCGCCGATCATGCCGAAAGTACAAAGGATACCGAACATGGAATAGGACAGCATGTAAACACGGACTGCGCGGCAGCTCGAGCTTCTTGGCCCCTCGCGGGGATGCCTCCCGGTGGAAGGGGTAGGCCAAGGGACAGTGATCATGGAGATCCTCAGGGAGCTACGTCGCGACTTTACTGTACTATGTTTGCTGCTATCATATCACTATTCGAATAACGAAGAATGGATGAAATTTTATTCGTTATTCCTTCATTTGTTACTAGACTCCGGATTTTATGCATTTATAACAAAAGTGATCTAGTGCAATTTGAAACAGTGAAAATATTAAAAGACTTTAAGAGTATTAATATATTATTTTCATAGCTCCTGCAGCTCCTTATTTTCATTAGCTCCTGCGTCTTGCAATTGATGCACAAACTTTTTATTTTGTATAAACATCCGGTGTCTATTTATTACACTGTAAAGTATTCTCTCCATAACCGTCGCTCCTTTCTACGGAGTTACGGAGAGAATACTCTACCGTCATAGTCATTATAATTAGTAGACTGCGGATGTTTATGCAATTTTCAATTTTTGTAGGGAAATTTTGGAAAAGTGGAATTGAATGAAATCTTATTTTCAGTGATAGTACCAAATTCTATCGAATTTTACATTCCAGCATCTTTTTAACATTTTCAGACGTCATAAATTGCATAAAGATCTGTAGTCTAATAATTAGAATTGCAATTGCTTTTGTTAAGTATAAAATGAGTTACCCAGGCACTCTAAATGGAAGGAGGTTGGACACGTGTCACAGCAGATGAGACTTCCACCCCTCGTACATAGGAAGCACCACGCTGCATTTACCGGTGGATGTGGTGCTTGATAATGCTTCGGACATACTATTTGGCTACCAGTTAAGATTACCGAACCAGCAGGCAAGCAAGAAGTAGATGTATGGTAAGACGAAGGACATCGTACGCATCGTGCCAACTTTTCATTCGGGGTTCTTGAATGACTATCCTGGGGATTATCCGAACTACATGTGTGACACATGTGATACGGACAAGTTAATCGACCTCCTTGCCAATGAGACTAATGACAAGTAAAAAGTGTTCATAACCGGATATGCATTGTATACAATTAAATTGGAAGAAGTCTGTAAAATTGTTGTTGATGTTGTTACCTGCGGCCATGATCTCAAACAGGATGAATGATAATGTTTTCCACAGGCAATAACGGTACACCTTATTCTGTCACCTTCCCTTTCGTTACATATAAAACAAGCAGGTGCTACGCCTGACAAACAATCTATGCATTTAAATAATTCATCTTCTTGATCGTCAGTTTTACCTAAAATTGAACAGAACACTTATGTTATTAAATGTAACTGAAATTTACTCGATAAATGTAATATGTAGACTGCGAATCTTTGTGCAAAATAAAGATTTAACCGAAATTTCTAAAATCTTTTTAATTTAAACGAAAATTTCGTTTCTTCTCTTAAATCCTTTTTATGCATAAAATCCGCAGTCTAGTGATAAGTCTCATTCTAATGTCAATACCGCTACTTTGGTCCTCGTCTACATTGTTTTGTTTAACTTGTTTCACGTCGTCAAGAATCTTATCGTCCATTGTACTCTCATCGATAGAATGCTCTGGGCTGGATTCGCCAGGTTTCACACAAGATAAATGGAAATATGAATAACAAGGTCCTTTACATCTCGTCAACTTCCCAGTTTTTTCACATATTTGACAAACCTTTTCTTGTTTCATTCCTTTAAAGAGATTGTATGGTCTACTTCTTTTAGTTTCTGCTACAGTAATCTCTTCTTTCTCGACTTTGATTTTGGACCTTTTAGTGTCCTTCGTGTTCGATTCCATATCCAACGATAAATCTTCTTGATTTGACAAATTTTCTTTGACGTGAGCGTTAGAAGTGTCTGACGTTACGTACGCCCGATACTTTTTACGAAAAGAAGCGTTCATCGAATCCCAAGTCTTTTGTAAGTATTTTTTGATATCTTCTTCTGACGCATCAGGATGTTCATCTTCCAACATATCTCTGTTCCGTTCGTAATAAACATCGAACACACCATCTACATCCTCTTCCGCCTTAAATTCCACTTTCTGTACAATGGAAACTTCGTCATTGGAATCTCGTTGACTCAGAGGAGACAGTGGAGGTGTATCAGAATTAAGTCTAGAATTACTTTTACCATTCTCTGTGAACTTCTGTGCTTTAGATGTCGTTCCATCAGTTTTTTCTAACCTGTATACCTGCAATACCATAACATTAAACAATAATAATAGTAGCATTATAGAAACGTTCCATTCCATCTTAATTTTATTCATACACTCACATTTTCCTGCTTAACACGTTTAATGTCGGGTTCACTGGAGTCATTTGAATACTTTCTTTTGTTAGCTTTATCTTTGTCGTCTGCTAAAATCGATTTTGGCGATCTGCTTTTTGTATTTTTCTCTTTCGGTTTGAAAATGTTAGCCCTATCTTCATTGCTCATCGCTTGAACCTCCATAGCTTCTTCTATTGCGCTTTCCCACTTAAATTTAATTCCAGGCTTTACAACAAATGCAGCGGCATATTTAGCATCTCTCTTCTTAACTTCTGCTGTCAACGATTCTGACAGTTTCTTGAAGTCAGCAAAATTAGTGAATGGTATCATAGAGTTTGAGGAGACCCAACTGTGGCGTCCTTTATCTCCAAAGTATCGAACATGTACCATTAATATCTGCGATCTACCAGTAGCTGGTTAAACAGATTTCTTATATTTATTACATTTTATAAGCATTGAATCGTATTATTCATTTTACACTTAATAATTATATATTTCGGAACTCGTTCATTGGCTAATCCCCCTACTCGTACTCAGCCGACCACATGATCATTGGCTGATGCCATGAATTTTATGGCTGACGCGCAACAACATGCTCAGAACAAGTACATTCTTATTTGGAATCAAGTATATCAATAAATCTATGCAGTACGCTACTGTGCAAAAAAAAGAAGTACCCAGTATAATTATAAGATATAATAACAAACAATATCTTTATGTAGAAATTGTATTGTATAATGATTGATCTATTACATTTAAAGTATTAGATAATCCGCGATAACACATATATATTCTCAGAACTATTCAATTAAACAGCGAAATCCTTTTCCAAAACTTACCATGTTCTTATTTGATTCTTTACGCTTCTCTATTAAATATGGCCGGGTGCTTCTTTCTTTTGCACAGTAACGTATATGCGACAACCTAATAAGTATGCAGATTTTACCTTTCAGTCTATGGTACACCTTTAAAATTGGATCCAATGTTACTACACAAGGCCAAAATGGAAAATTGCCGACACGAGCCCACGCTAATTGGCCCAATATCCAACTGCACTCTATAGGTGTATCGATCGCTTTCGGAGAATGTTCATCCATGGTGCTTAAACTGTTGCTTAAACTGGAAGAATCGCTTGTGTCGCCCATGTCGTTGGTTGCATTATTTTCATCCATGCTGTCATTGCTACTATTAGATAAATTCCTATGTTTTCGTGCATTCAGCATCTTGGAACTCTATAATACATAAATATTTATGCATCATAAATAATTTATGCATCATTCGCGTAAAAAGTACACATAAAAGTACAAAATATTACGACATTCAACATCATAATGGTTTGTTGAGAACTGTGTAAACTTATAACGAGAGAAATGATAATAGATTTTAAAAAAGTATAACATGCCTTTGGAGAATCATCAACCACATTTTTGGGAGATTTAGGTTTTATGGTTCTACCATAACGACTTTTACCTGATGAAGTCGTATTAGTTTTGGCATTGAAGTCCTTTTTATCATGCTCGAAACCGTTTCTCGTTGCATCCAAATTATTACTACAGTCGTCGAATCTTGATTCAGTAATTACGTTCACCTTACTGTTCACACTGTTGATAGAGCTCATAGCTTCTTAATTAATTCAACATTTCCGATATCCAGGATGGACAATAATTCGATATTAAAAAACCTTACACACTTCTTCAACAGCTAGAGCGATATAAACTTGAGAACTTGTATTTGTATGAGCTCACTCAATGAAAACAATTTCCACTATCGCTGAAAATAGCTGCCATGGCCGATTTTCAAGGGTTACTTCATATTACAGAAAAACGACACGTATCGTTGCCGCTGTGGAATAGTGATATTCTATTTGAACTGCACTTCTCATTAAAATATAGTTTTTCTTATATTAATTATTTAATTGTACTACCTAGTATTAAAAAATTATAACTGAACCTAGCGGATCTCTGATCAGGAACGAAAGCGTTTCCCGCGAATTTGGGTAATTCTCATAACCACGCTGCGTTTAATTTTTCACTATGTACAGCATTTGGTGATTTTTGTTTTCTCAATAATATTACATATTTTAATATTGTTCAATATATAATTTCAGTAGCACAGATTTTTTAATTAATCTAAAATTTACTGTGTCATTGTATTCAATTTATAAATACATTGTGGTATATAAATTATTTCTGGGCGAAATTGAATACACATATCTTGCATGTCAATATTGGATTGTATTTGTTTATTTACACATTTATTTATGTATTGCTGAAATGATATGCAACTGTATGTGGAGTAATTATTCGCATGCGATTATTATCGAACAATTTTTATATTATTTAGTTATATATAAACATATTTTTAACAAACGTTTGTAACGTTCTAATACTTTATCTAAATACAATAATACCGAACTTGAAAGAATATTTACAAATAATATTACATTACAGCATGTTTTATTAATCACAGTTTAAAGTACTAAATACAGAAAGAGAGAATAAAGAGGGAAAGAGAGGGATGGAAACTTTATTACTTATTTATGATTGACTAAGTTTTGCAAAATTTAGCAATACAATGCTTTTTAGCATCTATATGAACAATTTCACGCAATCCACAGTTGTCTGCATTATTTTTCACTTCTTTCACAAAATTATGTAAATCTTCCTCTCGTAATTCTGTCATATATTTTCGTAGTTCAATTACTACAATCGCTCCTTTTTTTAACAATGGAGTAAGTATAGGTAATTGTTTTAACATATTATGTGCTATCCATAAAAAGTCGAACTTGTTGGCATAACCGGTTTTGTGTTTGAATACCTCTATGGATGTTATGGGATGAAAAACGACCTAAAAATATTTTATAAATTTTAAGGAATAATAATACATATATGTATGGCACATTTATTAAATTTTGTTATTTTATACCACACCTTATGATTCTCAATGTCTATCCAAGATATATTTTCCTTGTTTTGTTTAGTTCTTTCTCTTTTCCATGATTCTTGTTCCATTTCGTTATTAGGTGGATCAATTATTAATGTACCATTTAAAATGGAGGAATCTCTATGCGATGCAAATAACTCTTCGCACAATGGTTCTTTTGTTTTGATTTCATGAATACATCTCATTACTTCAAGCTCAGCTACATCAGTTGCTCTGTATTTACTAAATTATAATATGTATAATATAATATATAAAATGAAAACTAAATTAACATATATAGCAAAAAATATAGAATAAATCTTACCGATTATGGTTTGAATTTTCCAAGAGCCATGAATAAAAGGGACCATTTGCTATATCTCCTAAATAAGCATAATGCACAAAACCAGGTCCGTATTGTACTATATTACTCAATAATGTTGGATTGCTTCTAACAGGTTCACCTTCTAGCCAGGTGAATGCAATACCATTGTTTCTCCAAAATCTAGTTTTGAAATGAATAAATCACGTGTGTTGGTACATATATTTACAAGATAATATTTTACACTAAATTTATTACCTATATTCTTGTACAGTTAAATTTGGGACATCACGAGACTTCAGAACCATATGATAATCCCAGTCGAAAACACCATTGCGATAATCATATCTGGTTTTTAATAACTTTCTAACTCTTTTATCCCAATATTCCACAATGGGAACATTTTCGCATGTTGCACGCTCCCAGAATCTTGTAGAAAGTATTACAAAAGAAGATAAAACTTGTAAAGCATTAAAGAAATCTATATATGCGTTTGAATTCGTTTAATTAAACTTACTTGAAAATTGCTTCTATTTGATCTTTATCCTTATGTTTAAACTTTTCCAAATTTAACCATGGACAATCGACTGTACCTGTTGGTATATCTGTCAAAGCGTTCGAAAGCTTTCCCAAGTATTTGGCTGTTGCTGGTCTTACAAGTGTATTGCCAAATATTTCCAAGTAGTATCGAGTTGCTTCTTGTAACCCTTAAGTATATCCAATTTTTATATTCAAAAATGTCTTTAAGAAGAAATATCATAGTTTGTTATGTTTAAAAATCTTGCATACGTACCTAGATTTTTATCTAAACAAGTGCTTAATAAGAGAATAGATCTACCAATTTGTTCCAGTGTTGGTTCAATTACATTATACGTAATAACACAATCATCGTGCAAGTAAGATGATGCCAATGTCTTCACAATATGTCTTGCATCGCCAGCACCTACAATTAATACTTCGAGACCTTCACCGGGACAGTTAATTTCACGTTTATTAACTTCAAGCTGTATGTCTAATGCGGGACTATATCCCCACCACATATCGATACACTATTAACAAATTTTCAGTAAGCTATTATCTTTTGTAAATACTGAAAGTTTAAACTTTAAACAAGACTACTGTTGCTGCTAAGTAAAGATTTCAGAATATGTTGTTACCATGGTAACATACATTCTTTCCTGGTAGTGGTACCATGTCGTATACTACACATATATGTACGAAATAGTACATAAAATAAACCGTATATTCTGCATTTTATAGTACGAATATTAACTTTTGTTTATTTCATTCTTATGTTAAAATTTTCACGCGTTTCTATAATTTTCTTCTTGAAGTATTTTTTAACAATTATGTGGTAGAACATTTAAAAGTATATACACGGATAACGTCTATATGTATATACATACGCATCATCATTCACACACACACGCACACACGCTTATATAACACGACAAAATGTAAAAGGACATTTCAACAAATAGAAGAAGTATTATATTAAAATAAAAAGTCGTAGATTTGTATAATAATAAAGTATAAACATGTTTAGCGACAGTCGTGTCATAGACTTATAAAATCATTTATTTTACTTCTATAATATAGATTCTGTGACACAGATAAAAATAATTCTGTTCCAAACCTCGTCTCCGCAAGGTTTTCTTAGAAACATTCATTTTAATTTGATTTCAATGCGCTACTAGCTCATTTGTCTCGCTTCTTTTGAGCCCGTTTGTTACCGCATCGTTGTAAAATATCGGTAATAGGTCCTTTATGTTGAAATATAGCAATAAGCTGTGTCCGCGCTTCATTCATTCCTTCGCTAATTAAGCTACTACGTTGCATATTTCCTTTAATTAGTTCGTTTACACGTTCGAGCCCATCGTCTTGTCTATTCCTGACATTCTGCTGCGATTCGAGCATTGTTAATGTTGTTTTCAATTTCTCATGCACCTGTATAAACGGAACGAATTATAATCGATCGTTTTATTGTTATCATTGCTGATACAATACTGTGCGAAAGAAAGAAGCACCCGGCCATATTTAATAGAAAAGCGTACAAAAGCAAATAAGAACACGGCAAGTTTTGAAAAAGAATAGTTCTGAGAACGTTTGTATGAGGAATATTTTATTTGTGGTCGGATTTGCTTGAACCTTGGTCTTAATGCTCTTTGATATAATTAATCAAACACCTATTTCGGCATTTAAAAGAATTCAACCCCTAATAAGGGGGTGAAAAGAGATTTTGAAATCTAAGATGGCGACATGAACAAAATTAAAACTCTATAGGGGTGAATGGGGGGTTAAAAGGTTTTATGGAGAAACAATATCAATTTCCGAGGGCATTAAACGGTTTCCTGTGCGAGCGAAGCCACAGGCAAAAGGTAGTATCTTATAATTATACTGAATGCTTTTTCTTTTGCACAGTAGTGTATATCAACTTTAACATACTTGTTTCTCAAGATCAGCAATATCTTCCATCTGTGCTGTAAGATGATACACCTTCCAACCATTTAGCTTTTGTAATACATGTTTTTGTTGTGCTATCTCTGCAACCGTTGGCCGTCTTTCTTCGCGAGGTCGAACTTCGCTTGGTCTCCTATAATGATGAAGTCTACTACTCCATCTATTCTTCCAGGATGGTCCTGTAAAAAGGAAAACTATTTTTTGTCATACATAACAGTATCACCCTTCTCCCTTACAAACCTAATAAACTAGGTGTAGGTCGCGCTCGTATTGTAACGGTCGTCTGTTGTGTAGGTGACTTGATGACGTCACGTTGTATACTGGAAATCTGTCTTTTATCAGACGATTTTTCTTTTGGCTCATCTTTAATGTCTTTCTTCATTCTTTCTTCCGTGATAAACTGCATTTCTTCTTCTGTACATCGTGATTCCGTTAATTCTACACTGGTAAGTTGCTGCTTTCTAGGTTTCTTTCTTGGAGACATTTCTACCGTTGGATTCATCGGGATTCTAGACTGTTCTGGTTCTTCATCCAATCCTGGCGATGATGTCGCCGAAACCGTCGTAGATCCTGAACTTTGGCAGCCTCCACCATCTTGGTCTCCCCTTGGTGAACAAGGAGGGCTGGATGTTGTAACAGGTGGTAAAGATGTAAGTACAGGAACCAAATTCTTTGCAACACCTAAAAATATGTAATGGTAACGTTCATCTGTCATTCTACAAAAGATTCGATAAGATGATGAATGCAGTGAGAAGAGAAAATAAAAATTACTTTAGTAATTTTATGTTTTCGTGTACCTTTGACAGGTGAATTATCGTGATCCCTTTTTCTAAGTATACTTGGTCGTGGAGATGCGTTTGGCTTGGTATGCGGTTCATCGTACCCTGGTTCAACAAGTAATCTTACTGGTGTTTGTCGATATTGAGAATATGTTCCTACGTAACAGCATCAATGTAAGTTTGTTTCAAAAGCATAGGCAAAAACAACAATCACAAATTACCTGTCGGTTCAAAGGAATAGTATGTGGTGGTATGGGGTGGATGTATATACTGTCCTTGAACAGGTTGAGCAGGTATAGTGTTCGAATTATTGTTCGTACTACTAGCTGAGGACACTCGTAAGCCAGATTGCTGGGAAGGTTTAATCTGAACAGTAGGCCCGACATTTTGAGCTTGCACTGTTTTAACAGGCGCGGAGGTGGTAGCTCTTGCAGGTGCTAGAGGCAAAGGATGTAGGGACATCCCAGCAATTCTAGCAACTGTGGTTGGCGTTGGTTGTGATATTCTTGTTACATTTGATGTACTTGCTGCTGTAGTAATTACTCGTGATACTGTACTGATATTTGATAAAGATGTTCCTGTTTGAACTACACGTGGAGTTGCTTGCTGTTGCGATTGCGGTTGCTGTTGTTGTTGTTGGACCTGAAGTACAGATTTATTTTATTCAATAGTCAATAAATTATTTGAGATCAGTCTCGCTTTTCGATACCTACTTGTTGGGATGGAATGACAATTCGACTTACAGTGGCAGCTGATGGCCCGGCCACTGTGTTTATCGATAATTGTCGTGCCACTGTTGGTTGAACAGTTACCGAAGCTGTACCACTTATTCTACTTGCAGTTCCAACCATAGGTGTTGACACAGCTATGCGATTAACTGTACCGGGAGTACTTAGAGATCTGTTTGGTTGATTGGGCTACAATTTTTACAAAGAATTTATCTAATTATAAAGAAATATCGTTCGGTAATCTTAATGGTCAATAAGTATAATGATTTACTTGAATAGTTTGAGCAGAAGGTCTGCCAGATTGCGTAGTCTGTGATACATTCGTCGCTTGAGGTGTAGGTAGTCTACTTTGCGAGACGGGCAGTCTTGTAATACTATTATTTGTTTGAAGAACAGGTGCTATCAATCTGGAGGGAGTACCAGGTACTCCAGTTACCATTGTGGCTTGTACGGACCTTCCTTGACCTGTTGGCGTAATTAAACGAGGCTGTTGACTGGTGTACACAGTGGACGGCGGTCTTGAAACTCGACCCACTGGAGGTGTAGGATGCCTCTGAGGTTGAGCATATACAACGGATGTTGTTTTAGGTTGCCATTGAGGGTTCGAAATAGTTGTATTGATTCTAAACGATGTAACAAATAAAATAGTGTTACACTACAGTTACTTCTATAATAAATATGTATTACAATGAAGTGGCACTTTGTCAAATCTTAATAGTAGATTTCGTATTACTGACACGTTCACAGAATTATTTATTACATATTGGGTTTGAAAGAAAATTCGTTGCAGATAAAATTAAGGTATTAATTCATATGTTTATTCAATAACACGAGAAATTACCTCGAAAGTGGCAAAAAGTAATAAAACAGAATGGAAAATATGTTATCGAATAAATCTATGAATAAATATCTGAATTTTAGCTTTCAATTTTAATTTACAAACGCTATGAACTCTTTCTTTCCTTCCAACCCAATACATACACATATTTTTACCCTGACCTTGTTGTTGGAACAGTTTGTCCTGTATTTGCTCTGACAATAGGAGTAGCTACTGTCGATCTCGGAGCAGATATATTAGCTACTGCAGCTGGTCCTCTTGGTACATGATAAGTTGCAGGCATACTTGTTACCTGCTGCGTTTGCTGTAACAGCTGTTGTGCTGGTGGTTGATTTTGACGATCCACCGTACTTAACATGCTTGGAGATATTATCCTTACTGTGGATCCTACAGAACAAAGCTATAAAACAAACAAATACATTTTATTATGATCTAACATTTATACACATTTGTAAATATTTTCCTTACCGTTGTTGTTATTTTATTACTTTCTGAAGTTGACGTGGTACCGGATGGTACCACAGGTTTCATTAGAGGTAACTTCTGATTTGTATCCATCGATATTGATTTACCTACATGATTGCTAGGTGTTCCAATCGAACTCACTATAGTTTGCGTGGACTGAATATTTTGTATATTACTTTGCACAACACTTTGTACATTCTGCGCACTTTGCATTGTAGTTAGATTTTGTGCAACATTTTGCATACTTGTTTCTGGTAGACGTTTATCACCGCCACTTTCTACAGAACTTATCGTTGTATTCATAACTGGTACTCTGAAAATTAATTTCTTAATAGAAAACAAATCATAATAACTTGAATTCTTTCCTAATTTGATTTGTTTATATAGAGATGTTATAATAGATGACTTAAAAATGCTGCAAAATATTTCGAGGTTACACAATTTTATTATGACTTCGTTAGAGATGTCATAACAATACGGATAATGACAATGCTATGACGGTTGGATTACCAACAGATCAAAGAACTTTCTGATGAGAAAAATCACAATAGTTTTCTTTATTTTAAATTAATGCGTTTTCTCGAAATACCGTGAGGAAACTATACGTACCTTTAAAAAAATGTAACACCGTACGACCATTAGTGTTTTACTTAAATATATGCATACGGCATTTTCAAAATACTTCTGTTTCATTGATGTTCCTCGAAACAAACATTGCACAAGCAGAAAAGCACCTTTTTCATAAGTACAGAAGTTTGTAGCGCTTAGTGTAAGCATAGCACAGTACAGGTATATATAGTGTTGCGCGACCGCGCGAACTTAGTTATGATAACGTTATACATATGCAATTCCCTGCAGTAGTACCAACAGGAGAAAAGAAAATTTCAAATACAACAATAGAATATTTATTTTCAAATTTTATTGCTTAGTCTAATACAGTCTAATATAATCTCTGTAAAATTCAGACTAAGTTGAGAAGATAAAGATAAAGTTTTCAAAGGAAATTCGTGACGAATCAAAATAGGGGACCAAGCTACTCCAATTTCACTTTTACACAGGACGAGTTGGAGTCTTGGACTACTTGGGGCAGGAAATCATAAATCTACAGTCCATATGGACTAACATTTTCGTGTTTAATTCTCCCACATCCTATGTTTTGACGGGCTTTCACCCACGCGTATTGTATGTTTTTATCCACGCCGTCACTTTAACCCATGCGTTTCCGTTTTTATGTGCTCCAAATCACTGATCCATACAGGATGTCCCAAAAATGCTGTACTTCCTTGATAGTGGTGATCCCTGAGATCATTTGAAGTATCTTTTTTCTGTGAGGAAATGTTCTGCGCGGCCTTGTTTCCAGAATTGCAAGGGTGCGGAATGCGTGTTCTCATTTCTCGATAATACAAAGATGAGATTTTTTAGAGTCCTATTTTTACGTTTATGAGGCGTAATTTACATTATTCACAGTCACAGCTTTATGAAAATAGCTATACACGCGCAGTTGTATGCTTCCGAATAATGCAAATTACTTATATTATATTAAATTATATTAGGGGAACATTTTCTCAAAGGAATCACGCCTGATCACTCCTTTCAAGGAAGTACATTTTGGAACACCCTCCGACACTCTCACAATGAACCACCAATGAACATGCTTTTAGAACCAATGGTCGTTGAACCTCAAGAGAAAGGGAAGATCGCCGACGAATAAATGCTCAGCTGGACACATTTCCGCATTTCCTATTGGTTGAAGGCATTCTTCGATAACTCACATTTATTTTGCAAGTCCAACAATGAAAGAATCATCTTTGAAAAATTTGATCATGTTTTTACACTTATAGTTCTAATTTTCTAAACCCACCACACGACAGTACAGCAATTACATAAATAATTATTTATACTAGTATCTATACTAGTGTCTTACAATCTCACCCGTTTTATATATTTTCTAAATGTTATTATAATATGGCATGTATTTAGAATTTAGAATATACTTTTCGTATTATTCCTGAATATACGCAGGGATCGGCAGGGATTCAGCAGGAATAAAAATAGATAAGAAGATCCTGGAAGATCCTAGAGACTGCTAGAGACTTTATCTTATAACATATAAATATACTTACCTGTTATACCTATCTGTGCATAACGAAATGAACCAAGACACGATCACGTGATACACCGCCATTGTTTACATCAGTTTCGTTCTTATTCTAAATATGTAAACAATGTACTATTTCTTACAAGATCTTCTAGAATCATACGTAGATATTTAAATTAATTAAAATTTTATGAAAAACACACGTAATTATTTTAAATACTGTCTCACACAGGCGCTAGCTTGGATGTATAAACTGCTATGAACTTCTTTGTACATAATAAATATATACATATATTTCAATACGTTGAGAAAGTCTTTTCCCTCGTTCCATAGGAAGGGTCGGAAGGTCGTTCCATAGGGAGTACTATCAGAGAGGATAGGTACTATCAGAATACTCTCTGCTACTATATAAATAGGTACACTACATTGTATATACCAATCATGTCCTTTATCCCGATCCAGATTCCCCTACCCGCGCTTCTGCAATTCCATATTCCATTTTCAAGCGCATCAATCCGGATCGTTTTATGTACCTTGTGAGAGCGTCGGTAGCTAAGTTCGTACTTCTCTCATTTAATTTCAGTCAGAGTATATGCATATATTTTTGATAATTTGTAATTTATACTACATCAGTTAAAGGATAAGATACTGAATCGGTCAGTGGCCCTGGATGGGTTTGAATTTAGTCCACGTTCTTTTAATTCTATTCGTGACTAGATCTACACTCATCCAGGGATACTGACACTCAAAATCAAATTCTTCGAATCAGTAAAAAATCGGCTTAAATATTGACAAGACATCTCCCTTTTGTCATAAATATTTAACCGGGATTCATGAAGGTAAACAATTGAAATTCAGTTATAATTTTCATATTTAATGTTGAATACACACTGAGTAACAAAGTTTTCGGATTTTCTTTTACTACTAATGTCGATAGCGGTTACTTAAATTAAAATTATATTAGTATATTTATGTTCTTTATAAATTTGAACCTTAAAATTTATGGCATTTCATTCTAATTTTTAGATATACACATTTTCTCAACCAATGGCTGCTGAATTCGTTTGTCTTTTTGTGTCTGAAGAAACACCTGCCACGTTTACCGCCCCCCCAATTTATCTTATGTCTTTTATATTTGCAATAATAATTAAATTTTATCTATATACTCTTAAAAATTATTGTTTTTGAATAAAACCATCCAAATATATGAGTCACCTAACATGAGAATAAACATGAAACTATTTATGTAAATTTGTTTATTTATGTAGTAATATAATACTGTTCAAATAAAAGAAATTGTGTGGATTTTATTTGTTTTCCCTTTCAATGGTCTGTTATGTTAATTCTTTGATTGCTTAATAAATAATGTCACAAATGGAAGATTAAAATGTGCCAGTACATATATGGCTATATAGGCTATATACAAATTTAAACGACAATGGTATTTGTAATGGGACATGGCATATGTAGATACATATATTTACATTTATATATTTGTATTTACACAATATTATCATAAAAATGTTTCAAGGATTTTGAGAAATATAAAATGCAAATGAGATTATTTAAATTTGTGATGTGTGAAGAGATGAATTTTAATGTACTAATTTTATATTGTAAATAAAGTCAGGTTGACGATGCGATTTATAACATAAATGTACCTTCTTTCAGTATATGTAACCTAAGTATCAGGTACTTTGAGATTCTAGAGTTAATTCTTCTATGCAAGTATGTTCATCCTGAGTTTCTACTTCACAAGTTGCATCAGCATCTAAATGCATTTTTTCTATTGCTTGTTTGATTTGAATTCGTAATTGACCAGCAACTTTCCTTACTGCCACATGATTCTGTTTTATTTGCTTTATGCAAGGCAGTAAACCTTTCCATGGAGCAATATTTGTGCAAGAAAGGTAAAGTTCTTTCCATAATTGGATACTAATCGGTGCAACACTAGGCCAAATAACTCCAGGATTTGGCTCGTACAAAGGATTTATCCATTTTTCTAATACTTCTGGTTGATTTACGTATGACCATAAACTACAGGTACGTTCTGATAATCGAAGACTCACTCTTTCTGCTTCTGAATTGCCTAAAATATCAATAAAAAAAGCTATTAATGAAACATAAACGTAGAATTATATTATGTACACACAAAGATATATGTGTTGATATATGCATACCTAGGAATGTTCCATAATCGGAACAATATGCGTTGTTATATAATTCACTTAATAATTCTACTGTGTACTCGAAGCTAAATTGAAATTGATAATGTAGTTGGTAAAGACAATCTAGGAAAAGAAGAAATGTAGGACCATGCACTGAATTTTGCGAATTCGCTGGATAGTATGGTCCATGACGTGTACGGTTGAAAAATTGATGGCCTGCTTGTATCCATTCACGTTCAATTAAAGCCTGAAGACCGCGCACTGTTCTGCAGTCAGGATTTAATATTGTTTGAGCTAAACTCGTCACCACTAAAGTAGAATCTCTACCAGCATTTCCTGTTTAAAATGTGACAAATATAATTAAAAGAAATACTACAAGAATTATAATTAATCTTTGTAGATCTCATACCATGAACTAATACAGCTGCGATTTCTTGATGAAGACATTGAGCAGTTACGCAAGCAGCGTTTAAAGCACTTTGTACAGCAGATAACCATCCACTATTATCAAGTTTTGAGAGCCACTGAGAAGTAGAATATGTTACGTCGTTACAAGCTTCTATCAATTTAAAAAAACTATCTGCTAAATCATTTGGGCGTGGTACTGCTTTGTGCACTTTTCGCCATTGAGGATAAGCAGCATCAATTTCTGTACCACCTCCTTTGGCTTTAGAACTTTGAGCTTGGCTAACCGACCTTGTATCTACTATATAACTATTGAAAAAAGCATATATTAATAACAGGATTAAGACTGAAAATAATCTTTCTATTGCTGATAAAAATCACTTTATCAATTTATTAACATTGATAAGTATAGTCTTATTTTGATATTTCTAAATTATGTATTACTATATATGTAATTGAAAAATTCTATATTTACCCACGTCTACCTGGTCCTAACACTGCATTTAATAATCTTTCGTCCTCTTTGCACCTTTTTCCAATAATACCACACATTGGTTGACTACTTCTCAATAAAATACTCTGCAACATTGATTAATACCTTGTTAAATATATATAATGTATTTACTTCTTTTTATTACACTTTGTTACTTTTTATAACTTTAATACGCTGTCTATTTATTTAATATCATACCCCGCCAGAATGCCTATAACATAGAACAGGAAATCTTCCACCATCTCTAAAATTAGCGGAGGATATTATAACTTTATCATCTATATGACGAGGTACAATAACAGCGGAAGGATAAGAATTGCAAACATTGTATTCTTTATTTAAATAACTAATACGCCATTCGTCCGCATGGGCAGTTAATAATTTAGACCACTCAGAAACAGGAGCAAATGCAGTCCATCCATCCTCTATTTGTACATTAATATTACTGATAGCTTGCGGTCTATTGAAAAAAGGATATTGTAAAGCTTGTTCTGGAATAAAACGAAAATATAAAAGTTGCTAGTTTTCGATAAAATATTCGTTTTTATATTATATGAGAAATAAAATTTTTACCTTGGGTGGTTAATTTTTCTATGGATAAAGCAACACTCGTTAAATCATCTACTGAATTAATATCTAGTTGAAGAATCCGGAAGTCTTTGCATTTTAATGTAATACTTCCACCCTGGCTTTGAGTATTTAATTTTTTCTCTACAAGATCAATGTTTCGATACAATAGCTAAAAAATATATTGAAAAATCGTTGCAGAATCTTGTGAATATTTCTATCTAAAGTTGATGAATTTCCATTTCAAATAATCATAATTATACGTTAAATAATTTTTTATAAATTATACCCAAAGCTCTGGTCGCGACTCTTGTCGCGACGACCAGATTAGATGATGAATACTAATACACAATGTTCCATCAATGGATTTATTACTTCCTTCAGTCTTATCTATCAGTATGACATTATCGAGTTTTGGAATTAATATGAAGTCACTAAGTTGTTCCATTATGTACTTTGATCAGATACTTGGTGATTTCAAAAGAAGTACAAATGTTGTGACAGCTTTGCATAACCTAATGCGGGTGTTTCACAAAGCCATTGTAGAAGTTTTCCTAAATGAATTGAAATGTAACAACTGTAAATTTGTACAAGTATTAACGGCAAACCTTACAGACTCTTTAATTATCTTTTTACAATGTATCTTTTTAATCAGATACTTCGGTATTAACTCAAAACGAGAAATGTCGTTCGCCACGTTCTTGTTTACTTCATATCACATACACCCTATACTAATACTAATACATTATACATTATATATACACAAACATCACTGATAACACAGACTTTAAATTTATGCAGACGTCTTATGCACCGCAAAGTTCTGAACTTATATATACTTGACTCCAAATCATAGACTTATAGAGATAGATTGCGCGGCCTGTACGAAGCGTTGAAGCCTGCCATGGCGGCCGGGGTATAAAGAGTGAGAGAGAAAGTCTGTTGTGGTCGTAAGGCGCTCTCTTTCTAATCGACGAGTTGATGGGGAGGGGAGAGAGATTCGCTTCGCCCAATGTAAGTGGGGAGTGCGTTTATGTTCGAAAAATTTCGGCTTTTCACTAGGAGAATATGATAGTAAAGGAGGTGGCATTAAATTCTCGCGCCCCTTCTTTTACTATGATATGAAAAATTACGAGGCCTAATTCTACTATCGACTATTCATGTACAGGGTGGGGAAAAAAACATATTAAACTTGTAACTAATATTCTTTCTTTTTCACCAAAAAACTTACAATATGAAACGTGTACCGTGATGAGATGAGAAGGTCCCCGGAAGGAACGCGGTGGCGTAGATACGAATGCGCAGCTGATTGGATCAGATTGTTGTAAATGTCACAAAAAGATGTGCTTGAAACACATGAAAACGATATGCAAAAAATGTTTTGATACGGTAGAAAGCATAGGTGACTGGTGTGATATAAGTACTATCTTTAATCAATTGTATGGATTTCTAATATATTCTATAGAGTACATCTATGGTATAGATCTATTTTATACAGTTATTTCAATAAAAATATAATAAATAAATGTTACAGTAAATATAAAACATTAAGAATCGTTTTGGAAGTTCACGCGGGCACTGTCGGGTACTATTCATTGAGCATTTCTCTGTACTTTTGGAGTATACGTTCCGGTGGAGATGTTTTAGCAAGGTTTTTAGAGTATTGATAGGTTTTCTTCACGGGAGTTTCACCTATAATTTTCGATCAGATTAATAAATAATCCTTTAATCGTGAACCAAGAAAAAAAAATGAGGACGTACCTGTAGGAAGATCAGGATACAAATCTTCGACAAAGAATTTGTCAACTCGATCGCGGATCGCTGACAACTCCGCAATAATTTGACTGTTTGTGTCTCCAAAATTTAAATTTCGAGTTTCCAGTGTTTTATTCATTTCGCTGCAAGCTCGTACGAATGCTGTTCTCAAACTGTTTATGGATCTTGTACGTTCATCGCCTGCCTTATTAACTATCGTAAATACATCCTATACATTATAAACATGAAAAATTTAGGATAAACAACAGTAGTGTACGATCAGATTAAATTTATACAGCGTTAAAGCTTACATTGATTAGCGATAAAATGAGACTTTTATCTCCGTTCATTTTTCGTTGTATCTCTGTCATACTGCGTTCCACGCAATTCTGGTACTTCGTGAACGTGTCACAATTATTTTCTAAGCTTGCTTGGAATTCGCTGATGAGCGCCTTGGCTTCAACAACTGAATCTTGCGATATTCTCCTCATCTATATATAAAACAGTTTGAAATTATCCAAGTAAGAAATGCAAAGCTAACTACAGATTACCTATAGATTACCTTCTCTGTTTCTTCCGAGAACGTTTGTTTCATTATTTGTAAGTCATTCTGAAGTTTTTCTTGTATACAATTTTCTTTTTCCGCTTTTACTCTACATGTATTTGAATGTTCATCATTTATAATATTACACGTTTCATCGATGTTGCTCAGTGTACCGCAAATTGATGAATGATTTTCGTTATCTTCGGTTTGCAGCTGACAGAAGCTCTTTTGTAATTCTTCCATCGTCTGTAAGTTTGAAGCATTCAAAACATGACACTTCATCAATTTGATAAAATACGTACCTTCGCAAAGTTACATCGCATCTGCATAACGCTATTTTCACTTTGTCGAATGTCTTCAACATTCGTCCTGATATCCTGAATATTACTATTTAAACGACCGAGCTCGTTCATCGATGCCTGCGAAATTAAACTTATAAATCTCATAGCAGTTTGTGTTATATCATCGATCTTTTGAGAAACACTTGTTTCCAAATTTTTCAAGTTTTTGGCTATTTGGTGGTTTATCACGTGTTGTAATCTTTTTGCTTTGATGGAACAAGCGTTGTTTATGCTACACTCCTGCTCGGTCATGGTAGCCACATTGTCAAGTTCCTTTTTAAACAATTCCTGGTACCTCGAGTGCTGGAAAAAGTGCATACTTGTAATTGTCTAAAAAACCACATTTTCAATAATCCAAAACGTGTGAATTCCATTTATTTAATCGCTTACAGAATCTTCTACATGTCGTGCTAATTTATCAGTCGAATTTATAATTGGATCAACAAAATTAGTGGAAATATCTTGAATAGATTTGTCAATGTGTTCACCGAGTGAAAGTGCTTGTTCATCTAAAAACAGACAAAATTAATTCCAAGCTGCACCTCCTTCCATTATAAATAATACTTACTAATATAGGAATTCAAAGATTTACACAATTGTGTAATTTTCTTCGTATGTGTTGAAAGATCGGCTTCAACTTTCCTGCAACGTTCTTTTATATTATGTTTAGTTTGTTGACCAAGAGCGCTATTCCGTAGTCCTATTTCCCTGTGAACACGTGCCATTCATTTTTAATGTGTCACTACGGTCATTTGCATTCCGAGTTTCAAATTGCAACTTACATTTTTCGATAAATTTTATCGTGGAGTTTATGCACATCCGTAGCGGCTGTGTCAACGACTTCTAAAACCGATTCTACTTGCGATAGAAGGGCACTTTCTGTAGACGCGTGCTTCTCCACAAGGTGCTTTTGTTCCTCTTTCTCTTGTTGCGAGATCGCCAAATGCGATGTTGCATTCAATAGCGTGTGCCTCGTAATTTCCAATTGATTCTTTGTATTCAACAACTCATCCGCTTGCTCAGAGTTTTTCGATTTTAAATCGTTAAATATTTTCTGCAGTAATTGATACGGTGAACAAAGAATATTGTGTGGTATGCCATTATTATTTTTCTATTTACCTCTTTGCAACGCAAAGTGTTCTCCACCGCTTTAATATGATTTAATTTCTCCTCTATCTCTTTGTTCCGAAAATCTATCAACGACTGCATCTCATTGTAATTTTCCGGATCCAAATATATGCCATTGCGATCGTGGTTTGCGAACAAATCTTCTTTCAATTTTTCAATTTCATCCGTATATTTTTGAAGCAACGCTTTCTTCGAGAGCTTTTGATTAATCTCTGGCCGGTTCGTGATATTCTTCGCTCGATGCGCATAATTCAACGTGGACAATGTTTCTTCAAGATTCACGCTAGCAGGAGACACTGTAGCGATTATCGAAGTCCTTGTACGACCACCCAAAGAGTCTTGTAGTAGCCGCGTCAGCTTTGATTCTCTGCACATTTCAAGAAATATAATGTATATCATAATATGAGGCAGAGGCAGCATTCAGTTTCTATTAGTGGTGTGCGAGACCGGGTCGGCATCGGGACGGAATCTTGAATCTTTTGGGATTCCTGAGAATGTTCGGGATTTCTTACTAAAAAACAATATTAAAAGATTTCGTACAGTATCAGAAATCCCGAAGATTCATGGGAAACTTGCCATCCCGTCCCAAGCTTAAGGTTTCGGGACTTTCCGGGATCTTGCACACCCTATTTTCTATAATAGAATGCAGTACCGGTAAGGAATATGTGGACTATTTTCTACGAGCGCTGTTATCACTCGTCCCAGAGTTAACAGTGATTGATTGATGTTGCTTGTTTCCCGTGCTCTTTTATTCACAGCTCCGGATTTTCCAATATTTTCGCTACCTGCTAGATCAACTAGATTCAGTTTCCCTGTCTTCAAGAGTTCTTCTCCGTCAACAGTGTTCTCTTTTATGTGAACAGTGATACAAAATATTGTATGAGATCGACTGAAAATAAACAATGAAAACATTAGACAAGCAGAAATTCTACATAGTTAAATCTAATACAAACCTCGAATTGGCGTTCATCAATGTAGCTGCTGTCTGTCGTTTTTCTGATCCTTTTTGAAGGATTGCATATACATCGCTCTTATTATATATAGTCACTTCCTCTAAACCGTTTACTATTACCGCTCCCTTTTTGGTGGAATCTTCGTATATCCTTTTCAAACACCACAGACAATATATTTAATCAAGCGAAAGCATTGAGAAAATATACATGATATATTGGGTTGGCAAGAAAGTAATTTCGGTATTTTAAGGTGAAATAGAGAGCTTAATTTTTTTCTTCAAGCAATGAACTATAATGAATAAGATATTTTCCCTGTTGTTCGATGATCTTTTGTCCAAAAAAATAAATGAGAAAATATCTTATTGATTACAGTTCATCGTTTAAATAAAGAAATTCGGTTTTATTTCACCTTAACATGTCGAAATTACTTTCTTGTCAACCAAATATTTACCTTATTTTAGCAGCCCCATTGTTCACAGACAATAAGTCATATACTTCCTCATTATAAAGTTCTAAGAAGCTAACTCTGACCGAGTATTCTTGTACCCTTAAGACACGAAGTTCGTCGAACAAGTGACTTAAAGAGCGTGGTATAAACCCAACATTGGTATCCTGTATACATTACACAGATGTTCTACAGAAATTTGTAATGAAAAGGAAGACAGTGGATCATTTGTATTTACCGCTTGCCAATTTAGCATTGAATTCGAATTATCGAATGTTTCCATGGTGAATGTCTTTCCAGTACCTGTTTGGCCATAAGCAAGTACTGTGCAATTATATCCAGCCAAGACTTCTTCCAGCAATGGTCGGACGACTGCATTGTATACTTCGATCTGAAGATTTATCACGAATCACTGAAGTATTGTACCATCAATAAACTCCGAATGTTTATGCAAAATAAAAAGTTTGTGCGTCAATTGCAAGACGTAAATAGGGAGCTGAATATACATTTATATCGTTCAGCTTCGACCGACGGTCGGAATCAGCCGGGATCGCCCAAATTTGGACGCGCGAGGAAGTTGTGAAGTTCACGGAACGGAGAGTAAATGAAACTCGCGGAGAACTGCATGATTTCGCTTGAATACGCACGTCCCTTTATTAAAGATATTTGTAATTTGAGATTGCAATGCAGTGATGCCGGTGCCAGAAATGTGCAACATTTCACGCGCACGCGCGACAAACAGTAACGTATCTAATATGATGAGGTAGCAGAGCCCTGAAGCAGTTATATTGGCAGGAATGTACCGAAACAATCTCTACCGGACAAAAAGACTCCAGGACGTGTCCTACGAGTTACAAAATATACACAAATACACTTGTTATGCATTCATTTTTGAGAATCAAATCATATAAATTTTTTAAAATTCTGCGGGGTGCTCAAGGTACCCCATTTCATCGAGAATCATACTATACTGACAAGGGAAGTTACCCAACCGTAACACGCCGATGGTATGATATAAAACTAAAAAAAAACATTTGACACGTATTTTTTACCAAAGTTGGGGTGAAAAATCGATCGCAGAGTCGATTGTTTCGGGATTCAAATGGAGGTGGCTTACGGGTCACGACAGCGAGCCGTTGCGAACGCGGCATCGAAAATAATAACAAACAGCGTGTGTTCGCGATGACCGGTCGACGGGTCGACCGACCGGTAAACTCCTCGATTTGAATCCCGAACATATATTCTTCATTAATAATTTTAATGTGGTGAAAATAATATATTAATACTTTTAAAGTCTTTTAATATTTTTGCACGCGCTCATTTTTGTTATAAGTGCATAAACTCCGGAGTCGTTAGACTCATCAACAATGTTCACACGATATCATTATCAAAAGCGTGCGGGCGTACCTGTTTCGAAAAAGCTCCAAATACTCTGTCAAATGCGAATTTCTTCGTACGTTTATCGCACGGTTTCTCCCGAACGATTAATTCTTTGTTGGATGGTGTGTCTACCACTGTAACTGATTTTCCAGCCCTTTCAGCATCGTTGATCGGTCTAATATGATACAAATAACATTAATAATAACACTGTATTTTAAAGTAAAATCTGGTGAACGGCCAACAGATTGATGGACAATTACCTGACACGAACGAAAACTTGTATATGTAGTCTACTCCTTTTTTTCCCGTTACGCGTACCATTCATCTTCACGGAATACATGTCCCTCACGTTTCAATCACTCTCTAATTATTCCCGTTCGCTCATTCCTTTATTTTCCGCAAAATAGCACGTTGTCTATCTCTCGTGTAGTATATCTCTCTGAGCTTACAAACAGTTCTTTCGCGGAGTTTAAATTGGCCGCTTCACGAAATTTACAACAGAGACCGCTTGTGTCGCGTAAAATATGCATGGAATTGTTATAATAATATCAATATATAATATCAATGTTAAATATTGAAAGCATAAGTAGGAGGGGAGGAAATCTTAATAATTTTTTGATTATTCATTTATTTCATTTTTGATTATATATACACAATAAATAATGTTTTGAATCTCGAGTGACATTGTTTTGATTTTGGTTTCATTTTCCAATTCCGTCTTCCCATAGTCCAAATTACAATTATAAATATCCTTTTGTTCCAAGAAGAGTTAAAATATTGTTCGATAATTTTGCGCCGGAGCAAAAATATCACTATTTTCGCTCGCCAGATTCCCCTCATCTGGCGACACTGTGCTTATGGTGCTGGAATGGGATAGTGGAAGGGGAAAAGGAGGAGAGAACATGCAATCGCAATCTGTTTGGATCAGTGATGCCAGATGAGGGGAATCACGGTGAAATGATGTACCCCCTCTCTGATGACGGGGAATGAGTGGAGCGAATGGGAGACACATTGCACGTGCGCGATGGGGACCGTGGAGTGTGCGTCTGCGCACGGGGCTGGAATGGAATAGTGGAAGGGGTAGGAGGAGAGTAAATGAGCGCCGTTCGGAGCTGATTCTGGCATCACTGGTTTGGATTGCATCTGGCTCACTGGCTGCAGTGCTTTACTGATTCTGCCCGGAAGATGGGCTCTCCAGATTTCTGCTGGAGGCAGGCCTGGCTGACTGGGTGCTTATTAGGTGGAGACGTCCCTTGGCCATCGTTCTCCATTGTCCAGACTTAGAAAGCTTATTAGGAAATAGTTCGTGTACTTGTATCTGTATTATGAGTATTGTATTTACGTTCACAGACGATGTATAGGAATCGAGATATCGTGATGCAATAAAATTTTAAACTTATGAGTTGCAATACTTAGATCTAAGGTTTCAATTCTTGGTATGAGTGGAATAGAAAAAGCCGAAATGTGTTTAAGATTCGTTCTATATTTCCTTTTTTGTATTAGGAATCTCATACAATACTCTTAAGACACGATTCGTGCACAAAATGTACACGATATCATCGTATGTTTTCTATACATATATACCTCGCATACTTATAGTACTCCGCAACATAAAATTCTACAGTGAAAATATGTACAGATCGGTTACACAAAAACCAATCGCGTTTTAGGATCAGAATTTCGTTGTTAGTGTCCTCGGCACAAACGAAACACTTTGTCCACTTATCGTTTCGGTTGGTGGTGGTTTGTTTTATTTTTGTCTGTTGCTCTATTATCAAGACAATATTCAATGTTTCTCGTCATTTAGATACGAATATGTAGAGCTCTTCCGGCGCTTCTTCAACCCTCGGTCAAGATTTCAAGGAGAAGTCGCTTTAAGCTGTCAAGACCTGTCAGAAAACTGCAATCCGGACCTTGATGCACTGTTGAATTCGAATTGCAAGCCATGGTTGACGAGCCGTGTACGAAAGTTGTATGAGCGAAGTCGATCATTCTTACGTCGACGAGCGCTTCTTGAGATTTTTGCTTATTTTTAGTCCGATAGGAACAAGACGAGTACCTATGAATAAAATAGTTGACTGTTATAATGTAGCATGTACGACAATAGAAGAATACAGACTAAAATTTTAAAGAACTAATATAGTTGATTATTAATTAATGCATTAAAGAGAATAAGCTTTTCTTATAATCGATCACGAAAGTCGCGTCTTGTTAAATTAAATAAAAGCCAGTCCGAGCTCCCATTTTTTTTTTGGAATCTGGAGACAGATTTAGTCTTATTCCGATATAAAGCGGCGGTGTTTGAAGCTAAGCTCCATTCGGGACGGGCCGGTGTCCGTCGTGGAGGGACACCAGTCGACAGCCCCGCCAGCGTTCCTAGAAAGCCCGGCAACGCCGGGCCATTTTCCGGGGGGTACCTCCGCGCGAGGGCCAAATTAGCTTAGGGGGGGGGGGGGTACCCTTGGTTCGTCGACAACCCATTTCACCGACACGATTTGACCGACAGTAATTTTCGTCGACACTATGTTTTCATCGACACGGTCAAATCGTCAACAAATGTCTTCATCGACACGACCGACACTATGTTTTCATCAACACGGTCAAATCGTAGACATATGTTTTCATCGACAGTCCGTCTTCAGCGACAAGTTTGAGTTCATTCATTTCCACTGACACCAAATTCGCGTATTTGCTAATGTAGATTAATCATTATTATCATTGTTATGTTCTCGACGCATTTAGTTGCTTGTATAATAAATAATAAAGAGAATTACTATTATCTATGCCCCGTCCCGCCGGCCGCTCTTCGGACGTCCACCGGGCCGGGGAGAGTCCCACATAACCTCATCTCCTCCCCATGGAGGTGGAGTATGCGTAACGCATTTTCCCCACGTAAAAAAACGTAACGCGAATTTGATGCGCGTGGGGATACACCCCAGGAATAGGGGTATGGCGTCGTAGAAGGGGGGAAGAGTAAAATCGGAGACCCTGGCCCGAAATATGGCGAAAGACGGGCCCGAGCCTTCGCCTTATAACGGAACAAGACTGCATATCAAGACCGTACTTGGTACATGGACTGTCCCTGACCTGTTCGATATACTGTCACACTCGACATCTTCCTCCACTCTCTCCTCGGTCTCGTAAAGACGAAGCAGTCGATTTTCGTGTCTTTGTCTTTTTGGTCCGCTATCCGATCTAACTTCCGTGTCGGAACTAGTACCCTCCGCGATATCCGAGCTTTGCTCGAAACAAAATTCGTCGTTCGAGCTGCCATAAATCATCCACTGTTCGTATCTGGGAGTTTGAAGCACTGTGTCGATCAAGCTGTCGCTAGATTCGTCGAAAACAGTCTCCTCGCTGCTATGATTATGAGTTCATGACATAAAAGTCATCATTATTAACAACGTTCCTTTGCTCACTTACTTGCGATAACTGAATAGGATATGTAATTAGAATGTATTAGAAATATACGGGGGTGCGTAAAAAAATCACGACATCTTTGCGTTTCCGTTAGGCCTATAATTTGTCTTCGAACTTCTCTCGAGGAGTTACGTTTGCTCTTAGATAATAGACGCGTAGAATGTCGAAAATTAGTAATCTACGTCGATCTACACGAGTATACCTGTTATTTCTATAAATTGATCTTTCGAAACGATTTTTTGCCGTGACCAACGAGAATTTCTCTTTTTACAGTTGTTGCACGACACGAGCTGACACGCGATGAAATGTTTACGCACCTTCGTCGTTTAGATGCCACATGGTACAATGTATGACCTCTTACCATCTACTAACAACCCTTTAACTGCCCAAACCGTAGCGCGGGCATGCAGGCCCTGCAGGTCACATATATTTTCGAATAAAAGAAAACGTTTATATCTCTCTATACACGATGCAAAGTAAATGATGGGTTTCTGCAAATAAGGTTTCTAATTTACAGTGACATCGTTGCATGAAAATCACTCGAACGAGCACGTGAAATTGTAATCACAGAACGCTTTATTGTCTCAACAACAATAATAAACTGATGCATACACATGCCTTATCTGCGTTTCCACTTACTTTCCCTTATTTTAACGAGAAGTCTTTATTGTGTCTCGAACGTTACTGTATTTGTCAAAATTCATTTGTCTTTTTTCCAGCACATTTCCCAATCTTAGGAAAGACATTACTGGTATAGTACCTTTCCTAAGAATTACAAAAATCATTTCGTTTTTTTACTATTCTCACGAGATGATACGTGTGCTGTGCATTAAGCAGAAAGAAGATATTTAACGGAACAAACTGTATTTTGATATTCTTCTTTTCTCTCTCTCCCTCTCTTTCACTCACTCACTCTTTCTCTTTCACAAGAAATCCACCACTTACTGAACGTCTTGTATTTAAATATACTCTTGTTTGGTTCGTCGTGTATGCTCTGGTTTGATTCGTTGTGTAATGGTAAAACTAAATTGAATTATTTAAAAAGAAAAGGCGAATCGTTCCGAGTTCATGGAGAGAATGAACTACTTTATAGCTATGTGTAGTATACGTGTATTTGTGTTTGTATTCATGTTCTTGATTATGTATTATATTCACGCTCGTGACTCGACTGCCCCAAACAATTTTAAATGTCCCATTAATCTTTTTCTCTCTCCTTAATTCATAAATATTTGCACCCAGTAACTTTTGTAGAGCTGTAACTCTACGCATGAGCAACAGTATACCTACGAAAGGATTTTGAAATCCACCACTTTCAGCTCTGATCCTCCCCTAGTAAGAAACTGATCGGGCTCGATTAGGGACTGGTATTGCCGCGCTTTATTATAGTTCGGCCGTAATAAAGAGCAGTTTTCTAAAAAGTGACGGTACACAGAAATATACATGCTTAAACTAGGAAAACATCGCACTGTCAATTCATTAGTGTATCAACTTAAATATTATGTATGAGCTTACAAAGTTAATCGATAATGTTTACAAATAATCATACGTGTACGTATCTCTTTCTTTTCACGCAGATGTAGAACTCTACAGTAAACATCTGTTTACATGATAGACAAGAATTTTCTGTAGGTACATGCAGCCGCAGTTATAAACAAACAAGAAACCGTTCGAGTTCAATACATTCCTTTCAACACATGTTCAAATACGTGAGTTTCGAAAACACTCTGAGCCATGTGACGGATCGTAAGACGACCTGCGATCTAACGATCGAGATTCCTCAAAAGATTTCTTATTTCACATCCGATGACACTAATTGTTCGTAAACGTTTCGCTACTAGCCAGCAAAGTACACATTGCTACGTGATTTACAAACAGCAGAAACCTGTTACAGATATCTCTTACAAACTCATCAATGCTGATAGAGATTTGTTCATGTTAGTACGCTAAAGTACTGAGGGTGCGATATTTCCTCTAAACCGATTTGTTAACAAAAAGCGTTTGAAATAAGCCGGTAATTGTACTAAAATCATTGTAACAACTTTACTTTTTTACCTTTCATAGTAAACCCTCCAATGTTTTGATAGAGTATATTATATTTAGAGATGCGATCGATAAAGGTTCGCGTGTACTCTTTGTTTTATGTTTTATCGATCTCCGTCGAATTTGTTTTTCGTTCAGCAAATAAGATTGATAGTAAACTATGTGTTTCAATTGAACCTGATTCCGTACTTTGCTTGAAGTCAAAACATTGACATGATAAAAAAGTTAGATCTACTTCACCAGTTGTGCCTGTTTTCATTCAAAATATCGGAGGGTTGAACGCATAGATTTGATAGATAATTTTATAGACGTTAACAAACGAACACGAAATGCATGTAATCGCAGTTTCTGAATAATAGAACAATGTAATTAGATTCCTAATGCTGTAATACATTAGATTTAGGTGCATGAGTAAATCAGTGAATGAAAGAGCGACCGCATAACAGAACACAGTAATAGAAAATTAACGCTCTGGCGTCAGGATGGGAAACAAATGTAGTCCAGCCATTTTAAAAGAGACGCGACACGTCAGAAAATTCGACGCGAGGACTAGAGAGATTAGAAAACTTTATCTACACGTTAGTTTTGACGAGGTCAATATGACAGCATCACAACGATAGGAATTTAATTTGGGTCGTTCTGTGCCGAGTCATGAACAGATAAGTATTGTACATTTATTCGATAGTCGAAAATCAATACCAACAGCACTGAACTCTCCAGTGATGGTGGTCATAGCTAACTGGAGCAACCGAACTCAATACAAAATGTTTTTATATACATTTATATTTCGCTCAGCAGTCAATGTGTTAAATAGTCCTATTGAGAACCACTGGATCGAATTTTGAATTTAATCCATTAGTTTTCGAGAGAAAGGCACTTGATACTTTAAAGATTTTAAATCGATTACACTGATGGAATCATTACCGTAACATTACCGAATTATAATACTTTTAAATATGGAATAAAGATTTTCGTTGTCTCGTGTAAAATGTGTCAAATCGAAACAGAACGACCGATTACTTGTTTTTGTCCTTATCTGTAGAAAATTGTCGACGAAGTCTACAATCGGTCAGTAAACAAAATAAAAATAGCTGATCACAAACCTTGCGGGATAGAAAATGGCGGTATTCTTGGCCCCTCTTGCGGCTGCTTCACCAAATCCTTTGTGTAAAGTTGCTTGACTAATTTCCTCCTGAATTGAAAGATTGTAGTCTGTGGAACTGTTACTTGTATCTGCATCGTAGCATACTTCTGAATTATGAGCAACGTCATCGACGAAACTAGAATTGGTTGATTCTTCTTCTGTTTGTAATGTGGACGGCGAATGATTCAGCCCCGAAAAATCATTTATTTGATATCCTTCGTATACAACTAGTAACGAGCTAAGAAAATATTTAAAACGATTAGCTATGGCAGTCTTTTATGTGAGATTTTCTGTTAAAATATTTATAGTAACGAAAATACTTCTTCTCTTACATCGTCAGCATCGAACGTTTCAAGTTTTAAATACAAGAACACACTTAATCATTTGATTCTATTCTAATAATTTATATTTAGTCGTAGTTACCATGAATAAAATCGATAGCTGCTTTGTCTTTCGATCGCGCGTCGTAACTGTTCCAATCGGGACACAACTTTTTCAATAACTACCGTTCTTAAACGATAACCGTTATGGAAGAAGCTATATAATGCTGCTTTGAAACCTTCTTCGTTCAGTTCTCTACCCCAATACTTATCTCGCTTAATATAGTGGCTGGCATCGGCTTGATACACCTATAATAAATTTTGCTTTTATTATATGAACATCATTATCACAAACACTTTATGAGTATTAAACAATAGTAGACCAACAAACCTGCATTCCACATATTCGTACACCTAACGAGGCTGATGTGCTGGCAGCACATTTTGCAATTTGGTGGCTGCGTTTCTCTGCAGATGCATCATCACCGTGCTGCCTGGTCCCCATTTTCAAATCCAATATACATGGGTGCGTATATCGCGATGTTATATTCTCCAATAATAGAAAATCTGTAGTTTGGTATAAACGAATGATATAATTATTTATAGACAATAAATTACAAATGTATAAACTTTTTTGACTTTTATAACTTGTCACTTGTACAGAATGTAGTACATACACTGTTTATTAGGTGTGTTATCCAAATGCACTCCTGGCCTTGGTATTCCCACTAAGGTGTTTTCTCTGTGAATTTTCATTCTAAAAGAAGAATAAAGGTAGACTCGTCGGTCAAGTACATGTGCTGTGATATACAGGATTATTTAGTCCCTATACAGATTAAAATATTCTATGTGTTTGAATTAATTTTGATAATTTTTCAAAAGATTATACCTGAGAACATCGTCTCTCTTTCGTTTAGTTGAACTATGTCCTTGCCTACTGTCTTGTTCCCTAAAGCTGGGGCTGTATCGTTTTTCCAATTTTACTTCTTCACTATTGGATGTTTGCATAACACCTATCACATTCATGAAACAAACAGTAAATGCAGAAATGTATTATCTGTGCCACCTTGGAAACATTTTAGACAGAGCAATCGATTGTAATGGGTTGTCAAAAAAAAGTCTTGTATACGTAATATAAAAATGCAATATACACAGTTCTGCTTAGCAGCATCAGAAATATATATAATGATATACAATTACTCGCATAGTTGAATAGTTACATTAAGAGACAAAGTATTTTAGAGACAAACAACACTATGTTAAACTTCAAGTTTAAACTTTAGTATCATAATATGAACACAGTATAAAAAAAAAAGATTTTATTTATCAACCCAATACATCAAATAATACGTTTATGAACACTATGAAAATATCAATAAAGATTTGATCATCTCTTAATATATTTTTAAGTACATATGGTAAGAAGGGAAAGAATAAAAAAAAACTGTACAAAAAATTGTGGAGAAATGATTATAAATAAACTTACCTTTAAATTTTGGGACAAAGATTTGTATATCTTGTGGAATGTTTTGATAAAAATCAAGTTCTCTGGAGTTCAGTGGTTTACAAATAGTGTTCTGGTTGAGTAAGAGCAATCTTGTATGTCCACCAACCTATGGGAAACATGAATTTTTCAAAAAAAAAATAAGTAAGTATTGCAAAATAATGTGTTTCTTGTGAATCTGCTATTGATGTATTTACAATATAACGAATTTGAGAAAGGAAGAACGTAATTATACATGTGCATATCTATTTGTGATGATTTCACTTTTGTAGTATGCTAATTCGTTTTTCTTGGAAGTGCAATAACAGTAAAAACTTAGTCACGCGGTATACTTAAACGCTCACGTATTCGTATGATTTGTAATTTAATCAAACGATGACTACACAAGTCTCGATCACAACAAACAAACATTGAACATTACAGCTGTAATGTACCGATCAAAATCTGGGGCATAAATTTATTGAGACAATGGCGCAGGAAGCACGGATACGACTCACCTGATTCGTGAGTGGTAACAACGCGACTTCTTCGTCATTCTCCTGAAGAAAGGAGGAAGAACTGTTTGTTGTGTTATGGCACTGTGATTTAGTCTCTCCCATGCCCCAGACAGCCGACAAATATACCATAACCGCTTACTGTGATCTAATAAACGAGTATCGAAGCGACACGAATGAATTACAAGGTTTCTGCTTCTGTGTTTCTCAATACGTTTCGCATCCATCTAACGTTCACAAACGATTTCATCGATTCATTGTTTTCGCGTGTTCTACCATGCGATGACTAACATAAAATTTTTAAGGGCGGATGTGAAAAACACGTCGTAGGGTTAAAAATGTTTTTTCACAATTGGACACTTTTGCACAATCAACAATATGCGGTGTAGCACATTAGGATATCATCGGATCAGCTGTCTGCAACGGCTGGGATGCAAATTCTTGCATCGAAGGACATGCGTGGAACTTGCGGAAATTATGAGGATATTGCGACATCTGGTGTCGAAGCGACGACTAAACATATGAAAATAAATCGGAACGCGGACCACGGACCTCCACTACTCGAGCATACTATTCATTTCCCATTGCAAGAGCGGAACATGAGATCGATCTTTCATTGGTCTATTTTACTCTCCACTTATTTAAAATAATGGTACAAGAACATCGCCTATTTATGTACGTCTATCAACGATTAAAATACCGTTCGTGCGCCAGATGATGGTTTGATATAGGCAAAATGTATATGTAGAGAGGATATGAATATAGAGTGCTCACACAAACTTCATCGAAATAAGCCCTAAGCCCTAAGTGATTGATCACAATAAAAAGAATCTGAGACCACAATGTTTAGATGTGGTTTATTTTCAGTTGTTGATAATCACATTCTTAACTAATATCAGAGCCTCTAATATTTAATTGAATAACATATATTTAGGTACGCGAAAACATTAGATATATACGCATATGCGATGAATCACAGAGGATTCTTTCACAAGAGAGCACAAGAGAGTGCACCTGGTGGTACCCAGTCATAGAGTGGGGATACAAGCCAGTGATGACAAAATACAATAGTAACGTTTCAATGTCCCTGCTGAAGTTTAGAAACTTCCACGCAATACTATTGGCTATAGCTCCTTCCGTCAAATACGGAAAAGATGCAGTCGCCATTTTGCATTATCGGTTTTTATGTGTGTGTGTGTGGTGCAGCTAGTTGCCACTTCAATTCATATTACGTAGATGTAAAACGTTATTAATTGGCATATTTTTGCTGATTTCAAATTGTTGAAAGCCGTCAAGACAGAATGGGACGCAAAAAGAAGAAGCAATCGAGGCCCTGGTGTTGGTATCCTTTTCCAAAACACCCTTTTTTTGGGGATACTTTACGTAACTGTATTTTTAGAACATAAATCACGGTCATTATTTCTGTTATTTTATTGTAATTTGTTTAAAAATATTTGCGTACCGTAGTAAGTTTTACATTGTCTATATTACTGTATCTTATTTTTAGATTGAAAATCGTTATTGAATTATGGAATATATTTTTTTAACCGCGACAAATGTATTGAATGAGCTAGAATGACTGATTCTTTGGGAAATCAATATTTCGTTAGTAACTATACTCAACTGTAATTTGTATGGTATTTTAAGAGACCTTTATTTAGAAATCACAATTCTTTAATCCAATCATTTCTGCTTGTACAATATGCATTCTTTTAAATACATTAAGAATTCTTAAAATAGATTACTAATATTAGTCCATAAAGTACCAAAATATTAAATTACTAATATTATGTTCAGTGAAACTTTTTTCACGTGTTTCAATCAATTTAACACCTTTGTAACGCTACTGTGAGGCTAATGAATCCGCGTATGTAGTACAAATGGTATTATATGTATCATCGTAACTTTTACAAAGTCAAATATTTCAGTTATACTTTTCTCTTGGAATTAATAATAGGAGAAGAGGACAAGGGATTTGAACCCTGGCCTTCCTAGTTCCAACCTAGTACGTTACCACCACGCCGTTTGACACTTTGGAATTAATAATAGAATTATGCCATTTTATTAGCTACGTGTGAGCACTTGATTGAAATAAATAAAATAAAAATTACATTATTTAATGGAAATATGTTGCAATAAGATCATATAATTTTCTATGCTGACTTAATTAAGAAGTAATATATACAGTTATAAAAACCTTAAACGCATATTTTTCATGGCATACTCAAATACTTATTTATCTGGAATGACTTTGATATATCTACAATGCATTTGTTCTGATAAAAAAAGAAGATATCTATTAGAAAGATAAATGTATTAAATGTTGTTCATATAGAATTGTTTGATACAAAGGGTACACAATATAAATAGGTTTCCTTTACATTGAGTTTTAGTAGTCTTCATTGTTAACAAACCATATCATGGCTATATCTTAGCTTTTAAATATAATACTCAACAATGTTTTATTGTATATGTTATCTTGTGTATTACTTTTTATTCATGTTTTATTCAAGATAAATTTTGAATTTTGTATACACAAGAAAAATGTTATTATATTACCAAACACTACATTTTTAAATTGCATACTTGTGTTTGCATATAACACCAATCATAAAGTGGAATATCATAGAAACTATTCTAAAATTATGTAAGTTTCCTTAACATAAATTTCTAAAGGTATTGTAATCGAGAATTTGAGGATGAAAAAATTCTGATTCAACACCAAAAAGCGAAACATTTCAAGTGTCATATTTGTCATAAAAAGCTTTATACGGGACCAGGACTCAGTATACACTGTATGCAGGTAATGAACTTTTCAGTTAGAAAAGAACTTCATACTAAACTTAAACCTAAAATGTAATTAACTATTGTTTTAAAATTTTTTAGGTGCACAAAGAAGCAATAGACAAGGTTCCAAATTCATTGCCCAATCGTAGTAATATTGAAATAGAAATTTATGGCATGGAAGGCATACCACCAAGCGATGCGAAAGAACATGAAAGGCAAAGAAACGGAGGCAGACCAGGTTCACCAAGTTCTGGCGAAGACGAACCAGTTAGGAAAAAGACGAAACCGGAGGGTTTGTTGGGTTCTGCACCAGGAGCGATGCCGACAGGTTCAAATATGATGCAAGGTGTAATGCCAGGTATGGCAGCTCATCCTGGTATGCCACCAATGGGCCAGTTCCCACCACCCATGCACCATATGATGGGACCTATGGGTCCTGTAGGTCCACCTTTCATGGGACCTGGGTATGTATATTTTTTTTCTTCCAAAAGCAGACAACGTGAAAGAAGAAATAACTTTTGTGATATTAATTTAATGCAAGTTAGGTAAATACAAATTTCAAACTTTCAAACACAATACTGTACCGTTAGTAGAGGAAACAAAAGTCATAATGTAGACATAATCAGTTATATCTTGTTTTTTGTAGCATGATGCCTGGTATGCCAAGCATGCCTCCAGGTATACAACCACCAGTGTCAGGTGCATCTATTCCACCATCACGCCCATTATTTCCAAGTGCTGCAGCTGTTTCAACGGCAGCATCCACAGCTGTGACTTCTCCTTTGGGCACAGATTTCAAACCAATCACATCGGTAGCTGGTGGATCGATAGGACCAGTTAAACCAACATTCCCTGCTTACAGTAATGCTGATAGTAATACCACCAGTAGTAATAATATTGGAAATGATCAAAAAGTAAATCTTATAGCAACTACTAGTGCTGCCATTAAAATCATTCATCCACCAGAGGATCTAAGTCTAGTGAGTTGACACATCACTACTAACACACGTCTTACTCTTTCACAGTTAGCAACTCTGATGCAAATCGGCTTTAATTGAACTGTCTTAATCGAATCGTCTATCATGTTTAATTGTAAGGACATAAGAACTGCAACATTAATTCCGATTTTAAAAGTTTTACTTACGACTCTCCTTATCTCGAGGCTCAGTTTGAGCTGTCAAAGCCGTCTCAAGATGTTTGTTAACCTTTTGCACTCCCAAGTAATTAGGTTATGCGTTGGTGGTTTGCTATAACGTGGGTAGAACAGCTGACCACTTATGAGAGCAAAAGGTTCATATCACATCACTTATTGTTTCAAATTGAGAACGGTTTGGACGCGATAAATATAAACTAGAACATTTCTTAAATTGAATTAAAATTGTTGTAAATATGATATGCATAGAAGCTCGTCACTTCGTCGTAGAACTGTATCAGCGGCTGTGAAAGAGAGTTATTATATTTGGCAACTTGGAAATCGAATAAACAAAATATTTTGTATTTCAGGAGGAAATTAGAGCAAGACTTCCAAAATATCAACGACGGCAAAGCGAAGAAGCGCGCAATGCACAGGTTGAAGCTAGTCAGCAAGTTGCTGCAATGCAACAGCAGCAGCAGCAACAACAGCAGCAACAGCAACAACAACAACAAGCAGCCGCCGCTGCAAATGCAGCCGCTGCGTTTCAGGATCAGCAACAGAGGCAACAGGCAGCGTTAAATGCTCTTCAACAACAACAGAGATTTCAGAGACCCCCACAAGCGGTTATGGTTCCTGCATCAGCTGCAATGCCTGTTAGCTCTGTCGCTTTGATGGCACCACTCATGCGACCTACTATGACCTTAGCTGCACCCGCCCTGATTCATGGAGGTAACATGATGCGACCGCCCCCCATGGGCCTGCCACCAGGTAAGTCATTATAATTTTATGTGTTTATTCCCATTCCAATGAGAGTATTCCATCATGATCCATTTATATACGAGTATAAATGTCTAAGCCACTCAAAACACTTTTATACATGCTCGCGTGACAGTATTTAAATACAGAAACATTTAAAGCATTTCAAAGAAACTTCAACTATGCTTTTTTAAATGTATTGTTACTCTGCTTCCTCAAATTCGACAACTTCACGGTTTTATATTTATTTTCCTATTTGAGAAAAACATGTGTCTCATGCTTCAGAACACATACGCATGTGTACGTGTACAATTTTAAGATCGAAGTGCCGAAATTAGGTAACAGCTTATGCATACATTGCATATTTTTATTCGTCGATTGTAATGTTACAATAATTCTGTTGGATCTAATGTAAAGAGACTTGAACGTTTCCAAATTGGACAGATATTTTGTTTAGTGGTAACAACATCCAAAAAGCTTGAACTTTATTCGATTCATTTACCGTAAATATAGAATATAGATCTATCATCGAGACAAAAATGTTTTTCATCCGGCATTCATATAGTATTACTATACCTTTGCACTTCATCCATTCACTAAGCAACCCTTGCCCGTTCCTGCGGCAATAAAAATTAGGTTTGCCCGATGGCTAGTCGTAAGTTATATGGATAACTGTGAGCGATAGAAAAATACTTCATCAAAGAGAATCAGTTTTTCATGAGGCCCGCAAAAGATATTCAGATCTCGAAACTGTATGAAGAGAGAAAGCAAAAAGGGAAAAAGGAGAGTATGACTGTTCAAATACTAGCACGCTCAGGATTCACCTGTATGCCAGAATTTGTGACAGCGTGTTTTTGTACGTTTATGCTTTAACGGTGCGTTTCCAGGGTGCCCAGTCACTCCTCGGTGAGTGTCGAACGAACCCAGTCTGGTTACTAAAACTGTGTTTTATACAAGCGCAACAAGGTTGGTCCTTAGCAATTAGCATGCGGTGACGTGGCCTATATATACATATATATATATATAGCCATATATGTGTATATATATAATGTGTATATATATACACATCGTTATACTTATTATTATTCTTATTAATTATTAATTACTGTTATTATTATGATTATGATTATTATTATTATGATTATGATTATGATTATTATTATTATCATCATTGTCACGTTAATACACATATTTATATGTGTGCATGTATATTATATATACATATATATACATACACATACATATAAATTTCTGTATATTTATATTATTGTCACTGGGCAGGTGGGTCGAGCGGCCAACGATATTGCATCTGTTCTGATTCCTTCAACGCCGGACAGCCACACTTTGATTTTGGACACATCACGACCCTTTGGACGTGAAATGCCTTCTCTCGAAACTAAAGTACTCGGTACCAGAAGCACGATTACGCTAGATTTATATTTTTTTTATGATCGCGAAACATATAATATGCCTGCTTTTCAATTTGCAATATATAATTCGCGATTCTTCTCTTTTACGTAGGTGTACGTATATATTCACATACTATACGTATATGTATGTATGTACGTATATATAGCGTGTATATATGTGTAATATTATATTTCGTATAAATACGTACACATATATAATATATATATATATATATACACACTATGTTTACATGTATATGTATGTATCTCTTAATGGATAAAACCACTACTATGAAAATCGATTTTCGGCCGCTCGGCTGGTTCATCGTACATATAATTTTTGTTTTACTTTTTCGTTTCATTAGCTTCTATACACACTGTCTCTCCACTAAACCATACTTTTCTTATAGTACACTCGTCATTACCTCGCCAAAAGTGTTATCCTGTCTCTTCATATTACTTATATATAGCTTGAAATCCTGGTGTTGTGATACAAGTAGTGAGAAACCGCTTTTTGGGCACGGTACTGACAGTCGTTCAAAATTTATCATTTTGAAAATCTTGCATCGCTCCGATAACAATAGAACTGTCTCTTCCTTCTTTGTATCAGGAATTGATCATCTAAATTGTTACCAAATGGTAACAATTAACTTCTGTTAATGGGCCTCATACATCAGAATGTATAAAAAAAAGTCAATGTTCCAGAAAGATGTTCACATGTTGGTAGGATCAGTTTTGAATTATATTTGCCACGTATTACTTGAAAGTTCATGAAGTTATCGAAGTGTCTATCTTCGAAAACTATTTGACTTTTAGAAAAAGGAATTATTGCATTTTCGAATTAAAGAATGAATGATTTTCAGGTTAAAAATCGCATGTTTTAGAAATGAATAGTTTCAAAGCTATGAACATTTTAAATATGTTTCTTCTATCGATCGTATTTGCTGTTAATAAATGTTAAATGCTTTCGGCGCAACGGTTCGATCGTTTATTACTAATTATGAAGCAATTTTGCTAATTATCAAACGAAATCAACGTTTCGATCCTAGTTTGGATCCTTTTCAAGATTCATTTGAACGTTAAGGATGCACGTAACGAGTGCTCCGTAAAAAAAATTATTTTTCCTGCAATGGCGATTGTGCCAATAGGTGTATGAGACTCCTTAAGACGATTTTGGAAAAATACGTATTGCTTATGCTAGAAAAATTCTTACAAATACTAAGAACTGGAAGAGGGAAGGGATTATCTTCCGTTGCCGCCGTCCTCCTTGCGGTATACATCATAACATTAAAGGAAACTTGCAACAAGAACAAATGTAATGTATTGTCCTCACACCATAGACAAGCTTTTATGTCGTGGCGCGATTCCAAAGAAATTGAGTGAATCCATGGTAAACAAGCCTAGAACGTTCAACGTAGACGCATAACAGTAATAATTTCTTTGTCTCGTATATCCAGTGTTGGGCAAAAATTGTATTTAAATACAAATTTCGAATAACAAATAAAAGATACAAAATTTGTATTCGTTATTCGAAGGTTCGAATACAAAAGTATCTTTTATTCGGCTTTTATTTAAATAATCTTGTATCCGTCGAATACATTCTCGGCGAATACAATATTATTTAAATAAAAGTCGAATAACGAATAAAAGTTATGTATCTTTTATTCCAATCGGTATTTAAATAATTTTAATGGTTGGTTAATGGTTTATTCGTTACTCCATATCGTAGTACAGAGATGGCGTTGTAGAGCCGAGGCGAGAAGTATTTAAATACTGCCCAACTCTGCATATATTTAACACAGAAAGTTACTTTAATATTGGTAAACAAGGAAATGACAATTACAATCGAAATTTAACTTAATCCATTATCAGCTGTCGCAACCAGTCTGCGAAGTAACAATGCCAGAATAAGGTTTAATCGAATATTTTGTAATTATTTCTGCAATTCACATGGAATCAGAATATGCACAAGGAAAGACGAATCTAACAGTATTTCTGGCTTATGTTGTCGATCGATGTATCTTTGTTTTTATCTCTCAAAAGTGATTTTGGAGCAATGTCTAGGAAGATCGGCTGGCAGCCGAGCGATTTGCTTTTGGATCATGAGAGAACGTACACATATATATCTCGAATGAATTTCTTTTTTTTGTATGGTGTGAGGTTTTGTGTGATATCACATTTTGTCCGTTTGTTGTGACCTGTATTGCATATGCGGCACATTGCATGCTGAGCTCAATACCTTATTATAGTTTGGCAATTCGCATTGATAAAGTTGCTAGATAGAACGTAGGTGGGCTGCTAATGATAAAATACCCTTGCGGGTGTATACCGTAGACCTAGGAAAACTCGAGTCTCTATCATTACATCGATTTCGAAAAGAGCACGTCCTTCCAGCAGATACGACATGTGCTCGGTTCAAAAAGGTTTGACGTCATTTTGAATATACATTTTACCGAATACTATTTTATTCTTTCATTTATTTATGGGTAGGTACATCACATCGTGTAACGTTTCTTTCTATTTTCTCAATCACCTGTCACTACTTCAAATAAGTAGACGAACGGAATAGCATAGAGAAGTTCGACTCCTTGGTTTCTTGTGAAAAGGGAACACTTGCTTTTGAAACTTCACTCGTGAAAACTCCATCGGTCGGCTGTCAGGCAATTTCCCGTTTCGAATGACTCTCTGGATCAGTTCCAGAATGCATTGAAAAACATGCAAACGATTTCGCAGTACATCCTAACGTCTCGTTCGTTGATCTCCGCGACTTATCTACTGAACAACGTGCGATCTCAAAAAAGAAATGAAAATTAGGCGGGGCCACGGTGTATTATAAAGGTGTTACTCAAATGTTATTGATAGAGATTAGTTCTCTGGTCGCCGCCAGATGGAATACTAGTATCTGGCGGCAACCAGCGAACTAACCTCTATCTATCACACCTTTCCGAGAGAAGTCCGAACTCCGAACACCTCTATAATACACCGTGGGTGGGGGTCGAGGATTACACAAATCTCGTGACACGAGAAACAAGAAGACAGGGAACAAACAGGAGAGCAATTGTATGCATTCGAAATACACGTACACACACACACAGAGTTTTATTTGTTTATGTTTTAACTATCATTCTTTGCGACGTAAGTATATATATATATTTATATGAGGACTATATAAAGATTGTTCAGAAAAGATTAAAAAAGAAAAAAAAAGAAACAAAAAACAAAAGAAAGTAATAAGAAATCAATGGAGAGAAATTGGAGGGACAATGTTATACGGGTGTATTTATTTATGACGTATTGTGATTTGCAGGTATGATAGGAGCGTTACCGCCGGGCGCGATGCACCCTGCATTCGCAACCCCAATGGGTTTTCCTGGTGCGCCCATGTTGGCTCCGATGATGCACCCACGCTTCAGATGATCACCTCCAATGGACGGGCCCACCCCGCCACTGCACTTCGTGCTTTGGGCCCGCCCCTAAATTTTATTAGGGTCCGGACCTGACTGAGAAGAGGGAAGAAGCACGCGTAAAACATGTTAGTTCGCGTGGACACACTTCGTTGATCGGCCGCGGCTGCACTTGACGCATCTTCTCCCACGAAGTTTACACGAAGTTAGCAAAATCTTTGTTTTTTTAATTATATGTCATTGCAAAACACATCACGTCAATGCCTGAGAGGGTTTACCAGGTGCAGTGGAAACGGTCGGCTAAAAGTTCTCTCTTTCCTTGATTGGCTGATCCTAAAACGGAAACGAAACGATGAATTACATTTTTTACATGCACGAGATACATAGCCATGCTAAATGAGTTCCTTTACGCCCCAAAGGAGTTTGATACAATACGCTGGACGAGCAACGTACAATCGGGGTTTCGCCGTTCGGTGAAACGGATATTTTGTTGTTCGCTCGGAAGGTGCAATAGGGATTCGAGTTTTACGACCCCTTTTATCGATCTTTAATTAATATTAATATTATCTGTGTACCTGCTATTGAAAGTTGTAGTTTTATACAACGATTGTGACTATTGTCTCGTTGATTGTGGCTGTATCGAGCGAAACTGCTGATGCAGACGTTGTGTATTGTTGCAAAGTCGTACGCTAAGAATTTTACGTTACTTGTTGTGATACAAATATATCGAGTCAGTCTTGAAAGATGTTTTTGAATCTTTCGATTGGTAAGTCTAAGTAGAGTGAACACTTGTAATAATCTACCTTCGTCCTATATTATTTCGTGGTAGACCGTTTCCACTCGCTGTTTCTCAGCCTCTGCACCAGTGTTCTCTTGGAGAGACGCGATTGCGGAAAGGTGGCCCTTCACACTGCAGCTGGAAACGAAATTCGCTTCAACATCTCCCGTGCTCACTTTGTCAATGTTCAATACATTTGATGAGATAGAATACAGGCAAGTTCGATTATACTTACGGAAAAATATGATTGATACTGTTAGCCGCAGTGTGAATATTCTGTCGCCTCAGGTTAGTTTGTCACAACTTTTATTTTGTTAACGCTTCAGATCGAATCGGCTTGCTTTTGCTCGGTCAATTTACATTTCCACGTACCTACTAAAGGACGTTAATTCAACGAAAATTTAGAGTATATTTTGTCTTACAAGATATAATATGTTAAAGATCGTTCACTATATAACGCAGTCACTGTATACTGTGCTCGGATACTTCTTGTTATCATCGAGAGTATCCAGAGCATTATGTGTATGCATATTTTTAGTAATTAGAAGAGATATAGTGTGAACTCGCAACTGCACGTTTAAACAGTACAGAAAGTTTTATGTGAATATCTCGTTTTGAGTATAATCAGTACAGGCAATCTCCGCACAGTGCGATATTTAAGATTTAGAAAAATGTCAGACAAGTGAGTTTGAACGACACATGTATGATTTTGACGCTATGCAAGAAATTTCATAAATATTTGTTATTTATTTAAAACAAAATTTAAGTATTATAATTAGACTGCGGATTTTTTTATGCACTTAAATAGTAGGGGAACTATTTTGGTCACATTAAAGTTAATAAGAAAAGAAATACATTTTTATGTGTTTTCTATTTCTTGCTATTGACACAGAAGATTTTTATTTTGCATAAACATTCTCAGTCTAGTAATAATAAAATTGTAAAAAGGCGTAAAATTATCGGTAATTGTTGAAACGTAAGACGCATAATAATTCTTTTGTACAGTAGATAATTACGAATATCTATTTCCATCTTCTTTCTGTAGTATCTTTACTATTTCCGGTCATTTATTTTCCTTCAACAAATTTTAATAATTCTGTTAAGTGGACCGAAGAATGATTCTAAAATACGCTTGTGCTCATTATACCCGAAATCGTATAAGTCGATACATAGCCTATTTGGAAGCTAACGAGTGTAAGCGAAATTTGACTATATCTCTTCTAGCAAGTGTACAGGATATAACATAATAAATTGCAGTCGTGTCAAAGCTTAATTCAGCACATACAAACAACTAAATAAACCTATGAAAACGTATGTTTCGTTTTGCCTTGTTTATCAATTGCAACTAACTTTGTTATTTAAGAATGTAATATTAGTTATGTTGGTGCAATGAAATTGAGACTAAGAAACAGCCTGAGACCAGGGCAAGTATTAGCAACGTATAATAAGATGAAATAATCGTTTGGAAGGAATTTCTCATGAACGTTATGCGGACTTAATGATTAGATGATTAATTAATTGGCTACACATTCGACCTGCTACGATACCCAGTTGATTGCGGATAATCGCGTAGCATACTCGCACTCTGAATTAACTTAGGTAAACAAAAAAAATACTTTCTCCTGTTTTTAATGGACTGTACTTACTATTAACGATATTATTATAATGTTTGAATGGTTTGTTAGAATGGTCTCTTCACTGTTTCAAGTCCTAATCCAGACATCAAGGAACAGTAAGTTTATAACAGGAAGTTCCTTCAGTGGTATAAATAAAAAGTTTAACGAGTATGAATCAACCATGACTTACTTTTGTTTCTTGTTGGAAGTTGTAGTTGTCAAAAATTAAAAACGAGGAGAATGCTGCAAAGATATCGATTTGTATTTTTACGAAGAAGTTCAAAGTGTATCTTTATATTTATCTTATTGAATGCATATATTTATGTGACCTTAAATATTTCTAAATTCAACAAAACCGTATGCAAAGTAAAGACGTTCACTTCGTTAAATTATTTTCCATAATCACAGCAGCATAATTATTGTGTAATAGTTACGTGTTCGACGTAATTTTTTCAAAGTATTTATGTATTTTCGAAATTTATATCCATGTGGCAAGAATCAATGTTATCCTAATGTACGTAGATAAATAATTTTGGAATAATTGAGAAATGACGACTTAAGCTTCAAAACTCTTCTAAATTATTGTATATTTTAACAAATTGTATATTGAATGGAATACTGAACGTTGATGAGTTTAAAATATCATCTCTTTAATAATTCTAGGTGAAGAAAACAATATTCTGTTTTGCAAATCTATCTTCTTATTTTATTGTCTATTACGTCTTTAATGCAGAGGCTGTTCAAAACAGATAATGCATTGCAAAATTATGATCAGCCTTTATAAAGGCATTACAATTCTGCAATTTTTCCTTATGATTTTAAATCAAAATATTTATTAAATGTATATCGATCATTGATATTTAATTCAAACTATGAAATGTGTAACATATAAAAAAACATGCGTTTGTTATATGCATAAATTACGCTTTTGTATAAAAATATCGAAGAAATTGGGGTTTGAGAAAGTTTTAAGTTAACAATTATGATAAAACATCGTTGATGAAAATGTAAGTTCGCTTCAACAGTTAAATGGCACATCGGTGGATTTTTCTAGATCCAGACATTAACTGAGATGTACTTTGTAAACTACGGTCTTATATATTATTTCTTAACTTCACATTACAATAAATTTCCACGTTGCTCGTAATGGCCAGAACAATGGGTACATAAATAATCGGATAATTCATCTTCAATTGAATTTCGTTCAGGAACATTTTATTGCACCAACTTAAATGTTGCCACATCACTAATTTGTAACTAAGAGCTGTCAGATGAAAATAGAAACACGATTACAATTGAAAAACAGGGCGAACCGCTGAAATATAGTTTTAAGCGTTTATTTAAATTTTGAATGCTGCATTCAGCTTTACAGCAGGTCTAAAATATCATTTTAGACTTCGCACATGGAACGATTCTAAACCCAGAAGCTTCGCTGACGGAGGGTGTAAACAAAATGATAGAGGAATGAAATAATGCGAATTCACTGAAATTTAACTTCTTGTCATTTTATGGTTATTGATATCGTTAATATTAATAAGATATGATTCTATATCACTTCTCGCTTGTCCTTCGGTACGCTCTTCAATTAGTAGAACCGCCATCGGTCCGAATCCTCACGATTATAAAATGCTGCAACGTGTTTAAACGAGAAGTCCCAGACCTGATCTATTTTTCATTTTTCTTAAAATCCCCGGACAGCCGGAGGGTTCCGAGTTGCAAGACGGCAATAGGGCACTAGGGTATTACCGGGGTAAACAACCTACACGCACTTTGGGAATTTCTCGTCCAAATACTTGGCGATGGCTTTGCTGCTGTTCAGGTTAACCTCAAAAGCGGTTTCATCGAACCAAGACGTGCCCATGTAATTGTTATGGTCTAATCTTATAAGATAAGAGTAGCGACATAGTGTTAGGTTAGGTTCCGGGGGTTGATCTTAAGTATACCATATCTCTATGCATAACAAATGTTTTAAACAACTGGTATAACTTTTACTTCTGACCATCTTCATGGTATGCTTTCTCTGTCTAGCTCCGTTGCATCCACCTAAGAGATGTACGCCCCCTCTGAGTGAAGTCCAACTCATCCTGGAGTTTTATTTACAAATCTATCTGCCATCAATACTTCGAGTTCTGGCCCACGAATACGGAAGTCTGGATCCACAAATCACACAGTCTAATTCTTTCAAGTCTGTCATACATTTGAGTCGCGAACTATAGACACGAAGGTCCTTCGCACTCCTGAATCTAAACATTTCTATCCCGAAGCTAAACATTTCTGTACTGCTACGTCTTCGTTACAGATAGCTCCGTTTAGCGTTTTGCCATTGCCTAAAGCGAAAGCTACTCTTTCAACATCTTTTGGGCCTTGCAAATTCGAACCTTTCCGCCCTAGATCGCAATGAAGAGGACGTGTAACGTTCTCGCGCTTCAAATATTTTGCTACTCGGACATATGCTATCCCAACACGTCAATCAATTAACCTCTTTAATATTAACGTATAACGTATATACACAATAATCATCAGTCATGTTCCCGTCTACAGAATAACGTATGTACTTTTATTGTCGCGATCAGTCATTCTTTCCGAAACGTTTGTATTTGATAACTTAAGAATCCTATCGAATACCTATATTGGCTAAAAATTTATTACTTTTTAGCATTTTTATATAAATTTACCAATTCCGAATGTAAGTCTTACATCATACGTATTGAACTATATCGAGGAGGAACGTAGTGCTTCTCTGTTGTAGAAAGAATCTTTCATTTATCCATGTAACGACGTAAAGTTATCTATAACGTGATAAGGATCTTCTATAATGTTAGATTTTTTACGATCGAAAGGTTAGGCATAGTCAACGTAGCATAGTACATTAAATGCAAGATAAATAATAAAGTACCAATAATAAGCGTTCATAGCGCATAATAGTCTAAAACGCAAGAATTACTCGACGAAACGAAGGATGTGATTACGTTTCAACAGCGTGCCGCCGTTGCATTTATATGACAAGCAATAAGAACGCAGGAAGTGAAATTTGACCAATCTTTCTTGACAACGAATTTAGACGGAGGGTGTGACGCGTCATACACAACTTAACAAACATTTTTCATCCGTATTGAGAAAGAACGATTTTATTTAATATATTTGACTTTCTCACTGATATTATAACGATATTTCTTGTAAGGACAACTATTGCTATTATACCATGAAATCGAATGACAATTGCGCCACGAACGATTCGGCAATGTCTACCTCTATCATTTTATTTTCACTTCGACGAGGCGTGGTTCGATCGACCTGTCACAATTGATTGTAGCTTGAAATCTCTTGTAATCTGAATTGTAACGACTATGGGTCATCGGCCGCTAAGCAGAAGTAACCGATTCGATCCGAGAAAGCCTTCTTCCTTTGCAAGGAACATGTTGGCGACGCATGAGTGAGTGGTAAGTACAGAGGGTGCTTAGAAAATCTGACACCAGCTCTCTCTACACTCGACTCACGCCATTTTCTTTACTTTATCCTGTACCCGATTACCGACTTCTTTTCTTCTAATCCGATCGTGGAGCACAATTGCCGTTCGAGGAGTTTGTCGTTTCGTTGAACTTCACTCGAGACTAACTCTGTCGCGTGGCAAGACACTTGTGAGCTCGTCCGGTTTGACGTTTCAATCAAAAAATCGGATTCTACGATCGGACATACACAAAGAAAAAAGAAAGAAAGAAAGAAAGACTCTACACAGCATCCCTTGGAAAGAACAACTTCTCTTCCCCCCTCCTTTCTCGTCTTCTCCACTGTCGTTCTAAATCGTTTTCTTTTTCTATCGTTCTGTTTCTTTCTCAGGGTGTCTATTGATAGAGCAAAATGACGCTAAAGTTGACCATAGTAATTGTTCATGTTGATGTATTGCGATCCTAAGTATATAGTCTGCGAGGAATTACGTGACGAGAGAGAGAACAAAAAAGAAAGAGCAAAGACATTTGTACAATCACTATCTCCTTAGGTGGACGGTGATCGAAATTTTGCTCCCGGGAAATTTCAATCGCCGAAGCTCGAACTTTTCATACGTTTCATGCTTTCAGACGAATGGAAGTCGGCACGTGTTACCGTATTGCGAAAGTGTGGCGAAGACGGTGCAAGAGGAGGCTGCGACTAAAATCATGAGACCTTCTGTGCTCGTTTGACGAAAAAACAAAAAAGAAAACAAAGACAAAAAATAACGCAAATGAGTTCAAATCGTACTGTTTTAAAATCAGCCGTTCGATCGTGAGAGCACGCACGAGAGTACGTGTGCGAATCTTCTTTCTCTCCGTTGAAGGTTTACCTCAGTAGGCACCCTGTTTGTCTATTCTTTCACTCGACTTCTACCAGTACTTCGAGAAAAATTATGAAACAGCATACCGTGCCGTACAACACGTGTACGTACCTAAAAAAAACTACACCATCGTTATGAGTATACTTCATTTTCAGAGGTTGTCTTTCCGAATCGTGTCGTTTGTTTCGCGCATCGCGAGAGAGATCGCTCTCCGAATTGTTTCTCGACGATCGACGGCACGGTGCAGCATTATACAGGCGTGCCGACTTAGCATCTTGTAACGTTGACGTTTTGTGATGGATGGGTAGTAATTTTCTGGCCGCCGCCAGACGGCGCACGGTAGCCACGACCATGCGCCATCTGGCGGCGGCCAGAGAATTACTACCCATCTATCACGGTATTCTGAGGGAAGTCGGCACACACCTGTATAATGCACCGTGATCGACGGCGATCCGTTTCTTCTTTGTAAAATGATCCGAAAAAATGAAAGAATGTGAGAAAATGATCCGGGGCAGAAAGGTAGCCGTCGATGACGCCACTTCTCGACCCATCGAGATTGTCGGAGATGGCCCAGACATTTCTTCGCCGAAGCTTTCCTCTCGTTCTTCTCGGAGATTCGGCAAGACAATCCGATGGCAGAATTGGACATGTAGAAATTCTGTTATTTATTGAGTGTCACATTATCAACTTGTTTCGAATAAAGACGTTCTGTGGAAAGCTCGAAAGATTGGGCGTAGCCTGTCGTTCTGGGAAAAATCTCGCTCGAGAAGAAAAGGTTCGTCGGTTACATACATTCTCTATAATTATTATATCAAAGGAACAACTGTACACTGTTATTGAGCACCGTGTGTGTGTGTGTGTAGACTGTTTTAGCCAGTCGCCAGAACGTTGCGGGAGTTCGTTGGTCAACACTTTCATTCTTTTCCTACATTCTCGTTTCTCTTGGTTTGATATACATTATATTTTAGCGCAAGGCTGCATGTTACTGTACGTTCTCCCAGAATGACGGGCGATAGCCACATATTGTTTCAACCAATCACAGCTCTGACCGCTGTTGGACCTTTTCGGTCCCTTGCCTGAAGGCAGGCGATTGTTTGGACCTACCGTCCTATGGTCGAGGTATATGGTAGCTTCCCGATTTTTCAGGTTATGTGACGATACGATTTCTCGACTGTCGATGGGCCGAATGTATATTCTGGCCGCTGTGACCCAACGGGATCAAATATTTCGACATTTTCAAACGAAAGGTTCGATGCACACACGGAACTCGGCGTTCCTTCTCAATAAATTCTAGTCGCGCGGTTTGTTGACAGGAAGTACGTTGATCAAACTCTCCGCGAGCAAAATGTGAGAAAATCGGGAAGTTTTATACTCCTTGACTGCAGGGACGCGTGGCTGGACCGAGAAACAATATTAATCGTAATGAGTAATGAGTCGCGGGTAAATTGTATTAACCGACTCGATCGTTCGAAACGTTGGAACGAGAGAATTCATTCTGTTTTCAACGAAATCACCGCGTCGCTAAATTCTCGATCTCTTTCGCGGTTTCGGGCGACGTTTTCATTTCTCCGACTGTTTCGCGGACTGTTGATTGCTGAAGTACTTGTATATATATATATGTGTATATATATATATATATATATATATATATATATATACATATATATATGTATTACATATGTATGGTTACTTGTTGTTCCATCCAGTGTTTCGATATTGCCTAAGATTTTTCGTACGATGGATGGCCGCTAGAGGCGCTGCCAGCCTCACTAATGTAAGGTTCTCGATAAAATTCGCAGAATTTGAAAAGATTTGTATGATTTGATTCTGAGAAGTAAATGTATAACATGTGTATTTGTGTATATTTTGTAACTTGTAGGACACGTCCCGAAGTTTTTTTGTCCGGAACAGATTGTTTCGGTACTTTCGTGCTAATATAACAGTCTCAAGGCGCAGGGCTCCACTACCTCGTCATCATAGATACATTACTGTTTTTTCCGCGCAGCGCCTCTAGCGGCCATCCATCGTACGAAAAATCTTAGGCAATATCGGAACACTGCTTTCAAGTTCCTCGGGATGCATAGAGGGGAATATATCAGTCGTATCGGCGCTCTCGTTCGGCAGTTCGATCGTTCGTAGAATGCTTAGCTGGCTCTGTGTGTATATCGATACATCTGTATCTTACGTTGCGCAAGGACCCTTCATTATCCTGTTCCTTCTTACGCTAATAATGTCTTTCCACTTGGTGACAGCGGATGCACGATTCGCTCGTGGGGGTCGCTTTGCTCGAGGAACCGGTAACGCGGTGGCTCTTTTATCATTCTAATATCTTTATTCGGCGGCTCGAACTATCGGGAATTAAGTGCTACCTGTCAATCAGTCAAACGGATCGTTTATTTATTTCTCGCGGTGATCGTTTCAGGATTTTGTACGCGCAATTCTGTCTGTAATTGTCTCTAGTCTTTGTATATTTATTTTGGACGATTGTATGCAAAGCCATTGACAGTACAACTTTTTCTCTGGTGAATCGTTTGTACATATGTTCGTCTTAACCCTAGAACGGCACGATCATTTCTTATACATATACATGTACGGGACGATAGAGTTGTATAAGTGTGCTACCTAAATTACGCGTCAACTATTCGATGAAATATGAAGAAATGGTTGAAACGATATAATTGTACCGTCGCTAATGACCATAGCAGTTGATGCGACGTTAAATAAATAATGATGATGATGATGATGATGATGATGATGATATAATTGTATGGTTAATTGTTTAATATCTTACTTTTTCATTGAGATGCAAAGGACACCTTGAGTTTCACCTTGACTTTTAGATCTCGATGAAAAGCAAAATATAGAAGAAACTAATTATTCTATTGTGTGCTACTCTTCAAGATGTACAACATTCGTTTCGACCATTTTCTCATGTATCAGATAGTTTATACGAGTAATTTAGGTGGCATCCTTAGCTAAATCACTCTGTATGCGTGTACAGTCAGCAGCATAACTGATTCCACACACTTTAAATCAGAACAACTTTTTGGCTAAGTAAGGCTAGAAGATTTAGTCGGAATTGTGAAAAACAATAGTAAAAATTGATTTTTACAACTTTTTTGGCTGGCCCAATAACGAAAATTTAAATGATGTGTCTGGTCAACTGGTATTACTTTTACATGCTCTGAAAATTTCATTGAAATTAGTTAATTGGTTTGCGAGTTATAAACGATCAAAAGTGGTAATTTCTAGTGTACCATAAAGTGGCAAGTTTTACCATTTTTGATCGATTATAATTCGTAAACCGATTAACCAATTTCAATGAAATTTTCAGAGCGTATATAATTTATACCGGTTGACAAAACACATTTTTTAAATTTTCGTTATTGGGCCAGCTAAAAAAGTTGAAAAATCAATTTTTATTATTGTTTTTCACAATTCCGACCAAATGCATTTTTCCAACATATTTTTTACACATCACTTACTAAACTAATTCTTCTAGCCTTACAGAGAAATTGAAGTCGATTGGTCCATTCATATAAAAGGTTGTTTTGATTTGAAGTGTGTGGAACCAGTTATGCTCCTTACTGTATATCTAGTAAATTATACAATATTAGTTTCGTCAGAAAGAGGGGAATTAAAATATGCAGATTTATGAAAAATGTGTTCCAAGTTGTATGTAGTGGCGTGCGAGATCACGGGAAGTCCCGAAACCCGATGCTTGGAACTTTGAACGGGATGGGAAGCAGTGTCGTCAGAAATAACCGAAACCGGTTGTTTTTTCCTCTCCTCCTTTTCCCCTTCCACTATCCCATTCCAGCACCATGAGCATACTCCAACGTCCCCCACTGACACCGTAGACCACGGTGCCCGTCCCGCAGACTGGTCTGGTTATATTATCAGATACTGTATTCCCCTCGATTTCCTCTATCTGGCGACACTGATGGGAAGACTCTTATCGGACAGAGTTGGGCAGTAATTAATTACACGAGTATTTAATTACATCTTCAATTATATGTGCAAAAGTGGACTATAATTACAATAAGAAAACGGTTAAATGGTCCAAAACATAAAAATTAGTAGTTTAAAAGAACAATTATACTGAAGTAATTGTTAAACTCAATTACAATGACTATAATCGTGTTAAGTAATTGCAATTACTCCTTTCACAATTACTGTGAAACTATTTGTGGTCCGCAATTACAATTACTGGTTGAGCCAAAGTAATTGCAATTACATGTAATTGTAATTGGTAGTTGCAATTACTTAACGCCAAAATGGCACTAAAAAAGCAATTAGATAGCTACTCAATGGAAATGTCTAAGAAGAACAAACAAAAAGCAAATGTTATATATTATCCGACTCCAACTTTGTAATGAGGGTCATTTTGAAAAGTAATGGTAATCGTTTTTGTGAAATATCAAACAAGTAACTACAAATAAATATTTACTGAATAATAAATATTTCCTAACATATGCTTTTTGTTTGTTCCTTTTAGACATTTCCATTGAGTAGGTATCTAATTAAGGTTGTAATTGCAACTACCAATTACAATTACAATGATTCGTTTAATTACATGTAATTGTAATTGTATTTCTACAATTTCAAATTACAGTAATTGGTAAGTAATTGTAATTGAAATTACACTTTGCCCAACACTGAGTGATTGCTATTACCAATTACAATTACATGTAATTGTAATTTTATTTCTGCAATCTAAAATTACAGTAATTGGTAAGTAATTGTAATTGTAATTGAAATTACATTTTGCTCAACTCTGAGTGATTGCTATTACCAATTACAATTACATGTAATTGTAATCTTATTCCTGCAATCTCAAATTACAGTAATTGGTAAGTAATTGTAATTGAAATTTCATTTTGTCCAACTCTGAGTAATTGCTATTACCAATTACAATTACATGTAATTGTAATTTTATTTCTGCAATCTCAAATTACAGTAATTGGTAAGTAATTGTAATTGTAATTGAAATTACACTTTGCCCAACTCTGAGTGATTGCTATTACCAATTACAATTACATGTAATTGTAATCTTATTCCTGCAATCTAAAATTACAGTAATTGGTAAGTAATTGTAATTGAAATTACACTTTGCCCAACTCTGAGTGATTGCTATTACCAATTACAATTACATGTAATTGTAATTTTATTTCTGCAATCTCAAATTACAGTAATTGGTAAGTAATTGTAATTGTAATTGAAATTACACTTTGCCCAACTCTGAGTGATTGCTATTACCAATTACAATTACATGTAATTGTAATTTTATTTCTGCAATCTCAAATTGCAGTAATTGGTAAGTAATTGTAATTGTAATTGAAATTACACTTTGCCCAACTCTGAGTAATTGCTATTACCAATTACAATTACATGTAATTGTAATTTTATTTCTGGAATCTCAAATTACAGTAATTGGTAAGTAATTGTAATTGTAATTACACTTTGCCCAACTCTGAGTGATTGCTATTACCAATTACAATTACATGTAATTGTAATTTTATTTCTGGAATCTCAAATTACAGTAATTGGTAAGTAATTGTAATTGTAATTGAAATTACACTTTGCCCAACTCTGAGTGATTGCTATTACCAATTACAATTACATGTAATTGTAATTTTATTTCTGCAATCTCAAATTACAGTAATTGGTAAGTAATTGTAATTGTAATTGAAATTACACTTTGCCCAACTCTGAGTGATTGCTATTACCAATTACAATTACATGTAATTGTAATTTTATTTCTGGAATCTCAAATTACAGTAATTGGTAAGTAATTGTAATTGTAATTGAAATTACACTTTGCCCAACTCTGAGTGATTGCTATTACCAATTACAATTAAATGTAATTGTAATTTTATTTCTGCAATCTCAAATTACAGTAATTGGTAAGTAATTGTAATTGTAATTGAAATTACATTTTGCCCAACTCCGTTATCGGGTCGGGACGGGATTCCGAAAATGTTCGGATTTCCCGTGAATCTTCGGGATCTCTGATACTGTACGGAACAATTTAATATTGTTCTTTTAGTAAGGAATCCCGAACATTTTCGGGAAACCCGAAAGTTTCAAGATCTCGAAAATCATTCACGTTCCCATGCCGACCCGGTCTCGCACGCCACTGGTTCCAAGGGGTTCTCGATTGTCATGGTCTCTGTATTTATATTTTTACGGCCACTATAGTTACCGAATATAGCCGCCAACACGCGGAAAGTGTATAGAATATTGGTGTGTACGCGTGCGTGTGGAGAGAATGATTTTTACTTGAATAATTATAATCTGCTCTTCACATTTTTTCATAGATGGAAATAAATAATTTTCGAGTTTTGCTCACTTACAAAATGCATAAAAAATAACGGAGTGTCATGTTAAGTGCAAAAAGAGATAGCAGGTTCTTGTCATTGGAAAAATTTCTTGTTGCGTTAAAATACCTGTTATATTTCTTTATACCATTAGTTATGGTGAATAATCCATTGCTTAGTACAAATTCTTGAAGTTATTCCGACAAGTCTTTTCATGATAAAGTTAATTAATATATTAATGGAAATATATGCACTTCTCGCCGGTTGTGTTTGTTGATTTAGGCCTATTTGATAATGTCGGCGGAACAAATGCACAACTACTCACAAAAATAACCATCCAACCGATATGTATCTCGCACTTTGAATATTTAATTAATTTTATCAATTGAGAGAGATTAATTACAGTTACCAATTATGATCCCACTATCGTAAATCTTGGTTATCGTGATCTAAATTTGAATTATTTCGCCGATGTTACTTACATATCCCTTCCGCGTACATTGAAACACGTGTTACCCGGAATCACCTCTATTTCGCACTAACCCCACTGCTACGAAGTAATTGCGTTTGTTCCGTCGACGATGTCGTCATCTTGTTTGCTTTTTCGCCAAATCTGAGGTTAGGTGAGCGTCGACGTAAAAGTGGAGCACGAACGAATACAAAAAAGATCGATTTATGCACTGGCGATGAAAGAAATTGCCTTCTTTTTATTTATACGTAGAAATTTTACCAATCACCTTTCGAGGTTCTTCCGGTGAAAACAAACTGAAACTAATGTGAACAGTTTTTAGCAGGTTCGCCATATTGGAAATTCAGTAACAGTCTTCTGTTTCATCAACTGTAATGAAACATTTCGAAATTCTGACGAGAAAGTCTCATTGCGTGAAACTGATTTGGCTTCTTTGCAAAAAATATGAAATTATGGTCATCCTGGTAATTATGGTACATAGAAATTACTCATAGCTTTCACCTGGAAAATTTTTCGAAAATAGAAATCGTATTCGCTCAATCTCATTGGCATTTGCGTTCAATTCATTTTAATAAGTTTATATATTTTAGTATGTTGTAAGTTTGATTATGAATGAAGAGAACCCTTTCTCTGTAATTATATGATGCGTCCCAAAAATGTCGGAGTTTCTCCCTGGTTTCGTTAAAGAGTTATTAACGAAAAACACTCGCAGAACATGTTCGCGTGCGAAAGAGTTACATTTAAAATTACCTAAGGAACCACCCCTTCCTCCGACGTTTTTAAGGCACCCTGTATTACAGAATTTATGTTGGAAAACAATGATTTAAAACTCGTGTCGTTCTAGGGTTAAACGAAGAAATGGTAAATACTGTTTTTAAAATGATAAATCAATTAAAGATTTATATAACTTTTGGTGCAGCTAGTTATCGTCGTGATAATGTATTGTTTTTTTTTTTCTTGGGGGTTTTATAATCTTTTTTACGTGTAGTAGACATAATGTTCGCGATAAATTATAACGATAGTGAAAATTGTGTTTTACTATTTTAGTTTTCACGTGTAATATTTGAGAATAGATATTTTATGATGCAAGTATTGGAAACCTAATTTTAGGTCGCACTTTATTCTTGCGCGGACCGCTTAAGGAAATTAGCAGTAGTCTCTACTCTTCAACAACATTGTTGTTTTCAGCCGACTGCCCTTGAGCAGAAGGGACAATAATGTCCTAGAAAAATGAGAAAGGGTGATACTTACACCTGTACTTTGTTGAAACACGATCAATAAATAAAAATTGTTTAGTAACATTGGTTTGGTCAAGCTAAATCGCGGTTAAGATGATTGTCAGTTCAGTTGTCCCACGATGAACTTTTCAATCCTGAATTCCAGTGATTCTCAAATGATTTATCACATGCATATTGAACTCGAAATGATGATGTTAAGCGCGATAAAGCTTATTTTTTTTTGGATAATTCTTAAACAATTACCCTTGATATGATCGCCAATATAATTATAAGTCGCACCGATATATATCGATTTTGTAAGAAATTGTACTAGTGGTATTTTGTACTCGTATTTATGAAGCAGTATGACCCCGAAAATTAATCGATTTCAGATTTTCATAAACGTTTTTCTCCATACACTTTTTAAAATATTTATTTTCGTTCTCGGAAATGCGGAATTTAATCAAAAATTTCATATATATTTAAAATAAAACCTTAATATTATATATCTATAGTGCTAAGCTTTTATTACTATTTTTTAAATTTTTGATTTAAATTCTATATTAGAATCGAGTTGAGCACCACGTCTCCCGATATTCTTCGTTTGTGCAAGAGAAGAGACCAAATATTTCAGTGGAAAGATCAGGCAGATCGTGAATGCCGCAAAGGTTATTAGGTGAACGGAGTGCTGGTAGCTAAAACTTTGTGCTTAACAATTCGAGTTGTTTACGAGATAGAAACAAGGAATTCGTTATTTAAGATTGTCATTGTTATAGTCACGATCTGTAAACACTTCTTTAAGTCGACAGTCTTCTGCTTCATTGCCAGTGCTCGCCCCTAACATAAAATAAATAAAACATACGTACAATAGGGAGCATAACTGATTCCACACACTTTAAGTCAAAACAACTTTTTTATGAATGGACCAAACGACTTCAATTTCTCTGTAAGGCTAGAAGAAGTAGTTTAGTAAATGACGTGTATGAAATATGTTGGAAAAATGCATTTGGACGGAATTGTGAAGAACAATAGTAAAAATTGATTTTTACAACTTTTTTAGCTGGGCCAATAACGAAAATTTGAAAAATGTGTCTGGTCAACTGGTATAAATTATATATGCTCTGAAAATTTCATTGAAATTAGTTAATTGGTTTGCGAGTTATAAACGATCAAAAGTGGTAATTTCTAGTGTACCATAAAGTGGCAAGTTTTACCATTTTTGATCGATTATAATTCGTAAACCGATTAACCAATTTCAATGAAATTTTCAGAGCGTATATAATTTATACCGGTTGACAAAATACATTTTTTAAATTTTCGTTATTGGGCCAGCTAAAAAAGTTGAAAAATCAGTTTTTAGTATTGTTTTTCACAATTCCGACCAAATTTCATTTTTTTCAGCTTATTTGTTAGACGTCATTTACTAAACTAATTTTTCTAGCCTTACAGAGAAATTGAAGTCGTTTGGTCCATTCATATAAAAGTTATTCTGATTTAAAGTGTGTGGAATCAGTTGTGCTCCTTACTGTAAAATAAAAATCTCCCAATTGAAATTTCTGAATCCCAATGTTAGCACAGTTGGGTTTGATTAGAAATAAGATGCCAGGAAGTACCAAAAATAAGGTATGTATACAAATAAATATTATTTATTATTATTATAGTATTTAGAGTCTATATGATAAGCAGTCTATTAAATTTTACCTTCATTAATGAACTATATATTTATCAATTTTGTATTTATATCAATATTGCAGGCGTTAGAATGATTAAAAACCTTCAATGGAAACCTACAATGAAAAAAAATGTCAGTTTCTATTTTATTTTCTTGGTCTAGCTTTTTAACACTTTACCTAATGATGTTTATTTAACAGTCGTTTAAATATCTATGATTTACAACTAAGATCTACAACTGTTTTTGAATAAATCGTTTAATAGCTATTAAACTAATAAATAGATATTAAAATACTAGTATTTTAATCATACACCAACAGATCTCTCATTTCGACTACTGCAATTCAATCATTTCTCTTATTATTTAATAAACGATTTTTAGGTTTCTTTTTGCGGTAGTTCTAGTGTCAAGATATAGGTACTTTATGGTATAGTAACGCAGTAAGTCTAATTATTAGCTAGGCTCTGAATTTTTATAAAGGCTAATTTAATTTAAAAAGAAAAAGAAAATTTTTCATGCTAATAGCCAGAAACAAATGAAAATGCATTCCCCTCTTAATAATTTTAATCAGTTGAAGATAAAATAACATCATTCAATTATTCTGTCTTTACAGTCACGAATTGGACCAATTTATTTTTGTACTTTATCTTACATGATGTTGCGATTGAGAAGAACACTAGAAAATATATGATCTGAAACCATTTAGAAATTTGGAACCTATTCCAGAGGTCGGCAACCTGCGGCTCGCGAGCCACATGCGGCTCTTTGGATGTTTTTTCTTATGAATAAATAGATTAGTTTTTTTTATCAAATAACTTTATTTATGCGAGTACTATTTATTGTTGGCAAGAAAATATTTTGTGGCTCTTTAAAAACTTTGAAATTTCGTAAATTGTAATTTTTGACTCTTCCGACTCGAAAGGTTGCCGACCCCTGGCCTAGCTAAAAAAGTTGTAAAAATCAATTTTTACTATTGTATTTCACAATTCCGTCCAAATGCATTTTTCCAACATATTTTTTACACATCATTTACTAAACTAATTCTTCTAGCCTTTAGAAGTTGAAGTCGTTTGGTCCATGTATAAAAAAGTTGTTCTGACTTAAAGTGTGTGGAATCAGTGTATGCTCCTTACTGTATGTATCTTCAATGGCGGTCTTTTTAAACAATCTTTTCTACTGTACATTTATTGCCAAATGGAATACATGTATACAGTATTTTACAATCGCGCTGTAAAATATTTAAACTAGAAGGGTAAGCAACGAAAATTACTGTAACAGTAGCGAACGTGTTAAAATTTCAGAGTTCACCCGAAACACATAAAAATTCGTAATTTACTCCACTGTGCAATGGAGCCGAATTAGCATAGAACACTACGATGTCGAAACACTAGTATCAGATATCGCGGTGTATGAAAACAATCTCAACACATTCCCGACCTGTGATTATTGCATAATTTTGAAAAATCTGTGACACATGGCGAAACACTTTTTAATGGAACCTCCAATAGCAAGAGCAATTTTCACTTTGAACTAACAAGTCACCCTTAACAACGTCATCGAATAGTTTCATTTAACACGTTACCGACCGGTGATTATTACATAATTTTGAAAAATCTATGGTACACGGCTAAACACTTTTTAATGGAACCTTCAGTAGTAACAGCAATTTTCATTATGAACTAACAAGTCACCCTCAACAACGTCATCGAATAGTTCCATTTACGATTGTAACGTAAAAGAAAATTTCTATGCTTTCTTTCGGTACAGCACAATTATTGAGAATCCCATTAATAGGCTTTCGGTAGGTAAAGTGATAAATTTGCAATGTAAAAGAAGTGTGCTTCCTTTTGGTACAGCTCAATTATTGAAAATCCTATTAATAGACTCCCGGTAGGTAAAGTGTTAAAATTTCTGCAAAACATTGTGAAGTAACAAGTCACCCTCAACAACGTCATCTAATAGTTCCATTTAAGATTTCCATTCCATTTAAGATCCATTTCCATTTAAGATCCTGACCTATTCCATGGAAGAATATTTGGTAGCGAGTAGTTAATTTACAATGCGAGACAGACTAACGTTTTATCAGAGAATCGCGAAATCTATCCGTCTCCTAAACGCGGAAACGAATGATTCAGATCATGCATAAACAGATGGCGCTGTGACTGATTAAGATTTAATGAATTTGATGGCATAACGTCTCGGATCGTAATGATGCCATCGAGATATCCTTCTACTAGTACCAGGGAACGGTACAATAATGCATTCCGTGTTTGAACGCAAAACCGTCTAGGACTAGGATAGGAACGATCACGAAAGTGAAAGCAAGTCTCATAATATGGTCTGTCCAATCGACCTCGAAATCGCGCAACCATACTTCTCGTCGCTACGATGTCTAAAGTCGAACCTGCTCGTAGAAATACAGGGTGGTTCAGCTAAGTGTGCCACCTAGATTACTTCTAAACTATTCGGTTCGAACGAGAGTTCGTAGCGTTTTTAAATTATTACTGAAAGATAAAATTAGGATATTTATACATGGATTTGCTCGATAACATATTTTCCATTACTTCTCGCCATTTTTTAGGCGACTTATCATGTTTTTCAATAAACCTATGAATAAATATCATAATTTTATCTTCGAATTTTGATTTAAAAACGCTACGAACTTTCGTTCGAACCTAATATTTACTTCATGGAACAAATGGTTGCACCGAAAGTTTTTAGTTTTAATCAGAGTAGCATGTAATAATTAGTTTTCTCTATTTTGCTTTTTTATCGAAATCTGAAGGACCAGCGCCCGCTCTAGCGGTTACGTCGCCTCGGACAAAAAGACAAATTGCCGCCCCTTAAGAATATATATATATATATTTTTTAAATAAAGGTACATATTTTTTATTTTCAATAAAAATATTATTTTCATTGTTACGGTTCAGTGGCTAAATTTTAGGGGTTGCGTACCTCTGAACAGTTGAGAAATAAAACTGTATTTCTTGAAAAAATTAATACGCACATTTTATTATATTTACGCGGTAGTTGCTGAACAATTTATTTAAATATGTATACATGGCAGCCATTTTTGCAAAACACCGTTTGCGGTACCAGAACCCCTCCGTGGGATTTTATCCAAAATGTATCTTTTTAATTTTACATGAAACTAGTCAAGGAAGTTAGTTTCTTCGTAAAAGATAAAAATTAATGTACGAATCACATAAAAATGTTTTCCTCTTATTTCTTATAATTGATGCATACAATTTATATTTTGTATCAACACCCACAGTTGATAATCTAACGTTTCAAGTCAGCCTAGAAATAGATTCAAGAACGTGAATGAAGCAAACAAGTTTCGATTCCTGATGGTATAAAGCAGCGTATAATATCGTAAAGTTGCATAGACATCTGCAGTCTAATTAACCAGGAACTGACTCACGGAATTGACCTTGGATTACTCCATGAACGATTGGAATTTATTATACCATTATCTGTGTCAATAAACGTACACATATCGTCTTTCAATATGACGTGAGCTATCCGAGAATACTCGTGCAACTTGTGCATATCTGCATAGAGTATACAGGGTCATCCGTTTTTAAACGGACAAACGTAAACCAGCTATAAAGAACCCCAAATGGAACAAGTTTTACCCCTGCCACTTTTTTTCTTTCGGCCTTGATTTCTAGAAAATTGCAAAAAACCATAATTTTTTTAGTTCACATAAACTTGAATATCTCGGGACTCGAGTGATGAATCTTGATGATTTTTCCTTTGTTTGGTTTAAAATAAATAGGGGCATCTTTTTTGTTAACAAAATATTTTTGTATGACCTTCGGATCTTTGTTTTTTTGGCAGAGGGCAAAATAGCAATTTTCTAGAAATCAAGACCGAAACAAAAAAAGTGGCAGGGGTAAAACTTGTTCCATCTGGGGTTCTTTATAGCTGGTTTACGTTTGTCCGTTAAAAAACGGATCACCCTGTAGATAGTAAAGGACATCTAAGAAGTCTTAAAGGTGCATAAATGTTCATTAAAGTAAAAGAAGGGAAGAGGAAAAATAGATTACAAATATTGTAGCTTTAACAGAAGAACGCATGTGGAATTTACATAAAAAGTGTAATAAAAGTAACGATTGCAATTTAAATCACAATAAAAAATAATAAAATTACAATAACGATTAAAATCACAAATTAAAAATTGAAATTGGAATTGAAATTGAAATTGAACAAAAAACGCTACAACTCGAACAAATAATACCAATGCTAATACTGCTAGATCATTGTAGTATATAAAGACGTTTTTTTAGGACGCAAGACTTTCAGACCTGAAATAAACGTAAAATGAACGTCTTTAAGACATCGTGTGCTATCTGGTTCGTAAAGGGTTCATTTCAGAACTGTTTAGCTAGAAAAGTCACGTTCAAAATCGTGTTCGTCTCGTTTCATAATGATCTATCTCCCGAGATATGTTCCCGTGTAACGAAACCGATAGCGTCGGGAAAATCGCATATTATTTACGAGATGACCGAATGCCTGAGAAACTTATTTTTAGTGGTAAACCACGCGATTACTTGGACTGATGAGCGCGAATCGGGATTCACGAGCCGATGCTTTAGATCGTACGGCAAATAACAGGAGGATCTCACGGAGAACAATCGCCTACCGTTACATTTTGCATACAATCTTAGGTTCAGTGGCTCTCAGAACTTTCTCTTGAAATTTACGCTGAAGGGAAGTGAACTAACATACTGATAAATCAGTTTACAATTAACTTTTCCTTCGCACTTCGCGTTAGATTTTGCATTACTTTTTTTCTCTCGTAGCTTCCCGTGGGACATTCGCTGCTCTGCTCTCTACCTTTGTTGCACAATTTCTTATTGTTGAGCGAACGAGACGCTCGTTTTTATTAATCACGCGCGAAAACATTTCGTTTCGATCGTCGCACGGTGGACCGTTTCTATAAAATCGGTGGAATTCATTCCAACATTAATATTACGTGAAATAGGTTAAAATTCGGTCTTTCCATAAGCTAATACTTATTTAAATAAATTTGGGGTTATGTTCGCGGCGCAACGGTTCGATCAAATAATACACTAAATAGCAATTTTGTAGACACAGTTTTCGAACGTTCGATTCGGATTTGAATCATTACGTCCTGAGACACGTTTGCTATAAATCACGTTTGCTATAGATCACGTTGCGCCGCGAACATAACCCCAAATTTATTTAAAAATATACGATCGAGAATAATTTCTTATTTAGCTAATACTTATTAATTGAGATAGAGATGAATTCAACATTCAGCTGCGGCAACTTGTAGCTATAACTGTGAGACAATTTTTTTCTTTACGAAATATTGGGTCGTTCGGAAAGTCATTTCGTTTTCTAAATGCCAATTTTTTACCATTTAGAATAAGTTTCATGACTTTTTGTTCTATGATCTCTTGCGACTTTTCCGACAACTTAAAGATCCCATGCCGGAGAATTTCTGTTTTTTATTAGCATAATATTGAGTTATATGACTTTTCTTGTTTGCACGACATAAAAAATTTGCACCGCATTAAAAATGTTGAAAAAAGCGAAAAAAATAGTAATCGATGGTACATGCTCTCCTTAAACAGCGCACTAATATTTCTTTCGTGCACTGCATTTTTATCCTTGCGGTAACAAATAAACAAAAGGTGATGGAAATGCGTAGTTTGATTTTGCATATTTGATGCGATGATAAAAACATAATTGTAAGATTAGAAAGCACTACAAGGTAGGAAGTTACGTCCGAAATGTCAGCTGTCAAGATACACCACTATTTTGCGATTTAAAATAAGGAAAGTATCAACAAATGGAAGCAATGTCATTTCTACACGAAAAACGAAATTACTTTCCGAACGACCCAATATTACGTGAAATAGGTTAAAATTAGGTCTTTCCATAAGCTAATACTTATTTAAATAAATTTGGGGTTATGTTCGCGGCGCAACGGTTCGATCAAATAATACACTATAGTGTATTATTTGATCGAACCGTTGCGCCGCGAACATAACCCCAAATTTATTTAAAAATATACGATCGAGAATAATTTCTTATTTAGCTAATACTTATTAATTGAGATAGAGATGAATTCAACATTCAGCTGCGGCAACTTGTAGCTATAACTGTCAGACAATTTTTTTCTTTACGAAATAAATAATTTCACGATAACGTAGCGAGCAATCTGTTTCCGCGTTTTAGGTTCGGTATTTCAGTCCAAAGTAGGGTTGCCAGATCTTATATATTTGATATGAGTCTTTTATATTTGAACTTGGTCTCCTATATCACATTTGAATAGCATATAAATTTCAAAAATCTTTGTTTGAATAAAAAAGTTTAAAGTGTGCTGTGTACCTCTTTTATTTGAACTCCTATATTTTGAGCCCATCTCTAGGGCCGGCCATCTTTGGGGGGGGGGGGAGGCGGATGCTATGCATCGGGGCCCCGCGATTGAGAGGGCCCCAACATGATCAAGAACTGAAATAATGTAATTTTTCTGAAGTAACACTGTCCAACAGCCAAAAATCTTTTCGATTCTCACTATGCGATTCTTATACAGTTTTTCGCGCTGATTCCGAATCTGTTTTTAATTTTTTCCCTAGGCGCATAGTTTTTGAGAAATTTGAGTTTGAAAAAATGACCTATTTTTCAACTTTGAACAAATATTGTGATGTTATTATAAAAGATATTGAATTGATCTTTGCATAAAAAGATTCTCTAGACTTTCCCGAATCCAGTGATGTGCAATAGTAATACATTATAATTGTTTAAACATGTTTAAACAATCATTAAATACGGAGAGGCACCACTTTTGCACCAATTTTTCACGATATTTTTGAATTTATCTCAAACAATAAGGGTCCGGCAGAAAATCGAACTATACCACACGATAGTGCAGACTTTTATCTTGAGGAACCACCCTGTCAAGTTTGCGTGGTCGACGTTTTTTTCGAACCATAAAGCAAAATATCTTCGCCCGACATGAGTCGCCGTCAGTGGCGCTCACCACTGGAATTGGCGTTCGCCGCGGCGTATCCCGTTAAACATGTTTAAACAATCATAATGTATTACTATTGCACATCACTGGATTCGGGAAAGTCTAGAGAATCTTTTTATGTAAAGATCAATTCAATATCTTTTATAATAACATCACAATATTTGTTCAAAGTTGAAAAATAGGTCATTATTTCAAACTGAAATTTCTCAAAAACTGTGCGTCTAGGAGAAAAATTAAGGCCAGATTCGGAATCAGCGCGAAAAACTCTATAAGAATCGCATCGTGAGAATCGAAAAGTAAAAAAGAGTTTGAATTTGTTGTACAGTGTAATTAATGTATTAGCAAAAACGAAATCACGCATTAAAAAATAGTGTATCGGTTAGACAATACTGGTGCAATAATAAAACTTCTTTATTTTTGACTTATTTATAATTAAATTTTACCAATATATTTTCGACATTTTTCTGATTAAAATGACATCAAACAAGATACATGATATTGCGTCCAGGCCCCTTTATAGAGAAGGCCGGCCCTGCCTATTCTCATATATACATAATTGCAGTTTTCACTACTTCTTCTATATTTGGATAAAACATTTCTGGCAAACCTAGTCCAAAGTTTCCAATCGCAAATCCATATCAAATCCATGCCAAATTCATGCTGAACTTCGCATTAGGCTCGGACTATGTCGAGTTGAAAATTCTTTAAAGGAAAATCGTATTGAAGCCTTGGAAAGTTTGTATTTACATACATATATTTAATTTGTAAACGAGGAAGACTGTAATAGGTAATATATGTAAATGAATGTAAGAAGGCTATTAGAACGTGGAAATAATGTATTCAGGTTCTAGTTCTTTTTTGCCGTACGGAATTGTGACAACGTTCTCCACTGAAATTGAATTTACCTTGTAACTAGTAAGTAGACTGTGGATTCTACAGAGCAGATAAAATGGCGATCAAAAAACAGCGAAACTATTTAAACGATTCGAAAACACTGTTCTATTATTCGGAGCACACTACAATTATTTATTAAGAAAATAAGTAGATGCTGCTCGAATAATGGAAAATTTACTGTTAATTTTTTTTATTTAACAATTGATTTTTTTTAGACAGAGTTCGTTTTCGAAACTTTATATCGCATATAAAGTAATGAAGATACCGAATGAAAATTAAGTATTAAAAATGTCGAGAGATCACGTCAGAAATGAAGTAGTAAAGGTTTAATTGAACGTTTAATTGACGTTTTAATTGACTCAAAATAATGTTCTGTTCTAATTTTAGTTCTCGAAAGACTAACAAATAAGAGAGAAAGTGATACTTAATCTTCGCGATTCCGACGTTCTTTGGACTGTTAATATGAATAAAAGAAGCCGGTGAGCAATAATATGCAAAATATTTCTTAATTTTCGACCTTGCACGATCTTGAAGCTCACGATCACGCGGATGAATGAATTTGCCTTGACATACGGTTTCACGTAATATAAAATCATGAAGGTCACGTCCGTTTATTGAAAAATATTGGAGGTTTTAATAGTAAAAAAACAACCTATAGTATTTTCTTTTATATGCCGACAAATTGTAAGTTTTTCAAAGTTTCTTTCCCACGTCATCTAGTAAACTAATTGTTCTGACGTCTCCGAAAACAATCCAAATGGATGATCAACTTAAAAAGAAAATTGTTCTCTTTCAGAAAGTGTCCGAATGTTAATGAGAGAGAGAGACATTCCCACTAAAATTGGGACATGAATTTATGCATAAGAAGTAAGTATACCATAGTATTATGGTATACAACGAATAATCTTGCGGTAAAGACCGGATATGGGTCGATAATATTCCATCTGTGTCGACGAAACTTCATTTTGAGATAACTGAGAGGCTTTCTACCAAAACATTCACCGACTTACTACGTACATATCAAATTTATAGACTGTTAGTAAAAGTGAACAGAATTTAAATCCAATTCTGTTTTTACAGGGGTTTTTCTCTCCCATTTGTAATTGTAAAACATTAATATGTACTTCTAATGTTTTCTTCTGTTTTAAGATAAGACTCTCGAATTTTTAGACTGTTAAATCCAATTCTGTTTTTGCAGGGACTTCTCTCTCCCATTTGTAATTGTAAAACAATAATACTTCTAATGTTTTCTACTGTTTTAAGATAAGACTCTCGAATTTATAGACTGTTAAATCCAATTCTGTTTTTGCAGGGGCTTCTCTCTCCCATTTGTAATTGTAAAACAATAATACTTCTAATGTTTTCTACTGTTTTAAGATAAGACTCTCGAATTTATAGACTGTTAAATCCAATTCTGTTTTTACAGGGGCTTCTCTCTCCCATTTGTAATTGTAAAACATTAATACTTCTAATGTTTTCTACTGTTTTAAGATAAGACTCTCGAATTTATAGACTATTAAATCCAATTGTGTTTTTACAGGGGCTTCTCTCTCCCATTTGTAATTGTAAAACATTAATACTTCTAATGTTTTCTACTGTTGTAACATAATACTCTCAAATTTATAGACTGTTAAATCCAATTCTGTTTTTACAGGGGCTTCTCTCTCCCATTTGTAATTGTAAAACATTAATACTTCTAATGTTTTCTACTGTTGTAACATAATACTCTCAAATTTATAGACTGTTAAATCCAATTCTGTTTTTACAGGGGCTTCTCTCTCCCATTTGTAATTGTAAAACATTAATACTTCTAATGTTTTCTACTGTTTTAAGATAAGACTCTCGAATTTATAGACTATTAAATCCAATTGTGTTTTTACAGGGGCTTCTCTCTCCCATTTGTAATTGTAAAACATTAATACTTCTAATGTTTTCTACTGTTGTAACATAATACTCTCAAATTTATAGACTGTTAAATCCAATTGTGTTTTTACAGGGGCTTCTCTCTCCCATTTGTAATTGTAAAACATTAATACTTCTAATGTTTTCTACTGTTGTAACATAATACTCTCAAATTTATAGACTGTTAAATCCAATTCTGTTTTTACAGGGGCTTCTCTCTCCCATTTGTAATTGTAAAACATTAATACTTCTAATGTTTTCTACTGTTTTAAGATAAGACTCTCGAATTTATAGACTATTAAATCCAATTGTGTTTTTACAGGGGCTTCTCTCTCCCATTTGTAATTGTAAAACATTAATACTTCTAATGTTTTCTACTGTTGTAACATAATACTCTCAAATTTATAGACTGTTAAATCCAATTCTGTTTTTACAGGGGCTTCTCTCTCCCATTTGTAATTGTAAAACATTAATACTTCTAATGTTTTCTACTGTTTTAAGATAAGACTCTCGAATTTATAGACTATTAAATCCAATTCTGTTTTTACAGGGACTTTTCTCTCCCATTTGTAATTGCAAAACATTAATACTTCTAATGTTTTCTACTGTTTTAAGATAAGACTCTCAAATTTATAGACTGTTAAATCCAATTCTGTTTTTACAGGGGCTTCTCTCTCCCATTTGTAATTGTAAAACATTAATATGTACTTCTAATGTTTTCTACTGTTTTAAGATAAGACTCTCGAATTTATAGACTATTAAATCCAATTCTGTTTTTGCAGGGGCTTCTCTCTCCCATTTGTAATTGTAAAACAATAATATTTCTAATGTTTTCTACTGTTGTAACATAATACTCTCAAATTTATAGACTGTTAAATCCAATTCTGTTTTTACAGGGACTTTTCTCTCCCATTTGTAATTGTAAAACAATATGTACTTCTAATGTTTTCTACTATTTTAAGATAAGACTCTCGAATTTATAGACTATTAAATCCAATTCTGTTTTTACAGGGGCTTCTCTCTCCCATTTGTAATTGTAAAACATTAATACTTCATACTAAAATGGTAAGAATTCATCGCAGTTGGGATTGTTCTAACACAAGACTCTCTAGTAGCACAAATGGTTCTAATAATTTCAGCACACTTCTTACTATAATACATCAGATTCTATTTCAGAGTTATTCAAAAGTTGTACAAAGAATCCTCTAGTAGTGATTAACCTTTTTAGAAATTTCTGTTTCGTACACATCATCTCAAAAACCATAATTGCTCTCACATCTCTAAAAAAACTATCTCGTCTGGCCCACTTTAGAAAAGAGCTATTCTCTGTTAACACACATATCCGACCACATGACTAAGATTAGTCATTTCGCTGGCAATCGCCGACGACCAAATGTGTCTTGGAGTAAATAAATGGCTCCAGTTTCTGTAAATCGCAATTAATTAACCTCTTTACCTTAAAATGACGTCTCGCCTGTCAGAAGCGTCTTGTGACACAATGTAGTAGCAACCTAATCATTGTACATCGATGTTGAAGTAATACAAATTTTATTTTCGCCTCTAATGCGGTATGAACCACACCAATTTTTCGGTTGAAATTTGGAGGCAAGGGGAGAACCGTGAATATAAAATTTCAATGGCGGGTCTTCAATAGTTTTTGATATTAATGAACATATACATAAATAATTATAAACTATACATAAATAATTATTAACTGTGACATTTCGCGTATTCTACAATTCACTCGCTTCAGAAAAATTAATCGGACGGTCTGGTCAACTCTGACGATTCTCACATTTGACAATTTAACATTAAGATTAAATGGGTGGTTAACATTAAATGAAAGCTCAAGAAATCTTCTTTTATACAAAAATCCCAACCGAAATGATTAGCTTACGTTATCGAGGGCGAGTTGAGGATTTAAGTTTCTCCGTAGCTGTCCGAGAATCTACATATTAAAAAATCTTCAGCCACGAGCCACAGACTTTCAAAAGTTGAAGATTGGAATTAAAAAAGGTTGCAAGTGCCTGCATGAAAATTCCACAAAAAATTCCATATAAAATCTGTAAGAATGCAATTTACTTTATAGACACTTAAAAAAATTACAATTTGCAGTTAATACAATTTATGAAAACAATATATATGACTACAGTCCCTGCTCACTTTATTAGACTCACCTCTATAATCATGATATTTTTAGTTTTACCATGAATAATGGGTATAGCAGCCTTATGCAAATATCACTTAATGATGACCAATGAATTTTCCATATATTTATTTTACAAAAACAATGGATACAAACACAAATAGATCAATATAATTCTGAAAACACTAATATTTTGTTAATCCGCCCTCAGCTGCTCTTAAAGCCGCGACTCTTCTGGACATGCTATCTATGCAAGTTTGTGCAATTTCTTTTAATGCAACGTTATGGTGCCAGTGATAGATTATTCTCTCTATCAACTTGGTCTTTGTTGTTATATTTTATTTGGCCAGTTCTCTCTTCAGGCACTCCCAGACATTTTCAATCGGATTCATGTCCGGTGAGTTGCCGGGCCATGGTAAAAGGGGGATTTTTTGCTCTTGCAAGAAAATTTTACACTTGGATAGGCAACCCATAAGGCAACCTTGTAGTACGAAATCATTACCCCATCATTACCCCATAGGTTGAAAACAGCGTTGCATTCCTTATAGGATTTCAAAAAGCACCAATTCTTCAGGTGAGTCTAATAAAGTGAGCAGGGACTGTAGACTGCGGATCTTTATGCAAAATGAAAAATGTTTGCATTGATTGCAAGGCACAGGAGCCAAATAAAACATCTCCGTGAAGCTTAATTTTCTTATTAAGCTGAAAATAATACACTGATGTCCTTAAATCTTTTTAATACGTCCGCTGCTTTAAATTGTACGTACCCATTTTTGTCATAAATGCGTGAAATCCGCAGTCTATATATCGCTGCTCCGGAAGTATAATGACACAGGACAAGCAGAAGAAAAATAATTCCAATTTGTCTTAACAGAATGGCCCATAGATTCGGTTTAATTCTTCTATGAGTACAGTTTATAGACATTGTGGGTTATTATTGCAACTTTTAAGTTATTTCAATTTATAAAATAATAAATACCATTGTAAGTACAATTATTTCCATTTGCAAACATCTAGTAAATGCATTTTTCTGCAGTTGCGTCATTATACTTCCGGAGCAGCGATATGACTTTAAAACCGCGAGAAAATAGCAAAGCGAGGAAAAGAATATTGGAGCATCAGAAAAATGGAAAGAATGAAAAAGCCCACTTTTCATTTCCTCGAAAAAGGAACCGAAAACCTGTATAACTGCCTTGGCGTTGGAACTTGCATCCTTTTTTGTGGAAAAACAAATTTCAGTCTTCAATTATGGAATTAGTCGCTGGTAGATATAATGTATTAATGACGAACGGTAAAATAAATTGAACGATGACGAATTTACTGCAGTTTCTTGGTCGTGCCATTCCACTACTATAGGTATAGTGACTACGTAATAACGTCACGGTTAGCGGGGAACGACGGATCACGGTGTTTTAACAGGTCTGTCGAGCGGATCAGTGCCCGCTGAGCCTTGAACGGTATCAAACGGCAGGAGGACGTCCTTCGTTTCGTTGACAAATTCTCTGTCAGTCGCACGTTACGGCCGCGGCTCCGTCTCGCTTATTGGAATTTTCGTAACAATCTCGTCGAAAAATAATAAAGAACCGGAGCCAGTGATCGATAAATCGACGAAGCGAACGGGTTCGATGGGTGCAACACGGTTCGGCACACGAGACGCTTAGAGAATGTGTGAGGAAAGTGTTTCCACGTCCCAGTGAATTTACATGAAGTAATATTTAACGAGTAAGTATCCTGACCTTACATCTTGTCGGAGGCGTTTTACCTCTTGTTGAACGAAATGTCGGTTTTCCAATCATCTGAGGTTGTGTGTTAAAAGTGTGTACAGTGACTCTCACTAATATTCGGACACTCTTCAAAACACCATAACCCTTTTTACTATTGAACTATGCGATTTGAACTTTCTTGGGAAGCTAAAGCAACTAGTTTACTACAGGATGTGAAAAGAAATTTTTTCAAAAATTGCATTTGGTCGGAATTGTATAGAACATACTAAAAGTTGCATTTTAAAACTTTTTTATACGGGCCTATATTGGAATTATAAAAAATACGTTTTGTAGATCTGTATTAACTATACACACTGCGAAAGTTTCATAGAAATCGGTTGACGCGGGAAAAAACGACAGGCATTGAAAGATGTAAGAATCCTTAGAATTACTGCAGTTGGATGCCGAAAATCGTGAAAAACTGCAATTTTTACCATCTTTAAACGTTTACAGCTCATTACATCATCGACCGATTTTGATAAAATTTTCAGAGTATGTTTAATTGATACAGATCTACGAAACGTGTTTTCTAAATTTTCCATATAAGCCCACACAAAACAGTTGAAAAATACAATTTTTAGTATTTTCTCTGCAATTCCGACAACTTGCAGTTTTTTAACAAAATTTTTGTCACGTTCTGTAGCAAAACAATTGTTCTAACTTCTCCAAAAATTTCAAGTCGTATATTCCAATATTAAAAAAGTTATGGTGTTTTTAAGAGTGTCCGAATATTAGTGGGAGTCACTGTAATTCAAAGGGCTATGCAATACCTCGTCGATCACTATTATTATTGTTCCCGTTGTAGTTTTTGCAGAAATTTTAACACTTTACCTACCGGGAGTCTATTAATAGGATTTTCAATAATTGAGCTGTACCAAAAGAAAGCACACTTCTTTTACATTGCAAATTTATCACTTTACCTACCGAAAGCCTATTAATAGGATTCTCAATAATTGTGCGGTACCGAAAGAAAGCATAGAAATTTTCTTTTACGTTACAATCTTAAATGGAACTATTAGATGACGTTGTTGAGGGTGACTTGTTAGTTCACAATGTTTTGCAGAAATTTTAACACTTTACCTACCGGAAGCCTATTAATAGGATTTTCAATAATTGAGCTGTACCAAAAGAAAGCTTACTTCTTTTACATTGCAAATTTATCGCTTTACCTACCGAAAGCCTATTAATGGGATTCTCAATAATTGTGCTGTACCGAAAGAAAGCATAGAAATTTTCTTTTACATTACAATCTTAAATGGAACTATTAGATGACGTTGTTGAGGGTGACTTGTTAGTTCATAATGAAAATTGCTGTTGCTACTGAAGGTTCCATTAAAAAGTGTTTAGCCGTGTACCATAGATTTTTCAAAATTATGTGATAATCACCGGTCGGTAATGTGTTAAATGAAACTATTCGATGACGTTGTTGAGGGTGACTTGTTAGTTCAAAGTGAAAATTGCTCTTGCTATTGGAGGTTCCATTAAAAAGTGTTTCGCCATGTGTCACAGATTTTTCAAAATTATGCAATAATCACAGGTCGGTATTGTGTTGAGATTGTTTTCATACACCGCGATATCTGATACTTGTGTTTCGACATCGTAGTGTTCTATGCTAATTCGGCTCCATTGCACAGTGGAGTAAATTACGAATTTTTATGTGTTTCGGGTGAACTCTGAAGTTTTAACACGTTCGCTACTGTTACAGCAATTTTCGTTGCTTACCCTTCTAGTTTAAATATTTTACAGCGCGATTGTAAAATACTGTATACATGTATTCCATTTGGCAATAAATGTACAGTAGAAAAGATTGTTTAAAAAGACCGCCATTGAAGATACATACAGTAAGGAGCATACACTGATTCCACACACTTTAAATCAGAACAACTTTTTTATACATGGACCAAACGACTTCAACTTCTAAAGGCTAGAAGAATTAGTTTAGTAAATGATGTGTAAAAAATATGTTGGAAAAATGCATTTGGACGGAATTGTGAAATACAATAGTAAAAATTGATTTTTACAACTTTTTTAGCTAGGCCAGGGGTCGGCAACCTTTCGAGTCGGAAGAGTCAAAAATTACAATTTACGAAATTTCAAAGTTTTTAAAGAGCCACAAAATATTTTCTTGCCAACAATAAATAGTACTCGCATAAATAAAGTTACTTGATAAAAAAAAAACTAATCTATTTATTCATAAGAAAAAACATCCAAAGAGCCGCATGTGGCTCGCGAGCCGCAGGTTGCCGACCCCTGGAATAGGTTCCAAATTTCTAAATGGTTTCAGATCATATATTTTCTAGTGTTCTTCTCAATCGCAACATCATGTAAGATAAAGTACAAAAATAAATTGGTCCAATTCGTGACTGTAAAGACAGAATAATTGAATGATGTTATTTTATCTTCAACTGATTAAAATTATTAAGAGGGGAATGCATTTTCATTTGTTTCTGGCTATTAGCATGAAAAATTTTCTTTTTCTTTTTAAATTAAATTAGCCTTTATAAAAATTCAGAGCCTAGCTAATAATTAGACTTACTGCGTTACTATACCATAAAGTACCTATCTTGACACTAGAACTACCGCAAAAAGAAACCTAAAAATCGTTTATTAAATAATAAGAGAAATGATTGAATTGCAGTAGTCGAAATGAGAGATCTGTTGGTGTATGATTAAAATACTAGTATTTTTTAGGCCAGGGGTCGGCAACCTTTTGAGTCGGAAGAGTCAAAAATTACAATTTACAAAATTTCAAAGTTTTTAAAGAGCCACAAAATATTTTCTTGCCGACAATAAATAGTACTCGCATAAATAAAGTTATTTGATAAAAAAAAACTAATTTATTTATTCATAAGAAAAAACATCCAAAGAGCCGCATGTGGCTTAAGTAGTAAGAAGTAGTTTAGTAAATGACGTGTATGAAATATCTTGAAAAAATGCATTTGGACGGAATTGTGAAAAACAATAGTAAAAATTGATTTTTACAACTTTTTCAGCTGGCCCAATAACGAAAATTCAAAAGATGTGTCTGGTCTACTGGTATAAATTATATACGCTCTGAAAATTTCATTGAAATTAGTTAAATGGTTTGCGAGTTATGAACGATCAAAATTGGTAATTTCTAGTGTACCATAAAGTGGCAAGTTTTACCACTTTTGATCGTTTATAATTCGTAAACCAATTAACCAATTTCAATGAAATTTTCAGAGCGTATATAATTTATACCAGTTAACAAAACACATCTTTTGAATTTTCGTTATTGGCCCACCTAAAAAAGTCGTAAAAATCAATTTTTACTATTGTTTTTCATAATTCCGTCCAAATGCATTTTTTCAACATACTTTTTACACATCATTTACTAAACTAATTCTTCTAGAATTTTTCTAGTTTTTCAAAAGATTCTGTAGACTTTTCCGAATACAATGATATGCAATATTAATACATTATGGTTATTTAAACATGGTATTTTAACGAAATTAAGAGAAATAGCTAATTCATGGGAAAAGTTACCCCCTCTCTGACAGTGGCCGGATTAGTCCCACTAGAGTGGAGACACGGAGTTTTACTCTGGCGATTCTGGTTGGGATAGGACAGGAGATGTTAGAAACGGTGGTTCATTCTTATATGATGACGACGCAATCTGAATATATTCGCATAAGTAAACTGTAAATGTTGCCTCTCAAGGATTACTAATCGGACATTGTTTACATAAGACCGATTCAATCAGATATGCAAAACACCATCTCCCACTCACATTTATACTTGGAATTTCCGTGATACAGGCAGTGAGGTTGGACGTTAAGTTGATAACCAATCATCGGCAATTTAAATAAATGAAATACTCCAAGTAAATTTTCTGAGACACATTTGGTCGAAGACGGTTGTCGGCGAAATGACTAATTTTAGTCATGCGGTCGCATAAGTGTGTTGAAAGAGAATAGCTCTTTCTTAAAGTGGGCCAAACTGTGAGAAACGTTCGAGAAAAAATGTTAATTGAAAATGTTTTCCTCTGGTAAATAATCGCGATATGTATGTCGAAAATAATGAAGTAATATTCGTCAATCCTTGCAATGCCTTTAGAATTTGGTTTATATCAATTATCCATGTTTATCATTTGTTTATATTGCTATAATTTGTTTATAAAACATGTTTATAATTTGCATTTTAATAATTACTTATCACGATAATCAATGAGTTAATTGTTTCAAGCATTTGGACATACTTCACATAATTGCTTTAGTATTCGATATTTACAGAATTTTTTTTTATAAATATTCTTATTAGTTTACTATAAATTCAAATTTTGCAAGTTTTAATACTAAGTCAATTAAATTATTCGTCAACTATGTTTGGAATTGTAATCTTAACAGAGCTGAAAGTGTTTAGAATTTCTGACAAAATTTACTGAACAGCACCCAACAATGCATATTGACAAAATCGAACTGATTTAGTGTCTGAACATTTTGTGGAGCAATTTTTATGGAACATTCTTCTCTCGGTAGGAATTTTTCATGTCGAATATTTGCAAACCACTGTGCGAAGCTTACAATGACGACACTCCATAATTAGCTTGATACGTTATGTTGCGAAAACGCCTAAGCTTTACATAAACACATAGATTTTCAACAGTTTCAGTACGTATAATAACTTATTGTAGTATCTTGTTGAGAGTTCTCCGTGTGTGCGCGCATCGTAATAATGCAACGTGTCATTACGATTGCAAAACGCTTTACGTGCTGCGAATGTTTAGAAATTAATTTGTTCCGGTATCCCCTTTTCGGAACAAGCCTGTGCAGAGTTTAAGCGAATTTCTAACGAACAGCTAGTTAAGAAGTTTTCGCATCCATGATCGTAATTATTAAATTGTATACGTATACAGTGGGTGATCTCACTTATTCATTAATACAGTTTTATTCTGACGGCACCCCCAGGATTGTTCCAATTAATAAAAAGACAATCTGTGCAAAGATTGAGCTCGATCGGAGAATAGGTAAACGTGCTCCGAATTAATTAAATGCACATAAAATCGTTTTTCCTGAATAACTTCTGAATGATTGACCGCATCAAAAAATATATTAGACAAAACAAACGGTTTTTGAAGAAATTCGGAAAAATGTAAACCAAAGACAAACATTTTTTCTGAAATTGGAAAACTGAAGTGCGTTTTTATTATCTTTAATGAACAAACCTTAACGAAAAATGTGTATTTTTTGTTTCGAACTTGCGGAACTTAGTTTTATTTATGTGTTTGGTCAATTGGTATAAATTTTATACGCTCTGAAAATTTCATTCAAATTAGTTAATTGGTTTGCGAGTTATAAACGATCAAAAGTGGTAATTTCTAGTGTACCATAAAGTGGCAAGTTTTACCACTTTTGATCGTTTATAATTCGTAAACCAATTAACCAATTTCAATGAAATTTTCAGAGCGTATATAATTTATACTCGTTGACAAAACACATTTTTGAAATTTTCGTTATTGGACCAGCTAAAAAAATTGTAAAGATCAGTTTTTAGTACTGCTTTTCACAATTCCGACTAAATGCATATTTTCAACTTATTTATTAGACGTCATTTACTACACTAATTCTTCTAGCCTTACAGAGAAATTGGAGTCGTTTGGTCCATTCATATAAAAGTTATTCTGATTTAAAATGTGTGGAATCAGTTATGCTCCTTACTGTATTTCTTTTATTAATAGTCAAAGAAAATTTTCTGGCTTCACTTTATCAAGGGTAAAGGTCTTACGAAGAGAACTACGATACGAAAAGCTCTCTAAAATGAACCGTTAAATAAATATTGAACGAATCCGTAGAAGTAAACGTATAATAATTAAATTTAGCGAGGAATAGTTTATTGTTTTTAAATTTGAATTTATATGATTTGGTGAATGAACGACCTATCACTGTTGGAAAAAACTCAAAAATCGAGCTGATAGTCTTATAAATAGGCTATAAAACAAGTAGACGTATTTAATTATAATATTTTCAATCTATTAAACATTTTGAGAAAGAAATTACATTTTTATTTCAGCCCATTTTGTTACTATTCTGGTAGAAAGTTTTAATTTTGCATAAATATCCGCAGTGTACTTATAAATGAACAACCGAAAAGTTCAATCTTGATTTAAACATGTTGATTACAGTGATGCTTACCTTGATCAATAGGTTTTATTTAAAAATCGGATATTTTTATATGATATTATATTCATTTTAACAATCTAATCGATTCCACAGCCGAAATTGATAGAAAACTAATGATTTATAGATTGATCGTATCAGTGGTAGAGAAGGTTCGCGAACGTGACGAAACATGAAAATGCACAGCTCATGGGCCGTTTTCGTGCTGAATGTACTGTTCCAAAGTTGTTTCTGGAGCATTGGTAGCACGGCTGGTCTACGGGTGGCTTATCAGTGGAAACAACTTGATTACGAATGGGTAAATAATGAGACCAGCCAGCTTTTCCCGTGGTACAAGCAGGAAGACAATCTCCCGCTTGGTCTCGAAGTGACAAAAGACAGGATCTTCGTTACGGTACCAAGATGGAGACGCGGAGTTGCCTCAAGTTTAAATTACTTCTTCACAAACGGTGAGTATGCCGGTTTTATTCAATGAATTTTTATTTTCATTCTCTGCTTTGTGCAACAATCTCCTATTGAGTCGACCACTAGATTTTCTCTTTTTTAACACTAAACCTACCATCACCGGTTTCAAAGGCCCTAGGGGTGTAAGCATAGTGAATTTGCCCTTGAAAGATGTCGGCACGATACTGAGAGGATTTTTAGGTACTAATGAGATAATAAGATCCTGAAAGTTTCAGATCTCTAACCCATTTGGTTTTTGAGAAAAAGCAATATATGTAAAAATCAGAAAAAATGAAAATTCTCTGAAACGCGTGAATCGATTTATTTGAATTTTGGATATGTTTTGGGGGTTGATGGTAGCTTCTAGGAAAAAAATTATGAGCTATATCGGTTGATAAAAACCTCGAAAAAAATGACGCTTTTGTTTTAATTTTGATTTTTAACTATGATACGATCCTGACACAATTATGAAACCATTTTTTTCGAATTCCTCATCCATTTTTCTATGGATTTATGAGCTTTTAAGATTTTTAAAAAAAAGTACGCCATATTGCAAAAAAATAAAAACCATTTTTTATGCAAATATTCACTTTATTTATGTATTTTATGCCTAAATCTTTATTTTTGTCGTTCATATATATCTTTTAACCTCATTTTAAATAGTCATTTCTCTACTTTTAACAATAATTAATTTAAGTAAGCGTCTTACTTCCGACTCAGAGTTTTTGGATGAAGTCGTCGAAACAATGAAATCACAAAATAGTGTAGAAAATACGTTAGCTAATGAAGTTCAACAAAATGGCTGGCAACGTAAAAAATTGCCGTTTCAAACTATTTCATCTGAAGCTCTAGAAGACTTTCCAGAAATGACGGAAAAAGATCTGCGAATCTTTTTCACCGGTTCTTATCAATTGAAGCAGGCTGTGTCGTATTTAGCAGAAATGCTTGATGAAACAGGTAATCTTACTATTCAATATGTAAAAGACCAGTCAAACATACTCAAAGCTCAAGTTCAATCCCGTCATATCAATAAGAAGGTTTATAGATGTTTTATTGAGTATAAAAAAAACGCTATTGGTCCCAAAAGCATATTGAGGCATAGTTGTGAGTGTGCAAATGGTCTTAGAACAATTGGATGTTGCTCTCACGTTGCTGCTACTATTTATTACTTGTCACACGGAAGATATTTGACAAAAATTCTGAGGCCTGCTGAAACACTAAGCGAATTATTTAATAGAGACAATGTTGCGCCGGTGATCGAAGATGATAGTGATGAAGACTGATAAAATATGATCATAAACTTTTTCTTCCAAATATACCTTTCAAACATTTGTTGTTATTTATTTATAATTTAGCAACTAAAATCTGTTTCTTATGTTATAAGCGCACAATGTTTAAAATATTTTAGTTAATATTCATTGATATTTTAAAATTTAATTTTTGATTTAGAAATGACTATTTGAAATGAGGTTAAAAGATATATATGAACGACAAAAATAAAGATTTAGGCATAAAATACATAAATAAAGTGAGTATTTGCATAAAAAATGGTTTTTATTTTTTTGCAATATGGCGTACTTTTTTTAAAAATCTTAAAAGCTCATAAATCCATAGAAAAATGGATGAGGAATTCGAAAAAAATGGTTTCATAATTGTGCCAGGATCGTATCATAGTTAAAAATCAAAATTAAAACAAAAGCGTCATTTTTTTCGAGGTTTTTATCAACCGATATAGCTCATAATTTTTTTCCTAGAAGCTACCATCAACCCCCAAAACATATCCAAAATTCAAATAAATCGATTCACGCGTTTCAGAGAATTTTCATTTTTTCTGATTTTTACATATATTGCTTTTTCTCAAAAACCAAATGGGTTAGAGATCTGAAACTTTCAGGATCTTATTATCTCATTAGTACCTAAAAATCCTCTCAGTATCGTGCCGACATCTTTCAAGGGCAAATTCACTATGCTTACACCCCTAGGGCCTTTGTTATTTTACGATTACTGACATAATAAAAATAATTTCATAAGAAATGATTGTATATATACCTTTAGTGGAGCACAGATTACAATAGGAGCTGCACAAAGTCTAAATAAAATCAATCTTGTCATTTTTATAAGGAAACATGTACCAGTTACTTTTAAGGCTAGTTAGTGTTAAAATACAAAGTAATTCTATCGAAAGAAGACAAAGCATACAGTAATTTCACATTGATTTCTGATACAACTGTTTCGTTTTTAATCATCTTCTCGTGAAACATTCACAGATATATTCGTGACATTTTTATGACTGAAATGACACCAAACACGACACGGTTTGGATCACATTAACTCGTTTAATTCGTCATACAGTAGAACCTCGATTTGTATAATAAATCGTGTGATGATGTGACACACGTCACATAATGTGGTGTGTCTTGGTAGAAAACTAACATGTGATAATTACAACTTTTAAACTGACTTTCATATGAATAATGTCATCAATGAAACATTTATTTATCTAGAGAACATTTCTCGAAATTAATAGAACAGTATTCTATTAATTACACACATATTTCTCGGATTTATCTGCATGTTGCAAAATCAACATATTAATTACAAGAGCCATGCAAGGGGAAAGCATTGAATATTCTAATACGTGTTTTTACGAAGAATTAATGAAAATTTCATTAACAATAACAATCTGTTATTGATGATGCACTCTTTATCTATAGATTCGCGTTTTTTAACACTAAGTTTACACTATTTTTTCTAATACTCTACAATTAATTTGCAATTATTAAGATTGTGAAGATGCTTCCCTGAGGAATTATTTACAGTAGCGGACAAAAGTTTAAAACCGCTCTAAAGAACACGATAACTTTTTTAATATTGTACTATACGATTTGAACTTTTTTGGGAAGCTAGAACAATTAGTTTACTAAAGGATGCGAAAAGAAATTTTTTCAAAAATTGCAATATATCGGAATTGTTGAAAAAATACTAAAAGTTGAATTTTTAACTTTTTTATGTGGGCCTATATTGAAAATTTAAAAAATACGCAGATTTAGAAAATTAAAAAAATTGCAGATTTTCACGATTTATTGCCGAAAAACGTGAAAATCTGCAATTTTTACCATCTTTAAACGTTTGTAGCTCCTTGCAACGTCGACCATTTTGCAACGTCGAATATTTTTAATTGACATAGATCTACAAAACGTATTTTTTAAATTTTCAATATAAGCCCACATAAAAAAGTTAAAAATTCAACTTTTAGTATTTTTTCAACAATTCCGATCAATTGCAATTTTTGAAAAAATTTCTTTTCCCATCCTTTAGTAAACTAATTGCTCTAGCTTCCCAAAGAAGTTCAAATCGTATAGTACAATATTAAAAAAGTTATCGTCTTCTTTAGAGCGGTCTTAAACTTTTGTCCGCTACTGTACCTTTCTTTAAATTAATAAGAAAATTGTTATCGGCGCACAGGTTCGATCAATTATTACACACTAAACTAATATTTGTAATACTTCTGTGGGCTACGTCATAGCTATCTTTGTGTGTTTCTATTGGAGGAACTGAAGGTGGTGTTTCGTCCTATTAATTAACTTCCCGATTTTATAGGGAAGTTATTGTAATTACCCCGAAAATCGAAAATCGATTTTTTAGCAAATCTTCACGTTTCATGGTCATTGCAGTCATTTTAGACTATTTTCAGCAAAATGTTCGTATGTGTGTGTGTGTGTGTGTGTGTGTGTGTGTGCGTATGGCCGTTTCTATGTAATCAAATTTTTCGTTAACGTTTTCAGAAAAAGTAACAACGCGATCAGGATGATGAATGATGCAATCGATGTGGCCCGCTGTAACTTAGAGCTGATTAGATTTTGGTCCATATTGGTCAAGTAGTTTTTTAGATTTTTACTTTTTTTTCGAAAAGAGTTGATTCTTCAATGCAATTTATAAGGGAGGACGAAAATTTTCCACCAAAGAACCAAACGCAATTACATAAAAAATTTTTTTCTTAATTTTTTTTTTAGATTTAAAAAATTTTTTTTTTTAGATTAAAAAAAATTTTTTTTTTAACTGATGCTAATGTTACCGCTTGGAATAATCGAAAGTTATTCCAATGCAACAGTGAATTTATCATCTCTACTCCCAAGAATACATTTTGGGAGAATATCGATGAAAGTACAAAAAAAAACGATGTTAGCGATGTTGGCGAAGGAGTAACGAATCGGGAAGTTCTTTGTGTGACTCTTGGAGAGTCACACACCAAATAAAAAACATTAATATCAGTAGGCCCTACTAGCCATGCGTATCACTAACCCTCTCGCAAGAGCAGTCCTACCCGCGAGCTCGCGAAGCGAGCGAGCAAAAACAACCCTACTCGCGAGCGAGCGAAGCGAGCGAGCAACAATAGCCCTCTAGTTTAAAAATATTACGATCGAAAACAATTCTTCATGTACCTTTGTTTCTTTGGGTATATATTGGGTTGGCAAGAAAGTAATTTCGGTATTTTTAGATGAAATAAAATCCAATTTTTTTATCAAAGCAATGAACTTTAATCAATAAAATATTTTCCATTTTGTTGTATGATCTTTTGCCATCTTTCTGGTAGCTTCATAATTCCGCGCTCATAAAACTTCTGATCCTTTTCGGTGAAAAACTGATCCAAGTGCGATTTCAGATCATCATCATTAGTGAATGTTTTACCATTCAAAGAGTTTTGTAAACTTCGGAATAAATGATAATTTGATGGTGCCATGTCAGGGCTATATGGTGGATGTGACATCACTTCCCAACCAAGCTCCAATAACTTTTCACGTGTTACCAAAGATGTGTGTGGTCTAGCGTTATCATGGTGGAACACGATTCCTTTGCGATTTGCCAATTCTGGCCGTTTTTCTTTGATTGCTATGTCCAGTTTTGTTAGTTGTCGACAATAAACATCTGAATTGATGGTTTGGTTCCTTGGGAGCAGCTCAAAATACACAATACCTTTGTAATCCCACCAAATTGACAACATGATCTTCTTTTGGTGCAATTCAGCTTTCGGTGTGGTTTGGGCTGGTTCATCACGCTTGGACCATGATCGTTTTCGAGTTGTGTTATTGTAAACAACCCATTTCTCATCACCGGTGATGATTCGCTTGAGAAAAGGGTCGATTTCATTTCGTTTGAGATGCATATCGCATATGTTGATGCGTTGCATTAAGTGAATTTCTTTCAACTCGTGTGGAACCCAAATACCGAGCTTCTTAACGATTCCGAGACTTTTTAAACGATATTCTATGGTTGTATGCGAGACATTTAACCTGTCTGCAATCTCTCGGACAGTTATATGACGATCCGATTCAATAATGGCTTTCATTTGGTCATCATCAACTCCAGATGATCGACCAGAACGTTGGTCGTCTTTAAGTGAGAAATTTCCAGAACGGAATTTTTTAAACCAATTCTGGCACGTGCGTTCTGTTAAGCAATCTACACCGTAAACTTCGCATATATCTTTGTGAGCCTCGGCAGCTTTTTTACCTCTACGGAAATAAAAAAGCAATATATGCCTATAATGTTCGTTTCTGCACTCCATGTTCAAATTGACACAGAACTAACAATTTTAATCAAAATTACGTGTAATTTGCTTCAAAAGTAACCCAAAAGATGCAGTTATGAAATGTCAGAAAGAAAACAAACGCAACGTTAACAGAAACCAATCAAACAAAACATAACGCCATCAGTTAGTGAAAACCGAAATTACTTTCTTGCCAACCCAATATTATTGGAAAAATGTCCAAAAATTTGGATAGACGCATGCCTGTTATGTTCATAAAATAATGTGGAATAGGTATTTCTAGGGCTCCGTAAACCTAGTGTTAGAGGAGATCAATCAATTAAAAAAGAATCCTATACACTATACAATATTGGAGTGTAGCGTGTGTCACTGCTTGAACCAAGTTCCACGGAACATGGGAAAATAAGTAGCGAGATTTTCTCGACGGAAATAAGACTAAACACGACGTTATTAGGCCAACTTTCACGTGCACTTGTAAAGATACGTGCTTCATTGGCGTAGCAGTAAACAACGCATACCGAGCGAGGCATACCGTTCTTGCTTGTAAGTTTCTCGTCGTACAGAATACTTGAAAATGCCAACATTTACCATCAAACGTTGCTACTTAACAACGCGAACGTTATATTAAACCATTGATTGTTTGCTCTACAATTTCCTGGCATTAGATTATATCCGAAGGTCACGTTCTAGATTGTAGATATGTTCATAGTTGCATGTAGTTTTACCCACTGCGTATTACATTAACACGAAAACATAAATAATTCACTCGTTTTCAAACAGATTTCCTTCGTTGTTCCTACATTATTTGTTACCATTTTGTTGATTTAAGATAAGACAAAAAATACAGACGACAATACTCGAAAAATTATGTTACTCACATCCACACCCTAGTAGCACAAAATATTGTATACACATTCATATGATATTAAAAAGAGATTCAATCTGATTTTAATATTCAAATATACATACAATATTTATTTTACATTAATAGCAAATATTTTTCTTTAAATATGCATGAAATATCTATTTCATATTACGAGAAAAATATTTTTTTCTAAATATAAAATGAATCTTTATTTCATATTAGAAATAGAATATTTTTTCCTAATATACAGATAATATTTATTTCATATTAAGGAAGAATATTTTTTTCTAAAGATAAAATGAATCTTTATGTAATATTAGAAATAGAATTTTTTTTTATAATATGCAGGAAATATTTTATGTTTAACATTTAATATGGAAAAATATTTCCGAGTTCGAATCCCCGTCAACTGCATAAAAATTTCTGGATTTTAATAAGCTCCTTTCGAAGACAAAGTTGAATATTCGCACAAGCAGTGCACAGAAAGTAGTATTATATATAGTTTCTAATTTTTGTTATAACTTTTTCTTAAATTTGAAGATTTAATTGAATGTTATTTAAATATTGGTTTCACATTTTTAAAATATTTACTTTATATTTCCTAAATATCTATTTTATATTCTCTGAATATTTAGTTTATATTTTCGAAACATTCAATTTACATTTCTTGTATACGTATACAATATTCAGATCCAATATTTTTCTCATATGAAAAAGTGTGGCTTAAAAAATGTTTTCCCAATGTTCGAAAAAAATATTTATCCAATATTTTTGTGCTACTAGGGCAGCTTTACAAGTTCACCCATTCGTTTTTTGCTTCGCTATACGTGCAGTGGACAATCAAATTATTAAATAAAATGAACTAAAAATGAAATGATAATTTCTGAGTCGTTCTATGATAGTTCTTCTTTAAATGCATAAAATTCTAATTATACCAATCAATTTCTAATTGACAGTCCATCTATGTATACTGAATTCCTATTATTTTCTTTACTAAGTATTAATATTTAGATTATATGTCTGTATGTCTTATTGATTCAAGTATACATCATTACCAAGTACATTGCCACAGCACCAACACGTGTTCCTCTAAAACTTTACGATATGAATTATTACTTTATTTTGCACTAAGCAAGTAAGTAGCTTTTTTCTCACGTTAGTTTAAATCCACATAAACTGAAAAGTTTTCTTGCATCAATTATTATTTTACAGACGCAATTCTTTAAAGATTTCTCGATAATGATCTAAATAAAGATCGAAACGTTGAAATAGGGAGTTTGTGAAAATTTGCAAATAGTGTTTATTCTTAATACTTGATCGAACCAGTGCGCCGAAATCATTAATAATATCGTTTTGAACAACGATATACGATCGAAAACATAAGGGAACAGTTATTAATATTTAGAAATTGTCAATACACATTACTTTAATGTGTATTAAACACATCATACATACATATGTATGATACACTATGATAAGTGTATTTTTTGTGATTCTAATCATTCGATCAATCATCTTACGATAGATATTCTGCTCTAATTCACATACTTATGCTAATTACACGGAAAACGAACTATTTGAAACATGAGGTTCTTGTAGCAGCCTGGTTCGGTAGAAACTGTGACTCGAACTATTTGCAGTTCCGTGTCCGACTAGATTTTCCACTTTCAATTGGTTCTGGCACTTTCGAAAGTACCTTCACGCTGTCCCATAACCGATTATCGATTTATTATATAACGTGAACTTGACGGAATTCCACAGTGAACTTAAATCCAGCAAGAACAGTGACACAAAAAATAACTTAAAGTTGGAACAGTGATCGATGCGTTTCACAGCTACATGCTTCCGAATAATGCAAATTACGCCTCGTAAACGAAAAAATAGGACTTTTCAGGGCGATAGAGGCCTAGATCGATCTTTTATTTAGCGTCTTTGACTACTGAAAACCCCCATTTTTGTATTATCGAGAAATGCTGAAAAAATCCTGGAAGAACGAGTCTACTCTTTTAAGGGGAGAAGTAACGTTCAATTCAGTTTCTATTACTCGCGATCGATGCAGAGAACTTTTATTTTGCATATATTGGGTTGGCAAGAAAGTAATTTCGGTTTTCACTAACTGATGGCGTTATGTTTTGTTTGATTGGCTTCTGTTAACGTTGCGTTTGTTTTCTTTCTGACATTTCATAACTGCATCTTTTGGGTTACTTTTGAAGCAAATTACACGTAATTTTGATTAAAATTGTTAGTTCTGTGTCAATTTGAACATGGAGTGCAGAAACGAACATTATAGGCATATATTGCTTTTTTATTTCCGTAGAGGTAAAAAAGCTGCCGAGGCTCACAAAGATATATGCGAAGTTTACGGTGTAGATTGCTTAACAGAACGCACGTGCCAGAATTGGTTTAAAAAATTCCGTTCTGGAAATTTCTCACTTAAAGACGACCAACGTTCTGGTCGATCATCTGGAGTTGATGATGACCAAATGAAAGCCATTATTGAATCGGATCGTCATATAACTGTCCGAGAGATTGCAGACAGGTTAAATGTCTCGCATACAACCATAGAATATCGTTTAAAAAGTCTCGGAATCGTTAAGAAGCTCGGTATTTGGGTTCCACACGAGTTGAAAGAAATTCACTTAATGCAACGCATCAACATATGCGATATGCATCTCAAACGAAATGAAATCGACCCTTTTCTCAAGCGAATCATCACCGGTGATGAGAAATGGGTTGTTTACAATAACACAACTCGAAAACGATCATGGTCCAAGCGTGATGAACCAGCCCAAACCACACCGAAAGCTGAATTGCACCAAAAGAAGATCATGTTGTCAATTTGGTGGGATTACAAAGGTATTGTGTATTTTGAGCTGCTCCCAAGGAACCAAACCATCAATTCAGATGTTTATTGTCGACAACTAACAAAACTGGACATAGCAATCAAAGAAAAACGGCCAGAATTGGCAAATCGCAAAGGAATCGTGTTCCGCCATGATAACGCTAGGCCACACACATCTTTGGTAACACGTGAAAAATTATTGGAGCTTGGTTGGGAAGTGATGTCACATCCACCATATAGCCCTGACATTGCACCATCAGATTATCATTTATTCCGAAGTTTACAAAACTCTTTGAATGGTAAAACATTCACTAATGATGATGATCTGAAATCGCACTTGGATCAGTTTTTCACCGAAAAGGATCAGAAGTTTTATGAGCGCGGAATTATGAAGCTACCAGAAAGATGGCAAAAGATCATACTACAAAATGGAAAATATTTTATTGATTAAAGTTCATTGCTTTGATAAAAAAATTGGATTTTATTTCATCTAAAAATACCGAAATTACTTTCTTGCCAACCCAATAGATCCGCAGTTTATTAATAATATACCCTACTTTAATGCGTAAGCATAGTAAACACGTATCACATCAGCCAGAGTTCCTTTCGAACTGTCCTATTTCCGCGCCCACTTCTTGTTCGACAGATGAAAACGAGCTGGTTCTAGAAAATAATTGCAAGATCTCCCAGTAACGAGAAGAATAACTTGTTAAATTACACGTTCAATTAGGGTGAAGTGTTAGCATTTTTCACGACGGTTAATTGTCAATTCAGCCGCGATAACTATGCCCAGGCATACGGTAACAATAAGAAGCAGCTTGAGAACTGTTTCGAGAACAGATCTGAAAAGAAGAATGAGAGAAGTGAAAGACTGTGAAAGTAGAAGTAGCCTGAGATCTAGTTGATCCAGGTAATAAATATCTTATTTTTCGCGCAATCCGGTGTCCGATTTACCAATGTTATGCATTAAACATTACATTGAGACTGTTCGTGATGGTATCTCAAAAAGAGCTAAAATACACATATTCTTTTATAATAATATATTTCAAAATAACTTATTAGAACTCCTCTTGTGTTATACAACAGGGTGAACATTATAAAGCGTTAGAGACAAATATCTCCAAAAATATTGATTATACGCAAAAATGTTTGAGATGAAAGTTGTTCAGTATCGAGGGGGACATCATGTGGTGGGATTTATATTTTTCCCGAAGGACACTCCAAGGTGAGGAGAAGGTCACCTTGATTTTTTTAAAATGGAAAGACCTTTTTTCTGTATCATGAATCGATTGACTATCGAATTCTGAGTAAAAATCTATTGACCTCCATATGTCCTAAATCTGATAGTTAACGAGATATTATCGAAACAATTTTCTTTCTTCTTTGGATAACATCTCGTTAACTATTAGGTTTAGGACATATGACAGTCAACACTTTTATACTCAGAATTCGATAGTCAATGGATTCATGATACAGAAAGAAGGTGTTTCCATTTTAAAAAATCAAGGTGACCTTCTCCTCACCTTGGAGTGTCCTTCGGGAAAAATATAAATCCCACCACATGATGTCTTCCTTGGTACTGAACAACTTCCATCTGAAACATTTTTGCGTAGAATCAATATTTCTGGAGATATTCGTCTGTAACGCTTTATAATGTTCACTCTGTAGATAACAAGATCCTTTTAGAGGCAACAACTACAGTAAGGAGCATAACTGATTCTACACACTTCAAATCAGAATAACTTTTAAGGCTAGAAGAATTAGTTTAGTAAATGACGTCTAATAGATAAGTTGAAAAAGTTAATTTGGTCAGAATTGTGAAAAACAATACTAGAAATTGACTTTTACAACTTTTTTAGCTGGACCAATACGAAAATTTAAAAAATGTGTTTTGTCAACTGGTATAAATTATACACGCTCTGAAAATTTCACCGAAATTGGTTAATTGGTTTGCGAATTATAAACGATCAAAAGTGGTAATTTCTAGTGTACTATAAAGTGGCAAGTTTCACTACTTTTGATCGTTTATAATTCGTAAACGAATTAACCAATTTCAATGAAATTTTCAGAGCGTATATAATTTACACCAGTTGACCAAACACATCATTTAAATTTTCGTTATTGGGCCAGCTAAAGAAGTTGTAAAAATCAATTTTTAGTATTATTTTTCACAATCCCGACCAAGTGCATTTTTCCAACTTATTTATTAGACGTCAGTTACTAAACCAATTCTTCTAGCTTCTACCTTACAGAGAAATTGAAGTCGTTTGTTCCGTTCATATAAAGTGTGGGGAATCAGTTATGTTTCTTAGTGTAAATGTTTAACTCCTCGTCCACTGACAATTCACAATCACAGCGAACCTGTTTACTCATTTCCTAATTCCTCATTTCTCTCATTGAGAATATTCATTAAAAAATGTTTTTTAAAAATCTCTTACCACACTGCTTCAGATACACGTGAGTCGCCCGGGTTAATTCCATATCCATCTTGGGAGGCGCATCAGTACAAGGACGGAAATGTGCCGGAAATAATTTCCACGTTCCGAATCCGTGCGGATAGGTGCGACAGGTTGTGGATCCTTGACACAGGGTTCACCGATATTCTGGACAGTCCAGAGCAGCAAGCCCCTCCAGCATTAATTATCTACGATCTAACGAATGATCAGATGCTGCGGAAATACGTCATACCCGACGATCAAAGGACGCCTGACTCCCTGTTCGCAAATATTGCAGTTGAAGATTATGACTGCGAGGAGAGTTACGCCTACTTAGCTGATTTAGGTGGTCCAGGGCTTGTGGTGTACTCCTGGAACATGAATAAATCGTGGCTCGTTAAGCATCACTCCTTCAATCCGGATCCTCAGGTTGGTATCCCTATGAAATAGATATATGACTTATGAGATAACCGGGTAAAGGGAAATTACCCGAGTACAGTAAATTCTCTATAAACGCGAAAATCTCTTCACGATAAACGCGAAAGAAATATCCCCTCCAACTTAGCACACAGATCTCGGCTCGGTATATCGGTGTGAACCACTACTAACGCGACGCGGAGAGTCGCAGTCGTCGGCACAGTTCAAACGCCCGTGAGTCATCATAACATTACATCAACAGTCTATCTTCTTTATTTTCCATGATACTGTTATGGGACTTTCACTACCTTATTTCTGGCATTTTTCTGATTACAATGATACCAAACACGATCTAATTTGAACTGAATTTAGTGGTTTAATTGACAATGAAAGTTTCGGGCGCAAGGAAGGATAGCGCATGTGAAAAAAAGAGACGCAGAGTCGCAGCGCGCCGGCACAGTTCAAAGGCCCGTGAGACATCATAACGTTACACCAACAGTCTATCTTCCTTATTTTCCATGATACTGTTATGGGACATTCACTAGCTTATTTCTGGCATTTTTCTGATTAAAATGATACCAAACACGACCTAATTTAAACTGAATTTAGTGGTTTAATTGACGGTATATACATATGAAGTAACTTTAGAACATAAGAGTACAGTGGTCGTGCGTCGTCCGGTTTCCCGGCAGTAACGTTCGATTTCGCAAATATAAAGACGTGATGAACTATGACCGATCATGTCGCAAAACCGAACACCGTGTCAAGTCACGCGCGTCGCTCGCTCATTTACAATTTTTTGATAAGAAACAAAATTAAATAAATCTTAAATAAATCTTAAGTATATTACTTAAAACAGTTCAAAAACTACAAAAAGTGTGTCTTTTCCTGACGGATGTAAACGCTTCAATTCGATAGTTTTCCTTCGATGGTATTTAAACTGTAGTGGTTTAAATGACGATGAACGTTTCGGGCGCAAGGAAGGATAGCGCGTATAGAAAAGAAAGAGACGCGGAGAGTCGGAGTCGCCGGCACAATTCAAAGGCCCGTGCGTGGTCTCGCTTTACACGCGCTGTCCTTCTCTACGTTCGGCTCGGCCTTTGAAGCTCGAAAAACTTAGGACCACAATCGAAAAATGCGAAGAAATCCCCCCGAGGCGTTCGCGTTTATAGAAAATTTACTGTACCTACATACTCGGTTGTCTCATGAGATAGTACAGTAAATGCTCGTTCGTTGTGAAGAGGCATGAGAGTTGAGGTCGCAACGAGCGAATAGTGAAGCGATTTTTGATTTATGACTGCGTCTAGATATCGCGCCGAGCGCGCCGAGCGAGACTTCAATAGAGAGCCGAACATAGAGAAGGACAGAGTGAAATACGGATCGCGTGACCGAAGCTCGAGTCAATGTGTGGTGTTCACACCGATATACCCGAGCCGACATCAATGTTGCCGCCGTGCGGAGCGACTCGGCCGACTCGGCGTTGACAGGCAGTGGAGGGAGTAGGCACGTCGCAACGACCGCATAGTCGATTTTTCACAACGAACGAGCGTTTACTGTAATCGGTTCCGTCTCGAAATAATATGATTAAAATAAGACCAAACACGATATAATTTCAACTGGATTTAGTGATTTAATTGACGGTGAAGGTTTCGGGCGCAAGGAAGGACAGCGTATGGGAAAGAAAGAGACGCGGAGAGTCGCAGTCGCCGGCACACGTTGCGCGTGCGCGATGAGGACGCAACAATGACATGACATTTCGCAGGTTTTAGGTTATTGCAGCGTATCGTAGTTATGAAATTAATCATACGAATCGTTCTGCAGATTATGAACTTTCTTTATTATAAATGAAATGAATTTGTAACATGTGGTAGTTTCAGTTGTGCAGTATGGATATTGAAAAAAATGTTGAAATCTATAGTACTATACAGGGTGTCCCAAAATTCGTAAACTTCCCGAAAGGGGGTGGTTCCTGAGACCATTTCGAGCGACATTTTCCTTTGCAAAAATCTTATCCGCGGCTTTGTTTAGGAGTTATTAACGAAAAACACGGACCAATCAGAGCGCGACTTAGACGCGAGTTGACACAGTCGGCCAATAGACAGTTGGCGCGCCGGGCCGACTATGCGAACTCGCGTCTAAGTCGCGCTCTGATTGGTCCGTGTTTTTCGTTAATAACTCCTAAACAAAGCCGCGGATAACATTTTTGCAAAGGAAAATGTCGCTTGAAATGGTCTCAGGAACCACCCCCTTTCGGGAAGTTGACGAATTTTGGGACACCCTGTATATTAAAAATTTTGGTATAGGGAAGATGAACGAAATTGTAGAACTGAATACTGAATGTAATAAATATATTATAGGTACATAATACAATAAAATTGTAGGAAAATATAGTCTATCAGCTATATATGTATATACGCTATGGGAAAGGATGGTAAAGGGCAACAACTATTGAGTTATTGACGGTGAATATTAATATATACCTTAATGAACATATTAATGAACTCTATTCATATAACATCTCATATAACACACAATAATATCGTTCTGCAAAACGATTCGTATGATTCATTTCATAACTACGATACGCTGCAATAACCTAAAACCTGCGAAATGTCATGTCATTGTTGCGTCCCCATCGCGCACGCGCAACGTGTCTTCCATTCGCCCCACTAAATCCTCGTCGCGCACGCGCAACGTGTCACATATTACTCTGGTCATCAGAGAGGGGGTACATCATTTCACCGTGACTCCCCTCATCTGGCGACACTGGTTCCAACCTATTCCCCTCCGACAATTCCACGGTCCCCCACCATCGAAACTCTCTACAATGTTTGCATGTGCATCGTGTCGTGCGTCGCGCAGCACGCGGCTCTCGTGGGGGGAGGTTCGCACTAAGAGTGGGGGAAGAACCTAAGCGGTGAAGGTGCCTCGAATAGCTCCGGAGCTACTCGTTGGAACTGCCTGCTTTAGCTCATCAGGAAGTTAGTTTAAAATCAATTGCAAATTTTGTACCGAACAGACAGACCAGAAAGCAAGCTAATAAAAACGTAGTAAAAAATAGCCGCCCGTCTCAGATAAACGCAGACAGATCCCGCCCAGGCTTATCCGTTTATGGTGACAATACTTCAGAGTTTTTATTCCCTACATCGCTAACGTTGTTTTTACGAAATTAAGGAAAATTTTTGTTGCGATGGAAGTCGCCAGGTGAGGGGAGGGTGCACGATTTCAGAGGAAAAAGTTACCCTCTCTCTGCTAGTACCGGATTAGTCGCGTGACATTGTGACACATGCACGACAGTAGCGAATAGCGTCGTAGAAGGGGAATGTAGAATGGAGACACAAGTCTTAATTTGACGACTCCGATTGAATCCGATACAAGAAGCTGATTACGCGAACTTGATACCAGAAAGTGAGAATTTCAATGGAATATTTGTAACTCGGGATCAAGATGGACCCAAATTCCGTCATTCGAAAGTGGAAGCATTGATTTCAGACCAGAAGCTAGGCCAGAAGGCTTTGAATATTTTATGAACATGCTTTTTGAGATTTAACCAAACATCTTTTTATAATCACACCGATAATTAATCTAAATATATTCTCAAAACCTTCAAGTTAATTTTCAATCATATCTTCGATACAATATCAGAGGTGACAAACAGATAGATTGCAATATATTCGTCCCCAAATTTGTTCAAAGTATACGTAGAAAGTTCCGTGACAGGAAGTGTTCAGACAATAAATGTTTTGATACGTCGACATGACTCAAACTACTTAGAACACGCTAAGTACTCATGGTTCCGTGGAGCGGTTGATCATCCCGAGAAGGCGGAGGTCAGGTAATTATTTATGGTAGGCCGAGACTGTTAGTCGGCCGACTAGGGAAATGAATGGAACTGCTAAGAGAGGGAAAGGGGGAAAGGAGTAAGAGATAGTTGATTGACTAGAAAGTTCAGTGTAATGCAGAAGAACGTGTCTGTAAAAAGTATGTATTTGATATGATACCGCAAGGCATTTTAAGTTTAAGTGGAACTGAAAAGTCCCCGAATATCGCTATGTGTGTGTGCTTGTTAGTCTGACTTTCAACAGGAAACTTTCTCTAATTTATTCGTTACGAATAGTTACACGGTAATTAATTCAACAAGTGTACAGGAATTGGCATGTTCTACTGGCGTTGATATTGTATATTAATGCACTGTGCAATGATGTTTCAAAGTTCAGGATGATTAATGTTATAGTGCTAAATTATAAAGCGATAGAGGTGTTCGATAAGACTATTATAAAATACATAGGAAGAACAACTCGAAAGATACAAATGACCTAACCTAGCAATTATTGTGTACAAATTAATTCAGAGTCTTCAGAATCGATCAATGGTAACCTTATTTTAACCTTCTTCCCCGCTGTCGCGGGGAATGTTTTGCAGAATAAGAATATAAAATCAAAAATATGGGTTTCCATTTGAAAAAGTGAAGTTGCTCTTCATCTGACCCTTAAAGGGCCATTATGGAAAAATGTGCATAGCGCCATTAAATGTGCCCCTTCGTATGAACAATATTTTATATAAAACATTTTTTCATATTCCTGCTGGTTTCCGTAATAGTTGACTGTATCAAGATAAATGGACCACCCTGTGTATTATATTATATATTTATCATTTACTATATATATTACATTTAATTTTTGAAATTTCAATTGTGACAAGGCTGAAGAGTTCAATGTTTCGGGGATCTCGTTTCAATGGAGTGACGGTCTGTTTGGGATGGCCCTAGCACCCAGAGGCGATGGATACAGTACTATGTATTTCCATCCACTATCGAGTAGCATGGAGTTCTCAGTCAGCACGAAATTATTAAGGGATCCTCAACGTGCAAGTTCTTCCGGTGAGCAATAAAAATATATACAGTTTCATAACTGAAGGCACACAATTACGAAAAAAATAAATATTGCTTTTCACGGCTTTCTTTATTCGATAAAGAAATTCTAAAAAATGTGTTCCGTAGATTCGTATGTTCTATTGCGAACTTCTAGAGAATCAGTTTAGTGTTCAAATACTTTCTGGAAATTTGTGTTATAAACAAACATGCTGAATCTACATATTGGCTTGACAAGAAAGTAATTTCGGTATTTTAAGGTGAAATGATGATGGTTTCTTACCGATTAGGACCAGCAGTTTTATGAACGCGGAATTGTGAAGCTGTCAGAAAGATGGCAAGTCATTGCTTGACTAAAAAAATTGGCTTCAAATACCGAAATTACTTTCTTGCCAATCCAATATTGACGACTCGAATCCGCAGTTGATATTAACTTCTAAAGCGGTTATGCGAACATTTCAGAAAGCTTTAACGAGTTCCACACTCTTGGATCCCGAGGGAACAATGGCCAAAGTAGCGTGAGCTTCTTGGATCAAGATACCGGAGTTCTGTTTTATGCCTTAACGAATATGAACGCCATTGCTTGCTGGAGACCTCAAAATATGTTCACGACTCAGCAACAGGACTTCATCTACATGGATAACGTCACGATGGTTTTCCCGAACGATTTAAAGGTAACTTTTCTACCGTGTTGTAACCAGACTTACCATATTCCAGTGTGGTCAGAATGAAATTGGTTTCAACTTCATTTCCCCCTCCAGGCTCTGCACCTTATCCCCTTCCACTATACTATTCACTGATATATATACTATGGATGCGGTATTCGGGTTCTGGCCAGGTCCCGAATTGAACGTACAATGTCGTAGAATACAATGCCAGCGCCGCCAAGGAGTGCCCGGTGTACTGTATCCCCCGTACTCCTCTTCACCTCCGTGATCGTCTATACTTTGCCATGTGTTCGCGTCCCTCTAGGTGGCGCTGCTTTCAATCGAGTTAATTGGGCGAATTCGAACACCATGGAGTCGATGGCGTCCAATCAACTCGATTGAAAGCAGCGCCACCTGAAGGGATCCTCTATACTTTGCCATGAGTTTGCGTTTATTACGAGTATTCTACGATCAATTCGGGACAAAAGGCTGAGCAGCTGGCTTATGGGGGATCTATACCCTCGGATTTTGGGCTATTTATCAATGTTATCAACCTCTGTGCAGAAAAAAAGTTTGGTAACATTGATAAACACGCAACTGCATAATGAACACGAGATGGAGTTGCTTGCTATTTCCATATTCTATTCATCTCGTCGCAAATGCCGTTATACAGGGCAGGTCGCACTAATATTAGTGCCACCGATGAGAATATGTACCTCGTCTGTGTCAGTTTTGCTATGATTCCACATTGACAGCAGTGAAATGTTGCACAATATCGCAGCACTGATTGACAGTCCTTCTGACTAGGCACCATCTCGTGTAAACTAACTGAAATGAAATTGGCTCTAGATTGGCTCTACATCAGAGATAACCTCTGTCTTCATGAACCTAATATGGGGAAATCTCTGCTAATGTGAATGAAATCACGCGCGGCGATTTTTTGTCCTTATATGAGCATATTTTGAGCTACACAAAGGCTCATTTGATAGAGGAAGGTTCATCACGGCGCGCTCTGCTCATCATATCAGTCAGAAAAATCTCTTTGAGACAGGAAAATACATTGAAACCTGCGGTTATTTTTCTAGATTTTTTCTCTACTTTGGGCACTCATATTATTAGATATAAACATAATCTCGTTAAATCAATAGCAGAGCGCGCCGGATTTAACCTTCCTCTATAGAATGAGTCCTCACCCAGTCCAAAATCCGCTCAAATAAGGACAAAAAATCGCCGAGCGTAAACCCATGTTTCGACCCAAAATCTAGTAAGATTCTAGTTCCTTTCTAGTTACTTCATTGGGTATAGATCCCCCTTATGGCAATACCGCATCCATAGTATATATATCAGTGCGCTAGTCTCGCCAGGCCCCTTACCCTTCCGCCCCTCGCCTAGCTTGTCTGCTGAATCCGCCCCACTCTTCCCACTAACATTGACGCGTACCACGTGGAGCAAGCTAAGTTAGCAATACGCGTCAGTGTTAGTGGAAAGAGTGGGGCGGACTCAGCAGACAAGCTGGGCAAGGGGCAGAAGGGTAAGGGGCCTGGCGAGAGTAGAATATGGCAACCCTGGTTGTAACTCGTTGCAAGGACTCTCTCACTAACGAATATTAATTTGATCATAATGTCATTCCAGATCGATAGAGATGGCCAAATCTGGGTGCTCTCGGACCGTCTACCGACTTTCATGTACTCCCACTTAAATCCCGATGAGTACAATTTCCGAATTCTCAAAGGTTCTTGTCGAGACGCTATAAAGAATACTGTCTGCTCAATGGAAAGACCACTTCCGGCTACAAGCAAGCCACGCGAACCTTCTTCCGGAGGAGAGACTCGTGTGAGAGCTGGAAGTTCTAACAACATCGAACACTTCGAGCCCTTCTACATTCTATTAACTATAGTATTATGTTTCGCTAGGACGTACATCTGAAAGTATCGTATTCTTTTATATTTTAACAAAATGATTGACTGTAAAAACTTGTGCGCGGCTTTGAAGCAACACGAACGTGAATCTCGGAGAACGTGAATATGTGCGAACTGATCAAAGTAGAAAATGTTAAAATTGTGGAAAATAATAGATTATTAAGTGATTGGTAATTATGTGAACTGTCTCGAATGATGGATTGTGTAAATGTAATTATTATCCGTTATTGGCTTCCCCTTTATCATGACTACTGCTTTGTACACTAGTATTAAAATATCTTTAGAATGTATTGTGTTTAATTCTTTTTGGAAAAGACGGAGAAAGACTGTCTTGCCCGTGGCTGTAATAAAAATAAGTTTTGGAAAGGTCTGCTACGGAAAATAGAAGGTCTATGATACAATCAAGTCACAGGTGACCTTAAGGAGATGTGCGGCATTCCGATTATAAAACAACAATCCTCGCAGGTCACATGGTGACATTTTTCGGGCCTGGTGAAAGTCCTGGAAACGTTATTCAACCTTAACATAGCTGTTGGAGGATATGATTGGAGTGGAGTTCTTTTCTAATTAAAAGACACAGCCTAGTGAAATAGGTAACTTTAAAGTAAACTTTATTGTCAATGGAAATGGCGAATAAAAATATAGTATATAAATATGTATGTACCCAGACAGCACACCGGCTCGATTTCAGCCTGCTTTTTATGCGCGCCATGGCCCGGAAATAGCCAGGCATGGGCTCGAGCCCACAGCCTGACGGCCGTGCCAGATTTCAGCTAGATTTCAGCCCATTTACAAGATTGCAAGGGTGCGGCATTTGCGTTCTCATTTCGTGATAATACAAACAAGGGGTTTTTCAGTAGTCAAAAACGCCAGATAAAAGATCAATCTAGGCAGCAAACACCCTCAAAAGTCTTTTTTTTTCCTATACGAGGCGTAATTTGCATTATATATGTTATGAAAATAGCTACATGCGCAGTTGTATGCTTCCGTATGATGCAAATTACGACTCGTAAATGTAAAAATAGGAGTTTCGAGGGCGATCACGGCCCAGATTGATCTTTTATCTAGCGTTATTGACTACTGAAATATCAAATTTTTGTATTATTAAGAAATGAGAACGTGAATCCCGCACCCTTGCAATCCTCATTTCCATGCGACCCGCACTGTGACACGCATGCGCGAGAAAAGTTGGGCTCAATCGAAGCACTGATTGGCCACATTAGACTCTGGCTGAAATCTAGCTGAAATCTGGCACGGCCGTCAGGCTGTGGGCTCGAGCCCATGCCTGGCTATTTCCGGGCCATTGCGCGCATAAGAAGCAGGCACGGATCCAACGGAATCAGCCTCGAGCCGATCCAAGCATTGTGTTAGGTAGTAACCTGCCGGTCACGGGCCTCGGGAGGTTTGGGCCGGCGGTGGGCTCGGGCAGGCTGTGCTGTCTGGGTACATAAGAATCATCGCAGCTAAATATTGGGTTGGAACGAAAGAGAGAGAGAGAGAGAGAGAGAGAGAGAGAGAGAGAGAGAGAGAGAGTTCGTAGCGTTTGTAAATTGAAATTGAAAGCTAAAATTCAGATATTTATTCATAAATTTATTCAATAAAATATTTTTTATTCTGTTCTATTACTTTTTGCCATTTCGAGGTAGCCTCTCGTGTTACTGGATAAACATATGAATAAATAATAATAAATCGGTGAATTATCGGTAACATCGAACGCGACACCGAAAATGTTGAATAACGTTTCAAACGTCGTCTTCGGATTATAGGAATTTCGTTTCCAAAGATTATTTATCGTAAAAATGGAATCATCATCATCGAGCTGTCCGTCCACTTCAACCTCGAAGGACTCGGCGGATTCACAGGATGTTAAAGAACTTGAATTGTGTCCTTTTGTAAGAGGTTCATTAATATTTCATGTACTCGTCAGTGGGTTAGATTGTTTAACATATACCGTTTTCTAATTTTCCTTTGATTTATATTACACATTACACAACGTAGAATTAATAAAATGAAGAATAGGGAAAGATCGATGTCAATGATTTCTAGTTGATAAACGATTTAATTCAACTGAAATTTAATATACCATAATCAGAATACTCTACAAATTGGAACTAACTATTTGTTCGAATACGATTAGAAATTACTATGGTCATTTGGAATGAATGCGGCAGTGCCTCTGATAAATTTGACTACGAATAATCGAACGATCATTGCGTACGCTTGCTCGCATATTGTAATGATTTACAATTACGAAACGAAAAAGGCAATTATGCTTCAAGGCCATGTACGTAACTTCCTCATTCTTGCTGTAACTGTTTCGTATAAAACTACCAATTAAGCTACTAAGTCTATAGGAACATGCAGTGAAAACTCTCTCGGCTTCGAGAAACGGAAAATGGTTGTTGTCTGCAGATTTCGAAGATGATCATGTGGTCGTCGTCTGGGACACCGAAACTGGGTAAAGAAATAATAGAAAAAGATGTCTTTAAGACCATAAACAGTGTGGTTTTTATGTACCCATCATTATGGGTGCTACATTTAGCACAGGCATGGGCAAAAATAGCACGCGAGCTAGGGAATTCAAAGAATACCCCCACTTTTCCCGGCCGCGCGTCTCAATCCCCTTGGCAGCCGTAGTTGCACCGAACGCTAGGGCCGCCACGGGGAGCGAGACGCGCGGCCGGGAGAAGTGGGGGTATTCCACGGGTATTCCTTGAATTCCCTAGCTCGCGTGCTATTTTTGCCCATGCCTGATGTAGCAGTATTAGCATTGCTATTATTTGTTCGAGTTAGTGTTTTTGCTTCAATTTCAATTTCATCTTTAACTTCAATCCCAATCAACTTCAATTTCAATTTCAATTTTTATTGTGATTTTAATTGTAACTTTAATTGTTTTTATTGTGATTTTAATTGCAATTGTTATTTTTATTACACTTTTTATGTCAATTCCACATGCGTTTAATTATTTAGAGTAATCCTGGCGGGGGGGGGGGGTAAAACAAATTTTGAAAAAATTTTTTTACGAGAGTAAATAAGAACCACCTTAATGTATATACACATATAATTAATTTTAGCTCTACCTTGAAATTTGAATTACCGAGGTTCAACTGTAATGTTTTGGGAATATATATATATATATATATTTTAATCTCGGTCCTAATATTTTTCCAGTGTACCAATTTCCACACTCTTCAACCCACACGCAGAACATTACCTTACTGCTGCAAGAATTAGTCCAAATGCGAAATACATAGTGACTGTTGGCAATGAACGATTTCAAAAGGTGCAATTTTGGTTGTGGACTTTCGGACTTGATGAACCACACGGTTATTTTATTAAATGAATTACATATTCTTGTCGTTACTTGATTTCCTTTCCAATTTATAATATAAGTTAGCATCAGCTTTTAAATAAAATAGTCTATTTAGTTTATATTTAAATATATTTTCACCTTTGCTCTATCGTACACAAATATTCTAGAAAAAAGTATGAATGATAGTCTGAAAAGTAGAGGCTTCAAGATTTAAAACGAGTACTATTTTATTAACGTGATTATAGAAGAGGAAGATTAGTGTCCAAATACTTTTTAGATCCGTTGTGTGTATTTATTGGTACAGCAAATAATAAGTCGATTTCTTCTAAACACGTTTTTATTACCGGCGTTTTACTTCGTTATGCACTAGCAGTGGATAGTTGAATAAATTATTTACAGCATCTCTGGAACTGACCGAGACGTCTGCAGACAGAGTGAAAGAAATTAGTTTCAATGAAGATTTATCCGAGGAATTTGTTTTGACTGGCGAATCTACCGTTGTGTTTGTTACTTGGGTTTGTATAAAATGAAAATGAAATATCTTAACCCTGTTGCGTTCTTCGGGTCATCTTCGACCCAAACATATCTCGAACGTTTACAAAATCATATAATTTATTCATTAGGAAGATCCGGAATTAAAATGCTACTACACACAAGTTGTTGGCAAAACGCGACGGTACGGAATTTTTAATTGCTCTTGCATAGTGCCGAATGCCCAACGAGCTTATACTGCAACATCAAACGGTATTTCTACACAACAATTTTTCCTTATTAGAAAAGAAAAGATATTAGATCGCTGTGCTGTTGTACAGACACTTGATTACAAAAATAAGTATCCCAGAATCCTATTTTAGATTGAAGAAGTTCGCTTAAAATATCAAATTTTAATGAAATAATATTTTATTTTATTGTAAAACATAGTTTAGTAATTAATATAAACTATACATATATACAGGGTGTGTCCGTTTGTTTGCTTGCTTTGTTTTGTGAGAAATAATTTTTGATTAAAGTTACGTTTGCACAAAATTTTAGAGTTTGAGGTCATTTCACGGTCATAGTGTAATACACTGTTGAATTCGTCTCGGCGTCAGCAACAATCCTATGACGTCGAAAACATATGGTGCCATTTAAAAAAGTCAAGGTGACCTTTACTTTTTTACATAAAAAGCATTTTTTCTTTTCAAGTACTGAGAAACTTTTGTCTAAAACATTTTTTAATTGAACTACCGGAAATGCCTGAAAAATGGTGACATAACTTAACGAACACACTCTGTATACCTACAGAACCTGTTGCAGAATTATAATTCTTGAGTTTTTATTACATAGGGTACGTTTTAGTCTGGCAAGAAATTTCTGAAAAGGAACGCAGCAAAAATAAAGAGAAAATGACACACATTAAATCCATGCGATTGCAGGAATGCTCCATTAATGTAATTCTACATTATCAGGGGTAATCTATTTATTAATCTATAATTTTAGACATTTAATATTATGTCCACCGAAACAATCTTATTTCTTTTGTATTGGTATGTCGATGTATGATGATTTTCTATAATAATCGAAAAGTATTCAATGAAATAAAGATATATTACGCGTTCTCCATGGTTTACGTAATTATTTTCAGAATCCTTTTACCTCGTTGATATTTAAAATAATCTCAACAATTATGGTTTCAGCTTAATAGTGGTCGGAAACGCGGAGGGCCGAATTGGCTTCTACGACCTCCAATTAAAGCTTATTTATTTTATTCACAATTTTGGTGTGAACTCTGTTCGTTCAATTAGTTTTAAAATACCATCCACTTTAATGGCTCCCAAAACCCGTGATGGTGAGTTCATATTTATATTAATTAGTACCCGTAAATATCAGTTGGAAGCTATACAATAATTCAACCATAATAAATAGGCTGCGAATCTCTCCGCATTTATAGCAATTTTCTAAACTTACCGCAAAATTCTTTATAACAAAGAGAATTATTGATAAAGTTGTTTTTTACATCAACACCTTCGGGTCATCCGGGAGAAAAAGTTTGGAAGAAGCCACATGTCGCGAACAAATAGTTATTGAGATATTACAAATTGAAAAATTGCCTATCGTTAAACTGTGATCATTTCGTAAAAAGTTATCGTACGACTATAAATTTAGACTCATTTTAAAGTCGGCTTAAAAAGTCAGAATGAGTCAGACTTATGATCGTACTAAATTTGGGGTTATGTTCGCGGCGCAACGGTTCGATCAAACTAGGTCAAATTAATTTGATCGAACGTTGCGCCGCGAACATAACCCCAAATTTATTAAAAATGTACGATCGATAATAATTTCTCATTTATGATCGTGCTGTTTGTTTTTACGAAACTACCACAATTCTTCGAGAATCGAAAATGTATTAGTGTCTAAATACTTTTTGGACCCACTGTAGGTGCCAGAAGTAAAATAGAAAAATGCGTTGTCCGTTGTAGCTACCTCGTACGATGCACATGATTTTGAATTCGAGGGAGAATGGGACGAAGAAGAAGAAGAGGAACAAATAAAAAGTGAATTTTGCAAGGAGAAAGTCGACTTATTAAAAATGACAGAAACTGATACCATGTACGATGCATCGACCAAGTCCACGATATCTATAAACTTAGAATACATGTTCAGAGATTTCGAAAACAAGGAAGAACCATTTCTTCACCATCACGCTGTAGATACTACTCTTGAACACGCACCTTTTTCCGTAGACTCGTTTTTCGTCAGTAAGAACATTAAAATCATTTCTTAAAATTACTTCAAATAATGTGAAGGTAATAAATGTTTAATAATGTCTTTACAATGTTGCATAAAGGTTCTCCGACTGGGGCATTCGCGTTAGTAGATATTCCAACATTAAAGTGTCGCTTTTTCTCGCACGACGTAGGCTTGTCTATTACCGGTTTAGATGCGCATCCTCGAAGGTAAAAACAATTTATATCTCCTAAACGCATAGGCTTCTTTAAAATTTGTTTTTTATATATTACATTGTCATCCAGTTCTGAGCTATGTTTAAAATTTCAAGTCTCTAGCTCATCGGGAAGTTAGCTTAAAATCAGTGGAGTGGGGATGAGTCAGAGTGGGAACCGAGTGGGTGCTACTGAGCGTCGCGCGGGGAGGTGTAACAGTTAAAATTATTAATAATTTATATCTCCTAAACGCATAGGCTTTTTAAAACATTTTTTTAAAAATATTGCATTGTCATCCAGTTCTGAGCTATGTTTAAAATTTCAAGTCTCCAGTTCATCGGGAAGTTAGCTTAAAATCAGTGGAGTGGGGATGAGTCAGAGTGGGAACCGAGTGGGTGCTACCGAGCGTCGCGCGGGGAGGTGTAACAGTTAAATTTATTAATAATTTATATCTCCTGAACACATAGGATTTAAAAAAAAATTTTTTTTTAAATATTGCATTGTCATCCAGTTCTGAGCTATGTTTAAAATTTCAAGTCTCTAGCTCATCGGGAAGTTAGCTTAAAATCAGTGGAGTGGGGATGAGTCAGAGTGGGAACCGAGTGGGTGCTACCGAGCGTCGCGCGGGGAGGTGTAACAGTTAAATTTATTAATAATTTATATCTCCTGAACACATAGGATTAAAAAAAAATTTTTTTTTTAAATATTGCATTGTCATCCAGTTCTGAGCTATGTTTAAAATTTCAAGTCTCTAGCTCATCGGGAAGTTAGCTTAAAATCAGTGGAGTGGGGATGAGTCAGAGTGGGAACCGAGTGGGTGCTACCGAGCGTCGCGCGGGGAGGTGTAACAGTTAAAATTATTAATAATTTATATCTCCTGAACACATAGGATTTAAAAAAAATTTTTTTTAAATATTGCATTGTCATTCAGTTCTGAGCTATGTTTAAAATTTCAAGTCTCTAGCTCATCGGGAAGTTAGCTTAAAATCAGTGGAGTGGGGATGAGTCAGAGTGGGAACCGAGTGGGTGCTACCGAGCGTCGCGCGGGGAGGTGTAACAGTTAAAATTATTAATAATTTATATCTCCTGAACGCATAGGCTTTTTAAAACATTTTTTTAAAAATATTGCATTGTCATCCAGTTCTGAGCTATGTTTAAAATTTCAAGTCTCTAGCTCATCGGGAAGTTAGCTTAAAATCAGTGGAGTGGGGATGAGTCAGAGTGGGAACCGAGTGGGTGCTACCGAGCGTCGCGCGGGGAGGTGTAACAGTTAAATTTATTAATAATTTATATCTCCTGAACACATAGGATTTAAAAAAAATTTTTTTTAAAATATTGCATTGTCATCCAGTTCTGAGCTATGTTTAAAATTTCAAGTCTCTAGCTCATCGGGAAGTTAGCTTAAAATCAGTGGAGTGGGGATGAGTCAGAGTGGGAACCGAGTGGGTGCTACCGAGCGTCGCGCGGGGAGGTGTAACAGTTAAAATTATTAATAATTTATATCTCCTGAACGCATAGGCTTTTTAAAACATTTTTTTAAAAATATTGCATTGTCATCCAGTTCTGAGCTATGTTTAAAATTTCAAGTCTCTAGCTCATCGGGAAGTTAGCTTAAAATCAGTGGAGTGGGGATGAGTCAGAGTGGGAACCGAGTGGGTGCTACCGAGCGTCGCGCGGGGAGGTGTAACAGTTAAATTTATTAATAATTTATATCTCCTGAACACATAGGATTTAAAAAAAATTTTTTTTTTAAATATTGCATTGTCATCCAGTTCTGAGCTATGTTTAAAATTTCAAGTCTCTAGCTCATCGGGAAGTTAGTGTAAAGTCAATTGCAAAATTTGTACCGAACAGACAGACAAGAAAGCAAGCTAATAAAAACGTAGTAAAATAACAAAATTGCGCGAGAGAAGCATCGATTTTTTAAAGAAAGTTTCAAATTCCTTTGAAGAAATTAGACAAATAATAAAGCTCTGTTACATTAGAGAAGTCGGTATTTAATACTAGTTTCCCAGTTCAAGGTCAACTCGAGGTCATAGTATAGTAGATCATACAATTTTTAATTCAAGTTAAAAAGTCAAGGTGACCTTTGCTTTTCATTGAAATGAAACTTTTTGTGAAATTTCTAGTGATGTGTCACTTGTAGCGTCGCCCATTAATTCCGATTTCTTATTTCAAGACATTGCTTAGTCACAGGAAACGCCCGGGGCATGTTGTCTTTATACGAATATGAGAAACACAAACTTCTCATACGCAAAGCTGCTCCGCCTGCTCCAGATTTCCAACAATTACTTGAGAGACAAGTCAAAACTGATAACATCACGTATGTCACATGTCCGCAAAGCAGAGATAAATCGTCTGCGATATCCGTGCTCAAATATTCGCCATTAGGTAAACGATTTCTCCATTACGATACAAAAGTAGATTCAGTAATCATTGTCGCCATTCGTAGAATAATCATTGATTCAACTTCGAACTATTCCGAATTTTTCCAGACTGTTCCTTTTCATTGAAAGTATGATCTATTACAATTACAGTAAGTGGAACAGTGGGCAATATTTGGCGAAATAAATATTTCAAATATCATTTAATATTTTAGATTTTGTTTGGTTTAAAAAAATAGTATTTCAAATAGGATACATAATGTCAAAAGTAAAATATTATTATTTTGACAATCTAAACTAAAGATAAAATGAAATATTTCCATTTAACAATCTGGAACACAAAATGTTGATATTTTATTATAATAATCTGGCATGAAATTAAATACTTTAATCTTACTCGATGTATTGGGTGATCCTATAAATCTAGATTACCAATATAAACTCTAATATTTATAGTCATAATCTAACCACTTTGGCAAGTGTGACAGTACAATTTTTACAATGTGGAACGACAATAGTTACTGAAATTCTGTAAAAATGAAACTCAATATTGCTCGTTATTTTGATTCAAAATATTGTGCACAGGGGATCAGCTTGCCTGTGGTCTCAATAGTGGAATACTGTGGATATTGCATCCCGTAACGTTGGACCCGCTTCACGAATTTCCATATAAGCATTCCACGGGATCTATAATTAAATTAATTTTTACAGACTGTGCTGAATATATGGCGTATTATGTAAATATGCATACACTGATTAGAAAGGAATGAGCAGGAATTTCATAAATTATAACAGCAATTAATTTTACAGTTTCGATCTTTTTGATAAAAAATATTTCATCTAATTTTTATCAAATCCCTCGATTTCTTCGAGATCTAAAAGTTACAGCAATGCGATTATTATTATCTTATTATTATTATTACTATTATTATTATAAAAATACCTCATTTTTTAAACCATTTAAAATTCTAGACATTGCAATCATTATTTCGTCAATTAATCGTCACTTCTAATGTGTAATCAATATTTTCAGGATAATACATTAGTAGTGGCAGTATTTAAAAGAAATCATGACCGATCCATAAACCATCCATGGGATTTTCTTGGAAAATATCGTACACACTTGGCAATGATAACGGATATACTGTTTGGACCAGCCACCTCGATCAGTGTTACACCTCGATTATTTTCCTTAGGTGAAGATAGGAAATTAGTTGAATATGACCTAAAAAACAGGTGACATACAGTTCGTTTGAAAACTCTTCGTGCTTCTATTAAAATCGAAATTCTTCTGATGATATTAATCATTTCTAGTAGATAGTTTCGATCAGAAAGAATACACTTTACTGATCGTCCCGCAGTGAGGTATTTGTCCCAAAAAGTATTTTAAAAAAACTATTTTAGCGTTATTTATGGGCTCGAGGTCTCTCATGTATAAAATTAATTAGCAACCCCCCAATTATTCACTTTTAATGAAATTTTTATATGAATTTTTCACAATTTTTTAATCTCAAAAAAAGCTTTCTCATTTTTTTATTATTTAGTGTTTTTAATGCACCAAACAAGTTGTTATTATTTTGAAAGATAATTTTTACCTAAGTAAAAATCCCTTAATTTTCAGTTTCAGTAAATAAATATGAAACTCATATAAATTTTTCAATTTATAAAAATCCCAAATCAGAAATGCATTTGAACATCTAAAAAATCAAAGTGATTTGTATTTTTTTGTCGAAAGAAGGACAACTCTCGAATATATCGATGCTTCGCGAAAATATTGTTGTTACAATTAAACATTTTTTCATTACACAGTGGTCCCTACCCCGATCCCGGTCTCATGATAAGTGAAATCTATCAAATTGAGTATTCTGCTGTTCCTCTTTGTCTTGCTTGGTACCCTAATGTGGGTTTTGAACAGTTTTTAATTATTTCGAATTCAGAGGTAACTAATTGTATATTAAGATAATTTATTCAATGGATGCTCAATACCATGAATTCAAATAAGTCTTGTTGCACACTGTTGTTAAAAAACATGGAGTATCCTTTGTTATTCGAATTTTTATTATTATATTATTTTGCCAGAGAATAACTTCATTATGTTTATAAACTTATGTAACTTTTAAACACAGATAAGTACAGTATATTAAAAAAACTAATTTTTTTTATTTATTTATTTATTTATTTATTTTTTATTTATTATTATTTAGTTATTAAGTGCTGCATACTTTTGCATAGACAGTTGCTGAACTTCTTAAAAATATGTAGCAATGTTTGTTATTTTCTAGAATTATACCGATCTTGTATTACTGTTTTATTTAATATTTTATTTACAAAATTTGTAAAAACTGTATTATTTGTAAAAATAAGTCGAAAAAAAGGAATAACATTTTTTCGTCAGCGTTTCTAAAACGCTGTTTTAAAAATGTATTTTTAAAACGCGTTAATTTCGTTCAAAAGCTTCAATTTAATTAATTGCAATCCTTAAACTTTCTACTATTTGGCTTTTACTTGTTATGAGCGCAGTACTCCCGAAAACATAAATCTTTCCGTATAAAAAAATGCTCTTTCTGTATAACTTTGCACTTTTCATATATATATTTCTTTTTATATTTGGTCCATTTATATTTATTATATTTAAGTATAAATATCGGTTGCTTAACGACGTAACGAAAATGATACGTGGCACGTACTTGGGTCCAATTTTCGGTGCGCCAGTTCAACGCTGCGAGGTAATTGACTTAAAAAAATTTAATTCAAATAAATTAGAAAAAAAGCTAATAAGAAATATAGAGGATACTGAGGACGCTAAACGTTATCGATTATGTAGGTTCTATCCAGCAAAGAATACAAAAAAAATAAATACGTAATATTTGCGACTGAGAAGGAAATCGGCCTTCAGATACTTCCTTTCGATGGTAATCCTTACAAGACTTTAGGAATAATAGGACATCCACGTAAGGTAATAAAAAAAATTTATATGTATTAAACGTACATCTATAATTTCATTAATTTTAATTCCGACAGATCACTAATATTTGTATTAATAGCGAAGGGAACATTTTCTTCACTTCCGGTTACAAGGATCCCTGTGTCCTGATGTGGAAAATTAAATGCAGGTAACACTGAAGCTTATAAAATATCCTGTTTCGTCGCTTAAAACTACTTCGTAATAAACAAAAACTATGAACTCACTACATCTTATATATACGGAGTGTCCCAAAAATGCTGTACTTCCTTGGAAGGGATGATTTTTAAGATGATTTTAAATAATTGTTAAGGAATTATTAACGAAAACCACAGACCAATTAAAAAAGAAGTTAAATTAAGAAAAAATTACTTATAATCACTTTATGAATCATCCCTTTCAAGGAAGTACAACATTTTAGGACACCCTGTATGATCACAATGTGCGCGTAAGTACGCGAATTTAATATATGATGAGACTTTCTCCCAAATTTTCATAAAATAACGTTCCATTTTAATTGAAATTGCTGCCTTGTATGACTAATACTTTTTTATATTCGTACAATATTCTATAACTTATTAATTGCTTGCCTCTGTTGCTTTTAACACCTAACCGTAACTAATAATGTTGTACTAAATCCTCGTTGGAGAACATTAATCACGATAAATAACGTAGGCTTCTTGAAATATATTTCTATTAGTATGATTTTCGATAAATCGAAAAATCTTGTTGAAAACAACGACAAAGATATATATCTTTATAAATGATAAATTCTACGTTTCTAAATTTTGACTTACATTTACGATGACTGATATGTATCGTCCCACGATTAACCTATCAATAATTACTTCTTTATTAATACTTTCTTTTTCGCCCGTACTACGTTTATTACCAACTTCCCTGATTTCTAATTGACCTCAGTTCCGTCGATGTATTGGAACAGTTAGGGGGTCTGGGACTTTCCCCATATTATTGTCTACTCGAAGGAGGAAGGAAAGGCTGGCTCATCAATGAAATGAAAGATTTCTTCTATTACGCTCAAATTCTGCATCAAGGTGAATACACGCCTGCCGTCAGAATAGTAACCGAGAAAGTGACCACCAAGCAAATACCAAATCTCATGCGTGCGATTGGATTTTATCCCACTAACGAAGATGTAACCATTTCAAATTTATTCTCTTCATTTTTCACCGAAAACAAATATGGTGAACTTGTCGATTGGGGTCCTTCCCTCTGATTTAAATGACTTTCAAATATGCTGTCAATGTCGCCATTTTGAACAAGTTATTCTTTTGCAACTAACCTCGTAAACCAAAGCCGACTGACGAAAACTTTACAGGGAAATGTTGTTCACAATCATAGAAATACTACATTTTCATGTGAGAAATTTATGGGACCGTGCATTACTATATTTCCTAGAGCAAATCAATTTTTATATAAATACACTTACATGGAAGAGATGTTAGAAATTGTTGCAGGAGCTCGTCAAGTATTTTAAAGATGGATGGAGTGGGAGCCTGATGAACAGTCTTGGCAAACAAATATTTTTAAATTGAGGTTGATGAAATAGAGAGAGCTAGACTTTTTGAACGGTTTGTCATAGTACATCCCGATCACGGTGTATTATAGAGGAGTCCAGATCAGACTTCCCCGAGGAAAGTGTGATAGATAGAGGCATAGAGGTTAGTTCGTCGCTAGATGGCATATTGGGCACCTTCAACTACATCTCATTCACACACGTACATGAAAGCTTGAAGGCGCACGATATGCCATCTAGCGACGAACTAACCTCTATCTATCACAAAACGTCAACCGTCAACCTTACAGAGGTGCTTAGTCGCAACACCTCTATAATACACCGTGACCCCGATGTTAAACACTGGATAACATATGCACGTTTCGAAGAATCCCATGGATTTATAAAGGGAGCGCGCAACGTATATGAGAGAGCTATCAATTTTGACGGTGACGAAAGTCTGGATGAAAAATTGTTTCTTGCGTTTGCGAAGTTTGAAGAAGGCCAAAGAGAACACGATCGAGCCAGAGTAACTTACAAGTACGCGGTTAGATCATATTCCGAAAGAGAAGACGCAAGAAATTTATAAAGCGTAGGTATATGTACTATACACGAAAAGAAATATGGAGATCGTTCGGGCATCGAGGACGTGTAATAGTAAGCAAAAGAAAATATCAATACGATCAAGAACTAAAAGAAAACCCTTCCAATTACGATGTTTGGTTCGACTATTTGAGATTAGTGGAATCTGAACTAAAGAAAAACAGTTTTGTAGAAGATACATTTACCTTTGGATAAATTATGCTATTTACGAGGAACTGGAAGCCGAAATCGATTCCCCATAAACATTTCACATTTTCGAAAATTTGGCAGCTTCACGCGTACTTCGAAATAAGACGAAAAAATTTACCAGCAGCTAGGAAAAAATTGGGTATAGCGTTAGGTATTTGCCCTAGGGATGAATTGTATCGTGAATACATCGATCTGGAAAATAAATTGAGAGAATTCAATCGATGTAGAATTTTGTATCGAAAGTTCCTCGAACTTGCAAAACTTATTAGGCCGGTAAAATCTGATGGGAGAACCCTAATCGACACGTTCGCGACAAATGTATATCGAGGATTTTGACTATTTCAGGTAGAAATTCTTATGAATGAGGTCTCCTACAGAAACTATGCAGAAACTGGTAAATTAACCGAGGAAATAACATTTGAAGATTTCGTCAAGTATTATATAAACCATCGACCCGCTTTTGGAATTTCTTTGCGCCAGTTGCAAGAATCTTTCCAAGCGCTCGTAAATCCCGACATGAATTCTTTTTTGGATGAAGAAAATCCAGTTCTGACTCGCAATCAATTCCTGAACGTTTTGTTTGGAAAAGGTCCTGTAGAAACGCCACAACACAGGAGCAAGGATTTTGGTCCGATATTTATTTCGCTTATAAGAGATTTTAATTTTTTATAAAATTCAAAACGCAATTAGTAATTGTATACTATTCTTTAGGAGAACCGCTAGTACCGCAAGAAGCGTACATGTACCTCAAACGTCTCGTCGGTTGCGAGGATAATGAAGATGAACAACATAAAAACAAAGAGAAACGGTCTGCACTAGAGAAGCTAAAGTTTTTGCCGGAGGTATGCATTCTTTCTTAATTAATTCAACAGTTTACGTAAATTCGTTTTCAGTTAATAGAGAAGGTTACCATACTCAATGAAAAATATCATCACTTGCTCGATTAATAGTTATTAATAATAAGGAATTCTTTGTTGAATGAGGGAAGAAAACAGCGTTCCATTCTCGAAAAGTCAAAGTTATTTAGAAATTTAATTGTTATAGTATTTACATTGATGCATATATATATACACGTACAATCTTTCACTTAAAAACGGTACAATAGCCAAAATAATAACATAACTAAATATTGCTTCCTTAAAACAGGTCGATGGGACTGTAAATCATTTTTATAATGATCGTATATACAGTGGATCCAAAAAGTATTTGAACAATAAATTTTCCATTCTCGAGAAATTGTCAATATTTGGATCATGATAATTTCGTTAAAAAAAATAATACAACAATATACGTGGACTTTGGACCCGTGTGAAAGCTGAACCCTCTATTTTTTCCAGCGATTGGAAAATGCATCGTGCTTTTCTTGGTCCAATACATTACAAATTGAAACGCCTGTAAAAACATTGAAAAATTTTTCTCGTATTGAGCTTTCAATGAAAGGATTACTGGCATCTTTACAATAAAAAAAACTGGTTCCTCTTTATTATTATTTATTCTATTTAAAGCAGTCGTTGTGATTCATTCACCAAAAGAAATTTTTAATGTTTTTAATAACGCTTTAATTGGCAAAAGAGACAATCATAGTTCAAATATTAATTTCCTGAGAATCGAAAATTTGTTGTTCGAACACTCTTTGGACCCACTGTACATTATTAATCTTTAAAAGAAGGAATCCTACAAACGAGTAATAGATAAAAATGCTTTGAATTATTCAGTAAATAATGTCTATATATCCAATCAATTTTTTCCCGTATTCGTCACGCTTGTTCCTATAATAACAACTAAATTAAAAATTTCATCGACAACGAACAAATGATTGTACATATCGTTAAAAACAAATCGATACAGAAGTATATGGAACTGTCAGTATAGTAGCCTCGGTTAAATTTCAAAATGGCGATCGTTGAAATATAATAATAATAATGGCTGCGCGAGTGTTTATTTAATTCGTAATCTCTCTCGACGGGGGGCAAATAAAAATATATATGTACATCTCTGTTTTGATTTCTACTCTGAGAATCTACGTTTACGTGAACCTCCGCGGACTAATGATAGAACACAGCTGGGAACCGTTAAAGAGATTTCGCAAGTGTGTGCGACAAAGAAGAAAGGAAGACACTTAGGCTCGCCGAAAGTAATGTATTATTATTTTATGATACAGAGGATATCTTACAAAGATTTTATCACGGACATCATGGGTATTGAATTGCCGGAGGAAATGAGGGCTGACGATGAATAATTAACCTGCGTCGTTATTTGCATTGCTGGCATGTTAAACGTCAATTACAATTACCACTATTATTACCAATATTATTATCATTACCATGTACTGCGAATTCTATTAAACATGTACGAACACTAACATATTTAGCCATCCTTTCTGCCTCGTGTGTTCAAAGAAAACGGAACGTTCCAGCGACGAACAGATTCGATCAAATCGGCCAAGCTGTGCGAATCAAATACTATATGACATTTTCTCTTCGAGACCCGGAAGCAAAGATGTAGTGTTCATAAAATACTTTTGTTCTTTTTTCCATTTATTTCACCACTGACCGACACTCCCTATATGTTTCCATTGCTATTTTCGACCAATTACAAACTAGTATAATCGTTGAATAAATTAGAAGTCGGAACGAATTACGAAAGGGTCAAATACAATTAGGAAAATTCGAATCGGTGAAAAAGAAATATATATAGTAAAAGTGCGTTAGAATAACGTGACTCGCATCGCCGTTTCGACCACGCCAAACAATCGTTGATCGGAAATCGCAAAATCCGGTACGTCGAAATTTCCCGTCGAACATTACGCTAAACAGTTTCGTCGAATTTGAACGAGCAACGCTAAGCCAATTATATGGATATACAAGGGAATCGGCACGCTCGGTATAGGCCTGGGAAAACTGGTACCAACGAATTCGGAGCTTCGTATGCCAGGAACGAGTGATAGCTAGACTAGAAAATGATAAAAGATCCGTTCGTCGATCCGTCGAATAATTTAAAAAAAAATTAGTAGAGAATCGCAGAGAAATCGATATAAGAAATACGCAGCGAAGGAGGATCGCTTCTCACGGTGTAATACTAAAAACGAAAATAAACGGGGAATGGAGGGTGGAGAGTGGGGGAAGGAATAATAACCATAACGTGCGCGACTGAAGCAATGGGAAAACAAGACCGCGCGGCATTCGAAGAAGGAGGAAAATCAGTTTAAAGCTCGCTAAGCATATCGCGTTCGTGTACTTCGGGAGACAATTAAAAAGTACTGATTCTAGGAGGAATGCGATCATGAAACGGGGCACAGACACCGCCAGCAGTGCCGCCGACAGTCGTATCAGCCACGATAACGCGAAATTCGAATTCGAATTGATTAAAACAGCCCTCCCCTCTCACGCCTAGAAACTTTCGAAAAGTTCTCGCTCTCTACGACATAACCTAGGTTTTCTTCTAGAACGCTGAACCGCCTAATCGGCTAGACTGGCTAGACTAATCAATTTATACACGGCGCATTTTTTTTGTTTCGTCGTTTAAAAGAAGTACAAACAAATGTACACAAAAAACCTTACCTCACTATTTTAAACGCTAAGTCGTATGTACAGTTATATACAAACATTTCTTGTTCTTTTTTTTGTTGTTTTGTTTACCGTTATATCAGCTTAAGAAAAATATCAACGTGGAACAGTATACGATTCGTTTGTTTACGAAGAAGAAAGAAGGGAAACGTTTAGAGTGAACGGCGGCAACTCGATCTCCTCTCGGTTCGACCAGTCGACCTGGCAGTTTGTGCTCGAAACCGCGATCAATTAGAATGCTATTCGATCTTGGTACAAGAGGGTAGTTTTTTTCAGAGCCTCAAATCAATTCTAATGATCATTAACATTGAAGAATGTTTTAAGTTCCTAAAGAAATGTTATTACGATATTTTATAACATTAAAATACATAGTTCACGTCGTTAAATATATGTCGAACGTTTGAAAATTTTGGAAATTTCGAAAATATATATTCGTTGTGGAATCTGTAAATTTGTCAAGTTTAATAGAATTATTCAGTTACGGCTAGTCCGAAAATCGCTTCTTTCAAGATTTTCTACAGAGATGCGAAAAAAGAATATAAAAAGATTAAAAACATAACCTATTCTTCGAAAAAATTTGTACTTACTATATCAGTAGTAGCGTCAATATTCGCAAGCATTTTCAAATGAATTTTCAACTGGAAATTTGCAAGCTTACTCTAAAAAATAAATTACAGTCTAACGATGCAACTTTATAAAGTTATTCGTAACATAACGCGATGTTTATATTCTTTTTTCAGTTAGAATTGTTAATATTATTCGTTCTGTATATGAATGCTGTATTATACATATCCGATTAGTAAATTGAGGCTCTCAAAAATGTCTGCAACTACTTCAACGAATGATCAAGCGACTCGAGTCGATCAGAATATATATATCATACGGATCTTCAAACCTTTCCCCATCAGAAGAACACTCTAAGCAATCGAAGTCTGTTGTTAAATCGTCCAAAACCTTCCAAGGGTCAAAGAGAGAGAGAGAGAGAGAGAGAGAGAGAGAGAGAGAGAGACAGAGAGAGAGAGGAGGAGGAGTCGAGTAGTCACCATTGAGCATGCCTAAAAAGCAATTTCAACACGCAGACACCATCCGCTGCTATCAGTCAAAGTAGTCCTCGTTTTGCACGATATCATGTTTCTTTCTACAGTCTGGACAATACCACTTGCCCTTCGGCGGTACCATGATACCGACACACTCGAAATGAAACCATTCGATGCGACAGTCTTCGCCGTCGCAGGCGATCATCTCCGAGACTTCGTCGTACGGGCACTGACAATAGCAATAGAGATTCACTGGCCGTTCCGGTATCGGCGGATTGCTCTCGGGCAGATGTGTTTGTATCTGTTGGCTAGCCTCGATTTCCGTGTCGCTGGAATCGCTGCTACTTTCTGCTGGTTCCTCCGATTCCGTTGCGGAAGCTGTGGCGATCCTCAGGCTCTCTTGTTGGCTCTCCATGCGCCTGTACGCCACTGTCTTCCCACCGAAGGACAATCTCGGTGGCAGCGGTTTCAGACTCGGTACCGGCGCGAACGACGGTGTCTCCATCTTCCTCCACTTCATCGTCGGCTGCTTCTCCGCCTCCTCGTCGCTGGAGTCGCCGTAGAACCGTTTCGGTACCCGTTTCCGCTTCGACGAACGTTTGTTTTCCGTCTCGGAACCGCTACCGCTAATATTCTGGCCGGCTCTTCCCATCATCTGAGGCTCCACGATCGTGCTCATAGGGTGCATGTCGTTCACAACTATACTCGGCGACGACGCCGCCATATTCTGCTGCATCATCGCCGGATTCTTTTGGTAAAACGCTTTCGGAATGTTTAATTTAATAGACTCGACAGCTGGCGCTGCGTTACGTTGCTTCGTCCTCTCCCCTTTCTTTCGTTTCTTCGTCTTGACTTTCCTCTTCTGCTGGGGCTGGTCCTCCGCGGTGCCTGGGGCAGGGTCCGGAGAGGGTATCGCGGTGTCCGCGTCCGTCAAGCCGTTATTCAACGGTATTGCGGACTCCGTGGACGCCGGCGCAACCGCCGCTAGAAGCAGCAATTGATTCCGTTTCTCGGCGAGTAGCTTGTTCGCCAATTGCTGCGGATGCTCGTCGTAGAAATCCTCGTCCGTCTCTGTCTCGTCGGTCTCCAAGTCGGACTCCCTTAACACCAACTGCGGCAGACAAACAGGCTCGGCCGGGATCGGTGCTTCTCCGTTCTCCATCTCCGCGGATGGTTTGTTCTCCACGTCGACGTGCGCGGATTCCGATTCCTGTGCAGCTTCTTTCTCCTTTTTCCGTTCCTTCCGACTGGACTGTTTCTTTGGGGAACCGTCCGAGGTCGAACTATCCGAATCGGAACTACTGCTGGAGCTAGAAGAGCTGCCGGACGAAGAGCTGCTACAGCTGCAATTCGTTCCGCAGGAACAACTGCTCGAGTCGCTGTCACTGGAAGAGTCACTCGACGATGTACTGCCACTCTGTTTCTTCTTCTTTGGACTTTTCACTTTCTTCCGGTTCGGATCGCTTTCGGTGACGCTCTGCAAACCATTGCTGCCGGATGGGCTCTTCTGTGGTTTACTCGCGCAATCTTGGTCTCCGCTCACGTTTATTTCTTCTTTGTCCTCTACTTTAGACCCTGGTTCTCCTTCTTTTTCTTTCTCGTTTTCTTTCTCTTTATTCGACCATACCACGCAGTAGTCGTGGTCGGCCAATATTATACTATTCAAGTATTCCACGTCAGTCTCTGGTTCCTGTTCTTTCGCCGGGAGCTCAGTACCCGATTCCTTCATCTGCAAACTGGCTGTGTACGTTTTGAAGTTGTCCCAAATGCCGTCCATAATTTGTGCACTTTGTTCCTTTTCTTCTTCATTCTGCTCGACCTCTACTATACTGTCCGCAGCAGGCACAGGAGAAGCAGATTTTGGATCTACGGGAGAAGCTACTGCAGCTTCTTCTATTGGTTTAGTGGTTTCAGTCTCTTTAGGATCTTTTACTTCAACCTTCTCTTCCTCGGAATCTGTGTCACTTTCAGAGGAAAGATTCAAAGGTGGTAGATCGTACACATCGACAACCTTCTTCACGGGTTCCTTGGGTTCCTTTGTAGAGTCAGATGTAGCCGCAACATTATCAGCGGTAACAATTTTCTCGTTCTCGGATTTTGCTTCGTCAGTTGCCAATTGTTGATTCAGCGAATCTGTCAGATTTGTGTTAACCGGTTGTTCTTTATGAGCATCTTCATGCTTGGTCAATAATTTTCGAGAAATAAAGCGCTCGGAGCACTCGTTGCAAGCGTATGGCTGGTCTCCGGAGTGTAACCTCTTGTGTACTTTTAAAGCAACGGCTCTGGAAAAACTGGATCCACATTCTTCGCAACCGAAAGCTGTAGGTGGTATGCAGAAGTGATAAATATGTGGCCATTTCTTCTGTAAACATTTTTTACACAACACACTCTCCGTTCCATGTTTCCAGAATAAGTGTTTTGTAATGTCTGGTTTGTTTCTGTACGCAATGCCGCATCTATAACACAAATGATGCAGCTTATGCTTCCAAACATGGTTCGAAAGACGTTGTTGATTCCCAGTAGATTCCAAACAGACATCGCACGCATGATGCTTTTTCCTTAGGTGCACCATGAGTCTAAATGCAGATGGTAGGCTTCCCATAGGACAGAGACAACACCTATATTTGACATTGATATTCGGAGAATACGTACCGGGACATAAATGACAAAGTAATTCACTATAACTGTAGAAAGTAGATTTACACATTATACAAATTAAGATTGTCTTTTGATGCATTTTTCGGTTATGCAAATAGAGTTCCTTGTGTACAGCAGAATGAAATCTACAATGAAAGCACTCGTATGTCCGTACTTCTGGAACATTATAGGTACCAGTGGTGCTGCTATAAGAATCTAGATTAAAGAAGTGAAAGTCTAATTCATCGAGGGACCTTTTCACTCTAGCAATAAATTGTTCTGGTTGGATTATTATAGCAGGATGCTGAGGATGAAATTTATGTTCTGCAAGCATGTGTAACCCTAATTGTTTACCGTTCACTGCTATATGGCGTGCATGATTGCAATATACGCAAATGGGACTAGCTGCTTCTATGCACTGTTTCAATAGATTTTCTATCTCTATAGTGTCCAATATCCCATCAACATTAAGATCGATAAAAGTAATGTCTTCTCCAGCCAGCACAATTCCGTCGCTCGGTTGTACTTGAGTTTGCACATCGTTCTCCTCGTTATGATTTATATTAGTAACTTCTTCGTCGACCTCCTGTCTTTCGGTTGTATCTAGTTCAGCTGTTGTTTCATCGGTAACTTCATTGATTTGTCTTCCATTTTCTTCGACATCCATATTTGAATTACTTTTAACTTCTGACATATTTACTTCATCAATTTCTTCTGCTTCCTCGATCTCATCAGGATTACCATCCACCACTGCTAATTTAAAGCTATCGGAATCACTATCACCATCGTTCGCCTGATCACTGTTATTATTGTCCCTTTCAGTCTCAAGAGTGTTAGATGTTTTGTCTTCCGGTACTGGACTCTCGGCATTATTATTTTCTTCTGACTCTTTGCTAGTATCGTGGTTTTCTACATTGTCGTTATTACTTGTAACAGAAAACTGAGAGTTCCTGTTGGTACATATTTTTATAACTAAACTTCTATCGGAAGAAGGAACAGCATTAAATGAGACTGAAGATTGAGATTCGTTAGGTATATTTAGGTCTTCTTTCGTTTCATTTTGACTACTGTCTTCTTTAACTTGTGGATCCGATGTATGTAATTCATGTTGAGGACTAAACAGCGATCGGTTGACAGGACTGTGAACAGAACTCTCAGGTGTCTGCGAACCAGAATCAGTTTTTGTTTCTATCGCAGCCTCGATTGTTTTATCTTCGGTTACAGATTTTTCAATTTCTTGGTGCTCTGTATCAAGTTCGTTCGTTCTACTATTACTTTCGATTGTTGAATTTGAAATTTCTGTATCATGCTTGTCCGTTTCGTCGGAATCTGATTCTAACTTATTGGATGTATCTAATGTATCGTTTAATCTTGTATCTTCTGTTCTAGGAGATAATCTTGAATCTTGTACACTATCTGTACAACGCGACACTTCCATAATAGTTTCTATTACACTATCGTATGGCTTATTATGGCTGGTTACATTGGTCAACGGGGCTGGGGTCGTTTCAAAATCATTTTGAGGAACCTCTTCTTCACTCGTTTCTTCTTTTCCTTCGTAAGAATCTTCAACACATTTTGAGACTTCCATGATTGTCTCTGAAACTGTATCTTTAATTGCATTGTGAACTTCATTCTGCGAACTTTCACCACTGTTCGTAATATCACTAAAAGGTGGACTTTCGTTTAATTGAGTCCCAGATTTATTGTTCGTCTTTCTTATGTATGTATGCAGTTTTTGATGAATAATCACACCATCTTCTATATGCTTAGACCTATTATTTTTTATTGATTTCCTTGAAACAAATTTATTTCCAGTATTCATAGTCCTGTCAAGTATATGCGTCGGTATTACACCTGTTTGTGTAAGAGGTGACACAGCAGAATTTACTTCTTTACTTGTATCAGCAGCTAAACTACTACACGTATTCGCGTGCGAACCTGTCTGTCTGCACAAGGTACATATAGACGCGGTAACATCTTGTTTCGACGCCGGTGAACAAAAGTGATTGTAAAAATTGTCTGTCTCTGAGAAAACCTTTTCACAAGTACAACAAACTAAATAACATGACCCCTTAAAAGCACCGTAAAAATCTTCGACCGATGTAAACGCCATTTCTGGAACACTATGATTTTTAATTAAGTGGTACGACAGCCTTTCTGCCTGGCCGAACATTCCAAGACAAAATAAACATATATGACGTTTATGTATGTCTCTCATATGTAAAAATAAATTCCAATTTTCAAAGTAAGTGCCGCACGCCGCGCATAGATAAACCTTTCTTGTGATTTTAAAGTTGGGAGAATGCGACACTGCGGATGATTCCGATGTGCTGGGCATTGGTGTCATCGTGGATTTGCAAGTGCACAAATTTTGTTTTAATACAGAGCACAAATTTGACGACGAGTGACACTTTAAACACTTATTCTTTAACGACGGTTGGAGGCCTAAATATTGTGCGTATTCTGTTATTTTGCCTCGCTTGATTTCTGCCTTTTTTTCTTTGCTATTCTTCGACAATGCATTAGAACGAGGCGATTGAGGCTCCTGCACTACACTTTTTGATGTATTCGTTTGAGTTTCTTGAGCTTGTGCCAGAATACGCTTCTTGAAACCTTTAAACACAATTTTTGATCCTGTACTGTTGTTTTTCCCTGGTGATTCCTTGGATGCGATTGAATTATATCGTAATAATTGTTTCTTTTCCTCTTCTATTACGTCGCTGTATGCGCTATCAATTGAAGACTTCAATGAATTTCCAAGAGAAGCATCCTTAAGTTGTTGTTCTCCCAAAACATTCCACATATCCACAACTTTACTTTCACCATCTTCATCTTCCATAATAGCACTGCTTCGTTACAGCGGTATTTTCTGTAATATATAATATAATTATTAGTACAAAACTATTGAAAAGAAAAGTATATTTATTATACTACTAATCAGATGTGTATTAAGTTAATCTTCATTACAGTCAATATTAAATAATAGAAAATATTTTATGTTTATATAGTTCAATTGAAGCCTGCTATCATTAATTACTAAATATAAGTTATGTATCTACTGTTAGAATTATATGTAATAAAATTATGGTATTAATAAAGCAAGTATATATCAATCAAGACTAAGGATCAAGAAGAATATAAAACTGATTATATCCGATGTATAGACTGTGGATTTTATGCATTTATAGTAAAGCTGAGCACATAAAATTTAAATTTGTAACACAATTAAAATTAAAGATGTCAATATATTATTTTTCATCTACTAAAATTATTATGAGAAGAAATAATATTCTATTCGGTTTATAGTTCTTGCAGTCGATGTAGACAATTTTTATTTCTGCATAAAGATCTACAGTCTACTGATGTTTGTATAATGCCACCTGTTGTGTTATACTCGATGTGTGTATTTAGTTATTCCCTTATAACAGAGGGAATAAGGAGAAGTTTTCAATTACTAGTTGTACAAGACTCAAGCTATGGTACCATAATTTTTAGAATACAAATACTTCACTTCGCTACTAAATGTAACTTCAAGCTTACATCTAACATTCCTGTTTATGTCAATATTAACGTATAGAAGATAGAATATTCATTATGTTTAATATGTACTCTATAACATAACAAGCATTTAATATAATACCTCTGATAAGGGTATTACAAAACTGAGCACATGGTACGACATGCAAGAAGCCCTTCGCTGTGACCATCACTCCACAATGATTCAGCCCCAGAGTTCCCATCAAAACAGATTACTATGATGAAACTAATGTCAAAATAAGACGAACGAGAGTACACATCAGACCCGGACACTACGGTAACGAGTTTTAGCAAGAGAGTATTGCTATAAGCTTTTGTTGAACACAAGGATGATTCCAGTGTAACGAGGGTTGCGTACCTTCCGGTAAACTCCGGCTCGAACGAATTGCTTGAAATTACGTATAACCGTGCGCGATTCGTAAAAGATAAACGATACAATCGGACGCTCTGGAAACGGTACAAAGTAGAGCACCTTGAGTGGTTCGTCGCGATCCGCGCCGAAAAGGTTAGTAAAATGGCGTCATATCAATGAGTACGGCTCCGTCCGTGCTTCCAACACATCCCCAGTGATGCCACCTTTCATCATGTTCCACCATAACCTACTGTGGAGGAGGTTAGACGAGAGCCATTGAGAGAAATAAAGTTTGCAATATTCTCGGTTTTTGGCAATCGGTAGAACGTTTTCGATTGATCTTGTAGAATGTTTGACTTGAGCGCGAGCGCGCTGTTGTCTGCCCCACGGCTGTCGTGCAAAAACTCGAAACACGAAGCGACGGCATCTCTCGTGGACGCACTCATGTACGCCCAATTGTATGTAGTGCCTGTGATCTGTGATGCCCCCACTCTAAATTTTTAACCTGACCCTATCAGCCGGAGCGACGAACTTTGAATGATATGTACAAATTTTTATTTCCTTCTTCGTAATTGTTTCGAAAATGTATATGAGCAACATTGCTTGCAATTATGTCAGATTATCGACGCCACAATCCTCTTTGGGACACGCTATTTATAAAAATTATATAATGACATTTATTTTAACATGGCATACAATTCTCCTGTCTTTATATCCAATTGCATTATCCCAGTCAGCCAAATTTGCACAGCTATTTATTTACATAGAGTTTGTCCAATGCCTGGCTCGTTTATAACCTATTGTAACCAGAATGGCGACAGATTTGATGCAGAATCTGTTATATTCAATTAGATTGGCATATTGGTAGAGAAAATGTAACGAAATCTGCTAGTAGAGCAGAATTGGTGACAAAAACCATGCTGATTCTGTTGATATAATCTGACAGCAAATTGACGACAGATACTGCTAACATAACCTATTGTCAGATTGAAGTTGATTTTATGGAAATAATTCATTTTGATAGTGCTTTTATTTTATTATTTATTAATATATTTATTGTTTTCTAATCGTTTTATAATTTTCTTCAAATATCTTCTTCAAGTAAATCAAACAGGTATAAAATGAGAAAATAAATATATCATATAAAACAGTCTCAAGTTGCCTCACTACCACAAAGACACTGCAGTGAACTGCCCAGACAGCACAGCCTGCCCGAGCCCACCGCCGGCCCAAACCTCCCGAGGCCCGTGACCGGCAGGTTACTACCTAACACAATGCTTGGATCGGCTCGAGGCTGATTTCGTTGGATCCGTGCCTGCTTCTTATGCGCGCAATGGCCCGGAAATAGCCAGGCATGGGCTCGAGCCCACAGCCTGACGGCCGTGCCAGATTTCAGCTAGATTTCAGCCAGAGTCTAATGTGGCCAATCAGTGCTTCGATTGAGCCCAACTTTTCTCGCGCATGCGCGTCACAGTGCGGGTCGCGTGGAAATGAGGATTGCAAGGGTGCGGGATTCACGTTCTCATTTCTTAATAATACAAAAATTTGATATTTCAGTAGTCAATAACGCTAGATAAAAGATCAATCTAGGCCGTGATCGCCCTCGAAACTCCTATTTTTACATTTACGAGTCGTAATTTGCATCATACGGAAGCATACAACTGCGCATGCAGCTATTTTCATAACATATATAATGCAAATTACGCCTCGTATAGGAAAAAAAAAGACTTTTGAGGGTGTTTGCTGCCTAGATTGATCTTTTATCTGGCGTTTTTGACTACTGAAAAACCCCTTGTTTGTATTATCACGAAATGAGAACGCAAATGCCGCACCCTTGCAATCTTGTAAATGGGCTGAAATCTAGCTGAAATCTGGCACGGCCGTCAGGCGAGCCCATGCCTGGCTATTTCCGGGCCATGGCGCGCATAAAAAGCAGGCTGAAATCGAGCCGGTGTGCTGTCTGGGTGGGTACAAGAAATTTGGTGTTGATAAATTAATCTAGAAATTGCTTGTTTAGACACATAATTAACAATATGTGAATAAATAATAGAATTTATTATTTATATAAATAATAGGAACATTTGATGATCGCAACGTGGCGCTGCCGAAGGTGCTTTAGGGAAAGAATGTTGGCAGCAAAATGTTGCTCTATGAAAGCAAGGGAAAAGAGAAAAGATCAAGATTTACGGATTTTCAATATTTTATTCAAATAGATAATTATTTGTCCAATTGTACTAGTACAATAGAAAAGATCATTATAAAAAAGTGGTAACCTCTCATATTATATATATATATGTATCAGTTCGCACAGTAACGAGAAAACACGGTTTTTCGCACATGCGCATCCAGCACAGTTGTGATCACACTCATGGAATAGGAATATATATCCATGATCACATGGATCAAACTGCGCCGACTGCGCACTCTCTTTTCTTTTCCAATGTCACATGGTCACATGGTATAAACAGTTTTGAATGGATTTGAACGTTGAATGGTTGGGACCGTTACAAGTTACAAGCAGTTGCAAGTGTGTGAAGTTTTAAATATATTTATTCAATACTGTTATATTTTGTTTTATATAAACGGACTGACAGTAAGTACTCACGCTATTATTTACATAAATAGTTTTATCATGGTTCATTAAATATATAATTCCATACAAGGCTCGAAATAGATCTATTTAGTTATCTTATGTTTTTAAAAGATTTCCCAAAAATTCGTACAAACAAGTTATTTTGAAAAATTTTCCCACAAAATGAATGAAAAAGCAAAATATTGTGTGCTGGTTTTATTTCACAATAGAACGAATAGTTCTAGAATAGAAATTGTATGAAAATCATAAGAGTAATAACTATAAATAGTTTATTTCTAATGTATACAGTGCATTGTACTTAAAAGGCTTTAATAAATATGTACAGATGAGTGAAGACACTGTTCGAGTTGCTGTACGTATCCGTCCCTTAATAAGAAGTGAAATTGATAAAGCATGTCAAACATGCTTAACTGTTGTTCCAGGTGAACAACAAATAATTGTACGTAATACAGAGAAAGCATTTACATTTAATTATGTTTTCCCTGGTGATGTTAATCAAGAAGACTTTTATGAGACAGCAATTAAAGGGATGGTAGAAAACATTTTTAAAGGTAAGGTTGCACGAGTACAACTTATAGGTTTATCTATCCATTGCAATACATGATTACATCAAATAATTATGTTATGTTATGTTATAGGATATAATGTAACTATATTAGCTTATGGTCAAACAGGAAGTGGTAAAACTTATTCAATGGGTACGAATTATGTAGCAACAGAAGAGACGGGTATAATACCAAAAGCAGTACATAATATATTTCAAATAATCGAATCAAAAGAGGATTGGAATTTTAATGTATCGGTATCATTTATGGAATTATACCAAGAACAATTGTATGATCTCTTGGCTGATAAACCGCGTAATCAATCTATCGTTGATATTAGAGACGATGGTAAAAATGTCAAAGTATCTGGGGTGGTCGAAAATGTGGTGACAAATGCACAGGAAGCATTACAATGCTTAACCCAGGGGTCTCTAGGTCGTGTAACTGGTGCTACAGCTATGAATGCCCAAAGCAGCCGTAGCCATGCAATATTCACAATATGTATACAGCAACAAAAACAGGGTGATCCTAATACAGCGACAACAGCCAAGTTTCATCTAGTAGATTTAGCTGGTTCCGAGCGAAGTAAAAAGACACAAGCAACCGGTGAAAGATTCAAAGAAGGTGTTAATATAAATAAAGGTCTTTTGGCATTAGGAAATGTTATATCTCAATTAGGGGAAGGAGGTTCTAACGCTTACATTGGATATCGGGATAGTAAACTGACAAGACTGCTACAGGATTCTCTTGGAGGTAACTCCATGACGCTCATGATAGCATGTGTGAGCCCAGCTGACTATAATTTGGATGAAACTCTCAGTACATTGAGATACGCGGATAGGGCACGTAAAATAAAGAACAAACCTGTAATCAATCAAGATCCACAACTTTTAGAAATAAATAGACTGAACAAAATAGCACAAGAATTGAAGCTTGCCTTAGTAGATCAAGAAATTCGAGTCTCTTGTCCATTGGAGCATCAAGAGCTGAAAGAGAAGAATCAGTCTTTGCTAAAAAAGTTTAGAGACCTGACCGAAAAATTAAACGAAAATTTAATTGAAATTGTAATTATGCATGAAAAAGCAGAATTAGCTGAACAATGTCGAGAACAAATTCAGGCTGATGTGATGAAGATAATAGAAGAATGTAGAGAAATTTTAAATGAATTCGATAAAAATCCTGAATCATATACTGAACATTGTGCAAAAGTAAAAGCCTTATATTTAAAAATTATTGGTAAGTAATGCAGCTTTATCCGTCAGTTTTTTTGTAACACTATACAATGAAATATGATTAATAAAAAGTTAGTGTTTCTATTAAATAGATATGGATACAGATCATAAGAAAAAATCAGAAGAGCTTGTACATCGTGGAATGACATCTGATTCTTGTACATCTAAGAAAGATGATGAGGAAGAAACGGCCATGCTTCAAGTAAATTCTTCACATCGCGATAGCATTAATATAGATGAAAAGCAAGAGGAGCATACTTTAAATCAAGTGAAAAGGAATAACCAAGTACAAGGCATTAATAAAGAGCTTGCCATAAAGGAAGGTCTCATATCTTATCTTCTAAAAAATTCTTCTACATTAATTGATTATTCTAAAGAAATAGAAGAAATGGAGCAGAAAATAAAAACACTTCAAACAGAAAGAGAAGAACTTGTGCAAGCATTACAAAATGTTCAGACAAATAATGCTACTTCGAAGTAAGACAATCGGTCTTTTTAGGATTACTGTGGTATCCGATCGCCTTATTAATTTATCTTTAATATTTACAGATTGGCGGAATCCTGCCGTAAAAAAGTTCAGGAATTAGAGAAAGAGATGTCAGAATTACAGCGGAAGATCACAGAGCGAGATAGAATAGTTAAAACGAAAAATAAGCAGGATCAACAAATAAAACAATTGTCGAAAGAAATGACATCATTGAAACAGACTCGAGTAAAATTAATTAGACAAATGAGAAACGAATCCGACAGATTCTCGAAATGGAAGGAATCTAAGGAAAAAGAACTGAATAGATTGAAGGATCAAAATAGGAAACAAGACAATGAAGTAACACGTCTGAAAATGTGGCAAAGTAAACAAGAGAATGTATTCAAAAGAAAAATGGAAGAATCTTTTGCAGTCAATAAAAGATTAAAGGTGTGCATCTAAATAAAAGTTTCGCGTAATACTTTGAATTAATTCGCTTCTTTTCTCAGGATGCTCTCGATTTACAAAAGAATACAGCAGCTATGAGAAAAGCAAAACAGAATAATAATCCAGATAAAATTAAAAATTGGCTGGAGCAAGAAATACAAGTATTAGTCAGCACCGTGGATGCAGAGTTCTCACTAGAAAAATTAATGAGCGATAGAGCATCGCTGGCAGCGATGTTGAAGAAATTGCAAGATAGTGATGACCCAAATGAAGAGAAGATAACTGAGTTTTCTGAATTTTTGGGATTACGCAATACACAAATTACTGATCTTCAGCAAAAAATAGTTGAATCAGATCAAGGTAAGTGCTTCCATGTTAAGCGTCAATTTAAATTCAACAATTTCATTCTAAATAAATTGTGTAGAAAGTAGAAAAAATACAAGATGGCAAACACTACATACGATGGAGGAAGGAAAAGCTGCGCTTAAAATATTATTTAAACAAACTGCAGAGAATAGATGGAAGCTATGTGAAAAAAAGTTTGACTACAATGATCTTCTGGTTTGTCTTCGATGTAGTACAGTCTTAGGTAAATATTGACAAAAGGGGATCCAGCTCCGATCGCGTTACCCTTGAAATATGTTGTCAAAGTCTTCAAACAATACGAACAACTTTTTTATATATTTATATACCCGTCGCTTGGTCTTAGTTGCGGAGATAATTGACAACATATGTTGTCAATATTTACCCAGTCTTCATTTAATAACATAAACTGATTATTAATTTTATACTATCGTAGGAAAAATGTGAAATACTAGAAGCACAAGTGGAAGAGTGTAAAACAAAAGAAAAAGAAAGACGCATCTCGAAACAGCTCACATTAAATAAAACTACAAATCGAAATACAGAAGTAGACGAAGAAATGAATATGAGATTGAAACAAGAATTAGAACATTATAAAGAAAAGTACCAGCACCTAGAACGAACGGTTAATATAATCCATCAATGTCGTTTATAATATATTAAATGTAGTTTTCAAGAACTTCTTTCTTTTTTATACTACAGGTATTAACGGAAGTAAAGAATAAAAACAAGAAGGAACCAAGAAGTAAAAGGAAAACGAGAGTTGTCGAATTAATTGATGAAAATTCAATTTCCGAATTGGACGAAACTTTTGGCGATGATAATTATGATGATGATTGCGAGAGAGATCCTGATTGGACACAGACTCCCCTTTACAAACGAATACAAAAACTTTGGGTATTTAGATCAAATTATCATGCGCAACTAGATATAGCATCCCTTTGCATATTCACACTGTGTTAGCAATTGTATCAATTCTGCTGGAACTGCAAATATGTTCTGAATGTCGACAAGATGTTCATAGACAGAGATTTACCGTAATAACGTCGACAGTGAAAGCGAGAATAATAACTTAAATATGACACGTTGTTCAAAATACGAAACGTTTTTTATCGTCTGTAAGATTTCGTTATCAGCCGTAAAAAAACCGTTTGAATGTTGTTTATTTCCAGAAATAATAGTAACAGCTACGTGTTCTAATCAAACAGTAGAATAGAATATGTGAATGTTTAGAGTTTACCATAATTACACTAACGTTCTTATCATATTGCACCTCTAGATGTGTAATTTGACATACCAGTAAGGACAGTAATCAAAATTATAACAATAACAAATCAATTGGCTCAGTAAGAAACTGTGAAACAAAACCAAGCTTTCAACAAATAAAACTGTATGATTTTTATTATAATCGAGTTGCCAATTCCATGCAGTGTGACTGTAGAAAGGAAATGCTGAAAATTTTTTCCTCGTGAAAGATATTATTTTAATAACTGACTTACATTTAGAATACAACAGAGACTAATTCATCTGAACGATCTACCCTAAAACGATTATCGGATGGAGATCCAAAATGTGGTTGTAAAACGAAGTGTGCATCTCGTATGTGCTCATGTCGCAAAAATAAAGTGGCGTGTAAAAACTGTGGTTGCGATCCGACAATTTGTCAAAATAGAGATGTGAACGATGTAAGTTTTCTTATTTACTAATTATTTTATATTTGCTCCCTATTACATAAGAGCGGTTTCTTTTTTTAGGTTCGTAAAACATTATTTGATTATACCGGAACTGAGAATGAAGTGGAACCAATAAAAAAACTAAGGTATATTTCAGAAATAGTTTTATTATCGCCTTTTTTTATATACTAATGACTGCTTATTTTTAGACTGGAGGAACAAGACCAAGAGTAGTATAGGAAAATTTTAACATAATTTAATGTAGAGTAGATATTTTTTTACATAATTTGCCTGTAATGTAACTTAAAATATACAACACTACTTACAAGGGAACATAACGAAGTGTCACACGCCGATTTTGATGAAACATTGAGGAAAGGTTTCTTGAGAATACTGTGAAATAATGACTGAAATTATTCAACATAATTTTGGCAGTAATGAAATTTATTGTACATTTAATAGAGAAGATCCGTTCCAAAAGTTTCATCAAAATCGGCGTGTGATACTTTGGTATGTTCCCTTGTTAGAGCATTTCAGTCATTTGTGTATACAAATTATATTTAAGTTTAATTGTATAATAAAAATAAATATAGGTATTGAATTTTTTAATGGAAATGTTATTAACGTCTTTCGGCATCTTTAATGGTCTCCTTAGGACCGTCTCTCCCTCTCTATATACTTCATCACTAGGTCAAACAACTCAAAACTAGAGTCAAAACTGTCTGGGTCAAGAAGTCTTCGAGCAATCATGCTAGCAACATCATTCATACGTTTTCGCTCAATAGCATTCAACCGTGGTTCAAATGCTTCCCATATAGCCATGGTTCGCTGGCAACCGCTCGGTTTCACACACCTTTGAGCCTTCCTCAAAGATTTTAGGGATCTTCCTTTGTGTGATGCTGCATCCCGAAGATGCTCCAAATATGCACTTGACATCTTTCCTTCGCATGAATTCTTCGATTTATTGGGAAGAAAGTCTGGCAAGTGGCTCATAGTCTGCAGTTGGTATTGACTCAGAAATTTATAGAAATTTATATTATTTGACTATAGCATTTTGCCCACATTCATTATCCGGTAGATGAAGTAATCTTGGAACACGGCATGTTATCCGAAGCCGGGTCTAAGATCTAGATATGATTTTATATTCAATGATCGGTTTGCAGCGCCAATCTTGTGTGCGGTGTTAGGATTAATTAATCTGTTTCTTTAGCGCGCGTTTATCTCTTTTACTCTATAAATATCATAAATATATAATTTTTTAGAGCACACAGAAATATTCCCTACTTTGATCAAAATACATTTCATATGACATATAGATATATGTTTATTGTTTCGAATGTTTAGATAAATGTCCATTTTAATAAAATAATTAAAATTAAATTTATTAATTTCACTGTTATAAAATTTGATCATGATTCCGTTTACTCTAATGCGCTTACTAATATATGTACACATATACATCTATATATTCCCCTACCATCGCACGCATTGTCGCTATTGGCAGAAAAATCATCTTAGAGTTAGAACGAATACACTCTATATACTATATATGTATATATAGCTATTATTTGGCGCGCACACGGTACTAATATATATACTTATATATCCGCTTATGTGTATTCTTATTAGAAAAACAATGAATGTAAAATGAATGACTATTTTCGAAACTATTTTCGATTTAGTTTATTTTGTGATGTTTTTTTTTATATTTCTGTAATTACATTGTGTAGATTACAAAATGTAGGGTGTACAATAGTAACAGCTCATAAATGGAAAAGAATATTTACCTATCATATCTCATCGTGTTTTCACAACGTCATGTGTATATTGTATGTATAGATGCGATACTGGTGCGATACTAACCGCTAAGATTGCGAACTAACCATCGAATATGACAACATATGAAAGATATAATTTTGATTAATTTCCAAATGGTTAGAGTGGAGTAAAAGATTTGTATTGTTGGTGAATGTACTTATGGATTAGTTGAAAATTTCTACTTCTTAATTGAATAATAGAAATTGAAATCTCTGTCAACAAATATTCTATCGTTGAACTTGTAAACTCTCATTAGGTTTGTGGAATTCTTTAGGCCGGTATATATTTAATCAAATTATAATACATTAAAAAGCGCGTTTATACAAGTTTGTTTTGTTATCTAATTTAATTTATTACTATATTATCGCCGACATCAGAATAAAAACTAAAATATTAAGTTAAAATTAGTAAAAATGTAGGAGCAGTATTTTTTCCATTTTATTTTTCAAAATTAATGAACGTCGAATAAAACGGCAACTTACATGAATGTAACCTTATATTTCCGAAATAGTTTGTCTTCTATTGTTTCTGGATGCAACAAGCAAATTATATAAGATAAAGTGAAAATAATTTAATAAAACAAATATGTTATTTGTCATTATAATTGTTGTGGATGCGTCAAGAAATTCAAACAAATTTCGATTGGTTTATGAACACGAATGCATTAAGTATGTGCGTTAGATAGAATGTGTGAATGCGCCAATGCATAATACACCATCTCATTTATTCAGTATTTCATATATATCATTTGTTGATGCTATCACTTTTTGTGTATTTTTATGTGTTGTCGACTTACAACCAAACGTAGCGTACATTGTATATTGTCAAAGTTAAAATATTAACAGAAAAATAGAGCAAGCATCAACACAGCTCGTTCACGGACAGTCGGACGTTGTCATTTGAAAACGGAAGCCATCTTGTGGCCGAGCTTCCCATATTATACAGGGAATAATAGTTCAGCGACTATTTGTCCCGTAAAATTGTTTCGTACTTTTTCCATTACGTCTAGACTATGCATGAATTATTGTATCACATGTTTACATAGCCATGGCTGCGACGAGAAAGTTGCAAGGTGAGGAGAAAATGTTTCCAGCATGTTTACATTTAGAAATTTTGTTATGGCCCTGCACCACTACAACTTTGCCTTCGGTCTTGCTTCGCGATCTGCAATTCTCTGCCGGTTTAAACGCTTGTATTTGCGACTAGTAGCGGCCTATTTTTAACTTGCGTTACCTATTTGCATGCAGGCTTCTGTGCCTGACAGTTGGTACAGGTTGCCAGGGTATGATGGATTGGTATGTTCTATTCAACTTTTCACACGTTTCCTTAATAAAACTCTAATCTTTCTAATATAAGTTATCTTCACAATTGTCTAATGTTACTATTTTATGTCAGCATAACCTTTTAAATACCTTTTTGCTTCTACTGTATGATGCACATGTATTGTGGTGCGGAGTAAAGCATATGTAAAGTGTTCGTCAGTACAAGCTTCTAATATAAACCGTTCAAGTAGAATATACACATATCTGTATAGCTGTGAATCGTTATTGGCTTTGTGTTTGTTTAATAACAACCCCTAAACAAATTGGTAGAGAATTAATAAACGGCTCTTTATATTATTCATAATGTTTTATTGCACCTATTACTTTTTCAGCTAGTCTAGTTGTACCATTTAGGTCTTACGTGTATAGTCAGATGTTTGAAACAGTTGTTGCGCAAATGTAGCTTACTAGATGTTTTAATTTAGAAAAGATCAGTTAATAAAATCAGTGATCTATATAATCCAAAGTTGTAAGAAGTTTATAAGCTTTCTATTTAAATGAGAGGTAACTTATTAATAATAGAATCTTTACTCGTTCTTTCAGTTCTATATTGAATTTTGTTAATCATATTTCAAATGTATACTTGTATGCATTCATAAAATCTATGTTAGCATTATATTCTTTATAAATGAACTTGTTGATAATAACATAATTTTGTATAAATGCTTCGAAAGACTATATGAATGATTTTTGAAATTTTAGGTGAAATAGATCGGTGCCTTAAAAAAGTAACAGAGGGTGTAGAAACATTTGAGGACATTTGGCAAAAAGTTCATAATGCTACGAACAGCAATCAGAAGGAGAAGTATGAAGCAGACCTTAAGAAGGAAATCAAAAAACTCCAGAGGTTACGTGATCAGATCAAAACCTGGCTTGCATCAGGCGAGATTAAGGATAAAAGTACCCTGCTCGATTATAGGAAGTTAATTGAAACTGTAAGTATAGGTTCAATCGAATTTTGTAAGTTAGGGAGATCATTATTAAACATGTATCAAGCATAATGGAATTCTTTTTAGCAAATGGAAAGGTTTAAAGTAGTAGAGAGGGAAACAAAGACGAAAGCGTATTCAAAAGAAGGTTTAGGAGCAGCTCAGAAACTTGACCCAGCTCAAAAAGAAAAGGAGGAAGTTAGCAATTGGCTTGCAAATTCTATAGACGCTTTAAATTTTCAGGTATAGAACGGGAGATATTATGCTTTATGAAATTAAGAAAATTTTGCTGTAGCAAGTATGTTGTGTTGATGATTGATTTTGATACAGCTGGATAAATTTGAATCGGAAATGGAATCTTTACTCGCTGGAAAGAAGAAAAGGTTAGATAAAGATAAGCAGGATCGGATGGACGAATTAAAAGCAAAACTTGATAAACACCGTTTCCATATCCGTAAATTGGAAACATTGTTACGCATGTTGGACAATATGTCTGTTGAAGTTCATACTGTAAGTATACCCATCGAAACGGTACAAGAATAATTGTACATTACAATTTTATTATATATATATGTGTGAGAAAAATTTCCCTTTCTCTTTATCTTATTCAGATTAAGAGGATAAAGGATGACGTAGAGTATTATATAGAATCTTCGCAAGAACCTGATTTTGAGGAAAATGAATATATTTATGATGATATTATTGGTCTCGATGAAGTAGAGTTGTCTGGGGTTGGTATTCCTTCATCAGCGACTACCGATAGCAACAACAGCAATGAGACTGGAGGTACACCGACCTCAACTAACTCTGGTACTTCTCCCATACCGTCACCCCCATTAAGTTCTACCATGCACAACCATTCGAGTGATAGTTCTACGGATAACGACAAAAAAACAAAGGTTTGTAAATAAACATACTTAAGTTTGATTCACCGCTATTTTCGTATATAGCTGAAAATTGTTCAAAAGTAGATATTTATTAACTAACTTAGCTTTTGTTTCAGCCTGTGAAACCGACAGCGGTCAGGCCATTACTAAATTCACAGACGAGCATTTCAACCACGGGAAGCACTGCCACTATAAAATCGAATTTATTAACGAGCAGCACTCCAAGCAAGACCATTCCCATGACACCTAGCCATAACTCGCCTAGTTCTACAAGTCATCATATTGCTACAACTAATGCAGGCAACTTTGCCACGGTAGCTGCTTCTCATAGTAATTCGCAAGCCATCCATTCTACCTCTAGTAAAACATCTTGTAAGTAATTCGTATATAACATATGATTTATTATTGATAGAATATCTTTAATTCTTCACGTTAACGTATTTATTTTAAAATTGATAGCTCATAGCAGTGAAAATGGTTTGTTGTCGTCTTCGTCCACGTCCAGCGTTACCTCCAATGTGCCACAAACGATCTCACAGCAGCACAATAATCCTGCACCAATACAGACGACGCATGTGTTACATAATCAACAAAATCAGAATCATAACAGTGAAACTGAAATGACGACGCCGATACCACCATCCTCTTCGCCACAGTCGTCAGTTAGCAGTAGGTCTTCACCTCCGCCCGCAAATTCCTGCTCGCCAGCGCCATCCGCTGCCAATGGTCTCATGCCTAAGCTTCCTGATGGCATGTCCTCTTTGAAATCTATAGCCCAACAAGTAATTGCCCGAGCAGGTCTGGAAATACCGCCGTCCGAGTCGAACAGAAACATCTTTGATAGTGCTATGGCGAATAATAACAACAATAATGCTACTTCGGAAGTACACATTCCTCCCCTGCTTGGTGTTGCGCCACTCGGGCCGGTACCTCTTCAAAAAGAACATCAGCTACAGTTCCAGATGATGGAGGCTGCGTACTATCATATGCCCCATCCGTCTGATTCTGAACGTTTAAGACCATATTTGCCAAGAAATCTGTGCCCAACACCTCCTTATTATCAGCAGGTATTACTATACTACAGGGATGTCTATTTAACTCGGAAACCTGCGTGTATGAAAACAAGCGCAAATGGCAACAGTAGAAATGTACAGATACTGCTACAATTGTGCAACGTTACTCTTACACTTGCCAAGTCTTAGAGGCAAGGTTAATCGGCGAGCTTTAAGAGAAATTTGTCAATGCTGCAGCTAGTAGCAAGATGCTACGTCTAGTTATTATTCAAAACATTTCCAGTCGATTGATATTTCTATAGCATTTTATTTTCTTTAGTTAGTGGGCAATGGTTGAGGATCTCGGCTATTGCATTTGGCAACCACGTTATGGCTGTCAATGGTTATTAAAGATAACATTGTATATTATAGCTTATTGACATTTACGTCGACTGAAATTGTTTGTCTCGAATACTAATCGATTGATTAAATCAATTTATTAAGGTTCAGTGAGTTTGAGATGAGTTGAGCTTGATGAACGCGGTAGTATCTAAACATGCTACACTTAGCTACTTGCACTTGTCTTTAACCAGTAGATGATCCTGAATTACGCTTTGAAAATATTATAATCACAAAGTCCGCATTCTTTTTTTCGTATTCTTCATATTTATTTTATTTGATAGGTTCAACTTCCCCATTCTGATACTGTGGAATTCTTCCAACGTCTTTCTACAGAAACATTATTCTTTATATTTTATTACATGGAAGGATCGAAAGGCCAATACCTGGCTGCGAAAGCACTGAAAAAACAAAGTTGGAGGTTTCATACTAAGTACATGATGTGGTTTCAAAGACACGAAGAACCAAAAGAAATCAACGAGGAATACGAGCTGGTAAGGAATGTTATAATAAATGATTGTGCTTCGTAATCGAAAATCATATTACCTAACTTATTATAGGACATGTTGTATTTCTTTTTGTAGGGAACCTACATTTATTTTGATTACGAAAAGTGGGGACAAAGGAAGAAGGAGGGCTTTACATTTGAATATAAGTACTTAGAGGACAGAGATTTGAATTAACAGTCCTGTTGCTCATGAAGTCTCCGAAATGCACTATTTCTGTACCGGTATTATCAAAAATCGAAAAGACAAATTTTATTTTTTACAATTCTATATTTTCACAAAATATAATTTTATTTATTAGTAAAGCGTATCTCAGAAAAAAAGTAAACGAAACAAAAAAGATAGGAAAAAAAACTCGTGCATAGCAGGAAATGAAGGCACTTCATTACATTTCAATGTTGCGACGGTAATCTCTTCTAATATGCATATTCCTTTTCAAAACAAAGAAAACAGAACACGAATCATGCAATCGAAAGAAAACAAATGAATGCAAATATTACAAAAGATTGAGTAAGTTAAATCGGGGACAGTAAATTGTAACTGTAAAAAGTAATTGATATGAGAGGCACCAGAGACACACTTTTAACATTTTAGTGTGTGGTGTGTGATACAAGAGGAAGAAGTTATACTCGCTGGCGACTGACTCTGTAATACCAGTACAAACATGCGTGCGGCCCATCTGCCGCTCATGCAATGGTATGTCTTAATGTTAGATTATAAGTAGCCTTTTTGTATAAAGTATATTGAGGTATAAAATCCTTAAATTGAATTACTGTACAGAATGTGTAGAAATAGTGAATAATAATATTATGGAATATATTTTATTTCTCATTTAAATGAAACCTAAGTTGTTTCAATTTTTGTCATATCTGGCACATCTTTGACACCTTGCATTCGGAACATTCCATCCATTAGATTTCTGCCCTTGATCAGGTTATTCAGCTATTTTTTACTATATCGAAACGAGACTTGAGCTCGTCGAAGTCAAAAAGCCCGTTCGCTAAGTATATATTTATAGTGGCATACTTAGAGTAAGCTACTGTTCTACACACCTTGTCAATTTTCGAAGTCTTGATTTCATTCATTTTTCAGCAGTCTTGATCGTGACATATTGTATTCATTGAATGGCGATTCGTGATAATCACTGTGCATATGTATTTATGAATTATTGAAAAATAAGGGAGAAAGAGTCGGGAAAAAGAGAGTGAATGATAGAGGGAACGAGTGAAAGAGACAGAACTATATTGTACGAATTTATTTATTATAAAATGTCGACATTACCAATAGCTGAAACATTTTTAACGGGAAACAAAGAATAAGAAAGAAACAATTTCAGTAATTTTCATATGTACATACATGTATATTAACTTAACCCGTTTGATCTCCAAGTGTTTCTTGTTAAATGTTACAAGGCAATGTCGACATTTCGAATAGATAACTTCAGACAAAGAGTCTTTGCTTCAAAGATTGAAGTGGTTGCTTGCACGCGTGCTATTTATCATTAAAAAGCCTTCGACAACGAGATTAAAAATATTGCATCCCTTAGTAATACAGAGAAAAATCAAGATTTCTCATATGATTGACTTAGCGCTAGGATGGAGATCTACTTACTAAGCAAACAATAGATGTATTCTAAGCAGATACTCTCTCATTACAGACGAAATTGCGACCGGTATGTTTACACGGCAGTACCTAAAAAGATGTTTTCCTTTTTCATTCACTTTGAGACAATATTCGATAATGTATTACATATTTCTTGAAAACGAATGGTGTTGCAGTAAATGTTGGTTTGCAAGTTCGCAGTACACTTCAGATTTTTTTATCATTCTCAGTAGTATTCTGCAAAAGTTTTACCACGCGATTACACATCATCCACTACTAATGACCCTTCAATAGTGTTCAATATGTTAACGTGTATCGAAGGTGTCATGCTTGTTAATAATAAATTAACAGAAGTTAGGTCTGGGTTAGGTAAGATTTACAGAATTACAATAAATCAAGGATTATTCATTTTATGCGGCACTATACATTATTCTTCGGTGCACATTTTATGAGATCCGATTTGCAATCCCACATGTTTCAAAAGAGATTCGATCGTACAATGTTATCACGCAAAGAAAGAGATAAGGATTTGTTACTACTTTATACAGTTAAATAACATTGTAGACCTTAGGAGTCCCATTATAATCATAATGTTAAAGTGGAACGGTATTGTTCTTGAGTATCATGTACAATGCTAATCAATGATTTTTCTTTAGAAATTCGAAAGAACAGTTCGAGAAATTTTACAACAGTGTGCTGTGTATAACACTTTTGCATTTGTTACAATGTTTTTTGCTCTTCGAATGTATTTACATGCTCCTAATCTTTATCTCGCATTTTCTAGAAAACTGGTTCTGCTTTGTAACTTATGTAGAGACGTATGAACAGAAGACTAAATTGGTTGTGTAGGTTGACGATTTCTGCTTTTGGTGCTTTATTAATATCAGCTAACAGTTATTACTACAAGTGATAAATGACACAGGTTAAAAAGATTGTGATTTTTATGATCTATTTTATACTTTTATTTGAATATAGATATTTGTTTTGTAAAAAAATACTTAAAGAAATCTATTATTACAGAATAACTGATTTCCTTAACATATTTAAGATATTTCTCTTATTTTTTACAGCTTGTAAAGCTGAAATGTTTGGTTTTTGTTTGTAAAAGCTTGATTTTATCATTTAATTTGATTATTAGTTACATATAGTGGTAAATTGACATGGCGGTAACCGATTCGGCGGTTCATCAACGGAATCCACTTCTGTTATTCTGTTAAAAACAGAGTTTCAAAGATCGCATATAAAACTTAAATGTGGTTTTGTAAATTGACAGTTACTTAAGGATTTTAATACCAACTATGAGTTTTGGATGCACATACATATGAGAGGAATGGTGATCAGATTTATAAATAAAACAAACAACAATGATAATAAAACTAAATATTATCCTGTGTTGAGATTATTTATTAAAAATTAACAAACGTATCGAATAAGTTAACCAACTGGTTCAACCCTTTTTGCCCTTAAATTTGCCTTTTATTCTTTTCCTCACTCCGATAGACTGCTCAGTGTCGTCATCCTCGTTGTTGTCTCCACCACCCTTCTTTCTCTTGCCTGACTTTTTACTATCTTCAATGTCTTTCATTTCCTGGAATAATACACGAATGTTTTAGATGTAATGTTGCTTTTATTAATATATACGAATTAGGTCTTGAAACATTAAATTTACCATTTTTGCAATACGTTGCGCTTCAGCTACCCTTTCTTGAAGTACCATTACTTCCTCTTCTTCTGTGGGATACAGGGGCAATTGCTTGGATATTAACTGTTCGATTCTCTGATATAATTCCACGTCATACTGCGTTACGAATGTAATGGAACGACCAGAACGGCCAGCTCGTGCAGTACGACCAACTCTGTGTATATAATCTTTGCTGTGCGTAGGTATATCGAAATTTACTACAATATCTACGTGAGGAATATCAAGACCCCTAGAAAAAGCAAAGTATATATGAAAGTACAATAATGTTATAAATACAACAATTCAATAAGATGTTTTTACCTGCTAGCAACGTCTGTAGAAATAAGTATAGAACGATTTTTCGCTTTAAATTTGGTAAGAGAAGCTATCCTTTTGTTTTGCGACATCTGTCCATGTAATGGGACCGCAGTAAAGCCTAAATTTCGTAAAAGAAGTGCAGTCCTAACGGTATTATTGCAAGTTCCGCAAAAAATCATGAAACTATTGCCTGCTAGTTCATTTAATATGTGCACCAAATAAACGTCCTAAAAATATTACAATTTCGAAGTAAAAATAATCTATTCGACACAATCATTTATAACAAATAATTCGCAGGCTGTTTATACCTTGAATTTTACTGGGATAAATACGTAATATTGTTGCAACTTTTCAACTGTTTGATATTTTGTTGAAACTTCTACTTTAACGGGATTCTGCAAAGACGCGCGTTGCAGTTTTTGAACTTTCTTCGTCATTGTTGCAGAAAATAACAATGTTCTCCTTTCCTTGGGAATTACTCTTAAAATTTTATCAACCTCTACCTCGAAGTCCATATTCAGAATGCGATCTGCTTCATCCATAACCTTGCAAAAATAAAGTATTATACGGATTATTTGTCATTTATATAAATTTCTATGTAAAAAGAGATATTAATAATCACCAGAAATTTCAGCGAACGTAGATTAAAACCCTTGGTGTTTTCTAAATGATCGACCAATCTTCCCGGAGTAGCAATTAAAACATGTGGTTTCTTTGCTAACAATAATGATTGAGACATCATGTCCATTCCTCCTACTATTACAACACATTTTACACCAATGCTTGACCCTAAAATGTAATAGAATTATTTGAACTGCTAACGATAAAAAACAAAACATCAATGACGCCATTGTTACCTAAGGCTTCAAACTGTTCTGATATTTGAAACGCCAATTCTCTGGTAGGTGTTAGAATTAAAGCAAAATATCTCTGTGGATTTTCCAATAATGACTGTAAAATAGGAAGCGCAAAAGCAGCTGTTTTGCCAGATCCAGTTTCTGCCAATCCTATTATATCTTTACCTATAAGTTTAACATGCAACGAATATAAATCATCCATATACTTCTCCAATTTCATACTTTCAACATAATACTTATCGATACCACTGACGAGATATAAGCACAGACCAATCATCCAATGTATTTTTGCGGCCCATTTTTCAAGGGCCACGTTCATTACACACGATTTAGACTAGTTTATGCCAGAATCTTCGTGCCACATATAAATAAATAAGTCTACTTTTGTTCTGAATCGTTGTTTCGCGTGCTGCATCGCTTCAATGCATGCAAATAGGTGAAATGAAAATGGTAATGGGGTTACGTGACAAAAGTGGGCCACAAAAAATACATTGGATGATGCCTCATCTGTGTGTCGATACCTTGTAATGCTAACGGAATAGCCTCGCACTGAATTTTTGTAGGTGACTTCCACTTTAAGTCTTCACAAGCTTTACATAAGACATCTACAAGTCCCTAAAAACAAATACAATTTTTTAATAAATGCAATAAATGAAATATTTTACAAGAGTTAAAAACTATTACTTTCTTGATATAATTTGAGAAAGCATTTACAATTATAGTTTCTTATTATAATTGTTGTATGCAATACGAAATACTTATATTTAAAAATCGTATAGTGTAAGTGCTTTTTAATTAATCAAAGCTTTATAATAGAACAGATTCTTTAGTTAGGTTATAGTTTCCTGTGACACATTGTTCAGCTTACCAACTCTTTCCAATCTATTTTCTCAACATTCTCTTCATCTATTTCCTCTGTCGAGTTATTTTCTTCATCAGTTCCTTTCGTTAAATTATCATCTTCCATGATTTAATCACTAATATTTACAATGGTATAACCTCTGTAATTTAAAAAATAACCTTATGATGAGAGTATGAGAGTGCTCACGTGCTCACTGCTCACATCACATAATAATCACAATCACAGTGCTTCGACAATCACAGGAACCCCTATTTTATCGAGAAGCTTACGTTACTAAGGCTGAAATTGCCGCAAATGCGCGAGAAAAGTTGGGCTCAATCGAAGCACTGCACTGACACTGACTGACACTGACTTTCGTTCCACTCTTCTCTGGTACTGGAAGAGTCTAGGAGGAGACGACGAGACAAGCGTGATACGAATTTTTGGTAGATTATTATCAATATTTGATTGATCGATTCCTTCTTCAAAATCAAATCATAACAAATTTTGCGAAATAATGTGAGGGGTGACCAAGGTACCCGATTTGAGCCGAACTTTTACTTTACTGATGTTAAAATCGTCGCGCATGCGTGCAAAAACCCGTCCAATATCCCATTACTGTCGCTATAGCCGCGTTCTGATTGGTCCGAATTTTTCGTTAACAACTCGAAAACAAAACGTTTCGGCGCGAATTGGCTAAGGAGAAAGGTGCTTAGAGCCACCTGAAGAATCATTGAGAATTGATTCTTTTTCTTCCCGACACTCTTTCTGGGATACTCTGTATATGCGTTTACATAATTAAAAGCCAGGTAAGCCAATACTTTTGTTCCTAACTATATGTATATATATATATATATATACATGTATACATATACATATACAGCTATGGGTGTGTGGCAGTGATGCCAGAATCGTGGACGCGAGGACGTTTCCCCTCCGGCACAGGACCCCCCACTCTGACACCGTGGACGCACCGTCCTCGCCACGTTGCTTCTGCTGCGCACGCGCTACACACGAACGTACTTCTACTCTGCCTGTGTGAGTGCCTGCTCGATTGCACGCGCGCTACACACACAAGCGTACCTCTATCCTGTCCGTGTGGACTACCTGCTACCTGCTCGCTGGTCGACGCCGACGCGTCCCTTCGATTTTCACGTTACCGAAGTTTCGGAAGCATGAGTCGGAAAGTCGGCATCTGGAGACAGCGCGCATTTGAATCCCGGCCCGGCACGGCGCGGCGCAATCCACATTTTGCTATAACTTTTGATCTAAAAAAGATATCGAAGCGATATTTGGACGAAATTTTTTTTTAAAAACCGGGTTTAATGGTCCATCCTAAAATATGTTTTGTATTTCTTAAATAATTTTCTTCGTTGATTTTTGAAGTTAAGATGGTCCAGCGGGCCCCCAACACAAATTGATTTTTAGTCGAACCATGCTCAATAAACAATTACAAAAAAATTAATAAATATTCTACCCAATACCACACATGACTGAGATTTTTTTCAGATTTTTCAGATTATGCAAACATGTTAAAAAAATTGAAAATCTCCAAGCATTCGAAGAAAATGCATATTTCGTATTGAACTTTTCGAGATACGAGTTTTATAAAAATTCAGTAGTCAGATATTATTGAAACAATTGTCCTTAATTTTTTTCAGAATTTTTTATAAATTGTATCGGTGTTAAAAAGATCCAAATCAATTTTTTCGATACTTCTTTATTTTTTTGTAGATGTATTATGTATTACTGAATATTTTTATATTCAGAAAAATAATGTACACACTTAATAATGCAATACAAAACATTTTATTTACATTATATTTCAATATATGAGCATAGCATCCAACACTTTCGGTTGGCGTGGGCGGTAAAGTCTTCGGCTGCGAACTTTTTGGCCCTTGATCGAATCCCGCACCGAATAATTCTTTTTTTCCTTTAAACACTTTTTTTTGTTCTTTGTTTTTCATATAATTATAGCAATGGCATTTTACTTATATTTTTAAAGTGTTATTATTATTTTTAAATTTCGGGTGGAATATAGTAAAAATAATAGTAAATCTTTATAGTAAAAATTTATTATCATTCTAAAGAATTATATTCTTGTGAATTATACTCTTGTGAAACTGTATCCTTTATGGTTTTATTTCTAATTACCTGTTTGGATTACCATTGTTTGAACGATTGGCAAGAAGAGTTCGAATCTTTGTAGACTCGGTTCTATTTTTATCATTAAAATTGGAAATTTTCTGTTCATCTACCGTAATTTTAAATTCTGATTTAAAGACCTTTTTCTTCTTTTTATATACAGCTGTCCTTCTTTTATTAATTTCACATTTACATAATTGCAGCGATAGTGTATCTTTAGCAATGCTATCGTCGTCGAACGTTACGACTTCTTGTTTTGGCAGTTGCGATATTTTCTCTTCAACGCGTGCATCTTAAAATTCAATTGAATCCTTTTCTGTGGGATCGTTCAATATTAATGGATCTCTCCATATTTTTATCATATCGCTATCGGTAGTCTGAACATCCTTATGTTTTCTGTTCTTTTTAACATCATTGTAATTATCTGAGATTGTTTTACTTCACTTCCACTTTCTACTTTTTTGTCATCCGCAGAACCTGTCTGAGATGAATGATTGGAACTTGAGTCGGATTCATTTAATTTCCCATTGACTTCGTTGTTCATCACATTCAAAGACCTCACTTTACACACAAATACCATACATGACCATCTATCTATTTCTCCGTTGGTACTTTGCCGTTTCTTGAGTGTTACAACAGCTATAAATGGTTCGAAATCGTAGGACATCAAACTTTGTGGACTTATGATACATCAGTTCCCATTGCGAAGATAACGAAACGCCAAAATGTCTAATGTTTGAAAATTAAGAGTTCTTCTAATGATAAATGAAAAGAAACTAACTAACATACGGCAATAGTAAAATATGAAGTTGCATACCATTTCACATTCAGCAGAATCAATAAATGAAAATAGTACATAATGTGAAATACATTGCAACTAATTGTGAGCCATTATGATGGATTTTCGTAGTCAGAGATACTATTGCATAAAACATTTTTAAAACATTTTGAAAATATATTTGAAATGTTACTACAACAATTTAATGTAAACAAAGAACAAAAAAAAGTGTTTAAAGGAAAAAAAGAATTATTCGGTGCGGGATTCGATCAAGGGCCAAAAAGTTCGCAGCCGAAGACTTTACCGCCCACGCCAACCGAAAGTGTTGGATGCTATGCTCATATATTGAAATATAATGTAAATAAAATGTTTTGTATTGCATTATTAAGTGTGTACATTATTTTTCTGAATATAAAAATATTCAGTAATACATAATACATCTACAAAAAAATAAAGAAGTATCGAAAAAATTGATTTGGATCTTTTTAACACCGATACAATTTATAAAAAATTCTGAAAAAAATTAAGGACAATTGTTTCAATAATATCTGACTACTGAATTTTTATAAAACTCGTATCTCGAAAAGTTCAATACGAAATATGCATTTTCTTCGAATGCTTGGAGATTTTCAATTTTTTTAACATGTTTGCATAATCTGAAAAATCTGAAAAAAATCTCAGTCATGTGTGGTATTGGGTAGAATATTTATTAATTTTTTTGTAATTGTTTATTGAGCATGGTTCGACTAAAAATCAATTTGTGTTGGGGGCCCGCTGGACCATCTTAACTTCAAAAATCAACGAAGAAAATTATTTAAGAAATACAAAACATATTTTAGGATGGACCATTAAACCCGGTTTTTAAAAAAAAATTTCGTCCAAATATCGCTTCGATATCTTTTTTAGATCAAAAGTTATAGCAAAATGTGGATTGCGCCGCGCCGTGCCGGGCCTGGATTCAAATGCGCGCTGTCTCCAGATGCCGACTTTCCGACTCATGCTTCCGAAACTTCGGTAACGTGAAAATCGAAGGGACGCGTCGGCGTCGACCAGCGAGCAGGTAGCAGGTAGTCCACACGGACAGGATAGAGGTACGCTTGTGTGTGTAGCGCGCGTGCAATCGAGCAGGCACTCACACAGGCAGAGTAGAAGTACGTTCGTGTGTAGCGCGTGCGCAGCAGAAGCAACGTGGCGAGGACGGTGCGTCCACGGTGTCAGAGTGGGGGGTCCTGTGCCGGAGGGGAAACGTCCTCGCGTCCACGATTCTGGCATCACTGGTGTGTGGCGCTACCGTCACTACATTCTGTAGTAATGGCGTTAAAGTATTTCGTGTGAGATTTGTTGGAGGTCTACGTAAAAGAGAATTGCAGTTCAATTTGTTTTTTTCGTTTTTACATATAAATTGATTGTTCTGCATGAACGGCACGGCGCGGGGTAGTGATGACCACATACACGTTTTCGCAGAAGTCGTTTACTCCCGTTCCACCAGAGAAGGGTAGTTTTCCTCTCGATCATGAGGGTTTCTGCAAAGTGCTCATGCTCAAATATATGCGTTGCCTGTACGAGAATAAGAATGAAAATACGTTGTGCAGAGGCATAGCAAAGGAATATCTTGGTTGTCGTATGGATAATGAATTGATGGCACAGGAAGACTGGTCCACTCTCGGATACGCTGACCAGGTCAAGGAGACATAACGGCAGTGATTTATTACTAATCGATTCTCTTATCGAAGTTTTTGTCGATCGACTAGCATTTATGAACTTTATGTCATCTGATTTTTATTAGTCATTTTCGAGATAACAGACCCATGGGTTTCTGAAGTACATGTAAAATTCTCAAATAGTAGTATATATGCATATATATGTGCTTGTACGAGAAATATTGGTCAGCGATGCATTAACGTTTCTGGAAAAGCGGATTTCATTTAATATATAGTCACATTCAAGTGACAAATAATACAGTGCAGTGAAGAAAACCTTCAAAAGCGATCTACTCAGTATTCAATACTGCCTGTCACTTAGAGACATTAGCTTGTTTGTCGGATAGATTAAGTGGATAAATCGTTGTTCAAATTTAGAGCTCCGTTACACAATGTAGTTCTGTGTTGATTCAGCTAATCAAAGTATCTCAAATATCAGGCGGCCTAAGATATTATAAAATACTTTCTGTCGTGTTCGGATGGACCAGGCCTATTCCATATTGTTTATCGATATTGTTAATACCCTAGAAATACGATTTACATAGTGGACAAAAAGAAAATAATAAATAACAAACCGCTAGGAGGAAAATTGAAAAGGAAAACAGTTGAAATGGCAAGCAACACTAGACATAGAGTTCTGCTCGGTTGTACTGGTAGTGTAGCTACAATTAAACTGCCACAATTAATAGACAGATTACGACAACACAATTTGGAGATAAGAGTAGTAGTGACGGAGAAGGCAAAGCATTTTTTAAAAGAGGCAGAATTACCTCCTGGGGTTCAAGTTTTATCGGATACTGTAGAATGGGCTGCCTGGCAAGATAGAGGCGATCCGGTGTTGCATATCGACTTAGTTAAATGGGCTGATTTATTCTTAATCGCTCCGTTAGATGCTAACACACTTGGCAAGATAGCTAGTGGTATATGTGATAATATCTTGACCTGCGTCGCACGTGCCTGGAATCCTAAAAAGCCATTGGTGTTTTGTCCTGCTATGAATACAAAGATGTGGGAACATCCTGTTACTGCCCCACAGGTATGAATTTTATTAAAGTAATATTGTTACTAATGTATAGACTACGGTTCTTTATGCATTTATGAAGAAATTGGTTGGGCAAAATATAAAATAGTAAAAGATTTTAAAAATTCAAGAATGTTGAAATGTTGCTTTTAATGTAACAAAGTTGTCAAGGGATGAAATCTCAATGTTTACGTTATTCCTGCTTCTCACAATCAATGCAAAACATTTCTTTTTTGTATTTATACAAAATCTTACGGATCTTTATCTTTGGATTTATACGGATCTTTAGATCCGCAGTCTTCTAATGTATTACAGTTTTCTTTAATACATTTAGAAAGAAAACTGTAGATGCTAGTAGTATATTGTAATATCGTCAGTATTAGATGATAAATGTTTTACATTACATCAAAACTTACAGCATTTCATTGAACTCTATAAATAGTCAAAATCATTTTAGAAATATAAAATTGTGAATGCTTACAAGAAGAAATCGCCAGTAGCATTGACATCGTTTTAGTGACCCTCTGCACTGTAGAATTTTAAGCGCTACAGCCAATAATACATGATTTTAAGGGCAAACAATTCACATTGTACGAAACACTCAACATTCAAGAAAAATAATTTGGTAATCAATTGTGCACAGAAATATAAAATAAATTCGTAAGTTAGAGCATAATGTAGTCAATAATATGTACAGTGTCTACATAAATATTAGGTTGTTGCATATGAAATGTCCAGTTGACAGTCTCTTAAATGAAGAACGTGAATGACATGCGTTCCGTTTCACGCATTGAGCGCATGGATCGCATTCAATGTGAATATCGTTCCGTTTCGTTAAATAAAAATATTGAAAAAGAAGAATTGAACAATTGTAGTGATTTGAGTGATACTACCGATATCAGTGACAGCGAAGATGAATTGGAAGATATTTTTGTAAATTTTGATTTGGAGTTAATTTATTTAGTATTAATGGTTGGCAAAACGTGAGGAGAGATTGTTTTAACCGAAAAAATAGAAGATTATGTCGAGCGAGTTATCCCTGGTTACTCTAGAACAGTATTTGCTTTCTTCCGAAATGACAGGGAATTCAATTTTTCTTTTTAATTTGTTTTACTTTTATTTATAGTATATGAACTTCAAAACTAAATTCACAAGAAGTTCCTTATATAATAAATGTTGGTTGTTTCATAGAGGAAAGAAGGCTAATTAACAAAGGCAGTAGCATTGAGAAATTGGAAATGAACGGTTTCTTTCTATTTTTTTTTGGAGATCTTCTTTACATGATTCATTCTATGATTAAACTATCTCAAAGCACATAGAATAAATATCTATGAATTATGAAGGATCTGCCTCTAAAACCATGTATTATTAGCTTTATCTAATATTTTATCTCAGGGTGTCTTATTTTCGATAAAATTTCAATGACTATGTTCATGTAGTTGTAGCATTATTTGGCTATAGTTTTAGAACCAAAGTTACTTAGCTGTATGTACATTTACTAATTGTAGAATCTAAAGTTTTGTCAGGATAAACAGAATTGTTAAACAATGCAAAATTTCATCCTTAATTGTCTACAGGGAGTCTAACGTATCTCTAGTTTTATTCTTTACACTTTATAACCAAATGTTTAAATCAATCCAACTCGTATATTATAATATACAGCACTCCGAAGCTTTTAAAAAATATCGTCGAATTATTATGGATTTAAAAAAGTTCCACGAAGTCTTTGCGATGCTACCTTGACGATTGAGGATTTAAATTGAGTAAAACTGAAAGTTTATTACCTTGCAGCATATCTTATCTAAATGATTTGGCATGTTTCTGTTTGTAGATAGCTTTACTTAAGTCCTGGGGATATAAGGAGGTCACATGCATTTCTAAAACACTTATGTGTGGCGATACCGGAATGGGTGGAATGGCAGAGGTGGACACTATTGTTCAACATACGTTGAGATTGCTTAACCCTTGGGACCCATACTCGCCACCAGATCTACGTCTCTAGCATCAGGAGAGAGAAACAAAATGTTCAACGAACCGTTATTATCGTACAGATTAAATATGAAATATTTTATGGAGGGAACTGAGGTATAGAGAGTCGATAATGTGTAATTACGATGAAAATTTCCAAATAGTTTATGCTCACAGTCGAGTTCAAGTCCAACGGCAAGTTTTAACTTGTGCAATTACGCTTCTCTGAATACACTGTGGCCGCGGCAATTTTGTTGCTCAATTGAGATGTTTTTTCAAATATCTGCACCAAAGGGAGTAGGCAAAGCAGAATCTATTTGTCGAAGCGAAATGTAAAAATTGTAAAGAGATTCTGTTCACATATCGTTTCGAAGTCGATGAATCAAATAAAACTGTACATGTTTTTGTTAAATATATGAGTTAAATAATAGTCTCGATGGTGTTTCTCTTCTAAACCATTTACTATAATCATCCTAATTCAACACGTTCGTTGTCATTATTTATTTTTGCTGATATCTCGTCTTCATAGTTAGTGTTCTGTATAAATTATGAAGACAGATCATGCTTACGAGTTATCTCACGCCATTAGCGAACGTGTTAGGAAGTAAACATCACATTTTCGAACATTAGAGAATAAAAGTAATCATATTAGGTAACCGAGAAAGCGTGTGCCGCTTTTACATTTCGTCATTACTAAATATTATTTCGTAAAGCTTGGACAATAATTTACAAACATTCTTTCCGCTAACAAAAGCGCAATTTTTTTTATGAAAGACAGTATACAAAAGAGTTGTTATTTCTATTCATTAAAGAGACACGAATTTCTCGGTGACTCAATATCATAGAAAATAAGTGGAAAGTACTTGTAAGTGTTTTATTCATCAGGAGATATAACGTTTCGGTTAGACGAAAGAATTGTAGAGTCAGCGGTGAGTCGTTGTTTATTATTAAAATTCTTTATTAAAATTACTTAAAAATTATCTCATTAAAATTATTTAAAAATATTCTTATTAGAATTACTATTAATTATACATTATCGGTATAAGGGAAGTGCATTAAAATTCGGTCGCGTGCAGACTGGAGCGCGTACTGCGTGCACGCGCTCGCGTTTGTACGCGGCTTTACATAAATATCACAGTTTATAAATATTTGCTAAACAATATGCTAAGAAATAACGCGAGAGAAAGTGTTGGCAGTGTTGGCGCGTCACTCGAGGCCATGATCTTCGATTTCCTTGGATAACTTTCGACGTCGTTCGTTTCTAATTCTCGTGGGCAACCCATCCAGAATGGTGCAGACGGTTTTGGTTTTTCATGGGCGACTTTCATCCTTAAATCATCGAATTCCCAGAAACCTTTCCCTTTGAAGAAGTACGTTTTGCCTTAAAAAAAGAAACAAGTATTATATTCGTTTATTATTTTTAATGTTTCTTTTGAAAAATTGCTTACCATTCTTCCATTGGAAGACAGCATCGATATCGTTCCCAACACCAGCGAATTTACTCATGTTTCTTGGATAATCCAGTTCCACAAATTTTACAGATTCGTCGAACCTGTGTAAATAAAATGATAATTATAAAGCAGTCTTTATACAAAATAAAAAGTGCTTTCATGAATTGCAAGACACAGGAACCATACAGGAGTTTATTTCTCTCCTTTATAATGTTACTCATAATGAGTTGTGAACAACGTGTTGATATTTAATGGTGGCGTGTGGTCCCTGAGTGCTACCACTGGTTGTCAGAAAATCTTTTTCCATTAATCAACTTTTTTTCATTATCATTTTTATTTCTGACAACGTGAAATAGTTAGAATAATTTATTTAGAAAAAATTAATAACTCGAATTAATTTAAATATCGTTATTTAACCACGATTTTTATCAAATAGCCCAGGCTGTTCTCGAATACCAGATGAGCTTTTTTAATACCTCCAATACATAGATCCATTGAAAAAGTAAGTTTTCTGATTGTATCCCCAAATCATCGCGCCATCGATCTTCTCTAATGATGGAGGAAGTCCCAGCGAAGTCAATGGTCTCGGATATCCAGGCTCCAGATTATTGGCGTTGAAAACGTAATAGTTTCTCCCGATGAAGAACACTATCTTCTTCTCCGGGTTCTCGTAAACTGCATCCACGTGGTCGATTTCTTCAGGTAAATTGAACAGACGTGTGATCTCTGCTGGGTAGCCCTCGTATAATCCGTGATCACCGATCCTCCAGAGATACTGAAAACATGTTATAAAATAATAATGAAATTACTTTCAGCATTGCCGTTTAATTCTATTTTTCAAGATGACAATATTATCGTTCTCCGGATCACAGTCGCCAGATTAAGACTTCTGTCCCCACTCTACCTTCCCCTTCTACGTCACTGTTCCCCATGCTTCGTTTCCCGTGTTTCCGTTTACGCCCGTGCTCAGAATTGGATGAAATTTTAGGAATAGGTTCTTTTTTAACTAAAATGATGATTGCCAGAAGGATTTTTGGCGACTCGAAAAAAAATTTTTTATCATTTCAATGTCAGTCCCTACCTTATCGACAAATTTTTTTTACGATTATAATGTCACTGTAGAAGTCTAAGTACGGGTGGCATTAAGAATGATTCAATTGTAGATCACATGTGTGAATTTTTAAGGCGCTATGAGGTCAACAAAGCTAGTGATAATCAATTTTTGCAATTAATTAAAAATATTAAATATGTATATTCTGGAAATTAATATAAAATGTTTTCAAAATTCCAATTGTTAAACCAATTAATTGAATATCTACAATGGGAAGATTATGCGATCAGGATTAGTTAGGATTAGGTTAGCCGTAAAAAATGTTTTTTCGAGTCGCCAGAAATCGTTCTGACAATCATCATTTTAGTCAAAAAAGATCCTAAGGTGAAGTGCCCTATGCTTGGACAGCATGTTTTTCTATTTTAAATTTTATCACTTTAAATAAACAAAAACAATTTCTTAAGAGTTTTAACATACAGTTCAGAGTTTGGAAAGTAATTTAAAATTAAAAAATCATTGTTTAGGTTAATATCTTAATTGTATTAACAAGAATAAGTCAAACCTATAGTTGGACCTATTAAATCCAATCTAAGCTAGTACCTGGACAGAAGTAAAGCCTATATCGGGACAAATTCAATTTACGAGTTGATCGAGCGAACATAACCTAAAATGTTGTTGGTTGGTGGCGCTGATGCGCATGACGAATAGAAGATGCTTTGCGTAATATGTAGTATTCTTATCATAGATTATAGTATTGTATTATTTAACCAAATATATATTTATTTTCATTTACTGTTTTAATAAAACTTGTTATAATACAACTTTTAAGGTTAGGTAGTAATACTGATAGATTTAAGATGTAAACACAAAGTATTATTAACGTCACAACCGGAATACATTTTCTACATACGTTATTCAAGCTAATAGAAGACTAATTATACGTACATGTAGTTAAATAATTTGCAAACAATGCGTTGATTTTATTCACAAACACGTGTCCGGCTTCAGGCGTAAGCACATTGCGTATAAGCTTAGAGTGGGACAGCTACTGTCATCACGTCCCAGTATGGAGTACTTATATTTGATAACAGTCCTAATCTTGGACATCTAATATTTGGATTAATAATTATTATTTACGTTCAGTTTGATTGCCAATTTATTTTAAAATATCAATATTATTATGCGTGATAATTATTTTTTGTCTGAGGGCTTAAATTATATCTTTTTTTCGAACAAAAGTTCGAACTATAAATGCACATGATTCGCATGTAAATAGACTATTTTGTATACTGTTTTCAGATGAACTTTGAATTCATTTTTAAATTTCAATTGATGTCTCAATGAAATAATATTCACACCTACTTGTAGCTAAGGCCTCAGAATATATAATATAATTATTTAATCTCTTAATTACTGATTTTACTATGAAAATTCAATTGTCCAGATTTAGGTATCACTTTTGGACTGTCCAGACTTAGGGCACTTCACCTTATTCCCAAAATTTCATCCAATTCTGAGCACGGACGTAAACGGGAACTTTGCCAAAATGTAATCTCAAACATTTTACCCATCATTCTATAAAATGACTAATATTTTGGATTTTCAAGCTTCGTAGGGCTATCAATTGATGTATAGACAAATACAGTTGTCAAAATATGAAACTCGGAAATTGAATTTCGGTCAGGAGAAATGGGTTTCCAGTTGACTGTGGAGCGGTGGTAAAAATCGTTTTGTTCCATTACGGACTCGTCCGATGGATAATGGATGGCAGGTAACGCAAAGAACTCACCCTGCCTTTAAACACGAAGGTTTCCCTGCGAATAATGGTGATCGCGTCATAGCTTGTGTCACATTTGTCCGGCACGTCGTCCCTCGGTGTTGGCGTCCATCGATACCTTGGCCTTTGCGTGCTCGTTGTGGTCCTCATGGTTGTGGTGGTGGTGGTCGTTGTTGTGTGATGCCTGTGAGGTTTGTGAGGTCTCTGAGGTCGATCCTCCGGCCTTTCCGTTCTATAATCCGGCTTTTGGGGGTAGCGATCAGGGCGACGTGGTCGGTCGTCGCTCGGGTAGTGATTCGGCTTTGTCGGTCTTGTTCTCCATGGTCTGTAGGTCGTAGCGACGCTTGTCGTTGTTGTTCTCGGTGTTGTAGGACGTTCCGGAGGTGGTGGACCACCTGGCAGATTGGCCCACAGTTTCTCCTCGGGAGCGCCTGGAACACGATTATGCATTCTCCATTAACCCTAGTTACCAATGACTGGATCTACCAATTAACATTATAATTAAATTTATAATAACAGTATTTATATTATATTCAGTTATTTATATTATATTCACACTTTAAGTCAGAACAACTTTATTGTCGACCTGACAATAATTAGAAATTGAAGTGCCTAGAATCCGCCATTGGTTCTAGTGTTGAACACTGTCCGGTATTAGGCGGCCTTCCCTCAAGGCTACAATTTTTCTCAGCCTATACCAGTGGCAGGTGGCGAACCTATGACACGCGGGTCAGATACTGACCCACGAAGGCTTTGTAAGTGACACCCACGTGCAGTGCCGGATTAAGCCAGCGCGGGGCCCGTAGCAAATGTTATCACGAGGCCCTAGGCCCTAGGCTTTGTATCAGGGCCGCTTGCGTGCAAATGTAGCGCACCTTTTTAAACGGGCACAACGAATGATCTTTTTGTTTTATCAAAAATATCGTTTATGTTTCGCCTGTGTGCGGGGCCTCCAGAAGCGCGGGGCCCGTAGCATTTGCTACTTCTGCTACGGGGCTTAATCCGGCCCTGCTCACGTGTTTATTGTAATATTGACCTGCAAACGTTAAAGTTATAAATCAAAAAGGAAACTAAAACCTTTTCCTGATTATTTCAAAATTGAGAACCGAGAAGATTCAACTGTCAACTTTATCTTTTAACAAAGTGTTTGACGTTTCCAAATAATTGCCACCCTTCCCCCTCCCCCTTCCCCTTCTAATTGAAGCCACTGACTTATGGCCCACGGGCTAGTATTCAAAAGAGAAATACAAATAATTGACCGACTCTTGAAAAAGGTTCGCCATCACTGGCCTATACCGCGAAAAAGAAACGGGCTCACCGCGACAGCTCTCGCGGTAAGTGGAGATTACACAAGTGAGAAGTCAGCGGGCAATAAACGTTATGCATAATACATCGCGGCGCGCAAAGTATACATCATGCGCAACCCTGCTATCTGCATTATTGCATTATTCAGGAACGTCGTGTGTCCCAGAATCGAATGATAATTAATATTCGCTGGAAACCCACCAATTAGCCGGTTCCGCAGCCAGCTGGAACCGGAAGAGAAAGAGGAAGAGATAGGTCAGAAGAACGGATAAACAGATAGAGAGAGAGAGAGAGAGAGAGAGAGAGAGAGAGAGAGAGAGAGAGGCGTATACTAGACGCTGATACCGAAGTCTGCCCGCCCGGTATAATCTCATCCCTTAACCGCCGCGGCGCAATTAGAATGACGACTCTCGATAATTGCCAGTATCGTCGTCCTTGAATTTCGAGCAGCGGTTTTAGCCACGCCGACGCCAACGCCGATGCCGATGCCGACGCCGGAGATACTCGTTTAAGGAGACTCGTTCAAAGTAATTACCGCAATCACGACAAGCAGATTATGGAGTACCTTACGGCGGCGTTTAGGCAGCCCCCGACGGCCGGGGTCGTTGCCACGGTCACTCTGCGGATTATTACTAATTGCAGTCGATGGAATGTCCCCAGTGGTCAACATTTTTTCAACTATGTAGATTATTGTTAATGATCATGATTTTTTTGAGAACACACAGTGACCGAAATAGTGATAGTAACTTTTCTATCTTTGATTATACAGTAGAGAGCATAACTGATTTAAATCAGAATAACTTTTATGTGAATGGACCAAACGACTTCAATTTCTCTGTAAGGTTAGAAGAATTGGTTTAGTAAATGACGCCTAATAAATAAGTTGAAAAAATGCATTTGGTCGGAATTGTGAAAGACAATGGTAAAAATTGATTTTTACAACTTTTTTAGCTGGTAACGAAAATTTAAAAGATGTGTTTTGTCGACTGGTATAACTTATATACGCTCTGAAAATTTCATTGAAATTGGTTAATTGGTTTACGAATTATAAACGATGAAAACTGGTAAAACTTGCCACTTTATGGTACACTAGAAATTACCACTTTTGATCGTTTATATTTCACAAACCAATTAACTAATTTCAATGAAATTTTCAGAACGTATATAATTTATACCAGTTGACCAGATCTCGTATAAATTTGTACCAGTTGACACATCTTTTGAATTTTCGTTATTGGCCGAGCTAAAAACAGTTGTAAAAATCAATTTTCACTATTGTTTTTCACAATTCCATCCAAATGAATTAGTAAATGTCAAAAGAAGTTTAGTAAATGACGTCTAATAAATAAGTTTAAAAAATGCATTTGGTCGGAATTGTGAAAAACAATAGTAAAAATTGATTTTTACAACTTTTTAGCAGGGCCAATAACGAAAATATAAAGAATGTGTTTTGTCGACTGGTATAACTTATATACGCTCTGAAAATTTCATTGAAATTGGTTAATTTGTTTACGAATTATAAACGATGAAAACTGGTAAAACTTGCCACTTTATGGTACACTAGAAATTACCACTTTTGATCGTTTATATTTCACAAACCAATTAACTAATTTCAATGAAATTTTCAGAGCGTATAGAATTTATACCAGTTGACCAGACACACCTTTTGAATTTTCGTTATCGGCCCAGCTAAAAAATGTGTACAAATCAATTTTTACCATTGTTTTTTACAATTCCGCCCAAATGCATTTTTTCAACATATTTTTTACACAGCATTTACTAAACTAATTCTAGCCTTACAGAGAAATTGAAGTCGTTCGGTCCATTCTTAAAAAATTCTTCGAATCGACTATTTCATGCTCCGTCGTTAGACTTCCGCGTTCGATCTGCCGACTCGGCAGCTACGTTAAAAATGCATTAGCATCGCGGAGAGTGTCACTTAATTGTAAGTCACTCTGTCATTCGCGTACTCCGCCATTGAGCTAGGGAAACGACACGAAGTGTCACGAAGTACTGGCGGCGTGAACATCGGATAATAACACGATCAAAGTGAAGGAGCTTCGAGATAGACGGTCTCGTGCTTGCTGAACCTGAACAGATTAATACGCGAAGAAATAATCGGTATTTCTTCACTTACGTTTCAACTCGTCAAACATTATAGTAATTTCCTAGACCATTTGCAGGAAACAGAATGGCAGAATGAGGTTTTACCTTGGCCATCAAGATGTCCAGACCATAACCCCTGTTACGTTGGTGACACTTGACCCTTCCGAGGATATGTATCGAAACAAACGCCCTATTCAAGAACTACAATCTTACTCAGAATCGATAGAGATTAGGTCGCTTTTATTTTATTTTTTTAATGCGAAACATATTAAATTAAATTTTCAGAGCATATATAATTTATACCAGTTGACAAAACACATCTTTTAAATTTTCGTTACCAGCTAAAAAAGTTGTAAAAATCCATTTTTGGTATTGTTTTTCACAATTTCGACCAAATGCATTTTTTCAACTTATTTATTAGACATCATTTACTAAGCTAATTCTTCTAGCCTTACAGAGAAATTAAAGTCGTTTGGTAAATTCGTATAAAAGCTATTCCGTTTTAAACTGTGTGGAATCAGTTATGCTCCTTACTGTACGTCGGACAGCAAAAATTTTACGACTCACGCAAAATTTTGAAATCGACTTTTTCCCGACTTCTCGGGCAAAAATACCCCACTGTGCGTCGCACAGTGTGTCGATCAATGGAAAAAAGTCCGAAAATCAAAGTTTATGATCGGCAAATTTATGTATCCTAAAATGTTCGTAACAAAACATAGTTTCTAAAACTGCCTTCAATTTTAACTGAATAAATCAATTTGTTGTTAAAAACTGAGGCTGAAACTTCACTGTCAAATTCCGTGCATTTTTTAAAACATGCGTCCCTCGCAGGCTATTTGTTCTTTTAATTTGATTTTTACAGGGTGTGTTTAGCATTATTAGACATTCAATCTCCCAAAAAAATTTTTTTTAAATAATCGCAATTTTTCCTAATTTTTTATGTTTAACATTTATCAACTTTGATTAGAGTTTTAAAAAAAGTGTACCGAGGTAACCCCGTAAATTTTTTTACAGTAATTGGTGGCATATTAAACTTCAATTTCGCGTTGGTTTGAATCTGCTCACGTTTGCTCAAGGGGAGAAAATAATAAAAAACCATATTAAGACGCTCGCGCTCGGCGGCTTTCTGCGTAGTCTTTCGAAGAAATTTGTTGCAATTATTTTTAGACGCATGCCATTTGATAAGTACTTACATATGTGATCAATTTTATTCTTATAAATTATATATTTAGTTTCAAAATTGTTTAAATATTTACAATCTTTCAATTCAGTATTAAAGAAAGTACCAAAAGGTTCCTTTGAGATTTTGTATTATATTAATTTAAAGTACATTAGACTTGATATGACGGTCGATCTTAAGTGCATAAATATACACAAATATTAAAAATAGTAGAAAATGTTGACGTTGAGACGCGTGCGTTCGCCGTCCACGCCTTTAACGTAGTCTATCGAGTTCCCACTTGAGTCCGCGCGAAACGACAAGACACTATGTTTACTCATTATGCTATTCTAAATATACAGTCCCTTATTTTCAATTGTTTATACGATATCTGTCGAACATAATACCCGCAAGACATCAAGAGAAAATTCAAATAAAGACCTATTAAATCATCTTCTACTGGAGTCGGATCCAATTATTGCCTATTATAAAAAAAAACATACGAAAAAAGAAAAAAAGGATTTCGCAGATATAAGAGACTACTTATTATTAAATGAAACATCCGACTTATCAGATTCCAACCCAGACACTTGTTCTGATGATAGTGAAGCTGAAGTAGTATAGTACGTACACGTATTATTTAATAACATATTATCTATGTTAATTGATTAATTCATTAATTTATTCATTTTATTTATTTCTAGGTAAAATAAAGGATTTTTCTTAAAGATTCCTAAGTTTTAATTCCACCTTATGAAGATTTAAATAAGTAATGTATACAGTTTAGTACTTTTTTTTTAATTTTCGTTAAAATTGTAAACTACTACTTTTTATGCAATAAAAAAACATAAGAAACAAGGTCATCACAATTAAAAAAAATTTTTTTTTTTATACCAATCGATTCGTCTTTGCATTTTATTTCAAAAAGTATTAAGGTACTTTACTCGAAAATTGCATAGTTTAAGAGTTACGACTTTTTTCCCGAACTCCCATATACTCGACACACTGTGCGTCGGTAGGAATTGAATTCGATTCTTTCACGCTTATCGACAAGTGCTATCGACCCGAATCCATTTAAGCTTTCGATCGGCGCAGCGCGGCGCGGCGTATTTATTCAAGGCACAGCCTCGCGTGTGTTTGCGCCGAAACAGTTAGGCAAAATTCCGTTTCCTCGCCTTGTCTTCTGAACGATGCAATTTCCATCGTACTTTCTCAACTACCTTGATAGCAGTTTCTTAGCCGACAGCGAACTCCGTGCTCGTCGCGTTGATGCAAATTCTACGAAGAAAAACGTTGCTCCGGTTCGCGAATCGCCGTACGTATTTCCGTTTCCACGGCAGAAAAATGCATTCGGAGTCGGTGGAAAAAGAATACGACTCCCCTGTCGTGTCGAAGAAACTGCACCGTAATTATTGATGAGTCCGGAGATGGCTAAATGCATCACTTCTACTCCTTTTTTTTTTCCTGTCTTTTGCAATTTCTGCAGACGGTATGAATTCTTTTACTATTCATAGCCCATTAAGTTCCAAGTAATGAAACAGAGACATTTCTTAAAACATTTTTCAACGACAGTTTTAACGAAAAATCATTTTAGGGTGTAGTATACGTTCACGTGATTGTCTAAACCACGTATTTAAACATTTGACATTTATCGATTGACAGTCGATAATTAAATTGTGATAATTAGACTGCGGATATTTATGGAAAATCAAAAATGTAAAAACAATGGTAAAAATTGATTTTTACAACTTTTTTAGCTGGGTCAATAACGAAAATTCAAAAGATGTGTCTGGTCAACTGGTATAAATTACAGTAGCGGACAAAAGTTTTAGACCGCTCCACAGTGGTCCCAAATCCCGAAAACGCGGACAAAACCTCAAATCGTATTAAAAAATTATTGGATCTGCTTCAAAATTGATATTAAGGCGTTTTTGGGGTCGCTGATTACGAATCTGAACTTAAAATTTAAAAAAACAAAATGGCGGATCCAATATGGCGGACATATACATTAAAAAATTATTGGATCTGCTTCAAAATTGGTATTAAGGCGTTTTTGGGATCGCTGATTACGAATCTGAACTTAAAAAAATTTTAAAAAACAAAATGACGGATCCAATATGGCGGACATATACATTAAAAAATTATTGGATCTGCTTCAAAATTGGTATTAAGGCGTTTTTGGGGTCGCTGATTACGAATCTGAACTTAAAATTTAAAAAAACAAATTGGCGGATCCAATATGGCGGACATATACATTAAAAAATTATTGGATCTGCTTCAAAATTGGTATTAAGGCGTTTTTGGGGTCGCTGATTACGAATCTGAACTTAAAATTTAAAAAAACAAATTGGCGGATCCAATATGGCGGACATATACATTAAAAAATTATTGGATCTGCTTCAAAATTGGTATTAAGGCGTTTTTGGGGTCGCTGATTACGAATCTGAACTTAAAATTTAAAAAAACAAAATGGCGGATCCAATATGGCGGACATATACATTAAAAAATTATTGGATCTGCTTCAAAATTGGTATTAAGGCGTTTTTGTGGTCGCTGATTACGAATCTGAACTTAAAATTTAAAAAAACAAAATGGCGGATCCAATATGGCGGACATATACATTAAAAAATTATTTGATCTGCTTGAAAATTGATATTAAGGCGTTTTTGTGGTCGCTGATTACGAATCTGAACTTAAAATTTAAAAAAACAAAATGGCGGATCCAATATGTTGGACATATACATTAAAAAATTATTGGATTTGCTTCAAAATTGGTATTAAGGCGTTTTTGGGGTCGCTGATTACGAATCTGAACTTAAAATAAAAAAAAACAAAATGGCGGATCCAATATGGCGGACATATACATTAAAAAATTATTTGATCTGCTTGAAAATTGATATTAAGGCATTTTTGAGGTCGCTGATCACGAATCTGAACTTAAAAAATATAAAAAAATTTCAGATATATTGTATTATTGTTTATACAAAAAACTGGCAATCTGTGTCCTCCATACGTTCTAAGCATAATCCTTCAAAAACTATTTAAATTGTTCAGAAAAACTTAGTGTGTATCTCTCAGTTCGAGAAGAAATGCAACGAATGCTCACAAAATACCTACTTTGCATTATAAAAAACAGTGATACGACCACAGGGGCAGAGAGGGGCAGCTAATTTTTTTTTAGATTGCAAGATAATAGTATGAACTAGAATCTCGAACAAGTTTTAGCGATGGAGGGTGAAGGAAACTCAACTTTTACATTAATCTTTAAAATTTATGCCTACACTTTTACCCTTACTTTTGCATACATAGTTATCAGTTAATAATGAACATTTGGCACTAAAAACTATGCAACTTACCTCTACAAACAACATCCATAATGCACAATTAAAATCGATACGTTCCAATACAATTTACGCACTGTACAGTTAAAACTCGCACTGAGACTTGGAAGAGTATGAAGGCACTAACTAATGAAACCGAAGTTCGGATTGCGACTGTTGGTCAGGTATAAAAATGGGACCTTTCTACCGTCTACCTCCAAGTAGATATACTCTTAGAGTAGCCAACCCCATAATTAAAACTTACCTAGCTGAAAGTTCATTTTTTAGGTTTTGTCCGCGTTTTCGGGCTTTGGGACCACTGTGCGCTCTAAAGAAGACGATAACTTTTTTAATATTTTGTACTATACGATTTGAACTGTTGTGGGAAGCTAGTGCAATTAGTTTACAAAAGGATGTGAAAAGAAATTTTTTCAAAAATTGCAATTAATCGGAATTGTTGAAAAAATACTAAAAGTTGAATTTTTAATTTTTTTATGTGGGCCCATATTGAAAATTTAAAAAATACATATTGTAGATCTGCATCAATTAAACATATTCTGAAAATTTCGTCAAAATCGGTCGACGTTGCAATGAGCTACAAACGTTTAAAGATTATAAAAATTGCAGATTTTCACGAATTATTGCAGAAAATCGTTCTGAAAATACGCTCTGAAAATTTCATTGAAATCGGTTAATTTGTTTGCGAATTGCAAACGATCAAAAGTGGTAGTTTCTAGTGTACCATAAAGTTGCAAGTTTTACCAGTTCTGATCGTTTATAATTCGTAAACCGATTAACCAATTTCAATGAAATTTTCAGAGCGTATAGAGCGTTTGCATTGATTGCAGGACACAGCGAGTCAAATAAAAATTTTGATGCTTCTTTCAATTATTCTATTAAGCTGAAACTAATACATTGATGTCCTTAAATATTGTTAATATGTCCACTAGTTTTCATTTCTCTCTTTCAAGAGATCCCTTTCAAGGGATACTCTGCAGGGACCATAACTGTTACAACCACAAAGAAAACAAGTCAATAATTACATTAATCATAATAAAAAGAAATAATTACATTAGTAATTACATTAATCAACTGACCGGCTAATTTGTAGGATTGCACGGTTGCTATAATTGTCCGTGGTTCGCAGATAGCCATCCTAACTCCAGCAGTTATCGCGCGATCAACTTCCCTGAAGTTGTTTGTTTCAACTTCCAGCGCTTTCTTATCTCGCGCGAAATTTCGCGTGCTCCACAAACGAGATCTTTGTGTTTCAGTTTATGTACTAGTCACGACGTGCCGGAATCCTTAAAGTTTCTGCGATAGGAAAAACGTTGAGCTCTCGTGCGCGCGCGGCAGAGCTGAAAGGGAAACCGAGGGAAGCCGTGTCGAGAACGGAAGAACGTGAAACGCGATAGAGAAAAGGAAAATGGAAAAAGGAAAATGGAAAACAGAGATATAAACACAGGAACGCGGCAGCGGTAAAACTTGAGTGGAACTTTCGATTAAACGCGCGGGGAAGAATATTCCGAGGAAAAGACTTTGTGGTTGGTCCTACGAGAAAGACTAATCGGGGAAATGCGTAATGAGGACACACAGTGCTGTGCATATTTATAAACTCAAACGATGAATAACATTTTTCGAAAATAAGTTTGAGCATCCGTCAAGGCCGTGTTCAAAAAATAATGCACACAAAAACAAGAAATCAGCCCTTGAACAAATTTCAATATTTTCGTCAAATATCTCAAGAATGGTATTAAAAAAAAGTTGACACGAAAATATGATGTTATTTTGTGTCTACCTGTGCAACTGTACAAAAAGAAAAAGTTTTTCTTACACAGTTTGGTAGTCACATTAGATACCATGCAACTTTCGTTGCAACTTTTTTTAAATACTACTATTACATTTATTTATTTAATGTTGCTTCAACATCAAAGGTCATTAGGAACACGGTACACACACACACACACACACACACACACGCACGCACGCACGCACGCACGCACGCACGCACACACACACACACACACACACACACACACACACACACACACACACACACACACACACACACACACTTTCTTACAATATTTTATACATTTTAGTATCCTTGATATATTGGACAAGACCGGGGATATACTCCTCAGAACCTAACAAGCTTTGAAATAACATATAATTCATTAAATTAAGGTAAATATTTGTTGGTATAAAATCGCAATTAAAACAAAGGAACAAAAATTCTGCATTTCTTTCTTTACAACCTAATATTTTCATGTTTTAAACGATGCAAGGAATAATTAATAGATTCTTTTATTAACGTTTTTGAGAAATGTAGTTGACAGCCGTTGAATGATCTCGTTTTGCAATGCCAATAGATCTTGCGTAACAATATTTGGAAGATCAAGCTACAGAAAAACGGAAATTGAGAGTTACCGTATTGTAAACAGGCGTATAAATAATGAACAATTTATATTTATTCATCGATGCCTCATTTGTCCTTTTGGACGGTGAGTTATATTATTGTTGTTATTTTTATTGTTGCGAGGGTAAAGAAATGAATAGTATTACTATCACAAAAAAAGAAATGAAACGTCACACGTCGTAAAAAGCGATTATTAATATTTTTAAATGTCTTTTACACATTCAGAGATCGTCCGAATATTAACTCGCTGTGAAACAAATCAGAATCGAATAGAATAGGGAAAGTGAAAATTTGTATTTGAAGGTAGTTTAACGAAAACAGATTAAAGTCTTTCGAATATGTCATACAGCGATGGTCGAATTATGAAGGTGATGCACCCGTTATGACGTATTGAGCCGAATTAATTAAAATGATCAGAAACTGTGAGAAACTGGGTTACTGGGCGGATCGTTATTTGAAATTAAAATTTTTTAGTTCTTTATGAAAGAAGAGTGTGCTTCATTGAACTGAAAGCGTTTCACATTTGCGAGATAACGCTCTAAAAATTCGTCACGTAATTTATTCAAAGCAGGTTATTTCGAATTGGGTCAACCAATGAAATTTCTACAGTCACGTTCTGACATTACTGTTTTTTATTTCAAATCTTATGAGCGTTTGTAAAACTATCACTTGATATGCCAAATAAGTTCGAAAGTATCGAAACCATTTTCTTTTTTCTTTGGATAATATCTCGTTAACTATTAAGTTTGGGACATATGAAGGTCAACACTTTTATGGTGCTTTTTTGGGTGCTAGAGAGCGTCGCGCGGGGAGGTGTAACAGTTAAATTTATTAATAATTTATATCTCCTAAACGCATAGGATTTTTAAAAAATTTCTTTTTAAATATTGCATTGTCATCCAGTTCTGAGCTATGTTTAAAATTTCAAATCTCTAGCTCATCGGGAAGTTAGCTTAAAATCAGTGGAGTGGGGATGAGTCAGAGTGGGATCCGAGTGGGTGCTACCGAGCGTCGTGCGGGGAGGTGTAACAGTTAAATTTATTAATAATTCATATCTCCTAAACGCATAGGCTTTTTAAAATATTTCTTTTTAAATATTGCATTGTCATCCAGTTCTGAGCTATGTTTAAAATTGCAAGTCTCTAGCTCATCGGGAAGTTAGCTTAAAATCAGTGGAGTGGGGATGAGTCAGAGTGGGAACCGAGTGGGTGCAACCGAGCGTCGCGCGGGGAGGTGTAACAGTTAAATTTATTAATAATTTATATCTCCTAAACGCATAGGCTTTTTAAAAAATTTCTGTTTAAATATTGCATTGTCATCCAGTTCTGAGCTATGTTTAAAATTTCAAGTCTCTAGCTCATCGGGAAGTTAGCTTAAAATCAGTGGAGTGGGGATGAGTCAGAGTGGGATCCGAGTGGGTGCTACCGAGCGTCGCGCGGGGAGGTGTAACAGTTAAATTTATTAATAATTTATATCTCCTAAACGCATAGGATTTTTAAAAAATTTCTTTTTAAATATTGCATTGTCATCCAGTTCTGAGCTATGTTTAAAATTTCAAGTCTCTAGCTCATCGGGAAGTTAGCTTAAAATCAGTGGAGTGGGGATGAGTCAGAGTGGGATCCGAGTGGGTGCTACCGAGCGTCGCGCGGGGAGGTGTAACAGTTAAATTTATTAATAATTTATATCTCCTAAACGCATAGGATTTTTAAACAATTTCTGTTTAAATATTGCATTGTCATCCAGTTCTGAGCTATGTTTAAAATTTCAAATCTCTAGCTCATCGGGAAGTTAGCTTAAAATCAATTGAAAAATTTGTACCGAACAGACAGACAGACAAGAAAGCGGGCTAATAAAAACGTAGTAATAGTAAAATATAGAGTGTCCCTTCTACGATAAATGCAAACGAATTCTCCCAATGCTTTTGCGTTTATAGAGGATTTACTGTGTTTCTAAGTATACGTACGATTAATTTAGAAAACAAGTAAAGCAAAGATTTGTATTGCTATTTGTTTCCCAGTTAAAAATTTCGCACACTAGAAAATTTTTCTTATTCTTCGACTATACTGAAAGAAAGTGCAGTTCGTTTAATTTCCATGCTCCGTTGAGCTTGTTTTACAAAGTTTGAATCGCATTCCACGTATTTCATGTCAGCTCGATTGTTTTAATCTGCATTTATACGTTGCGGAAAATATTTGCAAATATTACGCCGAGGGAAATATTTGAGGATTTGTCACGGGAGGAATTTTTGCTGCAAGGCATGACATGATTGCCGCGTATTTTTCAGTTAGAAGCGAACGTTTACATAATATCATTGTTCGTAACATTGAACTGGGACGCCCACATGCAAACACAAAACTGTGTAACGAAGTTAAATGGCAACGAGCCGAGCGGTAGCTTAATAGTAAACAAATATGAGCTTTTCAACTTTGACTGTACGTTTCAATTACGAGATTTGCACAAAGGGATATAACTCTGATTATTAAGTGAATAAACGGCGACTGTGCCAATTCATGGATTTAGATTGTGCGCGTGAAACCATTTTAACATCTTTCAAGTAAATAATCACAGAAATTAAAGCCACTTTAAAATCAATAGTACGTTTTACCTTTTTACTAGTTGATCAAACAAATTTTCCCTATTTTTGATCTACAGTGAACCAGAGCAATGTTCGGACACTTTTAAAGAGACGATAACTTTTTTATTATCGGATTATATACGACTTGAATTCTTTTAAGGAGTTGAGCAATTAATTTCCTACATGACTTGTGTATACAACTTTTTTATGTGGGCCAATATTAAAAGTTTAGAAGATACGTTTTGTAAATCTGTGTCAATTATACATATCCTGAAAATTTCATTAAAATTTGTAGAGGCCGAAAAATCTACAGGCATCGAAAGATGCACAAATTCTTAGATATATTATTTCAGTTATAGGCCGAAAATCGTGAAAAACTGAAATTTTCATCATTTCTAAGCATTTGTAGCTTATTGCAACGTTGACCGATTTTTATGAAATTTTCAAAATATGTATAACTGACGCAGATCTACAAAATATACTTAGTTTCTAAATTTTCAATATGGACCTCCATAAAAATGTTGTAAACAACAACTTCCAATATTTTCCTGTAATTCCGACCAAATGCAATGTTTTCAAAAATGTAGAGTGTGCTTATTAGAAATTCTTCAAAACTTTTCAGGCTTTTCTGTGATATTTTTACAGAATTTCGTTTTTTCTCATATTGCTTTCAACGTAATGAAACCGCGGTCGCGGAAAATAAAATTTTATTTTAGCACAGTTTTCGCGATTCTTAACTGTAGAAACCGCAAGGCATAGTAATCCAATCTAACGATAAGTATATCTTGGCAAGTGGGTAGATCTGACTAAGCTAAAAAATGTATAATTTCTCTAATTGTAAGCAGTGCTGTAGAATTTTGTAAAGAGATCTAATTATGCAGACTAGAAGGTCTGTAATTTATTCTAACTAAAAAATATATATTTTAATATCTGACAAAAATGTTTAAACAATATTTTGTGCTACTAGGGTATGAATCATGAAGTAAGTATGTATATAACACGAGTTCCATGAACGTGTGAACATTGTTTCATCAAAATAACAAAAATACCAAATGTAAAAACAAACTTCGTAGAAAAATACTAAATCTAACCAGTACATTGAAAACGTACTAGAAAAGTTGTTCAGAATGATGACCTTGACGATATATTTCAAGTTCATCAAAATCGTTAAGGAAGAGACTTTTCTAATTTCCCAAAAGACCGATTTTTGTTGTTTTGATAACACTGTCCAACACCAAATTTGTTCCCAGATTATTATTCGGTCCTTCTTATAGAGTTTTTTGCGCTGATTCCGAATCTGTTTTTAATTTTTTCCCTATACGCACAGTTTTTGAGAAATTTGAGTTTGAAAAAATGACCTATTTTTCAATTTTGAACAAATATTGTGATGTTATTATAAAAGATATTGAATTGTTCTTTGCAGCAAAAGATTCTGTGGACTTTCCCGAATACAGTGATATCCAATATTAATACACTATGATTGTTTAAACATGTTTAAACAATGATTAAAGACGGAGAGACACCATTTTTGCACCAATTTTTGAAGATATTTTTAAATCTATCTCAAAAAATAAGGGTCCAGCGGAAAATCGAACTATACCACGCGGTAGAGCAGACTTTTATCTTGAAAAACCCCCCTTTGAAGTTTTCGACATCGACGTTTTTACCGAACCAGAAAGCAAAATATCTTCGCCCGACATGATTTGCCGCCAGTGGCGCTCACCACTACAACGGTCGTTCGCCGCTCCGTATCCCGTCGCTGCGCCATATCTCGTCCAGAGCGCCACTGGCGGCAACGCATGTCGGGCGAAGATATTTTGCTTTCTGGTTCGGTAAAAACGTCGATGTCGAAAACTTCAAAGGGGGGTTTTTCAAGATAAAAGTCTGCTCTATCGCGTGGTATAGTTCGATTTTCCGCTGGACCCTTATTTTTTGAGATAAATTTAAAAATATCTTCAAAAATTGGTGCAAAAATGGTGTCTCTCCGTCTTTAATCATTGTTTAAACATGTTTAAACAATCATAGTGTATTAATATTGGATATCACTGTATTCGAGAAAGTCCACAGAATCTTTTGCTGCAAAGAACAATTCAATATCTTTTATAATAACATCACAATATTTGTTTAAAGTTAAAAAATATGTTTTTTTTTCAAAGCCATGTTCCTCAAAAACTGTGCGTATAGGAAAAAAATTAAAAACAGATTCGGAATCAGCGCAAAAAACTCTATAAGAAGGACCCAATAGTAATCTGGGAACATAAAAAAAGTTGAAATTTGTTGGACAGTGTAATGTAATGTAAAATACACTCCTCAAAAGAATTCTGGTTCGGTAAAAACGTCGATGCTGCAAACTTCCAAGGGGGGATTTCTCAAGATAAAAGTCCGCTCTATCGCGTGGTATAGTTCAATTTTCCGCTGGACCCTTATTTTTCGAGATAAATTGAAAAATATCCGCATAAATTGGTGCAAAAGTGGTGTCTCTCCGTCTATAATGATTGTTTAAACATGTTTAAACAATCATAATGTATTAATATTGGATATGACTGTATTCGGGAAAGTCTACAGAATCTTTTGCTGTAAAGAACAATTCAATATCTTTTATAATAACATCACAATATTTGTTTAAAGTTGAAAAATATGTTTTTTTTTCAAAGTCATGTTGTTCAAAAACTGTGCGTATAGGAAAAAAATTAAAAACAGATTCGGAACCAGCGCAAAAAACTCTGTCTAGAATTGTCTAGACATTGTGTCTGGGCCTGTGCCACGATCGTTTGGAACATTGTCAGTTTCGAGTTATTTATTGGCGTGTTTAGCTCTTTATTAGTTACGGACTTGGGTACGGTTGAAAGTTAAGTGTCCTCTTTCGTTTCGGGAAAACAAACCAGCCGTGTACCCCCAGTCAATGACAACTGACGCATCGCAGGCCCACACTCAGCGGAAAGGCGACACCAGTTTGGGGACAGATACCTGAACAAGGGACCCTTGTTCATAGGCTTGTTTTATTTACGAGGCTTGCGTGAGAAACAAAATCACGGATTTAGTAGGCGTACCACATAATTTGGATTACGCCCCGAACTGGTGATTGGTCCCTTGGTTATCCCTACCAAAGAAACGATCTCTTCCCGAACTTTGGTAGGGAATTGTAGGAGAAATAGCGAGCAGAACTTTACGAGCTTTCGAGAGAATCGTACAAACCTTGTACCTTGGAATATTAATTCGTGGAACGTTACAAAGCGTATTATTAGAAAGTATTAATTCGGATTCGAACTTGAATTGTGAACGGGAGTTGCGAAGTTGAACTGTGAAGTGGATTGTGAACTTTATTCTAAACTTTCTATGAACTTCCTTTCGATCTTTCTTATGAATTTTCTTTCGATCTTTCTTATGAACCTTTCTTACGAACCGTCTCATGAACTTTTCTTACGAACTTTCTTATGAACTTTGATACGAATCATCAATACGAACTTTTTTATGAACTTTGATACGAATCATCAATACGAACTTTATTATGAACTTTGTTACGAAACATCATCACGAACCATGTTATGAACTTTATCTTGTGAAATCATGAACTCTATGTGAACTATCATTCGTTAATTATACGAACTTTCTTTCGTTATTTCTATGAACTTTCTTTCGTTATTTTTATGAACTTCCTTTCGTTATTTCTATGAACTTTCTTCGATCTCGTTACGAACAATTTCATTGAACTTGTGTTACGAACTGAACTTTTAACTGTTGAACCTTGGACGTTCCAAGAGTTCATGACAAGTCTGTGATTCGTGTACGCATTCTTGTGCAACCCAGAGCGTTTGATTGCTCTTGAACCAGCAGCAATCTTGGACTTAACAACGCTCTAAACAAACTCTATAAGAAGGACCCAACAGTATATTGAAATCATAAAAGAAGTTGAAATTTGTTGGACAGTGATATCAGGAAATTCTGATTTTACACATCAGGTTGCGCAATTAGTCGATCGCTATCATTCACGATCAATCATGTCGCGCGATAGGCATTGTTGCGCTAAATGCTTGATCGCGAATAGGCCCCTTAAGGATGTACTGGAGGTACAATGGGAGACAAAAATACAAGAAATTCGAAATCCATCAATACATGGCAATGAAAGCCATTCATGAGTATATTTTGCATTAAACTTTTGCGAATACTGTACCATCTGTAGCTATATTCAGTGGTCTACACTTGTCACGTTTCCATGCTAGTGAGAGACAACGAGATAAATTTGACGTTTTGTAACAGTTTATAATTTTTTTGCTCTGTAACTGTTTAGTGAATTCTAATAAATTTTGAACATAATTAATTACCTAATTTTTACTACATATAAAAAAAGATTGGAGTTTCTAGTTGCGTTTTTTCAAGGTTTAAATAGGGTTTCAAGTGGAATTTTATGAATTCTCCATAAAAAGACGTGTTAAAATGTGCAAACTTTAAGTTGCTGTAATTCTTAAACGGCGCAGTGAATCGAACCCAAACTTTGGTAATTGCACCAATTTAGTAAGAATTATATCTTGTCAAATTTTCAAAAATTTTGTTGTGTTTTTATATACCTCCAGAACATCCTTAAGGCTAGCGTTAAAGTTAGGCCCTCCACACACGGGTCGATTGAAATCGCGTCGTGAAGTTCGTACGTCTTGCTCGTCAAATACGATTCATGCGACGGACGCGATTGCCGTCCACACACGGGTCGATTGTAATCGCGTCGTGCAGTTTTTACGTCTTGAACGTCGTACGATTCATGCAACAGACGCGAATGCCGTCCACACACGAGTCGATTGTAATCGCGTCGTGAAGTTCGTACGTCTTGATCGTCATATACGATTCATGTGACGGACGCGATTGCCATTTGCACACGGGTCGATTGTAGTCAATTTGTGTTTTTCAAACATCAAGAATTGCGTTTTCACGTTTTCACTCAAAAATATGAAAACATGCTATTAATAGTGCCCGAATAAGCTACCATCAAAAGCGGTGTCCTCGATTTTTTTCAGATTTTTTGTTGTGGGAGATCATTGTCAAAAACAATAAAAACCAAACTGCTTCGACGTTTTTGCTGCTAGAAGGAAAGCTAGACTTGCAGGTTTTACCGTGGGGGTATATTAAGCTCTAATTAGTGATACTACATCGAATTAAGCAATTTTTTTACCTCAGAAATGCGATTTAAGAGAGTGAAAAAATCGTCTCCTGTGGAGTCGCGCGAATCGTACGATCCACGCGATTTTCCAGCTTCGCTTCCGATCGCGCGCGATTAGAATCGCGGCGATTTCAGTCGAGTCGATTTTAGTCGACCACGAATCGACCCGTGTGTGGCTCTCCATTCATTTGCATTGGAAGTCACGTGGAGGGAGAAATCGCATGCGACTGGAATCGCGTCGACCGAATCGCCGATCGACCCGTGTGTGGACCAACTTCGCTTCCGATCGCACGCGATTAGAATCGCGGCGATTTCAGTCGAGCCGATTTCAGTCGACCACGAATCGACCCGTGTGTGGCTCTCCATTCATTTGCATTGGAAGTCACGTGGAGGGAGGAATCGCATGCGACTGGAATCGCGTCGACCGAATCGCCGATCGACCCGTGTGTGGAGGGCCTTAGTGTTATGAATCGGACGTGTTTCACGTGCAACGACCGCGCGCGTGACACGCACGAAATTCGCGCGGCACTCGACGTGTCAATAATGCGGATGAAAGGGGAAATGGGAAATGAAAGCGAGTAAAGAAAAGCCGACGGAGAACGATGAGCAAAAGGAGAAAATCACGTGGCCGAATATAATCGAGATGCTCGGGGGTGGGGCGAAGGGGATGAAAGGAAAACAAAGTAGGATGTGGGCGAGAGGGGAGCACGCCCGAGCAAAATGAGTCGAGTGCAAAGAGAAAGCGAAGAGATAGAGCCAATGGAAGGGGAGAAAGGAGTTGGCGGAACGCGGAACGCGCGCGTGCGATTCTTTGGGATCTGCGAAGCTTTTTCGGAACGCTAAATCATTCGAATATACGGTCGACATGATGCTGGAAGCGAAGGGAAGGGCGGGTCTCCCGTTCCTGTATATTTTATTCACGTTTCATTTCGCTCCGTTGTTATACTAACCGCGGGGACGTCTTCATGCGCCGCGCGCCGCCGCCGCCGCCGCCGCCGCCTACCGTCTGCGATTATCCTACGAAATTGTTTTTTCCGATTTATCGTGAAATTCGTCGGCCAGTCATATATTTTTCAAACTTCAATTACCCGCGCGGCTGCCGCGTTCGTGCTGTCAGATTTGCGTGCAAAGCGACCCGCCCGCGTTCCTACCTCCACCGCTCTACGCGAAACCACCGGGAAAACCAATCGTTCCGCCGCGCGCCGACACGATCTTACTAATTCAATCGCACCGGCAACTTTATATGGGCTCCTCAAAGGAATGCCGCCACATGCCTGTGTACACAGTGTTTCCGAAATCGCGGTACAAGCGACTCGGCGCACAGTGGGCTCGATTGAAGAAGTACGCGACATTTTGCGAAAAAATCAACTTTCTAATTTTGATATTTTTTCAATTAATATCGATTTCTAAATGTCCACCGACCACGAAAATGATAAAATTAATCAAATACAATAGCAGTTCTAGTTGTGATACACGCATGAAGTTAGACAGTTTAAGAATATCGATTTTCCCTACATAATTTGGCTGTTCGTTCTTAAAGTGTCCTGATAACTGTGATCAACTTCTTGCCCTGAATTTTTTTCTACATCAAAATGCACACTTTATTGATAAGAAATCATACTTTTCATTGACAATTATGATATATAACATATTTAAAAAGAATAATGAGCAAAATTAAAATAATCGTTGAAAATTTGTATCTTTGACATGCGCGATCTTTCAGGTCCCAGGAGATCCCAGTTTTTAACAAGTAAGGATCTTTTCAGTGAACCTTCCTCTATGTAACGCGACAAAAATGATTTCCTCCTTCGAGTCCTTTTTCAAGATATTATTGTCTGAAGACATCTGCGTCGCGTTAAGGTCGTCGCTCACTAGAACGCACCGACGCCCACCCGGCACCGCGCGGCCTCAGCTGTTTTGGATTTCTTTTATGTATTTTAAATAGATGTGCGCACACCCATTTAAAATACATAGAAGAAATCCAAAACAGCTGAGGCCGCGCGGTGCCGGGTGGGCGCCGGTGCGTTCTAGTGAGCGACGACCCTTATCTTGTCCGCGCTCGGACGCGCGCTACGCGCTAAATTCGTCAACTATGCAGCCTCTGAAAGTCTGACATAACTGTATCGAATATTTATATTTATATTATATTTTTATTTAATATTAATTTATATTTTACAGTAAATAAGTCAGTCTTTCATCTCTGATATTTTGACTGCGTTGAGTTTGACGAATTCTTTTCGACAGTGCATAAGTTACATTGTAATTGTTTACGAAATCGATCTTCAAATCTTTCGAAATTTCTTTTCAAACGTTTGGTTTTGTCGACGCAAATTGTGGATTGAAACAGAATTATTGTCAGTCAGAGCAGAACTATCAGCCTGAGCAGTACTATGATTCCGATATTATTTTCAGTTTTATACGTTTCCTGTTCATATTATTTAATATAATACATCAAGAAAGTTAATATATATCAATTATATTTTATTTTTAGAACTTCATATACAATAAGGAACATAACTGATTCCACACACTTTAAATCAGAATAACTTTTATATGAATGGACCACACGATTTGAATTTCTCTGTAAGGCTAGAAGAATTAGTTTAGTAAATGACGTCTAATAAATAAGTTGAAAAAATGCATTTGGTCGGAATTGTGAAAAACAATACTAAAAATTGATTTTTACGACTTTTTCAGCTGGCCCAATAACGAAAATTTAAAAAATATGTTTTGTCAACTGGTATAAATTATATACGCTCTGAAAATTTCATTAAAATTGGTTAATTGGTTTACGAATTATAAACGATCAAAAGTGGTAAAAATTGCAATTTTTCAATATTTTCGGCCTTAACAAATTTTTCTCAAGAATGTAAAACTTAAACATTGTATCTATTTGCATTAAATAGCGAAAATATGAAATACATTATAGAATAAATAATTTATAAAGCTGTTTTAAATTAATAAAAACGGTTAAACAAATGTGAAATATATTAAGTTAAAAATCATTGAAAAGGAATGATTTTTTTTATATATTCAGTTCAAATTTCATTGCAATATCTTCAGTGGTTTAAGAGTTATTCAAAAATGTCGTGTACTTTTTCAATCGAGCCCACTGTGCGGCGGTGAATCTACTATCCCCGGCGGAAAATGATTCGATCAAGAATATGATTGTTGAACGAATTATTTGAGCGAATGTTAGATACGAAAAATTGTATTGGATGTATATACAAGGTGGACCATTTAACTGTCTACATTTATTTGTCAACTATCAATTGCACAAACAAGGCCGAGCTTCATATTTTTAACTTCTTTCTTGTGTTCCAAGCTGCTTGCATAAACATGGAGGGGATGCATACGGAAACTACATAAGAAGATATAGAACAAATTCTTTTTATTTCTCCCCTCTTTCCCGAGAAATTTGAGTTTGAAAATTCAACGAACACGCGTGCTATTGAATAGGAATCGTCTGACGCGTCTGTTCATGACCGACTCGTTCTACTTCTTAAGGGTATGGGTTCGAATTTGACCTTGGTCGTAGTATCGATGCCCTCCGCATTTTTAGCTAGGAGCGCTAGTGTTTTTAGTCACTGTTTTACCGATTCAGTCACTGTATCGGTAAAATATCGGTAAAACAGTGACTAAAAACACTAGCGCTCCTAGCTAAAAATGCCATGGAACTGATACTTGCAACAAAACCATCCGTATAGAGATCTACTTCCTAGATTTCGTTTTGTGTGTTTAAACACGTATAGTTTAACACAATAAAGGTTTCATTGACATTGTATGTGACCCTGAATTCCGGGATGTAAACATTTTTTTCTATAAGAACCCTAAATCTCTCGATATTTAAGAAAATGTATGTGTCTCGACAATGGCAGCACTGTCGCTTCGCCCAATATTTGTGAAACTGCGCTACATGCTGCCGAATAATGCAAATTACGCCTCGAAAACGCAAAAGTAGGCCATTTTTCGATACATTCGCATATTGTGGGTCTTTTATCTAGCGATTGTGACTACGTAGGGGCCCCAAATGTGCGTTAGAGAGACGGCAAACGAAATTCAAGGAACCCTTGCAATGTCGTGTACGTATACAGTATCTATCGGTGTGTTAAGGTACTACCACACTCGCACTCGACCAAGGTCAAATTCCGACACACACCCTTAAAGTCGTTTTTTAAGGGAACGGTTGAATCGAGACCTATAGTTTCTCTGAGACTTTTGTTCGTTGCGACGAGTACTATAGAACGCAACAAAAACCAATTTTCTAGAGGTGCAGAATCGCACGCTATAGTGGTCGTATAATGGTATCATTTTGAAACACCCGGTACAAAGATTGGACGAAACTGTTCCACAAAACTTGTTCGTTTAAATGTCCTGCCTGACGCGACGATAAGAATTTGGTGTAAAAAAATGATGATTCTTAGTTTTAATACTGTGCGATAAGTCGACTGTAAAATGTCCCCTAGATCGTCTGCAAGAGGGTAGAAGACACGACGGGAGGGTGGCATGAATTATCTCTCGTGTCAGTACGCGCGAACGCGCGGGCTGTCGTTAATAACTACTTTCGAACATAATTATCAGACATGTAAAGAGACTCACCGTACATTTGCTGAATCCCGTGTCTGTCGTCCTCCGGCAGCTCGTAATTAGATGTCAATCCTTGGTACCACGGGTACATGAGTGCTCCAGGAACCGAGCTGTGCGCCAGGCCGAGAGAGTGGCCAAATTCATGCGCGGCCACCGCGAAAAGGCTGGTCCCTGAAAGCAAAAAGAAACGTTCGAGATCAGGCGTCTTAGCCTTTTCTTTCTCTACCTCCCCCCTCCCCCGACCGCATTCATTCTTGGCCTCCCACTCGCGTTTTCATTCGCGCGATCCGGCTCTCCTTCCGGGATTCTTTTTCAAGAATGAAAGGAGTTTCAGTAAATACGCCGGACCAGACTGAGGATCTTCCTCAGCCTGAAAAGGAGGAATAGAAGGCGCGAAAGCAAGGACGACGTCGAGACCCCTTCAGAACCCAGGCTGCTCGAGAGTTGGCGCTCGAGTCACCACTTTTACGGTACATTGAATACCCCGCGGTTTTTCTACGAATTATTAATAAATTTACCGAGACACAGTCAATGCAACAGCGTAAAATGCATAGGGGCAATAGTGCAAGGGACACTACCGAAGGAACAACTGCTGATTTTAATCATATTTTCACAGGAACTGGTTTTTACAACTATCTTTGACACACTTTTATTATTGTTACGAGCCGTAGGCTGGTGGATAAGACGTGGCCGAGGTTTATTCGTGTGAACGGGATTTGTCGTGAACTAGCCGGTATCTCTTTCACCCCCGGGTGCCACAGGATTTCGGTAAGGTTAAGGATGTACTGGAGGTACAATGGGAGACAAAAATACAAGAAATTCGAAAACCATCAATACATGACAATGAAAGCCATTCATGAGTATATTTTGCATGAAACTTTTGCGAATACTGTACCCTCTGTAGCTATATTCAGTGGTCTACACTTGTCACGTTTCCATGCTAGTGAGAGACAACAAGATGAATTTGACGTTTTGTAAGTTTATAATTTTTTTGCTCTGTAACTGTTTAGTGAATCCTAATAAATTTTGAACATAATTAATTACCTAATTTTTACTACATATAAAAAAAGACTGGAGTTTCTAGTTGCGTTTTTTCAAGGTTTAAATAGGGTTTCAAGTGGAATTTTATGAATTCTCCATAAAAAGACGTGTTAAAATGTGCAAACTTTAAGTTGCTATAATTCTTAAACGGTGCAGTGAATCGAACCCAAACTTTGGTAATTGCATCAATTTAGTAAGAATTATATCTTGTCAAATTTTCAAAAATTTTGTTGCGTTTTTATATACCTCCAGAACATCCTTAAGGTATTTGGAAGGTCGGTTCTCGTAACTCTTTAAAGAATTGACAGTGTATTCAAAATGTGTTTAAACGCTATAATTTTGATTCTCGGAATTTGTCGATATTTAGGGTAAAGGTACCAGTTACATTCTAGAAACTTTTTAGAAAGTAATAAAAATAACATGATGTTTCCCCTTCGTATATAACTCAAAAGTATTACAACAATTTTTGTTTGAGATATATTAAATATTAGTTAGAAACATTATTCCCCGAGACAACGCAATTTTTCGTTGCCGATTATAGAAAATGCTAAGAAACTGTGATACACTAGAGGATAATATAATAATGATTTTATTGTGCTACGACACAAAAGAAATTAATCAATTAAGTTGTTATTGCTTCTATTATAATATTATATTATAATATAATATTCTATTGCTTTTTAACAAAATCGTCCAGAAAAATTTGAGGATACAGAAGAAAGGTTGATAATCAATCGTTTATCACAATGCAGTAAAAGGTACGAAATAAAATAATCACGATTTTGATACCCGAAGTATAAAATTAGTTCTACGAAGTACTTTTTCGTTATTTAAAATCTGACAAATGTTTTCTGGTTGCTTATAAATTTTATTTTGATATCAAAAGGCAGATGTAAACCAAGCTCATCGCCCGGCTGGGAATAATAATAATCACATAATAAAAAATACTACAGTTGAATAACAATTTGAAGTATGTACCAGAACACTGGCGAAAAATGATGGGAACGTGGATAGATGAAAATCCTGTATAGCCGAATGAACGTGAACGAAATTCCCCAAACTTACGTAATAATATGCACACGTATTTAGAAAGTCGTTTAACAATTTACGCTTTCATTTCAATAATTACTCGACAGCTTGCAACGTAAATTGCACCGCTGTCGGCAACATCAGACAGCCGAGGAAAACTGTTTCCCGAAGGTGAATGTAGGAGGTCAGATATTTTTCTACTTCGCGGTAATTCGACCAACCTGTATCGGAGTTTTCCATGGCAGCGTGTCGGTTTTCCAGGTAATTACTTCTGGAATTGCAACAACTGCAGCCGAAATTTACCGTGACCCCTTCCTCTGCCGTGCTGCCGTCGTGGATTACGGAATGTTTCGATAGCAATCGGTAGAACTTACTTTAACGGCGGCTTGCTATAAACCAATATGGCGGCGCTCATGCCAGTCAAAAACGCTGCAGATTGCTGAACTTTAAGCAAGTTTTAAGGATGTTCTGGAGGTATATAAAAACGCAACAAAATTTTTGAAAATTTGACAAGATATAATTCTTACTAAATTGATGCAATTACCAAAGCTTGGGTTCGATTCACTGCACCGTTTAAGAATTATAGCAACTTAAAGTTTGCACATTTTAACACGTCTTCTTATGGAGAATTCATAAAGTTCCACTTCAAACTCTATTTAAACCTTGAAAAAACGCAACTAGAAACTTCAGTTTTTTTTAGACGTAGTAAAAATTATATAATTAATTATATTCAAAATTTATTAGAATTCACTAAACGGTTACAGAGCAAAAAAATTATAAACTGTTACAAAACGTCAAATTTATCGTGTTGTCTCTTACTAGCATGGAAACGCGACAAGTGTAGACCACTGAATATAGTTACAGAGGGTACAGTATTCGCAAAAGTTTCATGCAAAATATACTCATGAATGGCTTTCATTGCCAATATATTGATGGATTTCGAATTTCTTGTACTTTTGTCTCCCATTGTACCTCCAGAACATCCTTAAGCAACTTAACTCCTGAACCATTGATCCTACAGGATCGAACTCGCTTCCAGAATTCGCCTTCTCGTTTCTCGATAATAGAAAAATGGCTTTCTTCAGTAGTCAAAAACGCTAGATAAACAATCACAGTCGGCCAATAGACAGTTGGCGCACTGGGCAGCCAAACAAAACCGCGGCGGCCATTTTTGCAAAGGAAAATGTCGCTTCGAATAACCTCAGAAAACGGAAGCAGTTATGGGACACCCTGTATAGAGCTGGTATTGCGATTGATGTTTGAATTTTAGAAAACACGGCCACAATGTTACGTTTTAACTGGTTGGGTTAGGTCAGGGTTTTTGTAAACATTTTCCACGATATTTCTGCTCCAACATTTTCTGAGATATTGTCTCTATGTTTACGATATTACCGTGTGCCTGTGCTGCCATCTAGCGGTTCTGCTCGGTAAGCGGGTCGCGATCGTCACTATAAACCAATATGGCGGCGCCCTTCCCTGTCAAAAACACTGCAGATTGCTGAAGTTTAAGGATGTACTGGAGGTACAATGGGAGACAAATATACAAGAAATTCGAAATCCATCAATACATGGCAATGAAAGCCATTCATGAATATATTTTGCATTAAACTTTTGAGAATACTGTACCCTCTGTAGCTATATTCAGTGGTCTACACTTGTCGCATTTCCATGCTAGTGCGAGACAACACGATAAATTTGACGTTTCGTAACAGTTTATAATTTTTTTGCTCTGTAACTGTTTAGTGAATCCTAATAAATTTTGAACATAATTAATTACCTAATTTTTACTACATATAAAAAAAGACTGGAGTTTCTAGTTGCGTTTTTTCAAGGTTTAAATAGGGTTTGAAGTGGAATTTTATGAATTCTCCATAAGAAGACGTGTTAAAATGTGCAAACTTTAAGTTGCCATAATTCTTAAACGGTGCAGTGAATCGAACCCAAACTTTAGTAATTGCATCAATTTAGTAAGAATTATATCTTGTCAAATTTTCAAAAATTTTGTTGCGTTTTTATATACCTCGAGAACATCCTTAAGCAAGTTTTAAGCAACTTATTAGGTCTATAACTTGAAAACCGGAATTTTTTAAGGAAATTTGAGCGTTTATTAAAGAAAATCTTGTACAATTCTGTCATTCAAAGTATTGTCCATCGAAAGATACAACATTTCCCCATCTTTCTGGCAATTTGTGGATGCCATCGTAAAAAAACCGGTCATCTTTTGAACCAATGAACGAATCGAGCCAATTTTTGATGCCTTGGACTGAAGTGAAGCGTATTCCGGAAAGTGCATTCTGCATCGACCGAAACAAATGGTAGTCAGAAGGCCCAAGTCTGGACTATATGACGGGTGGGGCAGAACTTCCCATCCGCTATTTTCCAAATAGTTTTTTACGGGTTGAGCAACATGTGGCCGAGCATTGTCATGTTGGAAAATCAATGTCTCGTGTCTGGTCTCCCATTCTGGCCGTTTTTCCTTCAATGCTCTCTTTAAACGAATCAGTTGTTTTCGGTACAGCTCTCCAGTAATGGTTTCACCCTGCTTTAGAAGCAAGCTCTTCTTGTGTTCGACACGAGTCTTCATCGAGTAACGCTTCCAATTCTTCATCTTCAAACTTTTTCGACTGTCCAGGCCGCTCTTTGTCTTTGATGTCAAAATCGCCATTTTTAAAGCGTTGAAACCACTCGAAACACTGTGTTTTCGCAAGAGCATGTTCGCCATACAATTCCACGAGCAAACGATGACTTTCGGCTGCAGTTTTCATTGCAAAAAAGTGACTCAGCAAAACTTCCCGCAAATGCTGTTTCTTTCGCCAATTTTCCAAATTTTTCATGATTGAAAAAAATATGATGCGCACAAGCAAATCAAACACTGTTGACTGATTTTGCAGGTTATGAATGGAGCTTCGGAATGGCGTGTATGTCAATGATTTGCTACAGCGCATACATAAGTGCTGACATCTAGTGTCAAATTCCGGTTTTCAAGTTATAGACCTAATAACTCCTGAACCATTGATCCTACAGGATCGAAACTTCGATCTGCAGCCGCCCCGGGTACAAATATACTGGATTACATATCAAATACGTCATAATTCATAGGAGAAAGGCACAAATTTTCAGTCCGGTAAAGTAAAGTTTGCCCACAAACTGTAGTAACAATTTTTTTGATGACCATTACTTTTTGTACACCCTGTACGCTGCCTCCGCGATATGTTTGCAAGAACATCGTCAGACATCAATCGTTCTCGAAGCATTCGTATGGAGGCCTACACCGTGGGGCATCGTCATCGACGGGATCTTCCGGGGAAGTTTCCTCGTTACGAACTTTCGCCGCCACGATACTTTGGAATTTCAACGTTAACAGCAGCCGGCTGCAATATACCGGAGTCAAGTGCTCTTAATCAAAAGCCCCGCTCGAGGACGAGCAGGAAAATAAGTGGAACGAATTACGGTTGTCCTCGAATGGCACTTCAGATTGCCGCGACTCGATATCCACGGAAGTTCTTTGCGAACTTACAAGACGCCCGATACTTTTCACGGAGTTGAAGAGTCTTGTGTCTCGCGATTAGTACAGTGGTTTCTCACTGATAGCGAGGGCAGGTAACTCTGTAAACGTTTCTGACAGCGTTTCGCGTCTTCTGCCATCTAAGCAAAAAAGATTCACTGTATATCGAGAAATTACTGTACCTCCTAGTGACATTGTACAATTATCATGATTTCCCGCTGAAGAAAGCGATATGAGAGTTGCGTACGTATAATGAGAAAAACCGATCGAACCGGTGCGCCGCGAACATAACCCCAAATTTGTTTAAAAATGTACGATCGAGAATAATTTCTTACTTATTTATTAATGAGAGAAACATTTGGGTTTGGTTATAACCAAACTTGTAGTATACTACAAATCCAGCGTATAAAAAATTTTCTAATTAATTTTTATTATTTCGCAAGCTGAAATACTTTGACGGGCGGGCTTGTAAAAAATTCAACTGTTGACCCATTTTAAAATTTCTTGCGCAATTCTACTTCTAATTGGACTTGCTCTGACCCCATCGTTTTTAATTCATTTTAGCAGACTCGTTTCTTTTCAAGGAACAGTTTCCAGAGCAAAAATCTTTTCGTATCCGTTTGTACATATTTTATCGATAATAATACTCCTAGGTCCTATCTTATCAATGGCAGAAATTAATAAACATTGTAGATAATTTTTATTATTTTCTAGATTTATAGTATAACAGTTTGTGTTATGTGCAATTTTGTTTTCTACACTGCATGATTCTGTTAGCATGAAGAATATATATGTTTCTACGAAAATTATTTTATTCATTTCAATATCGCGGCAGACAAATTTTGGTTTCTTTTTTGTTATATTTTTAATAGATCGATGATTTAGTTTCCGAGACACTACGTACACAAAGTGATAAAATCGTTATTGATATATGCATTTGTTACGTTTTCTGTGTAAATTTAAGCGAACAACAAAATTATAATCTCACAGAATTATTGTATGAAGAATCGTTTAACAAATGTTCATGTAAAAGTGGAGTTTGGATTATATTGGCGCTGCCAATGGATCTTTAGAAGCGTTGTTTACGTCATATTTTCAAGATATTTCATAAAATACCTGAGCCGTAACTTTGGAAGATATTCTCACCCCGTAAACGTGGAAACAGGCAGCTATAAAAAAAATACGTTTCTAGTATCTTTCGATATTTTACTTGTGTATCCGCGTTTCATTGCTGTTGGCAACTTTCAGTTGGATGGCGAGCGTTGCAAATCTTAATTCACAAGGGTTACATTTACATTTTTGTAGACGAAAGGCAGTATACATATTTTGTTAGTCTGAAACGAGCAACTGTTCAAGTTTGTGGTTTCCATAAACCATATTTTATGCGAATGTATTTCATATTCTCAAAAATATATTCATATTTTTCTTGAAATCATGAAATGTTTTATCTTCAGCACTCACAGTGCATTTATATTTTTCATCCTTTTTTATGTTTCCGACCTTAAATTACCTTGGACGACTATATTGTTGAAATTGTCTCGCGAAGACGTGTACAGTAAGGAATAACTTTTATATCAATGGACCAAAAGACTTCAATTTCTCTGCAAGGCGCTACAAGAATTACGTCTAATAAATAATAATAAGTTGGAAAGATGCATTTGGTCGGAATTGTGAAAAGCAATACTAAAAATTGATTTTTACAACTTTTTCAGCTGATCCAATAACGAAAATTTAGAAAATGTGTTTTGTCAACTGGTATAAATTATATACGGTCTGAAAATTTCATTGAAATTGGTTAATTGGTTTACGAATTATAAACGATCAAAAATGGTAATTTCTAGTGTACCATAAAGTGGCAAGTTTTATCATTTTTGATCGTTTATAATTCGTAAACAAATTAACCAATTTCAATGAAATTTTCAGAGCGTATATAATTTATACCAGTTGACCAGACACCTTTTGAATTATCGTGATTGGCCCAGCTAAAAAAGTTGTAAAAATCAATTTTTACTATTGTTTTTCACAATTCCTTCCAAATGCATTTTTTCAACATATTTTTTAAACGTCATTTACTAAACTAATTCTTCTAGCCTTCCAAAGAAATTAAAGTCGTTTGGTCCACTCATAAAAAAGTTGTTCTAATTGAAAGTGTGTGGAATCAGTTATGCTTCTTACTGCATATTGTAGTTTACGTAACACTTTGATGACTGTAGAAAGTATTCAGACATCGCATACATTATTTGAACAGTCTTGAGGAGTTGATAATAAAAATAAATGACAAAAATGAACAGTAGTTTAGTAATAACTACACTGCGAATTTTTGTGAAAATTAAAAATTGTCTGTATCCATCCTACGAAACAGAAGCAAAATTTTTATTCTTTCTTTAATAATTTCCATAAGATGAAAATAATACATCGAACTCTATAGAAAAAAAGTCTGCGGATCTTTATGCAAAATAAAAAATGTCTTTCTTCTTTTAATTATCTAATTAAGCTGGAACCAATACGCTGATGTTTTCAAATCTCCTTAATATGTCCACTGCTTTAAATCCTGTCATATACGCATAAAATCCGCAGTCTGTTAATTACATTTAAAGCAACAACAATTAGTCGGAAGAAGATTAATCGCGTTCGAATAAAACTCGAAATAGATTTGTCAGCGATACACGTCCGCGCGGGACATTTGATATTGCATGTCAGAATTCAAGATGAATCTCCTGTGTCAGCGTGCCTGGAAAATGCTAATGTTCCAATGGAGTTGCAAATTGTGGTATTCCGGTTTCTCATCGTTTGCAAACGTCCCGCGGATTCTGATGGGATATGATATTAGCAATTCATAACGATGACATCAATGGTGCACAGAATTTTTCATACATGCAACCGTTCCGAATATTTCCGCCTGCGAAACGCGCTGCTGTGGAAACTGTTTTACGGTATTGTGTCATGTTGCCATCCGTGGAAATAGTAAAAAAATCCATTTTCTATTTTAATATTATTTATCATGGAAACAACCGTTATAGGGAAACATGATTCGACTTGAACGAACATTATGGAAAATAACGAATTGCTAATCCGACATCTTTCTAAAATTAAAATAAAAATTGGTGGATTTATTATGATTTATATAAACTTAAATTGATGTAAATGGTTCTAACTGAACTCAATGATCTACAATAGTATAACCAGACAGCGGATCTTAATGCAAAATAAACATTTTCTACCTAAATTGCGACAAATTGAGGCGACATAGAGATCTATTTTCTTGGTTAATATTGTCACGTCCGGTGGTTCAGTCAATATTAATAATTGATGAAATCAATCATGTATAATATATATATATTTTCTAATTTAAGTACTTGCTCTAATAATGTTGGATAATATTTAATATTTAATATTTAATATTAATTATGATATTTGATGTTTTATTTTTCGCACAACATTATTAGGGCAAGTATTCAATTCAGAAAATATATATATATATATATATATATATATATATATATATATATGTTTAATAGGTTGAAAATAATATAACAGTATTCCTAAATTCTTCTAATGTTTTTGTTGTCTGAAATTACACCTGCTCATTTCTGTCATAAATGCATAAAATCCGCCGTCTAATTATAACCTTCGACGAGACCTTGAGAAACAAAAATAAATTGAAATGAATGTAATGATAAAAATGACTTCACCATCGTTCTTTAACGTCTACCACAAAGAGCATTTGTTATAGCCTATACGTTCAAGCATCAAAGATTGTTCAATGCAGAGTTAGTTGAAAAAATTACAAGAAAATTAAAGGAGAGATTAAAAGACAGGTTATATTTAGGAATGAAATATTGAATATAACTATATTTGTACGAAACATTAACGAACACTAATGTATATTAATAAAAGTATGAAAAACGTTAATAAACATCGATACAAAACATCAGTAAATATTGATACAATGCATCGATAAGTATTAACTACCCAGTCAGCCAATTTCGAGAGCTGCTGCGTCCGAATATGCTAGCAGCACGCTGGCACCAAAAGCGGGGATGCTGCTACGATTAAGAGGGCAGCACGGTCGCACGAATGTGGCGAATGCCGATATACACGACAGGTCGCACTAACACAGACATAAGATTTAAGGGTGTGGGTCGGATTTTGACCTTGGTCGAGCGCGAGTGTGGTAGTACCTTAACACACCGATAGATACTGTATACGTACACGAGATTGCAAGGGTTCCGTAGATTTCGTTTGCTGTCTCTCTAACGCACATTTGGGGCCCCTACGTAGTCACAATCGCTAGATAAAAGACCCACAATTACGGGATGCTTCCATATATGGCCTACTTTTGCGTTTTCGAGGCGTAATTTGCATTATTCGACAGCATGTAGCGCAGTTTCACAAATATTGGACGAAGCGACAGTGCTGCCATTGTCGAGACACATACATTTTCTTAAATATCGAGAGATTTAGGGTTCTTATAGACCAAAATGTAGGCATCCCGGAATTCAGGGTCACATACAATGTCAATGAAACCTTTATTATGTTAAACTATACGTGTTTAAACACAGCAAACGAAATCTACGAAGTAGATCCCTATACGGGAGATTTTGGTGCAAGTATTAGTTCCATGGCATTTTTAGCTAGGAGCGCTAGCGTTTTTAGTCACTATTTTACCGATATTTTACCAATACAGTGACTGAATCGGTAAAACAGTGACTAAAAACACTAGCGCTCCTAGCTACAAATGCGGAGGGCACCGATACTACGACCAAGGTCAAAATCCGACCCACACCCTTAATCTGCCACATTAGTGCGACTGTGCTGCCCTCTTAACCGAAGCAGCATTCCCGCTTTTGGTGCCAGCGTGCTGCCGGCAGTGTCCGGACGCAGCTGCTGTCCCAGTACCAGCAGCTTGCTTACTGGGTAGTAGTAGATACAGTGTAAACTATTGTGAAATTATTGTGAAACGTGAAAAGGTAAATATCAATGAATAATTTTGGATGTTAACGATTTTAAACCTGCAGCCCCTGTTTGTGTTAATAACAGTCGAGTTTGCGAATAAAAGCCTTTGGTAGATTAACAAAATCCCCGGCTTGATTAACCGCGCGATCGTTTGAATTAGTAATTTGAATATGCGAGCAATGACTATTAATTGGCGGAGAGTCCGGGGGGACGATGACGATCACGGTGTAATTATGCTTATGCTAATGCGAAACTATGGAACGCGAGCGAAGAGCGAAAGCTAAGCCGGAATTATTAACAAAGGCAATTGGAATTGTTCAGAAATTGTTCAGAAACTGTATCGAAACTAGCGAAACTTCTCGGAATAATACTCAGTATGGATCCTAACGGATAACTGGCTTTAATCACGTTACTTCTTCAGCTTAATCCTCGCGATACCCGCGATAATGAACTATATGATTTCATTTTTCGTTAAATGAAATTAATAAATAAATTTTAATACATTTCAATTGCAAGGAACTGCTGTTATTTATTTTTACAATACATAAATTACCGATACGAATAATATTATTTATTTAGTCATGTGACCAAATATGTGTTAAGATTGTAGTATATCGTAGTATACATACATATAGCCCTGACATTGCACCATCAGATTATAATTTATTATAATTTATTATATTATATATTAGATTATAATTTTTCGCTTTTTTCCTATGTATGTTCACCTATTACGCCAAGATGGGTGCACCAATCGGAACGAAATTTTACTTATCTTGTAGGTACGTCTCCCGATTGGTCCCTTGAAAACAAATTTTCCATTTTCTCATTCTTTGCGGTTTTTATTGCAAATAACCAATGAGACCGAAAAACCATCCTACGGTGTTCTACAAATTTCGCTCGTTCCACTAAAAAGTGTGAAATAAACAAATTTTGAAATAATTTCTAAATTTAGTTCCACTAAAAAGTATGAAATAATTTCCATTTAATTTTATGCGAATACACACGAACTTAAATACAATTACAATCTTTTCGCCGGCGGTGCAAAATTAAAAATTTTTGGCCCCGTAAATGACTAAAATTAAATTCTTCTACATGCTCCCACATACTAATCTATCTTCTCTTCCCACCTACTAATTTCCATGTCTATCATATTCCAATGAAATCATAATCAGCAACATCTGTCATTTGGAAAATCCTTAATTTTTGCGCCGCCTCCGAAAAGATTCTATTGTATTTAAATTCCTGTGTATTCACATAAATCAAATGGAAATTATTTCATACTTTTTAGTGCATTTTTTAAGTGCGTTTTTTCGAAGTCGGTTTAATTTTTTTTTATATTTCCTAAGGTTTACAGTTTTCGCGAAACGTGTTTCTGGCGTTGAGATCCGTCTTAGAGGCTGCTATTACGAGTTGTAACGCTGTGAGGATCCGAAACGTTTTGTATCGGACGACGGCAACGATACAGCAACATGGCGGAACGGAGAAACGCTTTTATCGTCATCCCCTTATTCGTTCTCGGTCACGGGGTGACCGAATTGGAGAATCGCCAAGGAACTGGGTGGACCCGATATCGCCCAGACGAAAATTCCTCGGTTCAGGAATCTTTCTCTCCATCCCCGAAATCCCTTGTAAACTTTCTTTCTCGCTGCGCTTTTCTCTCAGCGACCGCGGAAATCCCGGAAATTTGAATTTCACGATAGAAAACAGCCAACCCCGGGATAAATGCAACCCCACGTCCCCCGAACGCCCACCCCAAAGACCATGTGGAACTTTTCCCCTGAATATTCCGACGAATCCGTGTCGTTACACTCGAATTTAATTGCTGACGCTGGTGCGCTAATCTCGACAGATATTCCCGCATTCAAATCCCCGAATCATACTTTTCAATTAATTTTTCTCTTCCGGCTCGGATCCCTGTGCGCGCGTGCGGCGAACAGGAATTTTCACGGAATTTTCACGTCGCGTTTCAAAGCCCCGCCGCGGCGTTCACTTCCCGAGCTAAGGGAAAGTTTACGCGATAATTGAATTTACCATTAAACTTTTCATACAGAAGTCCGCGGCACGCGGGGACACTGTGTTAGATTGAAAATTGTTGTGATATCGATGCCGGTTCTCGGAACAGTTATGGAGAGCCGAAATAATGTTATAACTGTTACGAGAATATCGGTTACGGTTACGGTTCTGGAGAAACGATATTATTTCGGTTCTGGATTTCGGTTCTGTCATTCTGTATTCTGTATTCTGTTCGGGCTTATACATATGTGTATTTATTATTCAAGTAGTCATTTTTTGTTATTTATAATTTAATTTATGACTTATTGAGCTTTGAATGAGAGTTAAATAACATTTTTCTTTCACGGAACAGTGAAAAATATCGTACGTCAATTTTTAAGGAGTCGTTGTAGAGGGAAGGCTTCAGTCTTCATAATTTTTTCGGCACATTTGTATATGCAACATTTTTAGGAAAAAAGGGGTTCTCAGTATACAGTAGCGGACAAAAGTTTAAGACCGCTCTAAAGAAGATGATAACTTTTTGAATATTGTACTATACGATTTGAACTTTTTTTGGAAGCTAGAGCAATTAGTTTACTAAAGGATGTGAAAAGAAATTTGTTCAAAAATTGCAATTGATCGGAATTGTTGAAAAAATACTAAAAGTTGAATTTTTAACTTTATGTGGGCCTATATTGAAAATTTAAAAAATACGTTTTGTAGATCTGTGTCAATTAAACATATTCTGACAATTTCGTCAAAATCGGTCGATGTTGCAATGAGCTACAAACGTTTACAGATGGTAAAAATTGCAGATTTTTAGGATTTATTGCCGAAAATCTTGAAAATCTGCAATTTTTACCATCTGTAAACGTTTGTAGCTCATTGCAACATCGACCGATTTTGAGGAAATTGTCAGAATATGTTTAATTGACACAGATCTACAAAACGAATTTTTTAAATTTTCAATATAGGCCCACATAAAGTTAAAAATTCAACTTTTAGTATTTTTTCAATAATTCCGATCAATTGCAATTTTTGAACAAATTTCTTTTCCCATCCTTTAGTAAACTAATTGCTCTAGCTTCCCAAAAAAGTTCAAATCGTATAGTACAATATTCAAAAAGTTATCGTCTTCTTTAGAGCGGTCTTAAACTTTTGTCCGCTACTGTAGTTTCCCACCTGTTTCATCATGTAAAAATATCTTAGAGGAAAATGAACACTGCTTCGCCAAAACAAAGGACTCAAGCTTTAAAATGAGTTCAAGCTTATGGTTGTACCACTTGTTTGTACAAAATGATCACAATTGAATTATCGACAAATTTCGAGAACTGGAACATGTAGTGTTCAAATACTGTTTGCGTGTTAATGGTATTCATTGATTTTAAATAATAAATTAAAATATTCAGAGTCACAGTTCGAATAGCATCCTCGTTAGAAATAAATATTCTGTCAGCCATTGATCGATTCCTTCGGGTTCGATGAGCCACGTTCCAGCTATTGCGTCACTCATTCTCTCTGGCGCTCTGACGGCGAAGTAGAACTTCAGGAAGGAAAATATGGTTCGTCGAATTGTTCCTTACCTTCTTCGTTGCTGTCGTCTTGCAGCAGCCATATTTCTTCCTCATCGAAATGAACGTCTCCCCCGCGATCTCTGCCGGGGAAGAAAGCGTGCGCCAGGATCTGGCCCTTGCCATCGAAAGGATATCCATCACCGTGATAACCACTGAAACAGAACAAACCCGAAATGAGTGGCCCAATTAAAAGTTTCACCGACGAACCGTGTAATACATTCGACGAGTAGTGGAGTTCTCCAAGTACCGGAGACAATGTTTCTTTCAAACATACATACATATACAGGGTGTCCCTAAATTGATTTTGAAATTTAAAAAATGTGTAACGCACAAGTTATTTCTGTTCAGATATCATAAATGTATAAATAATAAATTCTGCCTGTCTGAAACCTCCACATGGAGTTTTCAACCTCTTCTTACCAATTACTTTATTATTTTGTAATTTTTAATTCTAATTTAATTCCATCGTAATTCGTAATTGATGTAATTTAATTACAAAGTGTAGTAGTCTTCTACGGGAGTGTCAGGATTCGTAATGAAACACGAGCGATTGTATTTAATGATATAAAAATAGGAAATAGAATATATATATATTAGATTAGGAACTGCACAACATACACAAACATAAGGCACAATCATCACAAGTTTACATAAGACCGAAATGGCAACACGTGACTAATGCCTCGAATGTTCATAAACGACTGACTCTTCTTCCGTTGATCGGCGCTTGTCGCCGATCATCGGAAATCTTCGTCAAACCTCTAGCCTCTGTTTCGGATTGTAAACAAAGACGCTTCGGCCCTCTCGTCGGTCGAACGCATCCAGTCTCACATCATGGACATAAGAAAAGACGGAAGGGGTATCAACCATGTCGGCCATCTTGGTCGGAACTATATGTGGTGCGCTCTATAGGCGACTTTAAATACTAGTGTAGCGTCTGTAGCACGTGGTCTGTACAATACACGCTTAGACCATATATACCTATAGACCCGGCATACGTATAGTATGTGTATAGGAAACCGAGAGTGCAGCTCGGAAAAGATAAACGGACAGTGTGACGTCACACCTGGATACACCTGATCAAGTGTATCATTAATAATTACGTTAACGTCAGGTACAATTATATCTATAAGCAAAGAAACAATGTTGCTAATAGCAAAAGAAGTTATTTTAATAAATTAATATTGTTGTCTGGCCATTAAGTACATCGTGTTGTTATTGATCCTTTACATATTTCTTATAAAATCACTGATAATTTTTCAAAACATTTATATATCCTTTATGATAAGACATACGTAAATAGAAATAACATTATTACGCATGTCACAATTGACTTACAATTAGAATCACCTTAAAATATGCGGTGAATATACGTGATTCATTTGTACATTTTAAATGTTCCCGCTACTTTATATAGATGGCAACACTTGTGGTTCTACGTAACATGGCCGCACCGCGACCATCTCTCCCCGCTTGCTTGAAGCCCCCTCTCGCCTAAAAGCCTACCTTATGCTCAGTCCTGTAGGTCCATGGTCTCGCATACAGCGTACAACCAGTGTCTCCACTTAGTAACCGAACGGTTACTCGAGGGGAATACAAGGTCCCTCTCTGATGACCAGAGCGGCAGAGGAGTTCAGGAGTAGGGTAATATGTGACACGTTGCGCGTGCGCGACGAGGATTTAGTGGGGCGAATGGAAGACACGTTGCGCGTGCGCGATGGGGACACAACAATGACATGACATTTCGCAGGTTTTAGGTTATTGCAGCGTATCGTATGTAGTTATGAAATGAATCATACGAATCGTTCTGCAGAACGATATTATTGTATGTTATACGAGATGTGATATGAGTAGAGTTCATTAATATGTTCATTAATATATATATTAATATTCACCGTCAATAACTCAATAGTTGTTGCCCTTTACCATCCTTTCCCATAGCGTATATACATATATAGCTGATAGACTATATTTTCCTACAATTTTATTGTATTATGTACCTATAATATATTTATTACATTCAGTATTCAGTTCTACAATTTCTTTCATCTTCCCTATACCAAACTTTTTAATATATAGTACTATAGATTTCAACATTTTTTTCAATATTCATACTCCGCTTCACAACTGAAACTCCCATGTTACAATTCATTCCATTTATAACAAAGAAAGTTCATAATCTGCAGAACGATTCGTAGATACGCTGCAATAACCTAAAACCTGCGAAATGTCATGTCATTGTTGCGTCCTCATCACGCACGCGCAACGTGTCTTCCATTCGCCCCACTAAATCCTCGTCGCGCACGCGCAACGTGTCACATATTACTCTGGTCATCAGAGAGGGGGTACATTTTTTCACCGTGACTCCCCTCAAGTGGCAACACTGCATACAGCTCTCTCAAATATCGACTATAAAAGTATTTTATAATTGTACTCCAATTGCAATTACGAATTACATTGTAATTTAATCGAGTGAAGATCTGAATTAGAAATTACAATATAACTGAATTACAATGTAGTATAATTACTGTGTAATTATAATCCCTGGAGTAATTCAATTGTAATTCTGCACAACTCTGCTATTACACGAAAAGGAAGAAGTTGTTAAAAGTCTATTAATTGTCTATATAATAAATGTCTATTATTGACAGACGAATTTACGGAATCGGTTGTGCTTATTTCAAAACGATTCCGAACGGGCAAACGAAACTTCACGAATTTATGAGGTATTTAGCGGAGTCCGGATCAGCAGATACCAACGAATTTATGAATCCGACGAAGGTTCGTCCAGCAACTATAAGAAAAATTTCGAGTGGCTCGAGAGAAGCTGAACGGCGAAATCCACGCGAACGCCCGAGCACAATGAAAGCGGGAACAACGAAAACCAGACAAAGAGGGAATCGATAGCTCGATTTACGAAGTACCTTGTTGCCGGGAAATTTATCGCAACGACGCAGCTGGAAATGAGAGTACGATTAAAACGGAGGTCTATTTAATATCTGCCGTTTTGCGCGAATTATTCGGCAGCCGTGAATAGTTTTGTAACACTAGCGTCATTTCGGGCTGCCTGTTTCGCAGCTGCGAATACTTCCGACGAAGAGGACTGAACGCATCGAGTCTATTTAAAACAGTTTCTACTCGTTTCACAGACAAATGCTGGCTGAACAAAAGAAGAGTTTTATCATTATTTTCTTTAACCTTCATACCCTTCTGAAAAATAGTTACACAAAACAGCTTAGGATAATGTTTCCCCAATTTTTCTATGAAATTTCAATCAACAAAATGGCCTCGTTTATTTTTACGGTGACCTAAGTCCATTTATATTTAAATTGAGATATTTAAGAGTTTGCGTTTTTCAATAAAATTAAAAATATACTGCTTAAGTATCTAATGAGCTAAATTTACAATTCCTATTAAAATAATAGCAATTATCAAGTGAATAATACGGGAATAATTTTTTATTGAGAAGGCAAGAGAAGGTTCTTTAATTGGTTTTATTGTATCGAACTGGGTATCTGAACAATAATAAAACTTTCTCCCGTATGTAATTTAAAGCAATATAAAGAATGTAGAATCACATGTGAAGAACACAGTCCTTTGGTGATCGAGATGGAAGAAAAATTGCCTTATTTTTACCTTTTATGAAGAATGTTTTTTTGAATTCTGAGATTATAAAACTATGGGAATGATTAGAGAATTTAACAGTTCTCTGAATCTCGATCGACAATTGTTTAAACTACAATTAATGTTATCGGCGCACTGGTTCGATCAATTGGAAAATAAGCAAATTTGCAAAAATATCACATGAAATTGAATACAACGTTTCGGTCTCAATTTAGACCATTTTCAAGAATAGAAAATTTCAGTATTGCGTCTGTAAGAATTAATCAAAGACATTTTTAAATGGTTTGGCAAACGTGTTTTCACACAAGCAGAAAGTAAAAAAGGGATTTGAACTCAAAAAGTGTGTAAAAACTCACATGCTTATAAAATAAAAAAGTATTAATTTAACTTCTTAAAGGTTACGGAACAACATGTTGAAAAAATGCATTTGGTCGGAATTGTGAAAAGCAATACTAAAAATTAATTTTTACAACTTTTTCAGCTGATCCAATAACGAAAATTTAGAAAATGTGTTTTGTCAACTGGTATAAATTATATACGGTCTGAAAATTTCATTGAAATTGGTTAATTGGTTTATGAATTATAAACGATCAAAAATGGTAATTTCTAGTGTACCATAAAGTGGCAAGTTTTATCATTTTTGATCGTTTATAATTCGTAAACAAATTAACCAATTTCAATGAAATTTTCAGAGCGTATATAATTTATACCAGTTGACCAGACACCTTTTGAATTATCGTGATTGGCCCAGCTAAAAAAGTTGTAAAAATCAATTTTTACTATTGATTTTCACAATTCCGTCCAAATGCATTTTTTCAACATATTTTTTACACGTCATTTACTAAACTAATTCTTCTAGCCTTGCAGAGAAATTGAAGTCGTTTGGTCCATTCATAAAAAAGTTGTTCTAATTGAAAGTGTGTGGAATCAGTTATGCTTCTTACTGCATATTGTAGTTTACGTAACACTTTGATGACTGTAGATAGTATTCAGACATCGCATACATTATTTGAACAGTCTTGAGGAGTTGATAATAAAAATAAATGACAAAAATGAACAGTAGTTTAGTAATAACTACACTGCGAATTTTTGTGAAAATTAAAAATTGTCTGTATCCATCCTACGAAACAGAAGCAAAATTTTTATTCTTTCTTTAATAATTTCCATAAGATGAAAATAATACATTGATCTCCATAAAAAAAGTCTGCGAATCTTTATGCAAAATAAAAAATGTCTTTCTTCTTTTAATTATCTGATTAAGATGGAACCAATACGCTGGTGTCTTCAAATTTTTTTAATATGTCCACTGCTTTAAGCTGTAAAAATCAATTTTTACTATTGTTTTTCACAATTCCGTCCAAATGCATTTTTTCAACATATTTTTTACACATCTTTTACTAAACTAATTCTTCTAGCCTTGCAGAGAAATTGAAGTCGTTTCGTCCATTCATAAAAAAGTTGTTCCGATTGAAAGTGTGTGGAATCAGTTATGCTCCTTACTGTACGTCGAGACATCGGGGTGAAGGATCAGAAAGAGGACACCAAGACTCGTTCGAATCGCGTGAGCGGAACGTTTACGCGGAACGAGACACGGCTGAGTAGACAAATGAAACTCACCGATGGAAGTACACCAAGATGTCTGCCCGGTCGCTGTTAACTTCCTGGAAGGTGAGCCTCGAGTTCCGTGCCCAGAGACCGAGGGCTTTGCTCAGTTCGAGACGGACGCCGCCGGTGTCGAGGCCACTCGGTTGTTCGGTCCTCAAGCTGCGACAAAAAGAAGGGGAGATCATTAGGAACCCGCCGAAAATCGATTCACGAGCTTTAGGGCGACGGCTTTCGCTCGCTTATCGGTTCTCCTCGAGATGCTCCCGGTCCGATAACCACCACCGGAGCAAACCTGGAGAAACTTTTCCGGCGGGAGAGACGCTCAACGGAAGACGATTCAATCGTTCGGGGTTGGGGATGGGGTCCTGGGAAATTAGGTAAATTATTCCCCGTGCGGGGTGCGGAAAGTAATAAGAGAAACTTCGTTGTGAACACCGGAAATTCTCCAGAATTACTCGAGTTATGTTCCCCGGATAAATACGGGAGAAAAGAATGCAATATGTTTTCCGGTTCGGCGCGCGCGACGGAACTCGATATTTCGTCGAATTACCGGTTCGAGGAAATTTCGAGGAATTATTCCAGATATAGGGTTGCCAGTCAGGGCCGAGTATATAAATTTCAATTCCGCGAAAGATTTCGTGGCATTATTACCCGGGAAATGGGACGCGGGAAACCCCGAGCAGTGGGAATCCACGGTGAAAAATTTATCGGTCTGTTATTTCGCGGAGGGGTATATTCTCAAAAAGAATTTGTGCGCGTTGATATATCGCTCAGGAGTACGCCATTCTGTAGTGAATCCTTATACATATCAATAACACTGTCATTCTTATGGAGTTTTTTGCGCTGATTCCGAATCTGTCCTTAATTTTTCTCCTATGCAAACATATTTTTCAACTTTAAACAAATATTGTGATGTTATTATAAAAGATATTCAATTGTTCTTTACAGCAAAAGATTCTGTAGACTTTCCCGAATACAGTGATATCTAATATTAATAATTTAATACAATATTAAACATGTTTAAATAATCATTAAAGACGGAGAGACACCACTTTTGCACCAATTTTTCAGGATAGTTTTGAATTTATCTCAAAAAATAAGGGTCCAGCGGAAAATCGAACTATACCACGCGATAGAGCAGACTTTTATCTTGAGAAACCACCCTTTCAAGTTTGGAACGTCGACGTTTTTTTCGAACCGAAAGTTTTGACTAATACTACTTTGCTATGACTAACATTCAAGAAGGCTATTAGTCATTTTTAAATATTAGTTAATTATTGCCCCACTCTGGCCCTATGCCTTATTGTCTATGTATAATCGATGTTAATGTATCCTAACATTCCTAACGCCTTACGGCGCACAGTGGAACCTTTCGTCCAAATCGGAGACAAAATCAAAGAACTTCCGATAGAAATGAGATAGAGAGCTGAAATTGTTTTTAATTACAGTTGAGACTTCACAGAATATAGGAAAAATAGGGAGATTATGGTACGAACATTTTTTAACCTTGAAAAAAATCGTCAAACTTGCACAATTTCACGAAAATTGCGGTTTTTGCAATACCACGTATAGAAAAAAATTTTTTTGTATCATGCCATACATCATTTCCTGTAGATTTTTTCATGCTGAATTCAAATCTGGTCTCAAAATTTGTCTACGACCTCAGGATTTTACAAGAAATCGATTTTTGTGAACGAATTGTTTAACGAATTTTCTCAAGTTTATAAAACGTTCGTACCATAATCTGCCTATTTTTCCCATATTCTGTCAAGTTTCAGCTATAATTTTAAAAAAATTTCATCGCTCTACCTCATTTCTATCGAAAGTTCTTTGATTTTGTCTCCGAATTGGACGAAAAGTTCCACTGTGCGGCGCACAGGGGTTGAAGCGCGCGCCTGCGGACTCCGTGGTCGCAGGTTCAATCCCCGATGCCGGCACCTCTGGAAATATTCCGTCTTTTTACCACGTTTTTATTATTAAAAAATTGTGGTGACCCAACGTGGTTCGGAACACCCACCTTTATAAACTGTAGGTCCCGCTGAGAAGGCGATAGTGGTGAAAGTGGAAAGATAAGAGAGTTGGTAAAATGGATTTGAAACCCTGAGGGGACGAAATAATTAAAAAAAGAAAAAAAACATTCCTAACGCCTTACATCTAACATTGCATCCCCCTCTAAAGATGCAGTGTGTTTCATTCGTATATTCCTATACAATCTTCGAGAAGTTAAAGCTTCATTTTGTCGAAAAGTTCACCTATCTAAACACAGTGCTAGGCGCAGTTCACACTGCGCCCCATTGTCTCCGGTCGCATCGTCGAGCTGCATACCTACACAAGCTACACAGCTCTCTACGTGCATACTTGCATCGCCCGCGGGCCTCCCCGTCAGCTTTTTAACCTTTCGGCTTAGTCCCGGTGTACGAAAAGAGCGGAACGACCTTTCGAAATTCTCCGTTGTGCCGCTATGCGGCCCTGTTCAGGCCAGAACAACGAATAAAGCCTGTTTGCTGCGACGAATGCAAGCTCTTTCGCTTCTCTCGCCTCTCTCTCTCTGTCCCTCTGCCCTTGTTTGTCGCGCGCTTTCGTCCGCTCGCAGCCCTTCGGGTTGTTCGTCTTAATTATGCTTCGATGACCTCCACCTGTTTTAATTGCCAATTATAGGACGCGCTTCGCGTTCCCCGGCGCTTCGCCGCCTCCTGCTACGACAGTGTGCAGGTGATCAATTTTTTAAATGCGAAGTACGCTGTTGCGTTAACGCCCGTGCAGCCGTTCGTTGCGTTCGTATCACGTGAATTAAATTGCACTGATGTTGACATGCGGGTGCAGAGAAAAATTTTCATTTCAACTTCGGATCTACTGCGTGCATGTAATTTGTTTAGTTTTTTAACGGAAAACCTAATTAACCCCGGAACCGTAATATGTTTTTCTCTGCTGCAATGACTGCAACCTCTTTATCCGTAATTGTTTTACAAATCAGAAAATAAAACTTTTCTGTTTTGTTCTGTGTTTCAATGTTTTCGTTAGAAATTAATATTGGGTTGGCAAGAAAGTAATTTCGGTATTTTTAGATGAAATAAAATCCAATTTTTTTATCAAAGCAATGAACTTTAATCAATAAAATATTTTCCATTTTGTTGTATGATCTTTTGCCATCTTTCTGGTAGCTTCATAATTCCGCGCTCATAAAACTTCTGATCCTTTTCGGTGAAAAACTGATCCAAGTGCGATTTCAGGTCATCATCATTAGTGAATGTTTTACCATTCAAAGAGTTTTGTAAACTTCGGAATAAATGATAATCTGATGGTGCAATGTCAGGGCTATATGTTGGATGTGACATCACTTCCCAACCAAGCACCAATAACTTTTCACGTGTTACCAAAGATGTGTGTGGCCTAGCGTTATCATGGTGGAACACGATTCCTTTGCGATTTGCCAATTCTGGCCGTTTTTCTTTGATTGCTATGTCCAGTTTTGTTAGTTGTCGACAATAAACATCTGAATTGATGGTTTGGTTCCTTGGGAGCAGCTCAAAATACACAATACCTTTGTAATTCCACCAAATTGACAACACGATCTTCTTTTGGTGCAATTCAGCTTTCGGTGTGGTTTGGGCTGGTTCATCACGCTTGGACCATGATCGTTTTCGAGTTGTGTTATTGTAAACAACCCATTTCTCATCACCGGTGATGATTCGCTTGAGAAAAGGGTCGATTTCATTTCGTTTGAGATGCATATCGCATATGTTGATGCGTTGCATTAAGTGAATTTCTTTCAACTCGTGTGGAACCCAAATATCGAGCTTCTTAACGATTCCGAGACTTTTTAAACGATATTCTATGGTTGTATGCGAGACATTTAACCTGTCTGCAATCTCTCGGACAGTTATATGACGATCCGATTCAATAATGGCTTTCATTTGGTCATCATCAACTCCAGATGATCGACCAGAACGTTGGTCGTCTTTAAGTGAGAAATTTCCAGAACGGAATTTTTTAAAGCAATTCTGGCACGTGCGTTCTGTTAAGCAATCTACACCGTAAACTTCGCATATATCTTTGTGAGCCTCGGCAGCTTTTTTACCTCTACGGAAATAAAAAAGCAATATATGCCTATAATGTTCGTTTCTGCACTCCATGTTCAAATTGACACAGAACTAACAATTTTAATCAAAATTACGTGTAATTTGCTTCAAAAGTAACCTAAAAGATGCAGTTATGAAATGTCAGAAAGAAAACAAACGCAACGATAACAGAAGTCAATCAAACAAAACATAACGCCATCAGTTAGTGAAAACCGAAATTACTTTCTTGCCAACCCAATCGAATTTTATTCGAAGGGGAGAAGTACATCACTCATACTTGATAAATTTTGTTTGAAATGCTCGTGGCAGGGGGTTGAAAACGATAGACTTTAAATGATTATTCAATGTTATTTCATGAAAATAACAGAATATTTATTTAAATAACATTTCAAAGTGCTGTTCGATCCTGTGAATGCCAGAATTGAGTTTATTTTGGGTTCGTCATAGATTTTCATTCGTTCTATTTTCGTTGAAATCGACGTTAATAATCGACGAGGTTGGCACACGCAGCTTGTATAAATAGATTCAATAAATATTGCCAGTCCGCAACTGTTGATCTTCCTCTTTATTATCGATTTTCAACAAAATATTTTTCTACTTGTAGATACACAGTGACTCCCACTCAATATTCGGACACTCTTAAATAGACGGCACATGTTTAATATTCGAGAAACGATTTAAAATTTTTTGGGAACTTAGAGGAATAGGTTTGCTATCAAGGTTCAAAATTCAAAATTCACAATCACAAATTTTCAGGACTATCTGTACGGGGTTAGGAATCTATATGGGGCTAGAAAAAATTATTTTATGTGTTGAAAAATTTTATTTTATACTTTTCAGTCCGTTTTTTAAACGTGGTATTTTTTAAAAATTTATTTTTTATATTGCAGAAAGATCCGCTGTCTAATTATGTCAGAGAAAAAATCGTGTAAATAATTATCACTTTTTCGGTCGCAAATAGTTCGGCTAATGCAGAGACGCTAGTACGCAATAATGTATTACGACCATAACTCCCCCGAAAACATGCTTGCAAGGCCATAAAATATTTGTCCGGTCAATATAGTTTTTTTTATCGGAACACCTTTAGCAAGGATACGCCTATGCTTACACGTAAAATATGTTTCCCCGTAAATCGTATTAGCCCGAAAAACAGGCGCAAATGCGAGTCATGTGTGCACTCAACCTGTTAAAAAATGTAATTTCCAACTAGCAAGCTTTTTAGGGGGACACGGCGCGGCGGGCTTCTCGCAAATATCCGTTCCATTCGGTCTCAAATAAAACGAGTCAACTGTATTTGCGTTTGCTTTGTTCGCCGGCTACAGATTCGCCGGGAAAATCCTGTTTCCAGCGACGAAACTTCCGAGGACGCATCACGGAACGGGTTTTTTCCGTCGCGATCGAAACAATTAATATGTATGGCGATAAATATTCGACAACTCTGAAAAATCGATTATTATTCGGACCAACGGATTTTGTTCGCAGACGGCAACGTTTTATTAAACGGTCACGTACTCCGTGGAAACGATGAAGTTGTATTTGGAAATTTGTTTGCGAGTTTTAATAATTGTATCTATTAATCGATTGTATACAGTGGGCAGTTGTTGGGCAAATTTTATTTTAAATAATAAATAAACGTGTGATTTTAATTGCAAAGAATAACTAAACTTTTGATTGAAATAAAAGTAACTTAAGTATTACCAAAAGTGATCTATTTATTATTTCTTATTTGCAAATAGAAGATTATTTATTATTTGGATCGAGGTGGAAATCAAATAAATAGTTTTTGGTCTCATTTTATTTCTTGTATTTTGTACATAAAAAGATAATTTATTTATTTGTCAATACAAATAATAATTGAAACTGTATTTGTAAATAACAATTAACTTTATTATTTTAAAGAATTCATTTAGACTTGCTTAAATAATAAATAAATTATGTTTGCTTTTTATTTAAATATCCAAATAACAAATAACTTATTATTTACATTTTTATTTAAACTGTACACAACGAACTGATGTTATTTTTGCTTTTTATTTGAATATCCAAATAACAAGTAACTTGTTATCTACAATGATATAATTTCGAATGTTTTGTAACAGTAAATAACATAATGTGATATGTCGTTGAATACGTTCTGGAAAATGTTATCGTGTCACAACGAAAAAAATATATGGTTCCATTTAAAAAAATTAGTTTGTCTTTGAAATTTCTCCCCCACCACTCGAATCTTGAAAAAATCACACCATACGATTGTTCCCTTCATACTGAACAATTTTTGTAAACAAATTGTTTTCGTAACTTCAGTGTGTCACGAGATATTTCCGTTATTAGATAAACGAAACAGCCTGTATATTTTAAATTATCATATTAAGGGCCCAAAGAAAAAAGTTTCAAAAAATGCCTTTTCTATTTTTCCATGTAACCTTGTAAATTGTAATTTTTGGAAAATATTCTTTCCAAAAATGCTTCCAATTGATTATAAAAAATCAGAACGTTCGGTACAATTATAGAAAAGTTATTCTGTATTAAAGGGCGCCCGAATACTTTTGTGGCTCGGAGAACGCTTTCTTCGGGCGAAATTCGATGGAACCAAACAGCGAACAGCAAACCGGCCAACCAAAATTATGCTTTGAGCTGAACTGAAGCGGTTTAGCTGTGCTTGTGTAACGCCGCCGCGCCGTCGGAAGGCACCCAGATAACTGATTATTCCAAGGAGAACGTGCCTTTGGTCAAAAGGGTATATTGTTCAGTCTTAGCCGTTGTTTTATGTAAATAACTAACACACGGTGGATTCCGTTTATTCCAGCTATCGTTTAATCGGACTAGCCGCTTATTTGGGACAAAGCTCAAAGAACGGGACCTAATTGAATAAACAGCCCTGGTGGTTCACTTTACTTAATTGTGTCTCGTGTGTACATGGAAACTGAGATCACGATACATTCTGCGCATTAATGGCTGAACAAATTAGTAGAGTCACCTGTGTGGGTGACCACAATAAATTAACTCGTGGGTAGACAAAGAATTAAGGATGTTCTGGAGGTATATAAAAACGCAACAAAATTTTTGAAAATTTGACAAGATATAATTCTAACTAAATTGATTAAGATTTAAGAATTATAGCAACTTAAAGTTTGCACATTTTAACACGTCTTCTTATGGAGAATTCATAAAATTCCACTTCAAACCCTATTTAAACCTTGAAAAAACGCAACTAGAAACTCCAGTTTTTTTCATATGTAGTAAAAATTAGGTAATTAATTATGTTCAAAATTTATTAGGATTCACTAAACAGTTACAGAGCAAAAAAATTATAAACTGTTACAAAACGTCAAATTTATCTTGTCTCTCACTAGCATGGAAACGTGACAAGTGTAGACCACTGAATATAGCTACAGAGGGTACAGTATTCGCAAAAGTTTCATGCGAAATATACTCATGAATGGCTTTCATTGCCATGTATTGATGGATTTCGAATTTCTTGTATTTTTGTCTCCCATTGTACCTCCAGTACATCCTTAAATGTATATTTAATTAGTAAAAAGATATTGAATGGAATATATACTGTAAAGTCTATTATAATATCGTCTCGCGACACGTGTTCTCGCACAGCGCACTGTCTCTTTCTCTCGCACTCACTCTCACTGTAGGTACTCTTAATAACGCACGTCTATGTCTGTACTCTCTCATATCTCGCGACACACTCACTCGTTCGTTCGACTCTCGGTCGCTCCGCAGCCAAACATAAACAACATCCTAGATAGAACGCCTTTCCTACATTGCGATTCTCATCTATATGTATTCCTATGTCCCATCCTCAACTCGCTTCGCGCCTAAAACCTAATCCACAACCTGTACTGACGATCTTACATTAGAGATATCATCTTGTAGCAGTAAATTCTAAGTGATGCAATTTCCAATTTTTGTAAACAAATTTGAAGAAAGTGATTGGAATAAAATTCTATCTGTCATGGGAACAGCCTTTGTAGATACCAAACAATTAAAAATCGTACTAAATTCTATCGAATTATAATTACAGTATTTTCTGAAAATTTTCATAAGCCACAAATGCATAAAAATCCGCAGTCTAGTGATTATAAATAAAGACCAGCCATATGTATACAACCACACTTTGCAATTTCTTTAATCATATTCCAATGAAATCATTTAGTTTTTAGTTTTTAGTTTTTAGTTTTATGTTTTTAGTTTTTAGTTTTTAGTTTTTAGTTTTTAGTTTTTAGTTTTTAGTTTTTAGTTTTTAGTTTTTAGTTTTTAGTTTTTAGTTTTTAGTTTTTAGTTTTTAGTTTTTAGTTTTTAGTTTTTAGTTTTTAGTTTTTAGTTTTTAGTTTTTAGTTTTTAGTTTTTAGTTTTTAGTTTTTAGTTTTTAGTTTTTAGTTTTTAGTTTTTAGTTTTTAGTTTTTAGTTTTTAGTTTTTAGTTTTTGCGCCGCCTCCGAAAAGATTGTATTGCATTTAAGTTCGTGTGTATTCACACCAATTAAATGGAAATTATTTCATACTTTTCAGTGCGTTTTTTCGAAGTCGGTTTAATTTTTTGTTATAAAATTTTTTTTGTACATTAGAATCGAATTCACTGGAGAATATTGAACGTGAATTATGTGATAATGAAATTTCACAGAGCTGGCAATTACTACCGAACCATACTCATTGTCAGCAAGAGAAAGAAAGCATGTATCCTCAGGAGAAGTGATCAAAATGAAAGGGGGAATTGAAATCGTGACGCGGAATAAAATGGCGGAACGCTTATGAGCTCGCACGAACCGGAAGCTGGCAAATAAAGTAGAAAATGAAATAATACATCACCGCGTGATATTAATTTTCTACTCTCGGTTGTGCAGTTACCATCCTTCTTTCCGTGGCTTTCATGTACGGTGCTTTCGCTTGATTATAGAGACTACACACCTACCTTTGTAAACGTAAAGAAAGGATAGAAACACTGACAAGCAACGAAGTTATTTTTCGCGAGACAGAATGCGTGTACATGGTGTGAAATTCAACCCTTGAATTTTAAACATACCACCGTGCACGACGATTGCAACGCAAAGCGAAATGAATTGAAAAATTCTTTATTGCAACATCAATCACAGAAGAATAATAATTAATGCTTAATCAACGTATAGAACGACAGTATATTTTTAAACAATTGTCAAATGGTTTAAATAAAGCAGCATTAAGTTGTCTTTAATGTTTTTCTAATGAATCTTTGATTCACATTTTTTTTATTCAAATGACACCACACAACGACAACATTTTTAGCATATTCATTTGTTTAATTTTCAATATAGTAGAACATCCATTATCCGCACTAATCAATGGAACACGAGTGTTCGGATAATAGAACAATTAAGATTAAATCTTTACTGATTTCAATCGCTTTGAATTGAACTGTAATAATAATGGAGAATTAAACTGGTTCGGATAATCGAGGATCTACCGCGTCGTGGATTAAACCAACAAATATGATCCAAATTGCGTCGTGTTTGGATTCATTTTAATCAGGAGAGTGTCACGAATATGTTAGGAAATGTTTCATATAAAAATATATAAAACCGAAACTCATAAATAAAATATGAGCGTGCAAGGTGGTTTAAATTTCCTTTTATCATACACGAGATAGAGTCGCTATGTATGAGAAGCTCCGAAAATATTTCACTTTTTTCCGACAGAAATGTAATTTTGTGTAGAATGGCGGTCTGCTCTTCGACCGAAGAATGTTTGTAATAATTATACAGAAGGCAGCGGTTCTACAAACGGAAAAGTTAAAGTGGAGGATCGAAAGGCAAATTGCGCAAAATGAAATTCCTCGTTCGCTTTAAGGTCGGTAGTTCGGCGTTTGTCAGCACAGCCAGCGTTAAAGTTGCCGCCATTCTACCACCTTCGAAGGGTAAGAATGATAAATTCGGTGACAGATAAACGAGTACTATTTTTCTCGAAAATGTGCCGTTATTTTGAAAACGGGATTTATTATCAAGCCATCCGAGCAGGGCACTAAAACATCCGCCGCCTGAGCTATGCGTCGCATGAAACCCTAATAGAGAGTGTCCTTTGAATCCATACCTTCTTCGAACATCTACAGTGGGTGTACAAAATATTCCTACACCTTTTAAAAACTAATAACTTTTTTATAATTCTACCAAACTACCTGAATTTTTATAATCAATTGGAAGCATTGGTTTACGAAATGATATGCAAGAAAAATTTTCCAAAAATTATAATTTACAAGGTTACATGCAGAAATGAAAAAGGCAATTTTTAAAACTTTTTTATTTGGACCCTTAACCCTCATTCGTCCCTCATTTCACGAACTGAATCTGTCCCTCGGTGTCAAATTGACACAGTGATCAAAAAAATCGATAAAATAACAAGTCAGACAGTTACTTTTCGAGTTTTTTTTCATTGAAATCGATGAGTTAACATTTGAATCTTAGGTTTTTGCAGTTATATGTTCCGCATTAAAAAAATTAAAGTCACAAAGTTTCAGACAAAGGCTATAGCCGGGTTTGATAGTGAAATTCGCCCCCGGCGGGATTTTAATCGTGCTTGGACCATTCGATGGCCTACCTCAAAAAAACTCCTCTCTGCCAAGTTTCAGCCCCCTATCTCATCTGTAAGGGTAGTTATTGAGAAAAAACGAAAAATCAGTTTTTGGCCCATTTTCCCTATTTATTGACAATTAAAAATTCTGAAAAAAATCTGGCACATTTCGGATATCGAGCCACATATTAGGTATCATTTCCAGATTTTTCTGCTGCAAGCTCTGCTTGTGAAAAATGAAAAACACGAAAAAAATCGAAAAAATGCAGGTTTTATATAGAAATCTAAAAGGTGCTACTCCAGATTTAATTTAGCAATGAGGTATTACCGTAAGTATTATGCTCAATTTTTTTCAGATTTTTGTGAGTGGTGCGTCATAGTTAAAAAAAATAAAAACCGCTTTTTTCGGCGTTTTTCCTAAGTTATACTTATATTTCCTGAATCATAAAAATATATTATGTGATATTAAACGTTCCTACGTTCAGAAAAACATCTCCCAGACTTTAAAACTTGCCTAATACGAAATACGAAAATAATACCATGTACATATATTCGAATATTTCGAAGAGAATTTCAACAGCGCCGGTTGGTGCAGTGGCTATGGTCTCCGTCTGTGGAACCGCTGAAGACTTTTTGGACCGGGTACGAGTCCCGATCAGGTCAATTTTTTTTTCTAAGTTTTTTAAGATTATTTTTCTAAGATTATTGTTGAACCATTGTAAAAAACTTATTTGAACTATATTTAGACTATCTTAAAATATTTTTTCGGAAAAATATTCTTGGAGTACTATCGGCCTCTAGTCATTTACGGACTGTATTACAGCTCTACTTTACATTTTTTACGCGGATTTGTGCATCGACTTGATTTTTTTATCTTTACTGGCCGAAAGTACTCCAAGAATATTTTTCCGAAAAAATATTTTAAGATAGTCTAAATATAGTTCAAATAAGCTATAGCCTTTACCTACAAATAACAGAACAGTGTAACTTATTTCAGGAAAACTGTGTCAAATTGACACGAGGGACGGATGAGGGTTAATAAAAATTTAAAATAGATGTTTCGTAGATCTATGTTAGTTACCTATACACATGCTTCAAATTTCATCGAAATCGATTAACATAAATACGTAATTAACATAAAATAAATACATACGACTTAGATAAATAAAGGAAGAACCAGACACGAATATTTACATTTTCCTAAATCTTTAAAATAAAATTATCCCTTTAAAACGTCCACCTTGGGACGTAACAGTGGCAAGGCGGGAAGGTCAACGCTAATATAGGGAGGGAAACTGGGTCTCCAACGTTTCTGGAGCTCGCGTTGGACAACACTGATCCAGATGCCAGCGTAATTTCGAGTTTCCATATTTTAGAGGCGCGAAGAAACGTTGCTAAGCACGACGAAATTTATTTGATTATAAATTACCGGGATATCTGACGTGGGGGCCCCTGCTGTATATCTTGTTACGACCGTGAAGACGACACAGCTCGAGGGACGTAAAGTGCGAACGTTTCTGAGCGGGATCACTCCGCGCTACGAGGCTATAAAATTTTCACAAGATTCTAAGGAGGAATACGTACGTTCCGACTTGCATTCGGAATTCACCGTTTTGAGATAAAGGTATACGTACCATGCACGCGTGTACGCGCGCAATGTCGATCCGACGCGATGGCGCGTAAAGGGGAGAACGTCGAGCCAACAACGGAAACGTTAGAACCCCGTGATACGATACTTTATGAACACCTTTCCCGCACAGAACCGGACATTTCACGTCATTATCCTGGGTCGCCGTGCAATCGAAATGTACAGTCGCCGCGGAGAGTATGTCACGTCTCAAAAATGCATATTTTCTGTTTTAAATCAGTAATTTAGGAGTTAATCGAAAATATAGAGGCTGGTCTCCACTTATCTTGAGATAGTCAATTATTACGGAAACCAGCAGGAATATGAAAAAATGTTTTATATAAAATATTCTTCAATGAAGGGGCCTTCATTTAATGGCGCTATGCACCTTTTTCCATAATGACCCTTTAAGGGTCAGATGAAGGGCAACTTTATTTTTTCAAACGGAAATCCATATTTTTTCGAAAAATATTAATATTAATTTTCACGATTTATTTAATTAACTTCTTAGTATCGTAATTGCGTTCTGTAGACAAGAATCAAGCGACTGGAGCCACATAAAAAATTGTTTTGCATGACAAAAGAGTAGCTAAATTAATTGTGGGAAAAAAATTTACGTAATAGACACAGCATCACTTTTAATAAATTTATGAAAATCGTTAAGTTTCGCAGCGTTTACACGAGACTGCTCCATTAAGGGGACATTTTTCAAGGGTGATTAACACGCAACAAATCCTTTTTATACTTGCCTCTAAATTAAGAGTACGAAGAAGAATGTACTATATTGATTCTAATTGTATGTACACTACTTTCTCGGATGCAAAATAATTCTGGTGTTTCAAGCGTCCAATTATACCTGCATGTGTAAATTGGGAAACGAGCTACCGCGCATATGGCTGCAGACATAAAACGTGCATTAACAAATTGCGAATCGATACCGCCACAGGATAATTCAAAATGTTACACGTGATACGAAGCGATAAAAATACTTTCCACTTATTGATTTTCGTTCAGGAGAGACGAAATTGCGTGGAGTTGAAATTACATACAAGGTCTGTATCAGTATGTATCACTTAAATCGAATATTGCCGAAACTGTTGGTGATACACTAAAAAATGTTTCAGACAAAAATTAAACGATATCAGGCGCGGCGCACTTTTCGATGTATGTATACTATTTACAATCATATGTCAACAGAACAGAAATTTATATTTACGTAATAGAAGCTAGTACACTTCTAAACTAATGATCTTTCGCCATAAGTGATTTAGTGCTTTTATGTATTAGGTCGGAAAGAAAGTTCGTACGGTTTTGCATTTGAGTTTAATAGTTAAAAACCGCAAGAACTTTCTTTCCAATAATGGAGCAACAGTAAAAAATATACGATTCCATGTAAAAAAACAGAGTTGACCTTCATGTAACCTCTACGCGTCCCCAAAGGAAAAAGATATCTATGTATATAGTTTCACTGCTTGCAAAGAAGATGACACTTTCTGTTCCCCTTCTGCAATATCTACAATGTCGATTAAAAATAACGAGAGCCATCTTTGAATTTAAAACAACGCGGATCGCACGTACTATTGGATTGGCAAGAAAGTAATTTCGGTTTTCACTAACTGATGGCGTTATGTTTTGTTTGATTGGCTTCTGTTAACGTTGCGTTTGTTTTCTTTCTGACATTTCATAACTGCATCTTTTAGGTTACTTTTGAAGCAAATTACACGTAATTTTGATTAAAATTGTTAGTTCTGTGTCAATTTGAACATGGAGTGCAGAAACGAACATTATAGGCATATATTGCTTTTTTATTTCCGTAGAGGTAAAAAAGCTGCCGAGGCTCACAAAGATATATGCGAAGTTTACGATGTAGATTGCTTAACAGAACGCACGTGCCAGAATTGGTTTAAAAAATTCCGTTCTGGAAATTTCTCACTTAAAGACGACCAACGTTCTGGTCGATCATCTGGAGTTGATGATGACCAAATGAAAGCCATTATTGAATCGGATCGTCATATAACTGTCCGAGAGATTGCAGACAGGTTAAATGTCTCGCATACAACCATAGAATATCGTTTAAAAAGTCTCGGAGTCGTTAAGAAGCTCGATATTTGGGTTCCACACGAGTTGAAAGAAATTCACTTAATGCAACGCATCAACATATGCGATATGCATCTCAAACGAAATGAAATCGACCCTTTTCTCAAGCGAATCATCACCGGTGATGAGAAATGGGTTGTTTACAATAACACAACTCGAAAACGATCATGGTCCAAGCGTGATGAACCAGCCCAAACCACACCGAAAGCTGAATTGCACCAAAAGAAGATCGTGTTGTCAATTTGGTGGAATTACAAAGGTATTGTGTATTTTGAGCTGCTCCCAAGGAACCAAACCATCAATTCAGATGTTTATTGTCGACAACTAACAAAACTGGACATAGCAATCAAAGAAAAACGGCCAGAATTGGCAGATCGCAAAGGAATCGTGTTCCACCATGATAACGCTAGGCCACACACATCTTTGGTAACACGTGAAAAGTTATTGGAGCTTGGTTGGGAAGTGATGTCACATCCACCATATAGCCCTGACATTGCACCATCAGATTATCATTTATTCCGAAGGTTACAAAACTCTTTGAATGGTAAAACATTCACTAATGATGATGACCTGGAATCGCACTTGGATCAGTTTTTCACCGGAAAGGATCAGAAGTTTTATGAGCGCGGAATTATGAAGCTACCAGAAAGATGGCAAAAGATCATACAACAAAATGGAAAATATTTTATTGATTAAAGTTCATTGCTTTGATAAAAAAATTGGATTTTATTTCATCTAAAAATACCGAAATTACTTTCTTGCCAACCCAATACATAGCTCGAACGTAAAAATGGGACGATGAAAATAATTTTCATTAAGACGCAAAGAGCGCGAGAGAGAAAGAGAGGAAGGTGGGGACAACAACTGCAATTTCGTGAAGTTGAAGATTCTTTGGCTTAATAGCCATAGCTCGTGTTAAAGTGTCATTATGACAGTTTTCAAGGAGCAGAAACTTTTCTTCTGGAGGATTATCTAGCTTAACTTCCGGCTTAATTAAAAGAAGAAACGGGAACTTTAAAGAATCACTTTCCACTTTTCATTTCTTGTTTTAATCAACAACTGACGATTAACTTCATCAATCGATTGAATCAATCGTCGATTCTTCGACGATTTCATTTTTTAATCAACGACTGACGATTAACTTCATCAATCGATTGAATCAATCGTCGACTTCTCGATGATTTCTTTTCTTAATCGTACACATTAATCAATCAATCAATCAATCAATCATTCATGATTAAAATTTTAATCGACTAATACCCAACTCTGCCTACCGACTCTACGCACCAATCTGCAGGAACTGCAGGAACTGCAGTATCTTGTCATAAATTGCTAGATCGCCGACGAGTAGCAGATAAAACTAGTAAGCTGTAGTAAACAGCTGAGTGGTTTCTATTTTCGCGGATTATACGCGATTCAACTTGATTATTCGAAATGAAGACGATGCGCGAACGTGTCCGCCATCCACCGTCTCCGTGCGTATCCGTAGCAGGCGTTCATTCATGGAAATCCAAGTGTCTGCCAGGCCCCGGACGAAGCAATTAAGCTCCCGCTAAATTGCAATAATTACATTTCCCCCTGTCGCACTTATCGTTCGAATTTTCAATTCCAGCGTTTCGCGCCGTCACAGCATCAATCACGCGAGAATACTGGATTACACGTATCAGAGGCACGCTAATTACCGCACCTGCACCCACCAATGCACGCCCCAACCGTTAATTATACTAATAATCGCTGCTCATTTGCGGTGTACATTATACGGTGATAAACGTAACAACTTTAATGCCACTCTGCTGCAGGATTCACCAATTACGGATAGAACTATGTATGTATAGTGGACTACGATCTTTGACAGAATCTTTTCGAAGAACTACAGCAACTTCCACTAATATTTGGATACTGTTAAAAAGACGATAACCTCTTTAATATCGGATCATACGATTTGAATCTTTTTCAGAAGTAAGATCAATTGCTTTGCCACACAACGTGACAAAAATTTTCGAACGAAATTGCAAGTTGTCGGAATTGCAGAGAAAATCCTGAAAGTTGTATTCTGCAACAAAATTGATAGGGATCTACAAAATGTATCACATTTTTAATACAAGCCCACATAAATAAAGTTGTAAAATGCAACTTTTTGTTCTTTTTTCTACAATTTCAATGAAATAAAATTTTATTTGGCAATCCGTAAAACTGCTGGCTTTATAGCTCGGAAAGTGAAGCAGATAATTGAAACTTTAAACACGTTTCTCTCGAAGTCAAGTTGTTAAAATGAAGAATTTTGATAATGCGTAGTAAAATGCAACTTTTTGTATTTTTTCTACAATTCCAATGAGATAAAATTTTATTTGGCAATCCGTAAAACTGCTGGCTTTATAGCTCGGAAAGTGTGGTCGTGTTGCATGGTGGTGACAGATAATTGAAACTTTAAACACGTTTCTCTCGAAGTCAAGTTGTTAAAATGAAGAATTTTGATAATGCGTGGTAAAATGAAACTTTTTGTATTTTTTCTACAATTCCAATGAATTGCAGTTTTTGAAAAAATTTCTTTTCGCATCCTGCGGTGAACTGATTGCTCTAGCTTCCTCAAATAAAGTTCAAATCGTATAGTACAATATTCAAACAGTTGCCGTCTTTTTTTAGAGCGTCCGAGTATTAATTCGGGTCACTTTATGCATACACAGTAGTATTTTTCACATTTAAACATCGTGCAACAAACTTTGAAGTAACCGGGCCAAGATCAAAAGAAACGGTTGTAGTAAAGAATAATAAACAAACTCATAGTTGTGATATTCTGCGAAAGTAATAGAATATGGCAATAAAAATTCGAATATCAGCGAGAATTTCAAATTGTGCAACAGCATGTTCATACGAGTGCGCGCTGGTCCTAAAGTGCCTACCCTAAAAGTTTTATTGAACAGTTCGTAAAATGGCGGAGTTTACAACTTTTTACAGCTGGGCGATCAAACAATCGCTGCACAGCGAATAAACTATTATTTTATTTTATATAGTGACACATTTAATCTTGATTTCTAGAAATTCGGGGTGAATTGTTTCAGCAAAAATTGTAAATATTTGGTACTGCAAGGAAATATATCGTATTGTACAACATAATGATCTGTAAATGTTAATTTTAAATTTTTTACTCCCACATACAATGCGGTAAAAAAGTCACCGTGACATTTAAGATCAAGCACAATTTTGCAACAACTTCTTTTTACAGATTTCCATCCTTTACACCCTGGTACAATGAAAAGGGAGTGAAAATATTATTTATTTAAACCGAAATGTAATCGCATATTACATTTTAACAAAATAATTAAATTATGGTACAAGTTGTTAAAATGAAGAATTTTGATAATGCGTGGAATTCCCCTTCTTACGAGTTAATTCAAAAATACAATTAGGCACACTTCTAACTAATTTTTTCAAAATTTCTTCGCTGATTTAATTTCAGGATTTAATAACAGCTTCTTTCGACGTATGTAGTACATATGTATAATACTTGACAAATTTCACCGCTTGTTCCGGAACACTTCGGAATACTTCGCCCTTGATTTTACCAAATTATTTCTCCAAAGTTCAACAATCATTAAAACGTGGTTACCGCTATAATTCTGCATGTAGTGTAGTAGTCAAAAGGGTTAACCTGTTCGCTACCACCGCCCAGTGTGTCGATCAATGGAAAAAAGTCCGAAAATCAAAGTTTAAGATCGGCAAATTTATGTATCCTAAAATGTTCGTAACAAAACATAGTTTCTAAAACTGCCTTCAATTTTAACTGAATAAATCAATTTGTTGTTAAAAACTGAGGCTGAAACTTCACTGTCAAATTCCGTGCATTTTTTAAAACATGCGTCCCTCGCAAGCTATTTGTTCTTTTAATTTGATTTTTACAGGGTGTGTTTAGCATTATTAGACATTCAATCTCCCAAAAAAATTTTTTTTAAATAATCGCAATTTTTCCTAATTTTTTATGTTTAACATTTATCAACTTTGATTAGAGTTTTAAAAAAAGTGTACCGAGGTAACCCCGTAAATTTTTTTACGGTAATTGGTGGCATATTAAACTTCAATTTCGCGTTGGTTTAAATCTGCTCACGTTTGCTCAAGGGGAGAAAATAATAAAAAACCATATTAAGACGCTCGCGCTCGGCGGCTTTCTGCGTAGTCTTTCGAAGAAATTTGTTGCAATTATTTTTAGACGCATGCCATTTGATAAGTACTTACATATGTGATCAATTTTATTCTTATAAATTATATATTTAGTTTCAAAATTGTTTAAATATTTACAATCTTTCAATTCAGTATTAAAGAAAGTACCAAAAGGTTCCTTTGAGATTTTGTATTATATTAATTTAAAGTACATTAGACTTGATATGACGGTCGATCTTAAGTGCATAAATATACACAAATATTAAAAATAGTAGAAAATGTTGACGTTGAGACGCGTGCGTTCGCCGTCCACGCCTTTAACGTAGTCTATCGAGTTCCCACTTGAGTCCGCGCGAAACGATAAGACACTATGTTTACTCATTATGCTATTCTAAATATACAGTCCCTTATTTTCAATTGTTTATACGATATCTGTCGAACATAATACCCGCAAGACATCAAGAGAAAATTCAAATAAAGACCTATTAAATCATCTTCTACTGGAGTCGGATCCAATTATTGCCTATTATAAAAAAAAAACATACGAAAAAAGAAAAAAAGGATTTCGCAGATATAAGAGACTACTTATTATTAAACGAAACATCCGACTTATCAGATTCCAACCCAGACACTTGTTCTGATGATAGTAAAGCTGAAGTAGTATAGTACGTACACGTATTATTTAATAACATATTATCTATGTTAATTGATTAATTCATTAATTTATTCATTTTATTTATTTCTAGGTAAAATAAAGGATTTTTCTTAAAGATTCCTAAGTTTTAATTCCACCTTATGAAGATTTAAATAAGTAATGTATACAGTTTAGTACTTTTTTTTAAATTTTCGTTAAAATTGTAAACTACTACTTTTTATGCAATAAAAAAACATAAGAAACAAGGTCATCACAATTAAAAAAAAATTTTTTTTTAAATAATTAAAAAAAAAATTTTTTTTATACCAATCGATTCGTCTTTGCATTTTATTTCAAAAAGTATTAAGGTACTTTACTCGAAAATTGCATAGTTTAAGAGTTACGACTTTTTTCCCGAACTCCCATATACTCGACACACTGTGCACCGTCACAAATGTGTGACATCCATAATCTGACGGTTCACTTGAAAACAGTAAAATTAATTTTATGCACTTCGTTGTTTAAGGTCATAGTAGAATGGATAATTTTGAGAATTGAGAATTTGCGAAGAATAAACTGTTTTAATAATTCAAAATTGGGTACATTGCATTTAATAAAAGTTTCGAACAAGGGAGATGATCTTCAGAGAACCTGTGACTTCCTTCTGCTAAACTGTTTGAATCATTGAAAATTGGGTACATTGCATTTAATAAAACTTCCGAACAAGGAAGGTAAGCAACGAAACACACATGCCGGTAGCGAACGTGTTAAGAAAACGGGAAAAAATATGAAAAAGTCATACATAATTTTTCGATTGTGAACGCGGAAGAAGACCCCTGAAGATCACGAGAAGGACACTCACGATCAGTCGAATAAAAATCCATCTCCCCTCCTCTGTTCCGTCTGTTGGCATTCACGTTCCCTCGATCACGAATCCAATCACTCGAGTCACAGCTAAAAAGCTCTCGAAGCTTTGCTCCGGAACCCGTGTGATCGACAGATTATAGAGAGCCGTCCCGTAGCTGAGTGGCATTCAACACTGTGCCTGCAGTGTCAATGAGCTTCGACAGTGGGAGAATCTCCCAGATCGAGTGAACCGGCCCGTGACAGCCACGGATTGGAGTACCGAACCCCGGGAATTCTGTTTTCGACAAAGCCTGCTTTTGACAAAGACCGTTCATCACGTCTACCGATCTATTATACATATACTATATGCGATTTATGCAACGCGTACTCGGATCCTTTTGCCTCTTAACGGATTACATGCTGACGCGACGCACGGTGCGACCAGCGTTCAACAAAAGTCGGAAAACTGAAGTTTCGAATTCAGAGCCTCAAAGTTAGTGCAAAGGGCCCAAGGGACAGACTTCTTTTCACGGAAATTGTATCGATTACTGAGGAATCATGCTTCAATCCTTTATTCCTAATTTATCATGAAACAATAATATGTGTAAGCATTTTATGGAAGAATGGTGTGAGGAGATTTTAAAACAATTTAAAATCCCCTCAATTTTAAAGTTATATTAAATTTTCTTTTAAAACATTATTATTTTCAATTATAATAAAAATTTACTAATCTATTTTATTTCTATAATAAAACAATTTAGAATCCCCTCAATTTTAAATTTATATTAAATTTTCTTTTAAAACATTATTATTTTCAATTATAATAAAAATTTACTAATCTATTTTATTTCTATAATAAAACAATTTAGAATCCCCTCAATTTTAAATTTATATTAAATTTTCTTTTAAAAAATTATTATTTTCGATTATAATAAAAATTTACTCTCTAATCTATTTTATTTCTATAACAAAACAATTTAAAATCCCCTCAATTTTAAAGTTATATTAAATTTTCTTTTAAAACATTATTATTTTCAATTATAATAAAAATTTACTAATTTAGTTTATTTCTATAATAAAACAATTTAAAATCCCCTCAATTTAAAATTTATATTAAATTTTCTTTTAAAACATTATTATTTTCAATTATAATAAAAATTTACTAATCTATTTTATTTCTATAATAAAACAATTTAGAATCCCCTCAATTTTAAATTTATATTAAATTTTCTTTTAAAAAATTATTATTTTCGATTATAATAAAAATTTACTCTCTAATCTATTTTATTTCTATAACAAAACAATTTAAAATCCCCTCAATTTTAAAGTTATATTAAATTTTCTTTTAAAACATTATTATTTTCAATTATAATAAAAATTTACTAATTTAGTTTATTTCTATAATAAAACAATTTAAAATCCCCTCAATTTAAAATTTATATTAAATTTTCTTTTAAAACATTATTATTTTCAATTATAATAAGAATTTACTAATCTATTTTATTTCTATAATAAAACAATTTAGAATCCCCTCAATTTTAAATTTATATTCAATTTTCTTTTAAAAAATTATTATTTTTAATTATAATAAAAATCTACTAATCTATTTTATTTCTATAGAGCATATAAATAAAAAAATTGCGAAGCCTTCGATCAAAATCAATGTTTCACGACATCTGTCATTTCTTTTGACACATCTTTCAATTTCTAGGTTAACCTAATTATTAGGAATTATAACTATGGTTCTAATTTCATCCGCTAATGGTAATCAATTGTTTTATTTCAGTTGAATATCAACCCATTGTAAAAGTAAGATGAAAATAAACAAGTTCTGCTGGAAGCAATGAAGAACGATGGCTCCAATAATTTTAACTACTTACGAGTTTAAAATGTAGTAACGAAATTATTGAAAAATCCAGAAACTATCTAAACGCTCAAAATAAAAATTAGAAGTAATATCTTTAATTTATTGTTTAATGTAATCCAGTTTTTTTAGTTCTATATTTAATTTCTGTTCTTATTCTCTTGGGACAAATTAAATTCATCAACTGCTACTATTATTCTGGAGCAGACGGAGTATAATAGATCAATAACAGATCACCCGCAGTAATAGGTACACATAAATACCCTACGATGGTATCATTAAAGAATGTTGGAAGGTTAGCGGATCATATCGCTAGAACGAATTAATTGGCCCATCCACTCTTTAAACGCGGACGTAGTGTACGCCGGACAATTAAAAAAAAACTGAACAATATTAGAACGTATTGGTCCGGAGTCGATAAAGTGTACGAAGCACGCGGCCATGTTCCGCACGCTCCACTTTCCATCGTTGATTCGCGGAACAATATGATCGTAAACCCTTACTCTGTTGGGAGACAGTCGTAAACCCGGCGCAGTAACGTCAAACCGCAACTATCATTTTTAATTAATTTTTACGCGAGCTCGTCCCCGGAGAATTTTCCTTCATCATCACTAACGACGCGACGGAAGCAGGGAATCGGCTTTTCTTTTACACGTTTCTGTCTATTATGGCTTCAAAAGTCAGTGTGCATTCGCTTCAACGACAAAACAATTGTTAGTCAATGTCATTCGATCGTGAATTACATAAAATTGCTGAGCAGTCGACATATACATTCCTTTATTCATTAAAGAATCCTGCGTCCAATGAGTGATCCTTCTGCCTTAGAGAATTATGTTTAATATTTTCATCGAGAGTGTGAAATTGTGCGTCTTCCCAGTCGTCGAACGTTCGAAACAAAAAAAATATAAACAGACCACGGACCGAGGATAGCGAGTGGCGAGCGAGTGCGAACACGGTTTGTTTACGTTTTTTCGCGAGAACAAATCCGGCGTGTGAGTCTGTGTGTGTTGAGTGTGCGGCCGCAGGTGTTCAGTTGAGGCGTCCTAGACGCAGTGTTCCGATATGGCGCATCTTTTCTCGCGCATGCGCGGCGATTTCAGCCTCAATAAAGTAAGATTCTCGACAAAATGAGGTACCTTGAGCACCCCGCAGAATTTTAAAAAATTGGTATGATTTGATTCTGAAAAATGAATGTATAACAAGTGTATTTGTGTATATTTTGTAACTCGTAGGACACGTCCTGGAGTTTTTCTATCCGGAACAGATTGTTTCGGTACATTTTCGCCAATATAACTGCCTCAGGGCTCTGGTACCTCATCATCCTAATATAGATACGTTACTGTTTTGGACGCGCATGCGCGAGAAGAGATGCACCATATCGGAACACTGGACGCCAGTCTGTCGTTGGTCGAACTCGGCAACGGAACCTTACAGTTTGATCCTCAATAAAGAGTATGTATATGTTAAAATTCCTCTACGAATTCGTAATAGTGTTCTATTCGGTAATCCAGCTCATTTTTGGTTCTAATTGAACAGCGAGTCTGATTCATTATCGTAGGTTATATAGGGTCTTTCAACAAGAGGTGTCATTTTAAATCAACAGAAAAACGCAATACTTTTGTGAAACAGGTATGTAGTGATATTTTTATTTTAATCCAAAGTACAAACTCTGAGATTAGTAATGGAACACAATATCTGCCAAATATCCGCCTCGGCTCCTCTTACAAATGGTCATTCTTTTGATGAAATTTTGTATCACGTTTTCGCATAATTGCAGCTGTATTTCGCGAATAACAGCTCTAATATTGTTTTTGAATGCTTGAATCGTTGCTGGAGCATTGGCGTAGACTTTATCTTTAACATAACCCCAAAGAAAAAGGTCTAGTGGCGTTAAGGATGTTCTGGAGGTACAATGGGAGACAAAAGTACAAGAAATTCGAAATCCATCAGTACATGGTAATGAAAGCCATTCATGAGTATATTTGGCATTAAACTTTTGCGAATACTGTACCCTCTGTAGCTATATTCAGTGGTCTACACTTTCACGTTTCCATGCTAGTGAGAGACAACACGATAAATTTGACGTTTTGTAACAGTTTATAATTTTTTTGCTCTGTAACTGTTTAGTGAATCCTAATAAATTTTGAACATAATTAATTACATAATTTTTACTATATATAAAAAAAAACTGGAGTTTCTAGTTGCGTTTTTTCAAGGTTTAAATAGAGTTTGAAGTGGAATTTTATGAATTCTCCATAAGAAGACGTGTTAAAATGCGCAAACTTTAAGTTGCTATAATTCTTAAACGGTGCAGTGAATCGAACCCAAACTTTGGTAATTGCATTAATTTAGTAAGAATTATATCTTGTCAAATTTTCAAAAATTTTGTTGCGTTTTTATATACCTCCAGAACATCCTTAAATCGCACGATCTCGGCGGCCAATTGGAATCTCCATTTTGAGAAATCACATGTCCAGGAAATTTTTCACGCAATAGAGCCACAATGAATTTTCACTATTTCAATTCGTTGTGCGAGTGTGTATCGATCCATATCTAAAAACATTCTGGTTTTTACTTGTCCAACAGCTTCCCAATGACGGTTGAATATTGACCATTCAAAAATGGCGCGAAATTTAAAGTGACCCCTCTCGTTGAAAGACCCTCTACTAAAGTAAAAGTTATATCGTTTATCTGGGCCCATAAATTTGTGCGGACACTTTTTCGAAAAAAGCATTTTTAAAATTTTGATTTTCGAGAAAATGATTTTTTCGGAACATTTATCAGACAGATTTATGGGCCCGAAGATACGATGTAACTTCTACCTCAACCATTTTTTATATCTTTCTTATATATTTCTTTTTTATATATTTTTATAGGCGCTCGCGTAACAGGATTGAAGGGTTGATTTCTCCCTGAAAGTAAACAACGGGCACAGACGAAATACGCCTGAATTGTTAGGTGGGTCTAATGAACACTTGTGCAAAGTCAAAGTATCAGTCGCCGACGTTCCCTTGCCAGTCTCGTTACTTTTCATCTCAGCGTGAATTCTTGCCGGCCAGCAGCGACTGGGAAACGAAGAAAATATTGCCTGTAATATCACTGCATAATTGACCTGAGAGGAATGCACCGGCATGAACCAATGTGCTAATCAATTCTATGCACTGTATCAATCGCGATCCGTGACCGGCATAACGCTCGCGCGCTTATTACGAGCTACATGTAAACGTAATTATCGTGAAAAACTACTACGCGCGCATCTGCTGCGAGAATTTACCAGTCCATTCCATGGAGCACATTTGCCGGGAAAAATATTTGCGCACTCTACGGGAATTATAAATCCACGTGATCGAAAATACAGAGTTCAACACCTAGAGACAGTCACCTGAATATGTACCGCCTTCGGTGTGACGATGTAAATCGTATTTTGTATGCAGTTTGATGTAATTTTAATAATTTTTATTAGTTTTGTCACTTTAATAATTTTATGACGAAGCTATTTTTCGTTTTTCATTATTTTCTTATTAACTTTTACCAACATATTTACCAACATATAGAAAAATGTCACGAATATTTCTTCAATTTTTTGCGGACAGCTAAGTATAGTGCAGAATATAATTTTTTGAATTTCTCACGGATTAACTACCCTAGTAGCACAAAAATATTGGATAAATATTTTTTAAGCCACACTTTTTCATATGAGAAAAATATTTCTTCCTAACTTGTACAAAAAAGAATATTTGGTACTTAATGTAAAATAAATATTGTATGTATATTTGAATATTAAAAACAGATTGAATCTCTTTTTGATATTATATGAATGTGTATACAATATCTTGTGCTGCTAGGGTACTACTGAAATTCAGAATATAATTGTTGAAAGAATTATTTCGCGTGGAAGATTTCTAATATAATATCTTTGTAGAAGATCTTAAATCATGCAATCCAAAAAATATCATTGAACAAACAGAATTTATTAGGAACATAATCATTATGATAACATAATACAAATGCACGTCTGAGCTGAGTGGCGTTATTCGGAAGAGTGAAAAACACGCTGGCCTAATAAATTAATATTCGTGTCGCAAAGGAACGATTCGTTTTTTCTTTTATAAACAACTTGAATATGAAGGTTTTGCTTCTGCATACTGGCTGTTTAAATGTAAATGGAGCAAATCAATCAACATTTCTTATATTAAGGATGTTCTGGAGGTACAATGGGAGACAAAAGTATAAGAAATTCGAAATGCATCAATACATGGCAATGAAAGCCATTCATGAGTATATTTTGCATTAAACTTTTGCGAATACTGTACCCTCTGTAGCTATATTCAGTGGTCTACACTTGTCGCGTTTCCATGCTAGTGAGAGACAACACAATAAATTTGACGTTTTGTAACAGTTTATAATTTTTTTGCTCCGTACCTGTTTAGTGAATCCTAATAAATTTTGAATATAATTAATTACATAATTTTTACTACATATACAAAAAAGCTGGAGTTTCTAGTTGCGTTTTTTCAAAGTTTAAATAGGGTTTGAAGTGGAATTTTATGAATTCTCCATAAGAAGACGTGTTAAAATGTGCAAACATTAAGTTGCTATAATTCTTAAACGGTGCAGTGAATCGAACCCCAACTTTGGTAATTGCATTAATTTAGTAAGAATTATATCTTGTCAAATTTTCAAAAATTTTGTTGCGTTTTTATATACCTCCAGAACATCCTTAAAAATGAAAAAGGAAATTTGTCGTGGAACGCGTTCGACAACGTGTGTTAAATAATTGAGTTCAATTTAAGACCAAAATCAAGAATAGCAATGTTACTGTCACGCCTTCGTTTCGCCGGACTAACTAAGTGGTCATTGGTAACCACGGTGCTGTTAGTTTCCGGTTCGTTAAAAGTTTCAAGTGATGCATTTTAATATTTGCTCAACAAGTTGCAACTTGTGTAGAGCACCGTGTATAGGTTAAGTAACAACAAGAACGGAGTAAACTAGCGAAACAGCTCGACAGTTCCTTGCGGCAAGTCAAATGAGACACGAGACAGTTTCTCTAAGGCAGAAGGCTCACCTTTGGACGTGAAACATTTTGAAAAATTCTGTTCTACCGCCGAGGATTGTTACTTCGAAACTGGCTTCGTATTTTTCTCGAAGCTATTTTGAGAAAATGTTAAATTTGAAAATAAAACTCAAGTAACTGTTTTACTATGCAATCATATAGTCACCGCCATTTTCTGCAATTATCTCAATTGTGCATTACAATTTATTTTTCATACAACAATACATATAAATTGTACAAACAATATATTTTTAACATGGCAGTTTTTATTCAAACTTTACAGACATATTCTGTATATGTATATACATTTTTTAAGTGAAGTGTATAATTGTTGAAAAATCTCAATTATTTGATTTTCCATAAATATTTAATACTTGCCTCAGTGGGAAAGTAAATTTTCTTTTAATACTAGCACTACCAAATGAGACAAAATGAGTGGTATGGTTTCAAAGAGATCGGGTCGCAACATTTCGTTTGATCCAGCCTGTACAGTCGAATGGCCTTCGCAGCCGTACCGCGCAATGCGTTTTACGGCGTAGACGACGACCATATAAGCGAAATGTCTCGAAAACTAGATGTCACTGCGAAAGTGAGATATGATCAGTATCGCCAGATCAAGACTTGTGTCCGCACTCTATACCTTCCCCTTCTACGACGCTATTCTTCGTGCATGTGTCCGGTACTGGCAGAAAGGGGGTAACTGTTTCCCCTCAATTCGTGCTACCACCCTTGGCGGCACTGATCTGTACGCAAATGCAGTGTCGAACATATACAGTAGCGGAAAAAAGTTTAAAACCGCTCTAAAGAAGACGATAACTTTTTGAATATTGTCCTATACGATTTGAACTTTTTTGGGAAGCTAGATCAATTAGTTTACTAAAGGATGTGAAAAGAAATTTCTTCAAAAATTGCAATTGATCGGAATTGTTGAAAAAATACTAAAAGTTGAAGTTTAACTTTTTTATGTGGGCCTATATTGAAAATTTAAAAAATACGTTTTGTAGATCTGTGCCAATTAAACATATTCTGAAAATTTCGTCAAAATCGGTCAATGTTGCAATGAGCTACAAACGTTTAAAGATGGTAAAAATTGCAAATTTTCAAGATTTTCGGCAATAAATGTTTGGTACAATTATAAAAATGTTACTAGTTCTTAAAAAGTGTACGAATACTTTGCACACCCACTGTAAATAGGGAAATTGGCCCGTCAATGTATACCACATTTTGCTGAAGTTGCAGTTATTATGTCACTTCTTTTCTTTGCACATGTTAAGAGTATACTCCTGAAGCTAATGCAGAAAGTTTTGATAATTAACTCGGCTTAATTGTTAGTAAAATAAATACGCGGCAAATAAATGCGTGGCGATCGTTCAATAAAGAACATCTCTTTCGATGAAGGGCATCGCCTCCTGTAATGCTAGACGGTATCGATCACGAAATGGCCAGAACGGCAAAGAGTTTCGTTTCCGAGATAGCCCCTTTCCGTGTTTCTATTGTCACTGGTAAATAAATCCATGGAAAGTCCAAGCCATGCTCTTTTCCTTCCCCTTCCCTCTCTCTTTTTCTCTCCATCACCCTTTTTCTCTCTCTCTCTCTCTCGCCCTCTCTTTACCTTTGGTCGATCGATGATCCTGTCGAGGACGTTTTCCTGACCCCACGAATTAATCTTTCGTGCTTACTTCACCGATATCGGGAAATTCGGACACGTTCGTGCTACGCGTACACGTTCACTTTTTATTTCCTTCGCCGTTTCGTTCGCAGTTTATTGCCGTTCCCCGGGTCGAGCCGAAAAGAACCGGACGTATATCAGCTGGCGAAATTCTGACCGAATTAACGGACAATCGTTCGCATCCGGCCAGTCGTTAACAGTATTTATTTGATCACTCGATTGTCTAAACAGTGACGAACCTGCCCGCGGTCCGGCACGTCCGTTTCGAATTGATGAAAAAATTCCGCGAAACTCTCTGTCGCGATCCAACTCCACAAACGGTTCTCGTGTTGCGGAACTTTGTGTACAGAGAGTAGGTGGGTTTAGAATGCCGCGTGAATTCAACCTAATTCGCTGTATACAGGCTGATCGGTAACAGAAAGAGGATGAATGAATGAAAAATGTCGAAAATGTGGAATAAAATGTTTCCAGACTATGTCTCCGGGAAAATCGACTTTGAAAATCCGTCAGAAATGAAAGTCTTGTTCTGCTATGCTGAAAGATCTAAGAAGGATTCAGTTTAACATTCAAAAATGCCGATAACATTGTCTTCGGAAAATTGGCTATAACTTCTTATCCGTTAACGCTATTATTATACTTTTCATTGCGAAAATGAAGCTAGAAATGTCGAAAATTGTATAGCTAAGAAACAAAATATTAACCTAGTAGCACAAAATATTGTTTACACATTTTTTTCAGACATTAAACTAATATTTTTTCACGTATAATATTAAATAAAGATTTATTCCATATTTGAAGCCAATATTTTATTCATAATATGAAATGTGTATTTTTTCCATATTATGGAACAAATGTTTTTTTATGATAAATATAGAATATTTCTTGAAAATAAAGAATCGAAAATAAAGAACTAAAAAAAATCTAATATTATTAAGTAATTAATTTTATATTGAGAAAGAAATATTTGTCTCACAATATAAAATAAGTATTACCTGTACATTTTTTTATGATAAATGTAGAATATTTCTTGAAAATTAATTTTCTTGAAAATAAAGAATCGAAAATAAAGAATTAAAAAAAAATCTAATATTATTAAATAATTAATTTTATATTGAGAAAGAAATGTTTGTCTCATAATATAAAATAAATATTACCTGTACATTTTTTTATGATAAATGTAGAATATTTCTTGAAAACTAATTTTCTTGACAATAAAGAATCGAAAATAAAGAATTAAAAAAAATCTACTATTAAATAATTAATTTTATATTGAGAAAGAAATATTTGTCTCGTAATATAAAATAAATATTACCTGTACATTTTTTTATGATAAATGTAGAATATTTCTTGAAAATTAATTCTCTTGACAATAAAGAATCGAAAATAAAGAATTAAAAAAAATCTACTATTAAATAATTAATTTTATATTGAGAAAGAAATGTTTGTCTCATAATATAAAATAAATATTACCTGTACATTTTTTTATGATAAATGTAGAATATTTCTTGAAAATTAATTTTCTTGATAATAAAGAATCGAAAATAAAGAATTAAAAAAATCTACTATTAAATAATTAATTTTATATTGAGAAAGAAATATTTGTCTCGTAATGTAAAATAAATATTACCTGTACATTTTTTTATGATAAATGTAGAATATTTCTTGAAAATTAATTTTCTTGAAAATAAAGAATCGAAAATAAAGAATTAAAAAAAATCTAATATTATTAAGTAATTAATTTTATATTGAGAAAGAAATATTTGTCTCACAATATAAAATAAGTATTACCTGTACATTTTTTTATGATAAATGTAGAATATTTCTTGAAAATTAATTTTCTTGAAAATAAAGAATTAAAAAAAAATCTAATATTATTAAATAATTAATTTTATATTGAGAAAGAAATGTTTGTCTCATAATATAAAATAAATATTATCTGTACATTTTTTTATGATAAATGTAGAATATTTCTTGAAAATTAATTTTCTTGACAATAAAGAATCGAAAATAAAGAATTAAAAAAAGTCTACTATTAAATAATTAATTTTATATTGAGAAAGAAATATTTGTCTCACAATATAAAATAAATATTACCTGTACATTTTTTTATGATAAATGTAGAATATTTCTTGAAAATAAAGAATCGAAAATAAAGAATTAAAAAAAAATCTAATATTATTAAGTAATTAATTTTATATTGAGAAAGAAATGTTTGTCTCATAATATAAAATAAATATTACCTGTACATTAGGAAAAAATATTCTATTGCCGATATCAAATAAACATTCATTTTACATTTGGAAAACAATATTTTTCTCGTAACATGAAATACATATTTACTGTATATTTGAAAAAAATTATTTGTTGCTTAATGTAAAATAAATATTGTACGTATATTTGAATATTAAAAACAGATTGGATCTCCTTCTAATACCGCATGAATGTCTACAGAATATTTTGTGCTACTAAAGGTGTCTCAACCTTTACGATAATCCCTTGATAATGCTGTTTTCCACTTTAACCACGAGAAGTCGTCCAAATTACGAAGAAAACGTTTCCGCCATCCCGGCGTTCATAAAGCAATCCACGAGAATGAGAATTTGCATAAAGATCTGGCCGCTTATTGCCACCGTAGTTTGCACATGTTGCGTTTCCGCGTGCGCCAGTGTTTCACCGGCATATTTCGAAATGTTTTAAGTGGACGAGCACCCGCGGTCCGTAACGACAGCTCGCAAAGGTTGAGAACACAGGACACGCAAAATGGGGTCCGTGAATAACATTCGCTTGAATTCCACGCTAATTCCAGCTTATCGTCTTTAAGGGTGTGGGTCGGATTTTGACCTTGGTCGTAGTATCGGTGCCCTCCGCATTTGTAGCTAGGAGCGCTAGTGTTTTTAGTCACTGTTTTACCGATTCAGTCACTGTATTGGTAAAACATCGGTAAAATAGTGACTAAAAACGCTAGCGCTCCTAGCTAAAAATGCCATGGAACTAATACTTGCACCAAAATCTCCCGTATAGGGATCTACTTCGTAGATTTCGTTTGCTGTGTTTAAACACGTATAGTTTAACATAATAAAGGTTTCATTGACATTGTATGTGACCCTGAATTCCGGGATGCCTACATTTTGGTCTATAAGAACCCTAAATCTCTCGATATTTAAGAAAATGTATGTGTCTCGACAATGGCAGCACTGTCGCTTCGTCCAATATTTGTGAAACTGCGCTACATGCTGCCGAATAATGCAAATTACGCCTCGAAAACGCAAAAGTAGGCCATATATGGAAGCATCCCGTAATTGTGGGTCTTTTATCTAGCGATTGTGACTACGTAGGGGCCCCAAATGTGCGTTAGAGAGACAGCAAACGAAATCTAAGGAACCCTTGCAATCTCGTGTACGTATACAGTATCTATCGGTGTGTTAAGGTACTACCACACTCGCGCTCGACCAAGGTCAAAATCCGACCCACACCCTTAACGCGCATCAGTCCTTCCTTCGTCCGTAAAATTGCAGAGAAAACGAAATTCGGGGACACGTGCTGTCCATAAATCTGTGGTTCCTCGTCTAGTATTTCCTGGCAGGTTTTACCCGGCGAACCCGATCGAAGGCCGCTACGTGGAAACTGACCAAGCCGGCCGATTTGATCGCGGCAAATGACGGAACACGGTTTACAAAATCCGGATTCATTCGGGCTGAAGCTGAAGGCTGATGTTGAAGCCGAGGCTGAAATGTGCGCGCGCGATAGTCGCGATGAAAATCGAATCGATGTCGCCACGTTGCGACAGATTTAACTGGCCGGAAGACGAACCCCGTCAGCCTGCCGCGTGATCATTTACTATGATTCCGCCCGACGATTTATTATTCCCTGCGGGATCGATACGCGCGGCCAGTCGACTAATCTGAACCCTTTCGACACGAGCTTTCTTTTCGTTGCGAGATTCCTTTTTACCACGCTTATATTAGCTGGCCGAGTTGTCGTTCTTGTTGTTGTTGTTGTATTGTTGTTGTCAAATCTTACAATCGAATTTTAAACCGCTTCCCGATGAGCTAGAGACTTGGCAAAGTGAAAAACCAAAGGAGTGCATTGAAGAGAAAGAAACGCTCTTTCTATTGCTGTTTTGCAGAAGATTCTACGATAACACTGTCCAACAAATTCCAACTTTTTTGTTGTATTTCGATCCCCACTATGCGATTCTTATAGTGTTTTTCGCGCTGATTCCGAATCACTTCTTAATGTTTCTCCTAGAGAAAAAAAAGACATATTTTTCAACTTTGAACAAATATTGTGATGTTATTATAAAAGATATTGAATTGTTCTTTACAGCAAAAGATTCTGTAGACTTTCCCGAATACAGTGATATCCAATATTAATACATTATGATTGTTTAAACATATGTAAACAATGATTAAAGACGGAGAGACACCACTTTTGCACCAATTTTTTCGGATATTTTTGAATTTATCTCAAAAAATAAGGGTCCAGCGGAAAATCGAACTATACCACGCGATAGAGCAGACTTTTATCTTGAGAAACCACCCTTTCAAGTTTGGAACGTTGACGTTTTTTTCGAACCAGAAAGCAAAATATTCCACGGGATACGGCTCGGCGAACGTCCGTTCTAATGGCGAGCGCCACTGGCGGTAACTCATGTCGGACGAAGATATTTTGCTTTCTTCTTCGAAAAAACCGTCGACCACGCAAACTGGACAGGATGGTTTCTCAAGATAAAAGTCTACTCTATCACGTGGTGTAGTTCGATTTTCCGCTGGACCCTTATTTTTTCAGAAAAATTCAAAAACATCCGCAAAAATTGGTGCGAAAGTGGTGTCTCTCCGTCTTTAATCATTGTTTACATATGTTTAAACAATCATAATGTATTAATATTGGATATCACTGTATTCGGGAAAGTCTACAGAATGTTTTGCTGTAAAGAACAATTCAATATCTTTTATAATAACATCACAATATTTGTTCAAAGTTGAAAAATATATCTTTTCTTAAAACTCAATTTTCTAAAAAACTGTACGTCTAGGAGAAAAATTAAGGACAGATTTGGAATCAGCGCGAAAAACACTATAAGAATCGTATAGTGAGAATTGAAATACTTTTTGGCTGTTGGACAGTGTAATTTTTTCGCTTTCTGGAGCCGGTTAAAGATAAAAAGCCCATAGTTACTTCAACGTTGAATAACTCTAATAAAAAAAATCGCACAATATTCAACAACCACACAATTTACACAGGAAAGATAGCCCTTCCACATGATATTAACGCGATTTATCCAAAAAATTTGTTACTCCCCGTGTGATGTTCCAAAGTTGCACAAAATGTTTGTCTTAACCGTCAATGTTGTCTTCATCTCGCTATAACTTTGTAAAAACGAACATAGCAACAGTTTGAAACAGAGCACCCGAAACTAGAGGTTTCACGCTTTCAAACCATTGTTTAGCGATATCGATACGGCAATTTTTGACGGAGTTATGATCGCGCAAAGTGGAACCAATTTTTCGGATTCGCACAAGTGATCCCTTAATTCTTTCGAGGAGTGTATATTGTTATATCATTTTCAACCTGTTAAACATATTAAGAAGGATAATATATTTCTATTTCGTGTTTGTTGCGTTCCACGTATAAAACTTCTGTTTCCCGTAAAGATCCGCTGTGTCTTTCATCGATTTCGCGCACGAAGTAAACAAAACTTCTGCGAAATGGAGAAAATTCCCGCGGCATTTCACGTGTTAATCTCAAACGTTACGAACAATTTTGTCGAATGCTTATCGTTTGACGCTGTTTCGCCGATGCGGTGCCCATTAATTTGTTTACACGTTACGCGCGATGACCATTTAGGCTGGCCAGGGGCGAATTAGTTGGACGGTGGCAATTGTTAGAGCCGCGGCATCTATCACAATGCGCTCCAGTCGATGTTTTGTTTCGCTTAGTTCCGCGCTGCGCTGGCTCGACTCGTTCGATAGTTTTATTGCTCGACTGTACGACAATCGGTCAAAGTCGTTTTTGAAGCGACCGTGTGTGTGTTTATCCGTTTACAAGAAAAATATCGCAAGTTCTCGAGACGGGAACGGTGCGGCGCATGTTCCGAACTTCGGAGCACTCGAGTTTCCACGAGTGCCGGCACATGCTTCTCGCAATGAAATAAACAAGTTCAGTCGAACGGAAGGGGAAGTTCAATGGAAAAGTTGAAAGAACTAACGTGTTATCTAAACGGATAAATCGACACAATGGTTGTTCCGCGTAGTCGGGGGACAGGCCATTCAAACTATCGATAGAGTTGCCGACGTTACTATTTTCTACGCTAGCTACTATTTCTACGTCGAGCTTCTTCGTTTCCAGTTGCGGAATAATTTACCTGATCCCCCCCCCCCGGGATCAGAAATACACCTGTGTATAGCAGGGTTGCTCTAGTAGGTTTTTAAGCAGCTTTTTTCTGTCCGTGATCTTGACGCGCTTACTATTTCGGTGAAAATTTGCACCGCGCGTTAAACGCGATCGCAGGACAGCCGCGTTCCTCGGCGTCCGATGGAATTGAATGAAATGAGTGCAGAAAGCAGGAGGGTAAGGAGGTTTCTCGACACGGTAACGGTCGTTTGAAAACTTCGACTATTAAATTCCACAGGCGCGATTAATTTAATAATGCCGAACACGTAGCCGGGGTACGTTCAATGGAGTTTCACGTCGAAGAAAACAAGAAACCTGCGAAATTAATGGCCAAGAAACTTGGTTACCGATTGCCGAACCTCTCGAATATTCGTGTACCCGCGACATGAAAATATCGGGTGGATTTTCAATTAAAATTGCCGATACGCGATCGCAATTTATTTATTCGACGGTCCAAAAGAGTTGAAACGAAATTATCCGATGGAGTGATCGACGCACACTGGGGGGTATCTGGACCGAAAAGTCGGATAAAAGCCGATTTCAAAGTTTTCCGTATGTCGTACCGAGGAATAAGACTTCAGTATTGTTTTTTTTATTTGTACCCGCGAAGCGCTCTATTTCATCGAAAGTCGAGAGAGTTCTCAAAGTCTTTGAAAGAGAGCGTTCATTCATTACCGATTTTCAAGTATTGGGTTGGCAAGAAAGTAATTTCGGTTTTCACTAACTGATGGCGTTATGTTTTGTTTGATTGGCTTCTGTTAACGTTGCGTTTGTTTTCTTTCTGACATTTCATAACTGCATCTTTTAGGTTACTTTTGAAGCAAATTACACGTAATTTTGATTAAAATTGTTAGTTCTGTGTCAATTTGAACATGGAGTGCAGAAACGAACATTATAGGCATATATTGCTTTTTTATTTCCGTAGAGGTAAAAAAGCTGCCGAGGCTCACAAAGATATATGCGAAGTTTACGGTGTAGATTGCTTAACAGAACGCACGTGCCAGAATTGCTTTAAAAAATTCCGTTCTGGAAATTTCTCACTTAAAGACGACCAACGTTCTGGTCGATCATCTGGAGTTGATGATGACCAAATGAAAGCCATTATTGAATCGGATCGTCATATAACTGTCCGAGAGATTGCAGACAGGTTAAATGTCTCGCATACAACCATAGAATATCGTTTAAAAAGTCTCGGAATCGTTAAGAAGCTCGATATTTGGGTTCCACACGAGTTGAAAGAAATTCATTTAATGCAACGCATCAACATATGCGATATGCATCTCAAACGAAATGAAATCGACCCTTTTCTCAAGCGAATCATCACCGGTGATGAGAAATGGGTTGTGTACAATAACACAACTCGAAAACGATCATGGTCCAAGCGTGATGAACCAGCCCAAACCACACCGAAAGCTGAATTGCACCAAAAGAAGATCATGTTGTCAATTTGGTGGGATTAGAAAGGTATTGTGTATTTTGAGCTGCTCCCAAGGAACCAAACCATCAATTCAGATGTTTATTGTCGACAACTAACAAAACTGGACATAGCAATCAAAGAAAAACGGCCAGAATTGGCAAATCGCAAAGGAATCGTGTTCCACCATGATAACGCTAGGCCACACACATCTTTGGTAACACGTGAAAAGTTATTGGAGCTTGGTTGGGAAGTGATGTCACATCCACCATATAGCCCTGACATTGCACCATCAGATTATCATTTATTCCGAAGTTTACAAAACTCTTTGAATGGTAAAACATTCACTAATGATGATGACCTGAAATCGCACTTGGATCAGTTTTTCACCGAAAAGGATCAGAAGTTTTATGAGCGCGGAATTATGAAGCTACCAGAAAGATGGCAAAAGATCATACAACAAAATGGAAAATATTTTATTGATTAAAGTTCATTGCTTTGATAAAAAAATTGGATTTTATTTCATCTAAAAATACCGAAATTACTTTCTTGCCAACCCAATATTATTGCCGAATCGATATTTACTGAATGTCGATTCATTTAAATAAATGAATGAATGTCTCCTTTAGTCGTTGAACAATTAGTTAATAAGTAAGCTTTAATAATTTTCCAAATATTTTCGGCTAGGAGTGTGATCTCATGATAGACCGCGGATCTTTATGCATTCATAAGAAAATCGAGTAGATGAAATTCAAAATTATTGGAAAATTGAAAAAATCGAAAATGCTAATATATGATTTCTCCTCTATTAGAATCATCGAGGAAAGAAATAACATTCAATTTCGTTTCTATTTCTCGCAGTTGATGCAGGTAATTTTTATTTTGCATAAAGATCCGCAGTCTAATGATCATCTTATGATAATATACGTATATCATCTTCTGACAATATACGTATAACTACTAAGTTATTTTGCGTTAAAAAGTCCGAACGGTGGCACAAGGATAAAAGACAGGGCGCAAAATTCGAAGAACCCAGCGAGAGAAAAGTTGGCGCGGGATGTTGCACGAGCGAGCATAACCGCCGCAAGCGCGGTACACTTATCGCCGTGACAAAAGGTACGCGTTTAATCGGTTTTGCAGGATGAAAGCCGTGCGGAGAAAGAGTTAAAAACGCTTCGGTTCGACATTATGTTCCGCCGGTCCAATGGAATCCCGTTCAATTAGTTCAATTAACCGTTCGAGTGCGCGTAGATGAGAGACGAGTGCCGCGTAAAAACGCGAAATCGGATTAAGCGTCGGTGAAAGGGTCATTAGCGGGAGTATTAAAAGTTAGCGATGGCTTTAGTTACCGGTGTTAGGACACGCGTCGGAAAAAAGCCCGTGGAAATGGTTCGCAATTTCGAAACCGCGAGATCCACGCCTGGAAATTCCCATCGCCGCGTCGCGCCGCCCCGCGGAAATTCCCCGCTGTAACTTGCCCGGAAATGTTTCTAATTGGTTCTAATCATCTTATCGCACGCCTACCTGCTCCAGGATCTACGTACACGCGTCTGCACCTGCGGGAACAGCTGTCAATCGTGCTGCACGGACTTACCTGGAATTAGACAAACAATACGATTCAGTTAAAAATTCGCGAAACCGAATCCTATTATAAATTCAAAATATATTAAGAGTCGTTACAACGACATATACTGTATCCTATACCGTGTTCTCCCTATAAATATCCTTGTGGTAGGGGTACCGTCTTGAAACTAGGGTTTTCTTTGGGAGCTCTATTACTTTTCACCATCTCATCCAGCTGTACACTTTACGCAAGGACACGCGGTGTGATCGAGATATACGGTAAATAAATGGAGCCGACGACTTTCAATTTCTCTGTAAGGCTAGAGGAATTAGTTTAGTAAGTTCAGAATTGTGAAAAACAATACTAAAAATTGATTTTTATAACTTTTTTAAGCTGGGCCAATAACGAAAATTCAAAAGATGTGTCTGGTCAGCTGGTATAAATTATATACGGTCTGAAAATTTCATTGAAATTAGTTAATTGGTTTGCGAATTATAAACGATAAAAAGAGGTAATTTCTAGTGCACCATAAAGTGACAAGTTTTACCATTTTTGATCGTTTATAATTTGTAAACCAATTAACCAATTTTAATGAAATTTTGATACGATATAGAACTCAAAAAAATATTTCACACGTATTTTTTTATAGTTGCCGACATTCATGTTGAGGGGGTGAAAATAGCTCTCGAAGTTGGGGAGGAAAACTGGTATAAATTATATACGTTCTGAAAATTTCATTGAAATTAGTTAATTGGTTTGCGAATTATAAACGATAAAAAGTGGTAATTTATAGTGTACCATAAAGTCGCAAGTTTTACCATTTTTGATCGTTTATAATTCGTAAACCAATTAACCAATTTCAATGAAATTTTCAGAGCGTATATAATGTATACCAGTTGACAAAATACATTTTCTAAATTTTCGTTATTAGCCCAGCTAAAAAAGTAGTAAAAATCAATTTTTATTATTGTTTTTCACAATTCCGATCAAATGCATTTTTTCAACTTATTTATTAGACGTCATTCACTAAACTAATTCTTCTAGCATTGCAGAGAAATTGGAGTCGTTTGGTCCATACATATAAAAGTTATTCTGATTTAAAGTGTGTGGAATCAGTTATGCTCCAACGTCTTAGATGTATAAGGTCTCTCAATGCTCACAGATGATGAACATTTGTATACTAAGCTGTTCAGATTTCTGGGTAGCAAGAGGTCATATAGTTGATGCGTCTCCAAGCGCTTCGGAAGACAGATGCAACACCTGTATAAACGAGCACATATCAAGGGGAAGAAAATAAGATAGATGTTGTTGCGCGATCCGCTAACTAAAGGTTATCAGTCTGTGTCTTTGATAGAATAATGAAGGTGCGCGAGGGTAAAGAGATCGTTCCGAGAGCAAATACCGGGTGCAAAAGAGAGTACGCGACCCGGTCTGATCTTTGTGTGGCCTGCTACCTATGTAAACGCGTGTAAAAGCCTGTAAGCTCTTGAACAAGCAGCCGGCAACATGGTCGCCTCTTAGAGGAAAATCCGACGATGATGTCGTCGTGAGATTCGTCTTTTGCTTGTCGCGGGAAATTCGCTTTCGCCTTTTAGATTTCTTGATCTCTTCGCTGACCTAGGCAACGAGACCTGTCACACGATTTCTGGTCGATTCGCAGCAATCACGTACATTAATTACGTGAATTACTTATCTGAACTTCCGAAACTCAGCGCTGCTTTGTACAAGGTGTCCAAAACCACCCGTCCACGGGTGTTAACTTCTCAGATAAGCATATTCGGTAAAAATGTTTGGAATAAAGCTGCAGGGATTAATGGAGGACCAATCCATGGCCTTGTATTTGAACTTCGGATCCATTTTCAAGGTTATTTGGAGGTCAGTACGTATTTTTTAAATGGGAACCCCTACTTTTGACTACGTATTCTGAAAGAGCTCGAAATTTCACGTTCAGATATGTACTTATGGGGGTGGTCTACCCTCTGGTGATAACTAGAATTTTACTAGATTTTGGGTCAAAAAATGGGTCATGGTGTGTTTGCTCGTATAAGGACAAAAAGCGAAAATTCGCAAACCCAATTTTTCTAATAAGATTCTAGTTATTTGCTACTTAGAATCTGAAGGTATCCTACCCCGCCTTAAAGAGAAGCTATCGGTAGTTTACCTAAACGAACCGTGAAACCGTGGATCCCATAGAGACCTTTTTTTTTTGTGCCACGCACAGCGGGGCACAGCGAGCGGGCCCGTCGCACAGTGGGCTCGATTGAAGAAGTACGCGACATTTTGCGAAAAAATCAACTTTCTAATTTTGATATTTTTTCAATTGATATCAATTTCTAAATGTCCACCGATCACGAAAATGATCAAATTAATCAAATACAATAGCAGTTCTAGTTGTGATACACGCATGAAGTTAGACAGTTTAAGAATATCGATTTTCCCTACATAATTTGGCTGTTCATTCTTAAAGTGTCCTGATAACTGTGATCAACTTCTTGCCCTGAATTTTTGTCTACATCAAAATGCACACTTTATTGATAAGAAATCATACTTTTCAATGACAATTATTATATATAACATATTTAAAAAGAATAATGAGCAACATTAAAATAATCGTTGAAAATTTGTATCTTTGACATGCGCGATCTTTCAGGTCCCAGGAGATCCCAGTTTTTAACAAGTAAGGATGTTTTCAGTGAACCTTCCTCTATGTAATGTGACAAAAATGATTTCCTCCTTCGAGTCCTTTTTCAAGATATTATTGTCTGAAGACATCCGCGTCGCGTTATCTCGTCCGCGCTCGGACGCGCACTACGCGCTAAATTCGTCAACTATGCAGCCTCTGAAAGTCTGACAGAACTGTGTTGAATATTTATATTTATATTATATTTTTATTTAATATTAATTTATATTATGCAGTGAATAAGTCAGTCTTTCATCTCTCATATTTTGACTGCGTTGAGTTTGACGAATTCTTTTCGACAGTGCATAAGTTACATTGTAATTGTTTACGAAATCGATCTTCAAATCTTTCGAAATTTCTTTTCAAACGTTTGGTTTTGTCGACACAAATTGTGGATTGAAACAGAATTATTGTCAGTCAGAGCAGAACTATCAGCCTGAGCAGTACTATGATTCCGATATTATTTTCAGTTTTATACGTTTCCTGTTCATATTATTTAATATAATACATCAAGAAAGTTAATATATATCAATTATATTTTATTTTTAGAACTTCATATACAATAAGGAACATAACTGATTCCACACACTTTAAATCAGAATAACTTTTATATGAATGGACCACACGATTTGAATTTCTCTGTAAGGCTAGAAGAATTAGTTTAGTAAATTACGTCTAATAAATAAGTTGAAAAAATGCATTTGGTCGGAATTGTGAAAAACAATACTAAAAATTGATTTTTACAACTTTTTTAGCTGGGTCAATAACGAAAATTTAAAAAATGTGTTTTATCAACTGTTATAAATTATATACGCTCTGAAAATTTCATTAAAATTGGTTAATTGGTTTACGAATTATAAACGATCAAAAGTGGTAAAAATTGCAATTTTTCAATATTTTCGGCCTTAACAAATTTTTCTCAAGAATGTAAAACTTAAACATTGTATCTATTTGCATTAAATAGCGAAAATATGAAATACATTATAGAATAAATAATTTATAAAGCTGTTTTAAATGAATAAAAACGGTTAAATAAATGTGAAATATATTAAGTTAAAAATCATTGAAAAGGAATGATTTTTTTATATATTCAGTTGAAACTTCATTGCAATATCTTCAGTGGTTTAAGAGTTATTTAAAAATGTCGTGTACTTTTTCAATCGAGCCCACTGTGCGTCGGCCCGCTCGAATTTTATGACTTTTTCCCGTGGCCATCCGCGGCGAGCTCAGCGTAAAAGCACCCTAAACGTTCTTTGACCTTATACGAGTATATTTTGAGCTATGTGAGGGCTCATTCTAAAGAGGAAGATTAGATCTAGTGCGCTCCAGTCATGAGGTTAACGAGATTATGTTTATATCTAATAATATGAGGGCCCAAAGTAGAGAAAAAATCTAGGAAGAAAAACCCCCAGATTTCAATGCATATTCTGTCTCTAAAAGACTTTTTAAAAATGGAAAATGGACTTACACCACTTTCAAAATAAACGCTCCAATTGTGCTGTACCGAAAGAAAGCATACAAATTTTCTTTTACATTGCAATCTTCAATGAAAGTATATTAGATAACGTTATTGAGGGTGACTTGTCAGTTCACAATGGAAATTGCTGTCAATGTTGAAGGTTCCATGAAGAAGTATTTAGCCATGAATCATAGATTTTTCAAAATTATACAATAATCACCGGTCGGTAATGTGTTAACCCGGCTACGCTTTAAAAAAAAGGAACTTAATAAGTTGTTAGGGGTCCATTTGGACCCTAAATGCCTTACGTGTGACAATTTCTATTACATACAACTATTTCAAAAAGAAGTTTCAATATTTTTTTAAGTGAAAGAAGGATTTTAATTAATTATTTCCGTTTCGAAGTTATAAGCGCGCAAAGAACGCTTTGGGTCCAAATGGACCCGATAAGCGTAGCCGGGTTAACGAGTAATTTCACTTTATTTCCTGAAAATGTTACTCAAAAGAAATCTAGATTGTACTGCTGATATTTGGCTGTTTCGACTAATGAGTTTGCCGACCGTTGTCCTAAGAGGTTAAGCGTCGCGAATCAAAGGGTATCGTGTCGGGCGCAGGTAAAATTCGACAACGGAAGAAAAGTACGTAGCCGAGGTAGATAGTCCTTGAGGTTTCGCGTTTATCACAGAAACCTGCTGTGTCATGGCTTTACAATAACGTCCCTCCTCTTTCTCTCTCTCTCTCTCTCTCTCGGCGAAGCTCCCGTCTGGTTTTTCGGCTTTGCTCGCTCGCTCGCGTGCGCGCGCGCTTGCTCGCAGGAGAGAGCCTCTCTTCATTCTCCCCCGTCGCCACAGGCTGCACTCTCGAATGCACTCGTGAAAATGCAAGACGTTCCATCTGTATGCACGCACGCCGCTGCATTGCTCGGGTGAATATATATCCCTGTCCTGTCGTCGAGAGGGTGGTGTAGGCACTTCTCGAGAGAGTTCTAGAGAGTAGAGACGGTGCTAGAGGGTGAGCACGCGCCTAGGCAAGGGCAAGGGCACCCAAACAAAAGATATCAAAGGGAGAGTGCCATCGAGACTCTTGAATAAAGAACGTACAACTGGAGACGCGGTGAGACAGATGGGAGACAAGCGAGACCAACGCAACGGGGGAACGGAGCTCCTTGGACGCGTGGCAAGACAAGCGTCGAAATTCCTCCTTCTTTTTCTCTTATTTCTCCCTCTCTCCCTCTGTCTCTCTTTTTCTGCCTTCTTCTGAAACACCGACTCTTCCTTTTATGAAGATTCGGTAGCCTCTTCGACTCCTGAAACTTCTCGGCTCGATGCTTGCTGGCGTCTCAGCCGAATGCTTCGGATCTTCTGTTTTACATCCTTTTCAGCAGATGCGCGCGGAACCCGTGGAGAACGCGTTCTTACCAAATTCGAGAGAAGAAGGAATATTGCAGCGGTGGGCAAAATAATAAATATTTAAATAAAAATAAATTTTTTAAAAATACCACATCCTTAAAACGGACTAAAAAGTATAAAATAAAATTTTTAAAAACGCCACGTTTAAAAAACGGACTGAAAAGTATAAAATAATTTTTTCTAGCCCCATACAGATTCCTAACCCAGTACAGATAGTCCTTAAAATTTGTGATTGTGAATTTTGAATAGCTATGGAAATACTTGTAAGATTTAAAACGAAAAACGTGGGGCGCAAGACAATACATAGTAAGGAGTGTAGAGAGTAGCTGCCGCTGAGGAAACTCGCAAAACAGTTCATATCATTTGCAGTACAATAAAATTGTTAGTGATTTAGGTGTTCATGCATCAATTATCTGTTGCATGCGCTCCACGTTTTTCGTTTTAAATCTTACAAGTATTTCCATAGCTATTCAAAATTCATAATCACAAATTTTCAGGTCTATCTGTACGGGGTTAGGAATCTGTATGGGGCTAGAAAAAATTATTTTATACTTTCCAGTCCGTTTTTTAAACGTGGCGTTTTTAAAAATTTTATTTTATACTTTTTAGTCCGTTTTAAAAACGTGGTATTTTTTAAAAATTTATTTTTATTTAAATAATTATTTTCTGCTTTTTAGCCTTATATGTGTGAAATTTTACAATCGATTTTGAACATTTTGATGAGATTATAACAGAGACATGTAGTAAATTTCAGACGGTATTGCGACGCGTCATATCGAAAACGAACGCCGTGGAAAAATGTCAAAGATAAATGTTCGACGGAGAATTTCGGTGTAACTGTTCTTTCGCTTGGTAAACAAACATTATACTATAATAATACGTAGTAACTTTGTAAACACCGCACAGAGCTCGAACGCACACTGACGCACACTGAGCTCCTTCGGTGCGAAGCGGGTCAGTGGAGTGGGGATGAGTCAGAGTGGGAACGCGTAGTAGAGTGGGGACGCTGAACACGAAGACGTACTACGTCACGCGGCGGGGGGGTGCAAAGGTTCAAATTATTAATAATTTATATCTCCTGAACGCATAGGCTTTTTTAAAAAATTTGTTTAAACATTGCATTGTCATCCAGTTCTGAGCTATGTTTAAAATTTCAAGTCTGTAGCTCATCGGGAAGTTAGCTTAAAATCAGTGGAGTGGGGATGAGTCAGAGTGGGAACCGAGTGGGTGCAACCGAGCGTCGCGCGGGGAGGTGTAACAGTTAAATTTATTAATAATTTATATCTCCTAAACGCATAGGATTTTTAAAAAAATTTTTTAAAAATATTGCATTGCCATCCAGTTCTGAGCTATGTTTAAAATTTCAAGTCTCCAGCTCATCGGGAAGTTAGTTTAAAATCAATTGCAAAATTTGTACCGAACAAACAGACAAACAAGAAAGCGAGCTAATAAAAACGTGGTAAAATATCGACTTCCTATTTTCCAGGTACGAAATTAAGCAGTGTAACGGTTAAATTGATTAATAATTTATATCTCCTAAACGCATAGGCTTCTTTGAAAGATCTTTTTTAAATATTGCATTGCCATCCAGTTCTGAGCTATGTTTAAAATTTCAAGTCTCCAGCTCATCGGGAACTTAGTTTAAAATCAATTGCAAAATTTGTACCGAACAAACAGACAAACAAGAAAGCGAGCTAATAAAAACGTGGTAAAATATCGACTTCCTATTTTCCAGGTACGAAATTAAGCAGTGTAACGGTTAAATTGATTAATAATTTATATCTCCTAAACGCATAGGCTTCTTTGAAAGATCTTTTTTAAATATTGCTTTGTCATCCAGTTCTGAGCTATGATTGAAATTTCAAGTCTCCAGCTCATCGGGAACTTAGTTTAAAATCAATTGCAAAATTTGTACCGAACAAACAGACAAACAAGAAAGCGAGCTAATAAAAACGTGGTAAAATATCGACTTCCTATTTTCCAGGTACGAAATTAAGCAGTGTAACGGTTAAATTGATTAATAATTTATATCTCCTAAACGCATAGGCTTTTTTGAAAGATCTTTTTTAAATATTGCATTGCCATCCAGTTCTGAGCTATGTTTAAAATTTCAAGTCTCCAGCTCATCGGGAACTTAGTTTAAAATCAATTGCAAAATTTGTACCGAACAAACAGACAAACAAGAAAGCGAGCTAATAAAAACGTGGTAAAATATCGACTTCCTATTTTCCAGGTACGAAATTAAGCAGTGTAACGGTTAAATTGATTAATAATTTATATCTCCTAAACGCATAGGCTTTTTTGAAAGATCTTTTTTAAATATTGCATTGCCATCCAGTTCTGAGCTATGTTTAAAATTTCAAGTCTCCAGCTCATCGGGAACTTAGTTTAAAATCAATTGCAAAATTTGTACCGAACAAACAGACAAACAAGAAAGCGAGCTAATAAAAACGTGGTAAAATATCGACTTCCTATTTTCCAGGTACGAAATTAAGCAGTGTAACGGTTAAATTGATTAATAATTTATATCTCCTAAACGCATAGGCTTCTTTGAAAGATCTTTTTTAAATATTGCATTGCCATCCAGTTCTGAGCTATGTTTAAAATTTCAAGTCTCTAGCTCATCGGGAAGTTAGTTTAAACTCAATTGCAAAATTTGTACCGAACAAACAGATAGACAAAAAAGCGAGCTAATAAAAACGTGGTAAAATAGGATTTTCGAGGGCGATCGCGACCTATATCGATCTTTCATCCAGCACTTTCGACACTACTGAAAAAGCCCATTTTTGCATTATCGAGAAACGAGAAGACGTATCCCGCACCCTTGCAATCCTGGAAATGAGAGTACTCTCCTCCGCGCTCTGGTTGGAAAGCGACGGTAGTGGATTCCACTCGATTCGAGTGAGCATAAAGCAGACAAGATTTTCGTTGACGAAATTTTAATGTACACAAGGAACTGCAATTATGAAATGACGAGAATGCCGCGGCGCATCGACACCGGTTACAGTTAATTTAAATTACCAGCCACCTGACAAGAGCGGTAAATGCCTTGCACGGCGTTTAGCCGCACGGTCATTATGCTATATTACATCCAATTTCTGTTGTAATCACGTCAACACAGAGACACGCGAAATCTAATTTCGGTGGGGCGGTGGTGGTGAGGGCGGTGGGCTGATAACGTATCAGTTCACAAACTAGGCGATCAAATAGTTCCGAGCCAAGTCGGTAGACGATTCTCTCGCTAAAATCAGAATCCAACGCATGGTGTTGTTACGACGTCGAGCTGTCAATGAATGCAACGTTCCTTCCTGTCGTAAAACGCAAACGAGACGCAGGTTTGCTGTATTGTAAAAATACGAGCCTCGGCAAACGAACGAGGCAAACTGCAAAATAAAACCGTTCCATATCGACTGCAACAAAGCAGAGCTAATGGAAGAGACTGGTTATTTTAATAATACTGATATGTCCATAATGTACACGGTGACTCAGAAATTGTTGTACTTGAAAGGGACGATTCCCGAGATTATTTGAAGTAACTATTTCCTTCGTGAAAATGTTGAAACGCGATTAAACGTGTTTCCTAAATTTTCCATAGAAGCCCACATAAAAAAGGTGAAAAATACAACTTGTAGTATTTTCTCTGCGATTCCGATCAACTTAGCAATCCAATTGCTCTAACTTTCCAAAAAACTCGGATCGTGTGGTCGAATATCAAAAGAGTTATCGTCTTTTTAATCAAATAAATGTCAATGTACCTCCGATATTGCAATTAATGGAGACGACACATCGTTCGTACATCACGTTTCCCTTTGTTTCGTTAAAACCGCATAAACACGTTGTTTAATATTCTAATTCCGTTACATTGAACATCGGCGATCCCGTCACGCGCCGATTAATCCGAAAACAATCTCCAGCCGAAACGGCGAAAGTTGGCATTCCTGTAGTTTCGTCCGGGGATTTTAATCGCAGAAAATAATTCATGCCCGCCACCGCAACGAGAACGACAACGGGAAGCAGCAACAATAAAAGCAGCAGAAGTAACATTATTATGAAACGTCGACGCGAGTTCGCCGCAATTTAATGCCTCGTTCCGAAAACCGTCTAGAACCGAGCGAGTTGTACCCGCCGCTCGTAGAAATTCCGGGAATTTATAATATTATTCGAGAGAAAATCCCGGATATTCGTCGCGTTTTCTGTTCTCGTTCGTGTTGTTCGTGATGTTCGCAGTTGTAACCGGGAACATCCGTAACGGCTGATAAAAATATCGCGAAGGAACGGCCCGGCCCGGCGCGGCGGCGCAGCCCTTCTTCCCGGCGCCGACTTCCGGGGAAATTGCCTCCCGTCAGAATTTAACCAGCATTCTGACCCGCAGTGAAAAATCGCGCTACGCCCGTAAAAACAGCAAGAATTATCGGGGATTGTCGGAAAGTTGCACGAGCTCTTTGCTAGCCGGCTCGTTACTTTTTCCAGCCCGAGCTTGGAACCTCTTTCCGCAATCCTGATCCGCGTTCTACGAGCACAATAGAGGCCCTCGAATCACCTAATATTCAATTTTGTCAGACCAATTACACTGTCCAACACCAAATTTGTTCCCAGATTACTATTGGGTCCTTCTTATAGAGTTTTTTGCGCTGATTCCGAATCTGTTTTTAATTTTTTCCCTATACGCACAGTTTTTGAGAAATTTGAGTTTGAAAAAATGACCTATTTTTCAACTTTGAACAAATATTATGATGTTATTATAAAAGATATTGAATTGTTCTTTGCAGCAAAAGATTCTGTGGACTTTCCCGAATACAGTGATATCCAATATTAATACACTATGATTGTTTAAACATGTTTAAACAATGATTGAAGACGGAGAGACACCATTTTTGCACCAATTTTTGAAGATATTTTTAAATTTATCTCAAAAAATAAGGGTCCAGCGGAAAATCGAACTATACCACGCGATAGAGCAGACTTTTATCTTGAAAAACCCCCCTTTTAAGTTTTCGACATCGACGTTTTTACCGAACCAGAAAGCAAAATATCTTCGCCCGACATGAGTTGCCGCCAGTGGCGCTCACCACTACAACGGTCGTTCGCCGCTCCGTATCCCGTCGCTGCGCCATATCTCATCCAGAGCGCCACTGGCGGCAACGCATGTCGGGCGAAGATATTTTGCTTTCTGGTTCGGTAAAAACGTCGATGTCGAAAACTTCAAAGGGGGGTTTTTCAAGATAAAAGTCTGCTCTATCGCGTGGTATAGTTCGATTTTCCGCTGGACCCTTATTTTTTGAGATAAATTTAAAAATATCTTCAAAAATTGGTGCAAAAATGGTGTCTCTCCGTCTTTAATCATTGTTTAAACATGTTTAAACAATCATAGTGTATTAATATTGGATATCACTGTATTCGGGAAAGTCCACAGAATCTTTTGCTGCAAAGAACAATTCAATATCTTTTATAATAACATCACAATATTTGTTTAAAGTTAAAAAATGTTTTTTTTTCAAAGCCATGTTCCTCAAAAACTGTGCGTATAGGGAAAAAATTAAAAACAGATTCGGAATCAGTGCAAAAAACTCTATAAGAAGGACCCAATAGTAATCTGGGAACATAAAAAAAGTTGAAATTTGTTGGACAGTGTTATTTAATGATTTAAAAATTCCTCGTCGTTCGCGTAAGGTACTGTTGCAGAGGTTGGGGCACATTTTCTTTTTTAGCTATAAAATTTCATAGAATGTGAATTACGTAAACAAATGTATACCGTTGGAAAGGTATAGGGGAGAGTCGTGCAGTATCGACCGCTCTAAGTTTTCTTGTTATTAGGTGGACTAGAATCGGTAAAAATTAAAATTAAAAAAAGGAATTTGTAACACAAAGGGAACTTAATAAAAGGCCAGAAATTAATTTTGTGAAATTTAATAATTAGTATTCATTATTTGTAAAAATAAAGATATTAGAATTTGAAGGAAACAAAGAATTGTCGTCCAGTACCGACCAATTACGTATTTAGTAGATTTTTCGGTCTAAATCATTAATAATGTTAAAAAAAGACATTTAGATGTTAGAATACGCATTTTTATTCAAATTTTATTTATACATATAATAAAATAATTATATATTTTTATATATTATGTCATTTTTTTGTTTAGTTTGTACATCTTTCCTTATTTCCTTTCCTTACTTGAGTTTCAACTTTTCTTTTTTCTGCTTCTTTGACTTTTTCGTTTCTTGCAGCTTTTCTTTTCTCCGCATTTATCTTTTTTTCTTCAGCCAGGTTCTTTTTTTTCTGAACTTCGTTTATAAAAACGGTCGAAATTAAGATTTCGGATTGTTGCGTCCGTTGTCTACTCTTTTTTGTTTGCAACTCTAATTGTCGTTTCTAGGAGAGATTGATTTCACCATTTCCATGAAATTTGAAGTTACACCGAGTAACGAAGTTAATGAAAAATTATCGTTAATATTTAAAGTGAGCTGTGATGATGTTTTTTCTGCTTTGGAATTTCGGACATTTTTCTGTGGGAAAAGGTAAAAGAAAGATTAAATAAACATCTTCTAACTTCATTTCAAATGCTAACAGATTGAATTACAGATAAGAAAAGTTTGGCTTATACTGGTCGACGATTGATTGGTCGGTACTGCACGACAGTTGGATGGTCGGTACTGGACGAAAAACATGAGGAAACATTATAGGTTATGGTATACATAATATACAAAGAAAATTCCAAAACAGGGCCCGTTAATTATACTTAATAGACTAGATGTAATATACATAATTCAACAAAGTCGTTTACTTACCTGAGAAACGAATTATCAGATCTAGAAAATAACTCTTAACACTCGAAATATCAATGCCCACGCTAAATGTGTCAGAACTGCGAAAACAATCGAATGACCAATGTAGCAACGAAACATATTACACACAATAGTTATATTCATTTGTTTTCGTAAAGGAAGTGTAGCCATTTGACCTGGAAAGTCATAAACTAATTTTGGTCGGTACAGTACGCCGCACTAAGGTCTGGAAACCCGTTTTTCGTGGCCAAAAGTATTTTAGCGTTATTTAAAGTTGAAGGTTATAGTATGCTAGGTCGTTGAATTCGTTTCGACACCAGCAATAATATTATAAAGTCAGAAATATATAGTAACATTTAAAAAATTGACGTGATTCCCATTTTTATAAACAAAAGATTTTTTTAAAAATTTTGTATATTGAAATCTATAGATATATAAATACTGATCAACTTTTGTTGGAAACATTTTTTTGGCAGATCGTAGGAAATGTCTTAAAAATCGTGTTAACAATACTATTCTGCCGCAGGAATAACATAATGTAATAATACTAGCACAAATAAGATAAATACATAAATAAAATCACTAATGTATTAATGTATATTATATATATGCATTATTTATAAATGTACATAAACTATAAAAATATATAAAATATAAATACGAATGAGATAAACAATAAATATACATCCATATACATTTAGGGTTGACCTTATTTTTTTACCAAAAAATTGTTTCCCTCTCACCCCTCAGAATTGTGCCGTTTTTGTAAAACCGTTCTCAAAGTTTGTCATGCAGCTGAAAGCGAACGCGTTCGGAGCGCCTGAAAATCCCGGTTACTATTTATTAAAAACGTTGTACAACTAAAACGGGCAGAAACGGGCAAATGAAACTTTATACACTATATTCAGAAATGTCTACGATTTCATATTCAAAAGGTTCCATTTATGCCGATTTGTGCCGTTTTTTTAAAACCTTTCTCAAAGTTTATATTGTTTAAACTTGTGACTATTTGTTTATGGATAAAAAGATGCTAACAACAGTATTACACACCTAAAATATACCTGCTGACACATACGAAATTATCATTTAAACTTGTATTTTGATAGCCTATGATGACTATTTTAAACGTTCTGTTTAATCTGAATTTTACGAAGTTTGTCTTCAAAACGTTATATCTCCGCAATGAATAATCGGAAATGAATAATAATTTGGATTTGGAAGCTAGAGATAGTTCTTACTCTGTTCCAAAAAAAATTATTTGAAAATCTTTATCTTGAAAAATTGACTTTTGGCCACGAAAAACGGGTTTCCAGACCATAGTGCGCCGGTCGGTACTGCACGACTCTCCCCTAGTTAGCTGTATTTTCGCTGCAGAAAGTATAATTTTCTAAAGATGATGTTTTCGGCAATAGAAATTTTGCCGTATGAGACTGGGACACCCAAAAAACTCTGAAAAGAAAGTGTCGAAGTCGAAACGAAGCAAATGAATTTATAAACAAACGTGGAGGTCGAGAAAATGGCAGAAAGGTTTGTCATCAATGAAATATATTAATTCAATTAATAACAATAAATACAGATAAAAACATATGTTTCTGGTGTCATTTTTTTAAGTGTCAGTGATTGTGTCTTTCACCTTACTTCTCATTTCTGATTTCTCGTTTCAAGATTCGAACATTTTTCAGTGTTCCCGAGGCTGCTATTTAAACTATATCCGGAGTGGCTAATACATTTCCAATGAAAATGAAATTTGTGGCAAGCCAGACAGGCTAGAACAGCTTCTGCATAGGATCGAATCGAAACGGGTTGGGGGAACTCGTTAAACGATCGCGAGAATGGCCTAATAAAATTCAGACAGCGTCGCGGCGCCTCTTAGAACGCCTCAGGAAATTTGAACGGCGCCGTGATTTCCCGCTTTCGTCGTTCAAGCTCTCAAGGTCTAGCCTCGGTAATTAGGATTCGCCGATTACACGACGACTCGTGAATCTCGGTAAATTCAACACGCCTTGATAAACCCTCCGACAGCTTTCGCTGCGTACCGTTCTCCAGTTTGACGCGGTATTGACGTTTATTATTAACTCGCTCATTGCGCGAACATTTCATGCCCGTGAACAGAATTTCGTTCTTTCGGGGTGCTTTTTCATGGTTCTATTTAACTCTTAACTGGATCTACAAAATGCACTTTGAAAATGCAATGATTCGGTTAAATTATTTACATTTCAGAAATAGAAATATACCATAAAGTAAGGATCGAGTAATATTTAATTAACTTAACTGGTATGTAACTGAGCCTACGTTATCACTAAACGTACCACGACAGGTCGAATGATCGGTTTTACATTTATTTATTTCACAATTAATAAAATTATAAAGATGCCATCATAAGAAATGATTTAGTAAATATCTTTATTAGAGCACGCGTTATAATGAGAACCACTCAAAGTCTAAATAAATTAATTCTTGTCATTCTTATCGGCAACCCGCGCCTTTTATAGCTTTACGTTTAGTGTTAAAAGCATACGCGGCACAGTGGTAAATGTTTCGATTTTAGGTGGACAAAATTATTTTTGAATAATTTATATCCTCTTGATACTTGATAATTCCTATTATGACATTTATTTTTGTGTTATAAAGGAATTGAACATAAAAATGATAACAAACGGATATTTTTCTTATATTTATATATTTCTGACTTATAGAAGGTAAAGTCTGTGAATATAAGAAAATTACTTTAATATGATTACTCTTTTTAAAAATTATAATTACAGTAACTTAATTACATACAATATGTGAATTACAAACTATAATTAAGCGATCTAATCGGACCTGATTTCTCAATAAGTAGCATGTTGAAGCAGCTAGTTTTTCTTCGACATTGTTAGGTAATTCATATAGATAAAATATACAAAAATATTGCAGCTTGAGTATGCTTGAGTCAAAGTATAATCTCACTTTATTAACTCATTCATAAAAGAAACGCTTTCGATTATAGTTTATTTTATTTACTTCCTCCTTTTAGTTTTAAACTAAAACGAGAAAATATAAATTAGTTTAATATGTACTTACTTTTCATTTTTCAATACACGACACAAAAATTCACCGCAGTTTCGGAACATTCAACTAGTTGTTAATGGATAAAAAATGGAAATAATGAGATATAATGTTAGAATTATTTAGTTCAGTATGTCTAATAATATATTTTCTCAATTAAATATGTTTTTCAATAATTGAGAAAAATTATTTTTGTCCAGCTAGAATTAGACATTTTACCACTGTGCGCGGACGCCACAAAAATAGACACCCCACGTTTTTCGTTTTAAATCTTCCATAGCTATTCAAAATTCACAATCACAAATTTTCAGGACTATCTGTACGGGGTTAGGAATCTGTATGGGGCTGGAAAACATTATTTTATACTTTTTAGTCCGTTTTTTAAACGTGGCGTTTTTAAAAATTTCATTTTATACTTTTTAGTCCGTTTTAAAAACGTGGTATTTTTTAAAAATTTATTTTTATTTAAATATTTACGTTTACGAGGCGTAATTTGCATTATTCGAAAACATAAAGCTGCGACAGCTACATGCTGCAGAATAATATACAGGGTGTCTCAGCTGAAGGAGCCCACCTAAATATCTCCTTTAGTTTCAATGGCGCAAAAAATATATTTTTGACATAATTTAAATGGTATCGAAGGGGGAATATCATAGGAGAACAATTTCTTTTTGTTCGGTTATTTTTTCATAGGTTTTTCAAGGTCATCGTTATTTTTTATCGGGAAAATGTATGTCTAAATAATATTTTAATGATGTGTTTCAATAGTCATCCAGAATGAATTGCGAGAAATAATTACTATCGTTTTATTATCTTTCAGAGTTATCTAAACAAACAATTTTTTAAGTATTCCGCGTTTTTTAACCTGAGATGTACTAAGCTAGTGGAGAGTTTTGAAAATCCAGTAATTAGTTTAGCAACACTGACAGCTAGAGGGAACATGTCTGCAAAAGAACTGCATTTACGATATTGCGAACTTTACGAGTTTCAAGGGAATTACACAATGTAGCTACTCGAAATTTGCGGCGCTTTTCCGGGAAGGGTAGTACATTTCCCCTTTCATCTATCCAGTAATTTAAAGCTGGAGTTCTGAACCTCAAAAATAAAAGAATTTATCTTGGCAACATGGCATTAATTTTATGTAGACAGCGCTTATATGTAGAAAATAGATATATAATTATTTAGAATAATACATTTCTAATTTTTTAAGGGAAAACAATGTTATAATTTAATGTAAAGCGTAATTATAGTAATGTCTAATACTATAAAGTTTTTTGAACTTGTATATATGTACCTACATACTGAATACGAATTAATTTTCATACTAAATTAATTCAATTGTATACCGAAAATATAATAATCAAAACCTCTTTCTTTATACTTCTTATTTGCGCATTTCCTTGCGCACAAATTCATTTCCAATACGCCACAGGTAATTTTCGCACGTTCGCACTTTCAGTTCTTTCTCTTGTCTGACAACTTGATTAATCGGGACCAGGACTCAAACTAAAGATGAAGATTAAGTGTTCTGTACATTCAGACTGTTTTCGTAACGAGACCCATTTGTCACAGAGTTGATTGTTTCAGATTGTACTCGTCAGTGTTGTTCAAATGACCGATATTATTCTTTCATTAACTGGAAATACAAGATATTTCCCAGTCGTCGTCGTTGTTGTATGCGTCAAATCTTGAAATCGAATTTTAAACCACTTCCCGACGAACTACAGACTTGAAACTTTAAACATAGCTCAGAACTGGATGACAACGCAATATTAAAAAACAAAATTAAAAAAAGATCTGTGCGTCTGGGAGAAATCGAATTTTGAACCACTTCCCGACGAACTACAGACTTGAAACTTTAAACATAGCTCAGAACACTGGATGACAACGCAATATTAACAACAAAATTAAAAAAAGAACTGTGCGTCTGGGAGAAATCGAATTTTAAACCACTTCCCGATGAGCTACAGACTTGAAACTTTAAACATAGCTCAGAACTGGATGACAACGCAATATTAAAAACAAAATTAAAAAAAGAACTGTGCGTCTGAGAGAAATCAAATTTTAAACCACTTCCCGACGAACTACAGACTTGAAACTTTAAACATAGCTCAGAACTGGATGACAACGCAATATTAACAACAAAATTAAAAAAAGAACTGTGCGTCTGGGAGAAATCAAATTTTAAACCACTTCCCGACGAACTACAGACTTGAAACTTTAAACATAGCTCAGAACTGGATGACAACGCAATATTAAAAACAAAATTAAAAAAAGAACTGTGCGTCTGGGAGAAATCAAATTTTAAACCACTTCCCGACGAACTACAGACTTGAAACTTTAAACATAGCTCAGAACTGGATGACAACGCAATATTAAAAAACAAAAATAAAAAAGAACTGTGCGTCTAGGAGAAAAAAAATTGTAATAACCATAACACCTCGCCGCATTACGCTCGGTACATAGTACGTAATCGCGTTCAGCGATCCCCACTCCGCGCGCCAGCGGTCCCCACTCCGCGCGCCAGCGCTCCCTACTCAACTACGCGTTCCCGCTTCGACTCATCCCCACTCCACTGAACCACTTCGCACCGAAGGAACTCAGTCAGTGTGGTGTTCCGTTCATTCAGTTCCATTTCGGACAATTTCGGACTCCAAGAGACGTCGCGTCGTCTCTCGGAGTCATCCCCTCATTCTATCTCGCGTATTTCCATATCTGGCGTTTCTATGTCTTACTATTTCATACCAGTATTACTATATCTTGCGTTCCATTTAAAAAAGACTAAAAAGTACAAAATAAAAAATATATAAAAAAAGCTTTTTAAAAACCACGCTTATATTAAAATGCACTAGAAAGGAGAAAATATTAGGTCTATAACTTGAAAACCGGAATTTGACACTAGATGTCAGCACTTATGTATGCGCTGTAGCAAATCATTGACATACACGCCATTCCGAAGCTCTATTCATAACCTGCAAAATCAGTCAACAGTGTTTGATTTGCTTGTGCGCATCATATTTTTTTCAATCATGAAAAATTTTGAAAATTGGCGAAAGAAACAGCATTTGCGGGAAGTTTTGCTGAGTCACTTTTTTGCAAAGAAAACTGCAGCCGAAAGTCATCGTTTGCTCGTGGAATTGTATGGCGAACATGCTCTTGCGAAAACACAGTGTTTCGAGTGGTTTCAACGCTTTAAAAATGGCGATTTTGACATCAAAGACAAAGAGCGGCCTGGACAGTCGAAAAAGTTTGAAGATGAAGAATTGGAAGCGTTACTCGATGAAGACTCGTGTCGAACACAAGAAGAGCTTGCTTCTAAAGCAGGGTGAAACCATTACTGGAGAGCTGTACCGAAAACAACTGATTCGTTTAAAGAGAGCATTGAAGGAAAAACGGCCAGAATGGGAGACCAGACACGAGACATTGATTTTCCAACATGACAATGCTCGGCCACATGTTGCTCAATCCGTAAAAAACTATTTGGAAAATAGCGGATGGGAAGTTCTGCCCCACCCGCCATATAGTCCAGACTTGGCACCTTCTGACTACCATTTGTTTCGGTCGATGCAGAATGCACTTTCCGGAATACGCTTCACTTCAGTCCAAGGCATCAAAAATTGGCTCGATTCGTTCATTGGTTCAAAAGATGACCGGTTTTTTTACGATGGCATCCACAAATTGCCAGAAAGATGGGGAAATGTTGTATCTTTTGATGGACAATACTTTGAATGACAGAATTGTACAAGATTTTCTTTAATAAACGCTCAAATTTCCTCAAAAAATTCCGGTTTTCAAGTTATAGACCTAATAATTTTCTTAGGCATTAGTGACTATAATTACTATATTATAATTATTATTACTATATATTATAATGACTATATTACGCCAATATAGTTTAGCGCTCCACGCTTTTATTTAGAGTCATTAATCTCTAAAAAAATTATTTTCTCCTTTCCAGTGCATTTTAATATAATAGCGTCATTTTTAGAAAGTTTTTTTTATGTATTTTCTAAATTAGCTACGTAAAACTCGATTTCCTTCGTCTCAGGTTCGAAGGTTAAACGACAGATTTGAAAATGTTCCGGGTGACGAAAACAACGGGCGATCGTAGAATCAAGATGGCCGGCAATTGCGTCTAATACCGATTACTTGTTGAAACAAGGTTTGATCTGCGTCTCGTAAGTCATCATGCGCCATCATTGAATAGAGTGTCGTCAATTGGCTGGATCGATCGGCCTCGAACCCTTGGCTCCTGACGCTTGGACGCCAGTCGGCTACTGGAATTGCCAATTTACTTGAACACGTGATTCCTAATTTTCCAGACCTCATCCCCTCCCCCCGGCCCATCTTCGTCCCTTGAAAACTCGGCTTTGTACAGCGATATTACGAGTTATAAATTCGGAATGTCTTCCATTGATTTTAAATCGGAAGCAGGCCAATCAGAAGATCGACAAGGGCTCTTGTCTCTCATATGTCATAACTGCGCCGGGCCTACGCTCAACTTCCGAAGATTATTAATCCCTGAAGAGACGGAGGGAGAGAGAACGGATGGAGAAGAGAGAAACAGAGAGCGGAAGAGGTAAAAAAAAAGGGCGGTTGATATGAGCTCTAACGATTACATGTTCCGATACTTCCAGCCGATCGATGCTTCCGGCAGACGTTTTTCAGAACGTTATCGAGCATATTACCCCGCATTTTTTAGATGCGCACACTTCCGCCATTGGAACGCTGCTTCCCATCGTAACATACAATAAGTAAATGTTTCAATGTTTCAATGAGTGTAAAAATTATTCGTACACCCTTTAAAACAGAATATGTATCACTTTTTTATAATTGTACCAAACGACCTGATTTTTTATAATTAATCAGAAGCATTGGTTTACGAAACGATATATGCAAAAAAGATTCCCAAAAATGATAATTTACAAGGTTACATGCAAAAGTAAAAAAGGCATTTTTTGAAACTCTTTTATATGGGCCCTTAAAGAAAATTTAATATACAGGGTGTCCCAAAATTCGTGAACTTCCCGAAAAGGAGTGGTTCCTCAGACCATTTCAAGCGACATTTTACTTTGGAAAAATGTTATCCGTGGCTTTGTTTAGGAGTTATTAACGAAAAACACGGACCAATTAGAGCTTCGCTTGATGTACGTGTCTGTAAAGTTTAAATAAAAACGGCCATGTTAAAAATATATTGTTTGTACAATTTATATTGTTCAAATTCGCTTGAGGAGCGACTCGTTTCAAGGTTCTCCGGAATGTTTGGGACACCCTGTATAAATAATATTTAACAGGCTGCAGATATCGTACATTTATACTACGCGAGAGACAGTTATACTACACCAACAAATGTAATACTTTATTTTGTCATTAATTTTGTAAAAGCATTGATATAAGCAAAACTATGGACTAACGTATACCAGAATATACCACAATGCACCAGAATGCACGAGGATATATCACAATTTACTAGAATACATCAAAATATTGGGTTGGCAAGAAAGTAATTTCGGTTTTCACTAACTGATGGCGTTATGTTTTGTTTGATTGGCTTCTGTTAACGTCGCGTTTGTTTTCTTTCTGACATTTCATAACTGCATCTTTTAGGTTACTTTTGAAGCAAATTACACGTAATTTTGATTAAAATTGTTAGTTCTGTGTCAATTTGAACATGGAGTGCAGAAACGAACATTATAGGCATATATTGCTTTTTTATTTCCGTAGAGGTAAAAAAGCTGCCGAGGCTCACAAAGATATATGCGAAGTTTACGGTGTAGATTGCTTAACAGAACGCACGTGCCAGAATTGCTTTAAAAAATTCCGTTCTGGAAATTTCTCACTTAAAGACGACCAACGTTTTGGTCGATCATCTGGAGTTGATGATGACCAAATGAAAGCCATTATTGAATCGGATCGTCATATAACTGTCCGAGAGATTGCAGACAGGTTAAATGTCTCGCATACAACCATAGAATATCGTTTAAAAAGTATCGGAATCGTTAAGAAGCTCGATATTTGGGTTCCACACGAGTTGAAAGAAATTCACTTAATGCAACGCATCAACATATGCGATATGCATCTCAAACGAAATGAAATCGACCCTTTTCTCAAGCGAATCATCACCGGTGATGAGAAATGGGTTGTTTACAATAACACAACTCGAAAATGATCATGGTCCAAGCGTGATGAACCAGCCCAAACCACACCGAAAGCTGAATTGCACCAAAAGAAGATCGTGTTGTCAATTTGGTGGGATTACAAAGGTATTGTGTATTTTGAGCTGCTCCCAAGGAACCAAACCATCAATTCAGATGTTTATTGTCGACAACTAACAAAACTGGACATAGCAATCAAAGAAAAACGGCCAGAATTGGCAAATCGCAAAGGAATCGTGTTCCACCATGATAACGCTAGGCCACACACATCTTTGGTAACACGTGAAAAGTTATTGGAGCTTGGTTGGGAAGTGATGTCACATCCACCATATAGCCCTGACATTGCACCATCAGATTATCATTTATGCCGAAGTTCACAAAACTCTTTGAATGGTAAAACATTCACTAATGATGATGACCTGAAATCGCACTTGGATCAGTTTTTCACCGAAAAGGATCAGAAGTTTTATGAGCGCGGAATTATGAAGCTACCAGAAAGATGGCAAAATATCATACAACAAAATGGAAAATATTTTATTGATTAAAGTTCATTGCTTTGATAAAAAAATTGGATTTTATTTCATCTAAAAATACCGAAATTACTTTCTTGCCAACCCAATATATCGCAATATGCTAGAATACCCTAACACGATCTAGTAAACTTTGATCCCTGTAAATATAAGCTATAAAGTATACTCGTTTATTTAGTTGCTAAATATGATACAAAATTGTTCATCGAGCTGTGTTCAACACTTCCGTCGTCAATCTCAAACATAATGAATCATCTTTGAAAATTGTCACGACAACACGATCGTCGACTTTGCACTACCGTTCGAACAGAACTCGCCTTGCCTAAGCTGAAATCTTCCTCTCTGAAGTTCGCAAGCTTTCGCAAACATATTCTTCTCGCGGCAACATCTTCGCCAAACACACAGCATAAATTTCCCTTCGCTTCTGCAACGTTAGTTCCTCTCGCTGCAATTCGCATAATATACGTTACCGCAAATGCGCCTTTTCAACAACCGACGCGACGTCTCCGCCGTGTTCCTTCTGCTAACAGACTACATATCTTGACACTTGAATTTACAGTCTTGTGAGCATAAACTGCCGCGGAGCAAAATTATGTAACAATAGTCATTGATTATTCGTACATCGTTCGATGCGTGTCGTTTCTTCCTGCATTTTCTCAAGGTTATAAAACGTTCGTACCATAATCGTTCCTATTTCTCCATATTCTGCAAAGTTTCAGCTTTAATGTAAACAAAAAATTCATCGCTCTACCTCATTTCTATCGAAAGTTATTTCTTTTTGAAGCGAGGCGCGGCGCGGCGCACAGTGGTCTGGAGACCCTGTTTTCGTGGCCAATATTATTTTAGCATTATTTCAAGAGTTAATACCATAGTATTGTAGGTCGTTGAATTTGTCTTGACGTCAGCTATATGATTATGAAATAAAAAATATATAGTGACGTCTAAAAAATAGGGGTGGCCTTGCTATTTGAAAGAAAAAAAATTTTTTCCAAATTTTGTATATTGACGTTTATAGAAAACTGAATGCTGATTAACTTTTGTTGAAACCGTTTTTTTTGTCAGATCATCACATATAACTGAAAAATTGTGAACAATGCTTCTCGAAAGTAGTTTTTTCTTGGCTTACATTAAAAAAACGTACATACTGACATTTTTCAACATGTCTAAGCATTAAGTAATGCTACCAATATGAGTAATATATATATATTATGATTTTTAAATTACTAATTCTGATTCTAATTCTATATCCTCCAAATACTCAAGCATGGGCAAATCATATTCGTCCTCTTCTTCTAAATCTTCATTGTCAATTGGTTCCGTTTCCAAACATAAAGGAGACAATAAGGACAATACCTCAGATGGTAGACTTAATTTTTTTGCATATTTTTGTCTTCGTTTCTTTAAGCTTATGCTTGATATTAGAGGATCCGATGTTACCATGGCTCTGTTAAAAATTTTCAAATAAATAAAGAATTAAATATAACTGAAAAATAACTAAAAAGAAGAAAACCAAACAACGTATAATGATTTAAAATTAGCAACAGTTATGCCTACCTATGGAATATATATCGTGCAAATTATTTTTCCGACTATCCTTTCGCGCGTGAAATTCTCTGTCATATTTGTAATATTTATTCTTAGATTCGGATGCTTCTTCGCTTAGACAACCCGGAGGTAATATACAATGTTCCAAAATTTGTTTTCCATGAATTAAAACTTTATGTAGGGTTGGTGGCATTGGGTACCACGGATATTTAAAAAACATATACATACATTGTACTTCCAAGCTGCTATGCAAGATTCAAGTGGAACTGCGTATCCAGGCGTGGAATAACCGCGGGCCCGTATTTGTTAAAATCCGTTTATAGTTCAAGATTGCGGGAGATTGCAGTTAAAAAAATTTACATGACCTTCTTAGCAAATGTTCAAGCTTTCGTATAAAACAAGTCCGATGCTTAACGATCTTAAACGTTTTTGTATAATTCTTTTCAAAGTTTGAATTGCTATTAATTTATGTTATTCGTGTATGGACTAAACAATGCTTAAAAATGGATTAAATATTTGAAATGCGCTTACTAACATACAGTGAGTCACAAAATTATTCGCTCACTCGGTAATGCGGCAAAGATATACGAAATAATCAGACAACGCAGGGTATTTTTCAATTTTTTATTTGGATATACATAGCTCAAAGTTTAATTCAACAGAATCGTAAAAGAAAATTGCGAAATTTTCATTTATTATTAGAGAAATGTGAGTTTTAAGAAATCTTGACCGTTTTTCACGCCACAAAATTATTCGCTCACGCCACGAAATCCACTGAAACAAATGCAATTTACAAACTCTGAATTCTTTTCAAGAATTCGTTACAATGGGTAGAAAAAGTAAAGAAACTAGTCTAGAGATTAGGGAAGTTATAATTTTTCATTGGGAAAGTGGAAAATCCATCAGAGAAATTGGAAATATCGTTTGTAGAAGTTATTCAACAGTACGTTATATTATAAAACGGTACGAAGAAGAAGGACGAATAATAAACAAAGCTGGCCGTGGTAGGAAAAAGATATTGAATTCCTCGGAAGAGCGTTTTGTTGTGAGAGAAGTTAAAGAAAATCCGAAAATAAGTGCTCCCAAAATCAATACAAGTTTGAAAAATTTTAGTGAAAAAGAAGTTTCTGATGAAACAGTACGAAGAGTGTTGCGAAAGAACGGGTACAACGGCCGCGTAGCAAGAAGAAAGCCTTACGTAAGCGAAATTAATAGGAAGAAAAGGGTAGAATTCGCAAAAAAATACATCACAAAGCCCCCTGAATTTTGGCACAATGTGATATTTTGCGACGAGAGTAAATTTAATATTTGGGGTTCTGACGGTCATCAAAAAGTTTGGCGAAAATCAAACGCGGAGATGGATCTCAAAAACCTGTGTAGCACAGTCAAGCATGGAGGTGGTCATGTTATGGTTTGGGGTTGCATTAGTTATCACGGTGTTGGGAAATTGCAGATGATTGAGGCTACCATGGATAAAGTAATGTACATGGATATCCTAAAAAAAAATTTGAAGCCAAGCGCGGAAGTAATGGGGATTTCAGAAGTGTTTCACTTCTACCAGGACAACGACCCCAAACATAAATCGAGATTGGTACAGGAATGGTTACTGTATAACTGTCCCAAAATAATGCAAACCCCGCCTCAATCTCCCGACTTGAATCCTATCGAGATGGTATGGAACATGCTGGACACAAAAATTCGTAAACATTCAATTACTAATAAAAAAGAGTTACAAAGCAGATTACAGGAGGAATGGCCAAAAATAGACAAAAAATATTTGGAAACATTAGTAGAATCAATGCCCAAACGTCTCGCAGAAGTCATAAGACAAAAAGGATATCCCACCAAATATTAATATTGTTATAATAATAGTTAATCTAAACTGAGCGAATAATTTTGCGGCGTGAAAAACCGTCAAGATTTCTTTAAACTCATATTTCTCTAATATTAAATGAAAATTTCGCAATTTTGTTTTACGATTCTGTTGAATTAAACTTTGAACGATGTATATCCAAATAAAAAATTGAAAAATACCCTGCGTTGTCTGATTATTTCGTATATCTTTGCCGCATTATCGAGTGAGCGAATAATTTTGTGACTCACTGTATATGAAATCATCATTAACATCTATTTTCTGATATTCGATGATTGAAATCTAAAACGTTTTATTTTACTTTGAATTTTCTGACTTTGTCTTTAGAACGCTGTATCTCATCACAGAATCATCTAAAATGAATAATATTTTGGATTTGGGAGGTTTGAAGAGTTGTTACTTTATAGGAAAAAACATTTTTTCAATATATAAAAGTTGAAAAATTGAATTTTCGCCACGAAAACAGGGTCTCCAGACCACTGTGCGGCGGCACGAGCATTCCGAGACCAATATAGCGCCATTAAAATCTATTACGACCGCGGACAACGCTGGACGTGGTTGAACGGACTTGAGCGATAACCAATCGGTGACGAGCGCGCGCGTACACGTTAATAAGAATTTAATTGCCCTGTATATCCAAGGCTGAAGCGTCCCCGTTTGCTGGTCGACCGAATCAAATTAGGTTACGACCTTATTGAAAAGGAACTGGTAGCGGCGGCGAGACGGCTGCGAGAAGAAACAGCTACGGCAACGGATACGTCCGAGTTTCTTCTTTATAGTACGGTGCTGCTCCAGAGTTTTGGTTGCTTCGTAGCTTTTTCCGTTCTGTTATATACGACGCAGCACGGTTTTTCGGCTTCCGTTCACTTTCGCACGACGAGCTTCGCGTTCTTGTCGCGAAACACATTACCTACGGAACAGCTTCTTGCTCGGCGCGCAACAAAATGTTCGAACCAGCATTGTATACCAAACTCGAGAACTGAAAAATAGGAGCACCGTTTTTGCGTGCTCAATTTTTGCGACTGCCCGGATTTACCGTGCAATGTCGCGCCATTGCGAAGGTGGCAGAACTCGAGATAGCAAAGGTTAGATAGAAAGGTTGTTCAATAAAAATCTTTCGGCGATCTAGAAACATGTTGTCAGGGTCACCATTCGGAACAACATTCCCCTGCAAGGTTCCTGCCGGTAGGCTTTAGCCTCGAGATAATTGCAGAACGCTTTACTTGTAGATATTTAGAAAGTTACCAGGAAGTACAACATTTTTGGAACAAGGTAATGTAATCTAAATGATACAGTAATTCTTCAATCGGAGTCCTGGGTCGCCTATCTAACCGTAGTCCAGTCAGTGTCGCCAGTTAGTAACCGAACGGTTACTCGAGGGGAATACAAGGTACCCCCTCTCTGATGACCAGAGCGGCAGAGGAGTTCAGGAGTAGGGTAATATGTGACACGTTGCGCGTGCGCGACGAGAATTTAGTGGGGCGAATGGAAGACACGTTGCGCGTGCGCGATGAGGACGCAACAATGACATGACATTTCGCAGGTTTTAGGTTATCGCAGCGTATCTACGAATCGTTCTGCAGATTATGAACTTTCTTTATTATAAATGAAATGAATTGTAACATGGGAGTTTCAGTTGTGAAGCGGAGTATGAATATTGAAAAAAATGTTGAAATCTATAGTACTATATATTAAAAAGTTTGGTATAGGGAAGATGAACGAAATTGTAGAACTGAATACTGAATGTAATAAATATATTATAGGTACATAATACAATAAAATTGTAGGAAAATATAGTCTATCAGCTATATATGTATATACGCTATGGGAAAGGATGGTAAAGGGCAACAACTATTGAGTTATTGACGGTGAATATTAATATATATATTAATGAACATATTAATGAACTCTACTCATATCACATCTCATATAACATACAATAATATCGTTCTGCAGAACGATTCGTATGATTCATTTCATAACTACGATACGCTGCAATAACCTAAAACCTGCGAAATGTCATGTCATCGATGCGTCCCCATCGCGCACGCGCAACGTGTCTTCCATTCGCCCCACTAAATCCTCGTCGCGCACGCGCAACGTGTCACATATTACCCTACTCCTGAACTCCTCTGCCGCTCTGGTCATCAGAGAGGGGGTACATTTTTTCACCGTGATTCCCCTCAACTGGCGACACTGAGTCCAGTGCCTACTCACTCCACTGCCGGCCAACGCTGCGCCGCGCCGTAGGGCGGCGATGTTTGATCTCGGCTCGGGTATATCGGTGTGAACACCACACATTGACTCGACTGAATCGAAATCTCAAACTTCTTAATTTTAATGATCGGTTTATGGGACTTTGACTAGCTTATTCCTGGCGTTTCGCTAATTAAGATGGTACCAAGAACGATATAATTGGGCCAATATTTAGTGGTTTAATCGACGATGAAAGTTTCGAACGCAACGAAGAAGAGCGTATTGGAAAGAAAGAGACGCGAACAGTAGCTGCCGCCGGCACAGTTCAAAGGCCCGCGTTGTCGCTGTTCTTCGTTGCGTTCGAAACTTTCATCGTCGATTAAACTACGAAATATTGGCCCAATTGTATCGTATTTGGTATCATTTTGCATTAGAAAAATGCCACGAATATGTTGGTGAAAGTTCCATAATGATATCATAGAAAATAAAGAAGTTAAGATTTTGGTGTTTCATTGTGATGACGCACGGGCCTTTAAACTGTGCCGGCGACAGCGACACGCTTCGGCCACGCGATCCTATTTCATTCTGTCCTTCTCTATGTTCGGCTCGTCGTTTGAAGTCTCGGCGCGGTCGACGGAGTCATAAAAAAATAGCCTCTCTACGCTACCCAAGTCCGTTCAACACACGGGTGTTGGGACTCCGATCGAAAAATTACTGTACTTGTAGATATTTAGAAAGTTACCAGGAAGTACAACATTTTTGGAACAAGGTAATGTAATCTAAATGATAATATGATATGGACCGTTTATTTTGAAAGTGGTGCAAGTCCATTGTCTCTTGTTTTTTTTATTTTTTTTAAATTTTATTTACATTAAATTAAGCATGAATTACGTGATATCTCATTTTTTTCAAAAATGGACTTCACCACTTTTAAAATAAACGGTCCATATATGAAAGTTAGTAATACAGATTAGTAATATACAGGGTGGCCCACATAACTCTGAACAGCTCGATATCTCCGTTACTTTTCGTTGTACAAAAAAAATTCGTAGGACAAAGTTACACTGTTTGAAGGGCCACATATAACGGTGTAAGGGAAAAAAAATTTCAAGGTCATTTTTATGAGATTTCAAGGTTATCGATGTTTTTTAAATGAAATGAGGTATTTTTTAATACATCAATCGATGCAGCTGAACATTCTTTATAAAAAAGTACTGACCCATGTATGTCGAAAAGTTAGTAGTTCAGGAGATATTTCAATTTAAATAACTCCAAAATACCATTACTGTCGTACTAAGACGTTACACAAGTAAGTAAACACTAACGCCTTAGTACGACAGTAATGGTATTTTGGAGTTATTTAAATTGAAATATCTCCTGAACTACTAACTTTTCGACATACATAGGTTAGTACTTTTTTATAAAGAATGTCCAGCTGCATCGATTGATGTATTAAAAAATACCTCATTCCATTAAAAAAAATGAAGGTGACCTTCAAATTTCCGAAGTACCTCCACCTGCAAAAAAACTATTATCGCCACCGGATGGCCCACTTCGTACTGTGCAATTTTATTTCAGCAAATATTTCTGTGAAACTTACAGTTTCGAAGATATCTGAGGTGCTAATAGTAATTGCCCCACCCTGTATATACAGGGTGGCCCACATAACTCTGAACAGCTCGATATCTCCGTTACTTTTCGTTGTACAAAAAAACTTCGTAGGACAAAGTTACACTGTTTGAAGGGCCGCATATAACGGTGTAAGGGAAAAAAAATGTCAAGGTCATTTTTATGAGATTTCAAGGTTATCGATGTTTTTTTTAATGAAATGAGGTATTTTTTAATACATCAATCGATGCAGCTGAATATTCTTTATAAAAAAGTACTGACCCATGTATGTCGAAAAGTTAGTAGTTCAGGAGATATTTCAATTTAAATAACTCCAAAATACCATTACTGTCGTACTAAGGCGTTAGTGTTTCCTTACTTGTGTAACGTCTTAGTACGACAGTAATGGTATTTTGGAGTTATTTAAATTGAAATATCTCCTGAATTACTAACTTTTCGACATACATAGGTTAGTACTTTTTTTATAAAGAATGTCCAGCTGCATCGATTGATGTATTAAAAAATACCTCATTCCATTAAAAAAAATGAAGGTGACCTTCAAATTTCCGAAGTACCTCCACCTGCAAAAAAACTATTATCGCCACCGGATGGCCCACTTCGTACTGTGCAATTTTATTTCAGCAAATATTTCTGTGAAACTTACAGTTTCGAAGATATCTGAGGTGCTAATAGTAATTGCCCCACCCTGTATATACAGGGTGGCCCACATAACTCTGAACAGCTCGATATCTCCGTTACTTTTCGTTGTACAAAAAAACTTCGTAGGACAAAGTTACACTGTTTGAAGGGCCACATATAACGGTGTAAGGGAAAAAAAATGTCAAGATCATTTTTATGAGATTTTAAGGTTATCGATGTTTTTTTAAATGAAATGAGGTATTTTTTAATACATCAATCGATGCAGCTGAACATTCTTTATAAAAAAGTACTAACCCATGTATGTCGAAAAGTTAGTAGTTCAGGAGATATTTCAATTTAAATAACTCCAAAATACCATTACTGTCGTACTAAGGCGTTAGTGTTTCCTTACTTGTGTAACGTCTTAGTACGACAGTAATGGTATTTTGGAGTTATTTAAATTGAAATATCTCCTGAACTACTAACTTTTCGACATACATAGGTTAGTACTTTTTTATAAAGAATGTCCAGCTGCATCGATTGATATATTAAAAAATACCTCATTCCATTTAAAAAAAACATCGATAACCTTGAAATCTCATAAAAATGACCTTGAAATTTTTTTTCCCTTACACCGTTATATGTGGCCCTTCAAACAGTGTAACTTTGTCCTACGAAGTTTTTTTATACAACGAAAAGTAAGGGAGATATTGAGCTGTTCAGAGTTATGTGGGCCACCCTGTATATAAGTGAAGAATTGCTCGAACTTGGTTCTGAGGGTTCTGACTTCTTCCAAATCTTTCATGTGAAAGATTTGTTGTTGGACAATTGAGGTAAACAATTCCTACAAGATCAGTGTCAAATGGATGAATTTTATAAATCATAGAATCACAATAGCTTTATGTCATAGGGTTAACAAAAGTACAAAAATTGTTTCTGACAAGACCTTTCCTCCATTTCATCATAGAAATATTTCTACACGATTAGAATGGAGTCGATGGATCAACTCTCGCACTTCCCAAAATTACAAAACATCTGAAGTTGTTCCCCACAATAAAAATAAGTAACTAGAAAATCACCAGCGAAGTTGTTGTTTCGACCTGTCTCCCAACGCAGCGGGATTCAAAGATCCTAGAGCAGTGGTAGCGAACCTATGACACGCGGGTCGGTCAGATACCGACTCACGCAGGCTTTGCAAGTGACCCACGCATTTATTGTAATATTGGCCTGCAAAAGTTAAAGTTATAAATCAAAAAGGAAACTAAAACCTTTTATCAAAATGTTTGATGTTTCCAAATAATTGGCACCCTCCCCCCTCCCTTCTAATTGAAGCCACTGACGTATGACCCACGGGCTAGTATCTAAGAAAGAAATAAAAATAATGAACCCACTCTTGAAAAAGGTTCGCCGTCACTGTCCTAGAGTATAGAAAATATTTCGTATGAGATCAGGATCGAATGAGTTGTTCGCGGATGACTCTTACAGGTGATTTGTTGATGCAACGTGGCGCGAGATTGCGTGGTCGGTTACAATAGCGCTCCTGGGCACAATGCGCAGAGATTACAATTGAAATCCCTCGTTGCAACGTCAGTCCGCGAGCAGAAATAAACTTTCTGGTACACGAAATCACGACGCTTCCGTGCACTTTGGTCCGAATGCGTCTTCAGCGATTCCGGGACGTTAACTGGCCATCAATTTCGCCTGTTACGCTTTTCTTCCATGGCGAAGAGATACGGTCGATAAAACGGTCGCGTTGGCTCACTCAAAAAGGTTGTGATGACCCCGAGGGCCTGGCGTACAGGCAAGCATCCCACCCAGGTTGAGTGAGTCCACGAGACCGCCATACTCAACTTGACTCCTTCGGTATCCTCTTCACGTTCCAATTCACCGCGCTTCTCCCACTTCACCTGTCCTCCGATTTCCCGACCTCCGACACACGCCGTTTGCTCCCGAACACCGCCGACGATCTTTCTAATCTCCCGGATAATTAGGAATCGTCTTATCTTAACGATTATTCGCGGTCTCGATCGACAAGGATCTCGGTTATCCACGACTTCTGATTGCTCGGCGCGCAGTGAGGTATTTCGCTCGCAAAGTCGGAAAAATTTGCAGTTCAAAATTTTGCTCGAGTTCAGCAAAATGTTTGCTGTCCGACGTAAGTAAATGTATAATAATTACTAGACTGCGAATCTTTATACATTCGCGAAGAAATTTTCTGGATAAGATATAAAACAGTAACAGATTAGAAAAATTCAAGAATATCGTAATGTTGTTTTTGACGTAACAAAGTCATTAACAACAATTCCTACCGACACTTCACGTATACCTATTCCTACCGCGACCGGTCAAATGACCGGTCTTTAGCACAACTTATATTTTACCACGTTTTTATTAGCTCGCTTTCTTGTTTGTCTGTTTGTTCGGTACAAATTTTGCAATTGATTTTAAACTAACTTCCCGATGAGCTAGAGACTTGAAATTTTAAACATAGCTCAGAACTGGATGGCAATGCAATATTTAAAAAAGATCTTTCAAAGAAGTCTATGCGTTTAGGAGATATAAATTATTAATCAATTTAACCGTTACACTGCTTAATTTCGTACCTGGAAAATAGGAAGTCGATATTTTACCACGTTTTTATTAGCTCGCTTTCTTGTTTGTCTGTTTGTTCGGTACAAATTTTGCAATTGATTTTAAACTAACTTTCCGATGAGCTAGAGACTTGAAATTTTAAACATAGCTCAGAACTGGATGGCAATGCAATATTTAAAAAAGATCTTTCAAAGAAGTCTATGCGTTTAGGAGATATAAATTATTAATCAATTTAACCGTTACACTGCTTAATTTCGTACCTGGAAAATAGGAAGTCGATATTTTACCACGTTTTTATTAGCTCGCTTTCTTGTTTGTCTGTTTGTTCGGTACAAATTTTGCAATTGATTTTAAACTAACTTTCCGATGAGCTAGAGACTTGAAATTTTAAACATAGCTCAGAACTGGATGGTAATGCAATATTTAAAAAAGATCTTTCAAAGAAGTCTATGCGTTTAGGAGATATAAATTATTAATCAATTTAACCGTTACACTGCTTAATTTCGTACCTGGAAAATGGGAAGTCGATATTTTACCACGTTTTTATTAGCTCGCTTTCTTGTTTGTCTGTTTGTTCAGTACAAATTTTGCAATTGATTTTAAACTAACTTCCCGATGAGCTAGAGACTTGAAATTTTAAACATAGCTCAGAACTGGATGACAATGCAATATTTAAAAAAGATCTTTCAAAAAAGCCTATGCGTTTAGGAGATATAAATTATTAATCAATTTAACCGTTACATTGCTTAATTTCGTACCTGGAAAATAGGAAGTCGATATTTTACCACGTTTTTATTAGCTCGCTTTCTTGTTTGTCTGTTTGTTCGGTACAAATTTTGCAATTGATTTTAAACTAACTTCCCGATGAGCTAGAGACTTGAAATTTTAAACATAGCTCAGAACTGGATGACAATGCAATATTTTAAAAAGATCTTTCAAAGAAGCCTATGCGTTTAGGAGATATAAATTATTAATCAATTTAACCGTTACACTGCTTAATTTCGTACCTGGAAAATAGGAAGTCGATATTTTATCACGTTTTTATTAGCTCGCTTTCTTGTTTGTCTGTTTGTTCGGTACAAATTTTGCAATTGATTTTAAACTAACTTCCCGATGAGCTAGAGACTTGAAATTTTAAACATAGCTCAGAACTGGATGGCAATGCAATATTTAAAAAAGATCTTTCAAAGAAGCCTATGCGTTTAGGAGATATAAATTATTAATCAATTTAACCGTTACATTGCTTAATTTCGTACCTGGAAAATAGGAAGTCGATATTTTACCACGTTTTTATTAGCTCGCTTTCTTGTTTGTCTGTTTGTTCGGTACAAATTTTGCAATTGATTTTAAACTAACTTCCCGATGATCTAGAGACTTGAAATTTTAAACATAGCTCAGAACTGGATGACAATATAATATTTAAAAAAGATTTTTCAAAAAAGCCTATGCGTTTAGGAGATATAAATTATTAATCAATTTAACCGTTACACTGCTTAATTTCGTACCTGGAAAATAGGAAGTCGATATTTTACCACGTTTTTATTAGCTCGCTTTCTTGTTTGTCTGTTTGTTCGGTACAAATTTTGCAATTGATTTTAAACTAACCTCCCGATGAGCTAGAGACTTGAAATTTTAAACATAGCTCAGAACTGGATGACAATGCAATATTTTAAAAAAATTTTTTAAAAAAGCCTATGCGTTCAGGAGATATAAATTATTAATAATTTGAACCTTTGCACCCCTCGCCGCGTGACGTAGTACGTCTTCGCGTTCAGCGTCCCCATTCTACTACGCGTTCCCACTCTGACTCATCCCCACTCCACTGACCCGCTTCGCACCGAAGGAGCTCAGTGTGCGTCAGTGTGCGTTCGAGCTCCGTGCTGTGTTTACAAAGTTACTACGTATTATTATAGTATAATGTTTGTTTACCAAGCGAAAGAACAGTTACACCGAAATTCTCCGTCGAACATTTATCTTTGACATTTTACCACGGCGTTCGTTTTCGATATGACGCGTCGCAATACCGTCTGAAATTTACTACATGTCTCTGTTATAATCTCATCAAAATGTTCAAAATCGATTGTAAAATTTCACACGTATAAGGCTAAAAAGCAGAAAATAATTATTTAAATAAAAATAAATTTTTAAAAAATACCACGTTTTTAAAACGGACTAAAAAGTATAAAATAAAATTTTTAAAAACGCCACGTTTAAAAAACGGACTAAAAAGTATAAAATAATTTTTTCTAGCCCCATACAGATTCCTAACCCCGTACAGATAGTCCTGAAAATTTGTGATTGTGAATTTTGAATAGCTATGGAAATACTTGTAAGATTTAAATCGAAAAACGTGGGGCGCATGCAATAGATAATTGATGTATGAACACCTAAATCACTAACAATTTTATTGCACTGCAAATGATATGAACTGTTTTGCGAGTTTTCTCAGCGGCAGCTACTCTCTACACTTCTTACCATGTATTATCCTGCGCCCCACGTTTTTCATTTTAAATCTTACAAGTATTTCCATAGCTATTCAAAATTCACAATCACAAATTTTCAGGACTATCTGTACGGGGTTAGGAATCTGTATGGGGCTGGAAAAAATTATTTTATACTTTTTAGTTCATTTTTCAAGCGTGGCGTTTTTAAAAATTTTATTTTATACTTTTTATTTTCATTTAAATAATTTATGTTGTTCCTGCTTCCCACAATCAATGCAGAATATTGTTATTTTGCGTAAAGATCCGCAGTCTAGTAATTACATTCGATAAGGGTGTTCAATGACCACCTACTTTTGAATTCTTGTGACGCATTTATTGTTTCGTATTTCGCTTGTTAATTTCTGTGATAAATTGATCGAATGCATAGTGTTATTACCAGCATGTATGCAATCAGGGGAACCGTGGCGCTATTAGGATTCTCAAATAAACTGGCGCAGCCGAGCCGAATGTACAGAGCTTAAATAACAAATTGAGTATTGTGACAGACACGTTGTTCTCGTATTTCAGCGAAAAGAAGAAAGGATGGTCGATGTATCAACTCTTTGTTTGGGTTTGGTAACATTGTTCGGCAAACAACGTGGCTTTTGTACGACTCGTGTACAAAGCCATTGAGATTTCTACGCCGCCTCCCCGAAATTATGCGCCGCCTCTCCCGCGAGTTGCAATTTCTCCGCAGCTTCTCGACTTTCTCGCTTTGCCGGGGCTTCCGACTTCAATGCTAATTAGAGGTTCCTTCTTTCACCGAGCAACGTTCCAAGTCCTTTCGGTAATTAGAGGCCTAAGGAAGTGTTGGAACATTTAACTCGAATCTAAAGTCCTGTATAACGATCCACGCTGATAATCCTCCGACTAAAAAATATGAATCCTGACAAAATTCCTTGCGTAAACTGTTCATCCATTTTATTAACTTGTTCATTTGCATCTTCTTCTGATATCATTGTACGCTAAACTTTTCTTCTTGCAATGGGTCGGAAATCCTCATCACTTTGTAATACAATCATTCAGAGTTACTTCAAGTGACCTTGTTGGAACACCCTGTAGAATGATTTTTTACTAGCATCTCGGCAACGCTGAGTGGATCTGTTCGAGCGAGAAATGTCGTTTACGGTCTTATCTCCGAGCAGACTAGGTTTCACGAGTCTGAGATAAGCCAGTCGCTTATGGCAACGTGTTTAATTGCTCAGGTTTCTTTCGGTCAACAGACGTCTTGAAAAATGTGTGGTGGTTTCTGATGATGGAGCAACTCCTAAGCTTGCCTCTTAATAATTTATCAAATATAACAAGACATTTTTTAACGATTCTAATTAATTAATTTCTTCTTGTACTTCATGGCTGTACAAATAAAACAAAATATACAGGGTGGAGATTATAAAGCGTTACAGACAAATATGTTGGAACATCTGCAAAATTAAGTCGAGTGTTGAAGGATACTAAGAGTGTCCTGGTATATTTTAAGGAGGTAGTCTACCCTATGGTTACAACCAGAATCTTACTAGAATCTTACTAGAAACCATGGGTTTGCGGGAAAGCAAATGCTGTCCTTATTTCAGCAAATTGTGGGCTGGGTGAGGGCTCATTGTAAAGAGGAAGGTTTGACGCAGGGTGCTCTGGTCATGAGGTTAACGAGATTATGTTTATATCTAATAATATGAGGGTCCAAAGTAGAGAAAAAATCTAGGGAAAAAACCCGCAGGTTTCAATGCATTTTTCTGTCTCTGAAAGACTTTTTGACTGCCCTGATGACCAGAGCCCACTGCGTCAAACCTTCCTCTTTACAATGAGCCCTCACCCAGCCCACAATTTGCTGAAATAAGGACAGCATTTGCTTTCCCGCAAACCCATATTTTCTAGTAAGATTCTAGTAAGATTCTAGTTGTAACCAAGGTGTAACTACCGCCTTAACAGTCCTCGGATCTTTGTCACTGACTCTGGTGAGAAGTGGAAGGCCTGCAACCTTCAAATTCAAATAGGCCCTGAGTAATAAATTAAGGGGGTAGTTCCACCTCTGGTTACAACTAGAATCTTACTAGAATCTTACTAGAAAATATGGGTCTGCGGGAAAGCAAATGCTGTCCTTATTTCAGCAAATTGTGGGCTGGGTGAGGGCTCATTGTAAAGAGGAAGGTTTGACGCAGCCGGCTCTGGTCATGAGGTTAACGAGATTATGTTTATATCTAATAATATGAGGGTCCAAAGTAGAGAAAGAATCTAGGAAAATAACTCGCAGATTTCAATGCATTTTTCTGTCTCTGAAAGACTTTTTGACTGCCCTGATGACCAGAGCCCACTGCGTCAAACCTTCCTCTTTACAATGAGCCCTCACCCAGCCTACAATTTGCTGAAATAAGGACAGCATTTGCTTTCCCGCAAACCCATGTTTTCTAGTAAGATTCTAGTAAGATTCTAGTTGTAACCACGGTGTAACTACCGCCTTAACAGTCCTCGGATCTTTGTCACTGACTCTGGTGAGAAGTGGAAGGCCTGCAACCTTCAAATTCAAATAGGCCCTGAGTAATAAATTAAGGGGGTAGTTCCACCTCTGGTTACAACTAGAATCTTACTAGAATCTTACTAGAAAATATGGGTTTGCGGTAAAGCAAATGCTGTCCTTATTTCAGCAAATTGTGGGCTGGTTGAGGGCTCATTCTAAAGAGGAAGGTTTGACGATAGTCGCTCTGGTCATGAGGTTAACGAGATTATGTTTATACCTAATAATATGAAGGCCCAAAGTAGAGAAAAAATCTAGGGAAAAAACCCGCAGGTTTCAATGCATTTTTCTGTCTCTGAAAGACTTTTTGACTGCCTGATGACCAGAGCCCACTGCGTCAAACCTTCCTCTTTACAATGAGCCCTCACCCAGCCCACAATTTGCTGAAATAAGGACAGCATTTGCTTTCCCGCAAACCCATATTTTCTAGTAAGATTCTAGTTGTAACCGAGGTGGAACTACCCCCTTAAGGGTCCTCCCACATCTGTTTTTCCCGAGTGGACCCAACAGGGGTTTTTCTTTCCCCTGAAACTTTCTCTGTAGCATCACTTCAATTTCGGCTTGCAAACTATACAGACGTCTTCTGACTAGTTCTTCCTCGGTCAAATAAAGAACAGATATTCTGAATTCTTCTGCATTATTTCTGTATTATAAAGACGCACAGTTTTCTTCTTGAACACGTTCGCTGCCGAGCGACATTTTCAGAAACGTTTCCACCACGCCAACAAATTAAAAATGAATATACTCGTAGTTGGCGCCTAAACACAAACTTCGACGTACGACGTAACTCGTTGTTGGCATCGAACGTGTTAATTAACTTCCCGATTTTATAGGGAAGTTATTGTAATTACCCCGAAAATCGAAAATCGATTTTTTAGCAGATCTTCACGTTTCATGGTCATTGCAGTCATTTTAGACTATTTTCAGCAAAATGTTCGTATGTGTGTGTGTGTGTGTGTGTGCGTATGGCCGTTTCTATGTAATCAAATTTTTCGTTAACGTTTTCAGAAAAAGTAACAACGCGATCAGGATGATGAATGATGCAATCGATGTGCCCCGTCGTAACTTAGAGCTGATTAGATTTTGGTCCATATTGGTCAAGTAGTTTTTTAGATTTTTAGTTTTTTTTCGAAAAGACTTGATTTTACAATGCAATTTATAAGGGAGGACGAAAATTTTCCACCAAAGAACCAAACGCAATTACAAAAAAAAAATTTTTTTTTTAAATTAAAAAAAAATTTTTTTTTTAGATTTAAAAAAATTTTTTTTTTAACTGATGCTAATGTTACCGCTTGGAATAATCGAAAGTTATTGCAATGCAAGAGTGAATTTATCATCTCTACTCCCAAGAATACATTTTGGGAGAATATCGATGAAAGTACAAAAAAAACGATGCTAGCGATGTTGGCGAAGGAGTAACGAATCGGGAAGTTCTTTGTGTGACTCTTGGAGAGTCACACACCAAATAAAAAACATTAATATCAGTAGGCCCTACTAGCCATGCGTATCACTAACCCTCTCGCAAGAGCAGTCCTACCCGCGAGCTCGCGAAACGAGCGAGCAAAAACAACCCTACTCGCGAGCGAGCAACAATAGCCCTCTAGTTTGTTTTTTTATATTGCGTTGTCATCCAGTCCCGAGCTGTGTTTAAAGTTTCAAGTCTCCAGCTCACCGGGAAGTGATTTAAATTTCGATTACAAGATTTGACGCCTACAACGACAACATCGACAACTTGGCAAGCTAATATAAGCGCGGTAAAAAGATAATACTGGAACGTTATTCTTCAGACCTTTAACTACTTCGACAGCAAAAACTGTACGACTTGCTCTGTAAACTGTGGTGCCCAAGGTGGTTCGGAACCCACCTTATAAAAACTGTAGGTCCCGTCGCTAATGACCATAGCAGTTGATGCGACGTTAAATAAATAATGATGATGATGTACGACTTGCGGAAAATTTAAAATTCACTGTGGGGCGATCGGAAGCGTTAGTTTGGTCCACTTAGGAGGATCATTCCGGGCAGAGTGGGCCTCAGAGATTCGAGTCAAGAATCGAGGAGAGGTACTGGCAGAGAACGTCCGCAAAATGGTCATTGAAGGTCCTAGCGACGCGGACGGCACAATAAGACGAGCGAAATTCGCACGAACGACTGAATACCGGCACGTTTCGACTGCTTATTCATCCGCTGGACCGCCGCGCCAGGCTCTCCCTGGAGAGGCTATCGTTCGGATCCAAAAGCGTTTTCGAGGGACCACCACCAGCCAACCTAGCCGGTCTACTTGGCACTTAACGTGCGAACGCCTGCCATACAAACCGGACGGACAGACACTCCGTTGTAATTTCCGGCAATGCGACGGGGATGGTGATGCAGCGGGTGGGGGGTGGTTCGGTTGCGGGATTGATGCAACTGAATTTCGTTGACTGTTCCGCGGGAAGAGCATGACGTACGGCAAGGTGTACGGGAGCTGGAAGTAAGGAGATTATCGAACTGCGAATCCCCCCCGGGAAGAACATAATCGAAAGCTGACAGAAGACGATGGAACGAAATGAAGAGCCAGAGACAATGACGCCCCGGAGTAGTTGGATTATAGAAACAGGGAGATGAGATTTCCCGGGGATGCTCGCTAAGAGGAACTGATTGCCTATGGTTCTTTACGGGAGAATGTAATCGAGAAAATTAATTGGGAGCAGCTTAAACTTTCATTCAGAGCTCCTTCTTTCGAATTCCAGATTCGCCATTGCAGCGTGTCGCCATCTACACCCCCGTCACGAACTTACCTCCAAGGTCATGACATTTCATTTTTGTGTGTGTCCCTTTTCAATATTTTTTCAACGTTATCTTCAAGGTGATGACTAGACTGCGGAGCTTTATGCAAAATCAAAATTTTCTTCGTCAATTATCCAACACCAAATTTGTTCCCTAATTACTGTTGGGTCCTTCTTATAGAGTTTTTTGCGCTGGTTCCGAATCTGTTCTTAATTTTTTTCCTATACGCACAGTTTTTGAACAACATGACTTTGAAAAAAAACATTTTTCAACTTTAAACAAATATTGTGGTGTTATTATGAAAGATATTGAATTGTTCTTTACAGCAAAAGATTCTGTAGACTTTCCCGAATACAGCGATATCCAATATTAATACATTATGATCGTTTAAACATGTTTAAACGATCATTAAAAACGGAGAGACACCACTTTTGCATCAATTTTTCAGGATATTTTTGAATTTATCTCAAAAAATAAGGGTCCACCTGAAAAGTCTTTTCAAGAAATACCTTTCTGGAACACTGTATTAGAAAACCAAACCCAGATCTCTTAAAGTTTTACTACGATTTTTTACTGTCAAACACGACCCGATTTGACTACCATCCTACCTTGTTGAACAAGAAAACGTACTCTCCACTCGTTCTACCGTGAAACTACTTAATTAATGCGCGTGAAATATTCCACACTACAATAATAACACATGTATTCTCGTGAACGCATTCCTGAACGATCCGAAATGCAATATTTTATCCACAACGTTTAAGCGAAGAATAAATACCAATTGTTCGGGTCGGCAAATAAATTCACAATGACAACAGGAATTTCACCCAGTGAATGAAGTGAGAAATCACGTCCGATATATTCGAAGCGTGTGGAAACAAAGGTATGTACGGTGATGTAAATAAAAACGGCTCGGCGTACAGTTGTACCTGCGTCGATCTGAGTAAATAATTAATATATTAATAATGATTATAAATTGCGGGTGATTATGCAACATTTTCTGATAAATTCTGATTTTCTGGTAAACGTGAAAATAGGACTTTCGACGGCGGTCGCGGCCTAGATTGATCTATTATCTATCATTTTTAACTACTGAAAAACCCCATCTTTACATTATCGAGAAATGAGAAGGCGCATACCGCACCCTCGCAATCCCGTAAACGAGTGTCCACCCCCTTTGGAGATGCTCGGGATCTGAGAAAGTTGAGATGGCGGTGTTGCACATCGGAGGGTTTGTTTCGTTGAAGACAATATTTCTCACAGGAGTTGCACAAAATGAATTTCCTCCGTGGGCTAGTCGTAGCAATGTCATAAAGGGGAGCTCTGAAAGGACTGCCTGGGAAGACTTGCACTTCTCGCATCATCGAAAAATGCTGTCAAGGAGATTCCTACGAAAAGGCTGCGGCTCCACTGCAACGTTCAAAGCCATGTTCCTCAAAAATTGTGCGTATAGGAAAAAAATTAAAAACAGATTGGAAATCAGCGCAAAATACTCTATAAGAAGGACTCAACAGTAATTACAGAACATAAAAAAGATTGAAATTTGTTGGACAGTGTTATAAGACACCGAAACCGTATAAAAATTTCTTTCCATTTTCAACAATTTTAATGAATTGAAAATAACATATGGACGTGCTTAAATTGTCTTAACATTTTCGCTTTTCAAATTATAACTATCCATTTTTGTTACAAATGCATAAAATCGGCAATCTAGTGATGACATTTAAGCTTGTTTTCTATGTCCGATTTTTAAATGATTTTTCAAAGTCGCTTTCAAGGTAATGACAATTGTTTTTTTTGTATGTCCCCTGTTTAAATAATTTTTCGAAGTTGCCCAGAATATTTTTACATGAAATGCTACGTTTTTGCCCATCGTACTAACAAACATTTTTCTCAATCTAATGGAAGGACACAGCGAGAAAAACATTCTTATGTAACTTTGTACAGACTGGTCGACATACGATATCTGGGTAATATTACTGCTTCGTCGACTTCGTCGTGTTATTCCACGGTCACTCTACCTCTGTATTGATAGCTGACGTTCGTAAGCACTTTTGGTTACCGCGTAGCGTTCGGAGAATACGCAAGATGCGAGCATAACACGAGAAAATGCATGGTTGCTACAACGGAACGAGATTGTACAGCCAATTAGATCGTTCTAGGTAAATGTTATCATACGCATGAGTATTGTAAATGTTATCATATGCCGGAGCATTGCGAATATTATCGCATGCGAGAACAATGTTCAGTTTATAGGCTACGTTACCAAATCTGATTATTGTTACTAGTTTGACAATGTTCACACGTCAACAGAAATAATTAATTAAACTTTCACCAACAACATACTTCTGACATTCTTCTGATCAAAATGAGAGAGTTGGACATGACGGAATTCACATTTTAAATGAGAACAACATTTTTATGAACGGACCAAACGACTATAATTACACTGTCCAACAAATTTCAACTTTTTTTATGTTCCCTAATTACTGTTGGGTCCTTCTTGTAGAGTTTTTTGCGCTGATTCCGAATCTGTTTTTAATTTTTTCCCTATACGCACAGTTTTTGAGGAACATGGCTTTGAAAAAAAAACATATTTTTCAACTTTAAACAAATATTGTGATGTTATTATACAAGATATTGAATTGTTCTTTGCAGCAGAAGATTCTGTAGACTTTCCCGAATACAGTGATATCAAATATTAATACATTATGATTGTTTAAACATGTTTAAATAATCACTAAAGGCGGAGTGACACCACTTTTGCACCAATTTTTGAGGATATTTTTCAATTTATCTCAAAAAATAAGGGTCCAGCGAAAAATCGAACTATACCACGTGATAGAGTAGACTTTTATCTTGAGAAACCCCGCTTTGAAGTTTGAAACCTCGACGTTTCTTTTGAACCAGAAAGCAAAATATCTTCGTCCGACATGAGTTGCCGCCAGTGGCGCTCGCCATTAGAACGGACGTTCGCCGAGCCGTATCCCGTGGAATATTTTGCTTTCTGGTTCGAAAAAAACGTCAACGTTCCAAACTTGACAGGGTGGTTTCTCAAGATAAAAGTCTGGTCTACCGCGTGATATAGTTCGATTTTCCGTTGGACCCTTATTTTTTGAGATAAATTGAAAAATATCCTGAAAAATTGGTGCAAAAATGGTGACGCTCCGCCTTTGGTGATCATTTAAACATGTTTAAACAATCATAATGTATTAATATTTGATATCGCTGTATTCGGGAAAGTCTACAGAATCTTTTGCTATAAAGAACACTTCAATATCTTTTATAATAACATCACAATATTTGTTTAAAGTTGAAAAATATGTTTTTTTTTCAAAGTCATGTTTCTCAAAAACTGTGCGTATAGGGAAAAAATTAGAAACAGATTCAGATTCTGCGCAAAAAACTCTATACGAAGGACCGAACAGTAATTAGGGAACAAATTTGATGATGGACAGTGTTATTTCTGTAAGGCTGGAAGAATTAGTATAGTAAATGATGTGTAAAAATATGTTGACAAAAATGCATTTGGGCGGAATTGTGAAAAACAATAGTAAAAATTGATTTTTACAACTTTTTTAGCTGGGCCAATAACGAAAATTTAAAAAATGTGTCTGGTCAACTGGTATAAATTATATACGCTTTGAAAATTTCATTGAAATTGGTTAATTGGTTTACGAATTATAAACGATCAAAAATGGTAATACTTGCCACTTTATGGTACACTAGAAATTTCTCTACTTATTTATTAGACGTTATTTACTAAAAATGGTCTCAGGAACCTCCCATTTCCGGGATGTTCAGGAATTTTGGGACACTCTGTATGACGATGCAGCTAGTTGTGTTGCCCGAACACTCGTATACGTATTACAAAGTCGCGTTTACTGCCCGCGATGGCTGTCCAGTGCCGACCCACTCCACTGTCATGCTGTCATGCTTCTCTACATTCGGCTTTCTGTTGAACTCTCGGTGCGATCGGCACGGTAGACGCAGTCATAAAAAAATAATGTTGGTATGCGACCACTAGACTGCGGATTTTATGCATTTATGACAAAAATGAGTAGGTGTAATACTAAAAAATAAACAGATTAAAAGAGTTTAACAGTGTCGATATACTATATTTACCGTATCAAAATTGTTAATGATCGAAATAAATGTTTACTCAGCTCCTATAGATTACAATTAACGTAAAAAATTTTATTTTGCATAAAAATCCGCAGTTCTCGCCATCACTGTCCGTGCAGAACACAGGCTGTTGGACAGTAAACGCGACTTGACTGTACATTGATAGGTTCGGATAATCGAGGTTCTACTATTTCGCCAATTAAATAGGTAAATTAGAACCGAACTTTGTCGTGTTTGGTGTCATTTCACTCAGAAAACTGTCACGGATGTGTTGGTAACAGTTTCTTAAAAAAAATAATTGAAAATAAACAAGAAAAAATAAAGTAGACGTCAACGAATCTACATTTATTCGTAATCGATTGGTGGTAGAAATTTTCCGTTTGAATTTTCGAACGAAGACTGACAGTTCCGGCTAATAGACGCGAGACGAAGAGATGTCGAACACGAATAGTATCAATTTCTCAGTGAGGAAGTAAAATATATTATAGACGAACGGCAGACGAACGAGGTCGTTGCCGAATGGCTCAGGGAAATACGGGGCCGGCGAAAAAGAGGACAAGAGCCACCGAGGAAAAGGGTCAACGCGTATTTGTCCACGTTTTGCCCGGAGATAACAAGACTTGCGAGAGTCCAATAGAAGCCGCGAAAGGACGTTTCGTTTGAAACGCCTCTTTAAAAGACACACTTAAAACGGATTATAGGGGTCGGCCGACTCGCTTTTCCTTCGAACTTACAAAGGAATATTTAATCGCGGAATTATTTTACCTCCAACGTTGCAAAGGCAATCATTTTAGGACGACTTAGGCGGACTTTTTCGACGTGTTCGGCTTGGACGATTTAATCACCTTCTGCAGCAATCTTAATGTTTAACGCGTCCCAGCAGTATCTCGTTCTTAGCGTCAAGCTGCTCCCAACTGATGTATTAACTCTCGCGAAACAGACACTTTTCAGAATTTTATAGTTTCGCGCAATTTTGAAGTCACGTGCTCTGATGTACTAACAGGATGCCCCAAAGCATGTTGTATTGCCTCGAAAAGGATGATTCGCAAGGTCATTTGAAATAACTTTTCTCTGCGGCTTCGTTAAGGAGTTATCAGTGAAAAACACGGACGCGGAAAAGATGTAGCCGCGCTCTCTGATTGGTCCTCATTTGTCGGTAATAGCTACTAAACAAAATTGTGTTTGCCAAAAACATCGTCTTCAATAAACTAGGTATAACTTTTTATCCGTTAACGCTATCACGATAATTACTACAGCGAAAATGTAGCAGGCAACTATACCTCTTCAACGGTATACATTTTCTTACGTGATTCTCATCCTATGAAATTTTATAGCTGGAAAAATAAAACGTGCTCCCAGGGCTCGCTCTAGGGCCCTAGAGATTGCAGACATTTGTCCGGGGCGCCATTTTGGCTGTGTGTCAGAAATATTGATGTGTTAAATACCCAACTAATAGAAAATTTGCTTTTATTAAAATAAATGCTTTCATTAAAATTTAAATAAAATGATTTGATTTTGATTGAAAATCAAAAATATGTACCTTTATTTAAAAAATATGTGTATATATATATATACACGGTGGGGCAATAATTATTAGCACCTCAGATATCTTCGGAACTATAAGTTGCACAGAAATATTTGCTGAAATAAAATTGCACAGTACGAAGGGGGCCATCCGGCGGTGATAATAGTTTTTTTGCAGGTGGAGGTACTTCGGACATTTGAAGGTCACCTTCATTTTTTTACATGGAATGAGGTATTTTTTAATACATCAATCAATGCAGCTGGACATTCGTTATAAAAAAGTACAAACCTATGCATATTGAAAAGTTAGTAGTTCAGGAGATATTTCATTTTAAATAACTCTAAAACACCATTACTGTCGTACTAAGGCGTTAGCGTTCACTTACTTGTGTAACGTCTTAGTACGATGTTTTAGATGTTGTATGGTGTTTTAGAGTTATTTAAATTGAAATATCTCCTGAACTACTAACTTTTCGACATACATGGGTTAGTACTTTTTTATAACGAATATGTCCAGCTGCATCGATTGATGTATTAAAAAATACCTCATTCCATTAAAAAAAATGAAGGTGACCTTCAAATTTCCGAAGTACCTCCACCTGCAAAAAAACTATTATCGCCACCGGATGGCCCCCTTCGTACTGTGCAATTTTATTTCAGCAAATATTTCTGTGAAACTTACAGTTTCGAAGATATCTGAGGTGCTAATAGTAATTGCCCCACCCTGTATATACAGGGTGGCCCACATAACTCTGAACAGCTCGATATCTCCGTTACTTTTCGTTGTACAAAAAAACTTCGTAGGACAAAGTTACACTGTTTGAAGGGCCACATATAACGGTGTAAGGGAAAAAAAATTTCAAGGTCATTTTTACGAGATTTCAAGGTTATCGATGTTTTTTTAAATGGAATGAGGTATTTTTTAATATATCAATCGATGCAGCTGGACATTCTTTATAAAAAAGTACTAACCTATGTATGTCGAAAAGTTAGTAGTTCAGGAGATATTTCAATTTAAATAACTCCAAAATATTGGGTTGGCAAGAAAGTAATTTCGGTTTTCACTAACTGATGGCGTTATGTTTTGTTTGATTGGCTTCTGTTAACGTTGCGTTTGTTTTCTTTCTGACATTTCATAACTGCATCTTTTAGGTTACTTTTGAATCAAATTACACGTAATTTTGATTAAAATTGTTAGTTCTGTGTCAATTTGAACATGGAGTGCAGAAACGAACATTATAGGCATATATTGCTTTTTTATTTCCGTGGAGGTAAAAAAGCTGCCGAGGCTCACAAAGATATATGCGAAGTTTACGGTGTAGATTGCTTAACAGAACGCACGTGCCAGAATTGGTTTAAAAAATTCCGTTCTGGAAATTTCTCACTTAAAGACGACCAACGTTCTGGTCGATCATCTGGAGTTGATGATGACCAAATGAAAGCCATTATTGAATCGGATCGTCATATAACTGTCCGAGAGATTGCAGACAGGTTAAATGTCTCGCATACAACCATAGAATATCGTTTAAAAAGTCTCGGAATCGTTAAGAAGCTCGATATTTGGGTTCCACACGAGTTGAAAGAAATTCACTTAATGCAACGCATCAACATATGCGATATGCATCCCAAACGAAATGAAATCGACCCTTTTCTCAAGCGAATCATCACCGGTGATGAGAAATGGGTTGTTTACAATAACACAACTCGAAAACGATCATGGTCCAAACGTGATGAACCAGCCCAAACCACACCGAAAGCTGAATTGCACCAAAAGAAGATCATGTTGTCAATTTGGTGGGATTACAAAGGTATTGTGTATTTTGAGCTGCTCCCAAGGAACCAAACCATCAATTCAGATGTTTATTGTCGACAACTAACAAAACTGGACATAGCAATCAAAGAAAAACGGCCAGAATTGGCAAATCGCAAAGGAATCGTGTTCCAACATGATAACGCTAGGCCACACACATCTTTGGTAACACGTGAAAAGTTATTGGAGCTTGGTTGGGAAGTGATGTCACATCCACCATATAGCCCTGACATTGCACCATCAGATTATCATTTATTCCGAAGTTTACAAAACTCTTTGAATGGTAAAACATTCACTAATGATGATGATCTGAAATCGCACTTGGATCAGTTTTTCACCGAAAAGGATCAGAAGTTTTATGAGCGCGGAATTATGAAGCTACCAGAAAGATGGCAAAAGATCATACAACAAAATGGAAAATATTTTATTGATTAAAGTTCATTGCTTTGATAAAAAAATTGGATTTTATTTCATCTAAAAATACCGAAATTACTTTCTTGCCAACCCAATACCATTACTGTCGTACTAAGGCGTCAGCGTTCACTTACTTGTGTAACGTCTTAGTACGATGTTTTAGATGTTGTATGGTGTTTTAGAGTTATTTAAATTGAAATATCTCCTGAACTACTAACTTTCCGACATACATAGGTTAGTACTTTTTTATAACAAATGTCCCGCTGCATCGATTGATGTATTAAAAAATATCTCATTCCATTAAAAAAAATGAAGGTGACCTTCAAATGTCCGAAGTACGTCCACCTGCAAAAAAAACTATTATCGCCACCGGATGGCCCCTTTCGTACTGTGCAATTTTGTTTGAGCAAATATTTCTGTGAAACTTGTAGTTTCGAAGATATCTGAGGTGCTAATAGTTAGTGCCCCACCCTGTATATATTTTAAAGGGTGGCAATTTGTCTTTTCGTTCGGGGCGACGTAACCGCTAGAGCGGGCGCTGGTGCTCCAACCTATACGACACTCCCTTAATAATTTAAAGGTCGAGGTAACCTTGATTTCTTATAACAAAAAAATGTTCTATCCACCTTCGGACAGCTAGTTCTTCGAGCTGGCCCACTGTGCACTGTCCCGAAGGTAGAAGTTCCGACCGAACTATTCACCGCGAGATCACCACGACGCGAGAGCAGACTAATTAAGAACCGAAGAAACTAAAGTCGACAGTTGCTTATGGTTTCGAGCTAAACAGCTAGGCTACGCTTCGTTTTAACCAGCCTGTACGCGAGGTTCCAGAACCAATTAGTTCGTCCGAGCGCGACCCATTGTAATTGATTACGGGCGCAACGCGCGAAACGTCCCGCGCTTCTATTTTCCTCGATATCCGGTATTACCTCGGCACGCGGCGAATCTCTCTCGTTGTTATTCACAGACGGGAACCACTTGTCTCTCAGCGAGGCACACGGTTAATATAGTGCGTCGTACCACGGAACAATCACCGTCAGGAACGCACGCGAGAGGCGTCGCGCGTTGACGTCGTCAGCGTCGGTGTCGCGCGAAAAATAATGCTCGACTCTCGTCGTCGTGGGGCCTCCGACGACACTTTTCCCCATTAACGGCCACCGCGGCGATACAGATCCCCGAAACTGACGGGTTTCCACGTGCGCGATCGTTACAAAAGCCCCGCAAGTCTGTCTGTCCTCTCTCCCTCTCTCTCTCTCTCTTTCTCTCTCTCTCTTCCGAGGTGTCGACTTTCATTGGCAAGGGTGTTTCCTCCTCCGGCACGATTTCAACGCCCTCTACTCAGGGGCCCGAGACTGAAAGGGTACTCTCTGCCGGTGTCTCCCTTCGAGTACTGAAAGTGCTCCTCGTTGATCACGAAATGCAACACCGCCGCTGCACCCGGACACGACGCCGCGACGCTACACGACCAAGGAAAAGAAGAGGGACTAAGGAAAGCAGACTCCTGTAGAACCCTTAGAAATGTCCGAAGAACACGCCCCGGAGACGGGGGACCCCGGCGCGCGGTGCTCCGGATTTAAAAATTCTGCGGCGCTCTCGCGGAACGTTCGAAGCGCGTCGTCGATATCGGCGCGAAATGCTCGCATATCCTTAAATGTGAAAAAGAATTAAATAGACTTCGAAAAAACGCACTGGAAAGTATGAAATAATTTCCATTTACTTTATGCGAATACGCACGAACTTTAATACAATACGATCTTTTCGGAGGCGGCGCAAAATTGAAAATTTTCCAAGTGACAGATGTTGCTGATTATGATTTCATTGGAAGATGCATTAATATGTGAAAGCATGTAGAAGAATTAATAATTTCCATTTACTTTATGTGAATACACACGAACTTTAATACAATACGATCTTTTCGGAGGCGGCGCAAAATTGAAAATTTTCCAAATGACAGATGTTGCTGATTATGATTTCATTGGAATACGATGGACTTGGAAATCAGTAGGTGGGAAGAGAAGATGCATTAATATGTGAAAGAATGTAGAAGAATTTAAGGATTTTCGTAATTTCCAGTGTCGAAAATTTTCAATGTTGCACCGCCGGCCAAAAAAGATTGTAATTGTATTGAAGTTCGTGTATATTCGCATAAATTAAATGGAAATTATTTCATACTTTTTAGTGCGTTTTTTCGAAGTCGGTTTTATCTTTTTTTTTTAGAAAATTTTTTTATTTCACACTGTTCAGTGGAACGAGCAGAATTTGTAGAACACCGTAGGATGGTTTTTCGGTCTTATTGGTTATTTGCGATAAAAACCGCAAAGAATGAAAAAAATGCAAAATTCGTTTTCAAGGGATCAATCGGGAGACGTACCCTACAAGATGAAAAAAATTTCGTTCCGATTGGTCTATCCATCTCGGCGTAATCGGTGAACATACTTAGAAAAAAAGGCGCATCCAGATCGAATTGAGTAGCCTCCTCCTTTTTCGAAGTCGGTTAGAAATGCTTTGAAATGGCACCGTATGTTTTCGACACCATAGAATTGTTACTGGCGTCGAGAGTAATTCAACAGTGTGTTATGTACTATGACCAGACTGCGGGTTTTATGCATTTCTGATAAACATTAAAAAGATTTAAGGACATCAGTGTATTAGCCCCAATTTATTAGGTCTATAACTTGAAAACCGGAATTTGACACTAGATGTCAGCACTTATGTATGCGCTGTAGCAAATCATTGACATACACGCCATTCCGAAGCTCTATTCATAACCTGCAAAATCAGTCAACAGTGTTTGATTTGCTTGTGCGCATCATATTTTTTTCAATCATGAAAAATTTGGAAAATTGGCGAAAGAAACAGCATTTGCGGGAAGTTTTGCCGAGTCACTTTTTTGCAAAGAAAACTGCAGCCGAAAGTCATCGTTTGCTCGTGGAATTGTATGGCGAACATGCTCTTGCGAAAACACAGTGTTTCGAGTGGTTTCAACGCTTTAAAAATGGCGATTTTGACATCAAAGACAAAGAGCGGCCTGGACAGTCGAAAAAGTTTGAAGATGAAGAATTGGAAGCGTTACTCGATGAAGACTCGTGTCGAACACAAGAAGAGCTTGCTTCTAAAGCAGGGTGAAACCATTACTGGAGAGCTGTACCGAAAACAACTGATTCGCTTAAAGAGAGCATTGAAGGAAAAACGGCCAGAATGGGAGACCAGACACGAGACATTGATTTTCCAACATGACAATGCTCGGCCACATGTTGCTCAACCCGTAAAAAACTATTTGGAAAATAGCGGATGGGAAGTTCTGCCCCACCCGCCATATAGTCCAGACTTGGCGCCTTCTGACTACCATTTGTTTCGGTCGATGCAGAATGCACTTTCCGGAATACGCTTCACTTCAGTCCAAGGCATCAAAAATTGGCTCGATTCGTTCATTGGTTCAAAAGATGACCGGTTTTTTTACGATGGCATCCACAAATTGCCAGAAAGATGGGGAAATGTTGTATCTTTCGATGGACAATACTTTGAATGACAGAATTGTACAAGATTTTCTTTAATAAACGCTCAAATTTCCTTAAAAAATTCCGGTTTTCAAGTTATAGACCTAATAATAAGAAGATTAAACGATGAAACAATTTTTTATTTGGCACCCGTGCCTTGCAAATAATGTAAACATTTTTTTATTTTGCATAAAGATCCGCAGTCTATGACCTTGAACTCGAAGATTTTCTGCAAACGTAATTTTAATGAAACATTATTTCTACGTTGTATACAACACCCGAATTAATAGTGTTCGAGAACTTCGTGATCGCATAACAACTGCATGTAATAACATACAAAGTGCGCAGCTTATATTATTATTAGACTGCGGATTTTATGCATTTATGACGAAAATGGACATGTACAATTTAAAGCAGTGGACGAATTAGGAAGATTTAAGGACATCAGCGTATTAATTTCAGCTTAAGAAGACAAGTAAAAGAAGAAAGGAATCTCTATCTGGCTTCCTGTGTCTTACAATCAATGCAAACACTTCTTATTTTGCATAATATTATAGCATTATTACATTATTATAACAGCAATCATTTTTTTAATGAAAATTACGTTTGCATTTTCGAGTTTCAATTCAGAAATTCTTCTTTGTCTTGCGTTCTTATACATAGAGTGTTCGTGTTCCAAGAATGTAATCCGAAAGGTATCGTAGATGAACTTAAAAAAATTGGCAATATGTACTGCAGCTCTCGAGACTGTTCCCCATATACCTTGTAATGGTACGCGGAAACTTTTATTCTCGCCCAATTTCAGTCTAAGGCACTTGTATACTTCGCCCACTCTCCTCTACCACTCTGATCAACTATTGCAGCCAGTTTTCTTTGGATTTAATCCTATTTTCTGGTACTCCAACATTTTTTAATAAATGTAATTTTAATAATTAATTTGTTGTAACATTTTCTTAAGAAGAAATTTTTAATAATAAAATTGTCCTGTTCTTCACCTTGAATTTCCAATTTTTTTGATTGCATCGTGTTCTATTCGACACTATGATCCCCCTGTGCATAAATAACCAGTCGCCCACAGAAAGATTGAATAATTCGTCGATGCACCAACGAATCGAAGTATAAAAATTGAGATTATGATTTGCAGCATTTGATTCGTGAGACAAATCGAGATAGGGGTGTCGTAGGCGCCGATGGTGGTAAAAGAAATGATTAGATTCGCGAGAGAAATCGACTTGCATCGGCACAGAAGAGTTTAATGACCGCCACGGCAACGGTCGTAATCAACGTAAGACTCGTTAAAAGGTACCCCGGTCTGTCTTAGGACTCTTAGGAGACTGTTAGGGGTGATTACCTGCACACACACGGTCACACGTTCGAGAGCCTGGGAAAATATCTAGACGAAACGAACGATCAAAAGGGAGACCAAGAATTACGAGACGACGACGGCGAAACGCGTCGCGTTTTCTTTAAATGATTCAGCGGCAAGCAGCGTTTTTTTGCGACATGCTAGAACTCCCATTATTCAAGCCATTATTTCTGCCCTCTGACGGTTCCGACGTTGGAGTAGTCTGCCACCGAGCTTTCAAGTATTTCCTCCTCTTTACGAAAAAAAATGGTAAATATGTGAAAATAACATTTTCGATGATCATTACGAGAGTTGATCAAGTAGAAACTTTTTCTCTAATTTTCGATTTCAGTGGAATGTTCGCGAAACATCAACCAGTCGTTTTTCTATGCTTGTTCTGCTACAATCTACGCACTTTTGCCAACGGATTGGTCATTTTTTAATTCCACTACCGTAGAAATGTGCTCAAAGTTGTGCCCGAAGTTGTGCTTCAATTTGTGCCCAAAGTTGTGCTTCAATTTGTGCACGAAATTTTGCTTCAATTTGAGCCTCAATTTGTGCACGAAGTTTTGCTTCAATTTGTGCCTAAAGCCCAAAGTTGCGCCTCAAGTGTATGCCTAAAGCCCAAAGTCCAAAGTTGTCCCTCAAGTGTGTGCCTAAAGCTCAAAGTTGTGCCTCAAGTGTGTGCCTAAAGCTCAAAGTGGTTCTTCAAGCGTGTGCTTAAAGCTCAAAGTTGTGTCTCAAGTGTGTGCCTAAAGCCTAAAGTTGTGCCCTAAGTGTGTGCCTAAAGCCCAAAGCCCAAAGTTGAGCCTAAGGCCCAAAGTTGTGCACCAAGTGTATGCCTGAAGCCCAAAGTCGTGCCGCAAGTGTGTACCTAAAGCCCAAAGTTGTGCCTAAAGCCCAAAGTTGTGCCCCAAGTGTGTGCCTAAAGCCTAAAGTTGTGCCCCAAGTGTGTGCCTAAAGCCTAAAGTTGTGCCCTAAGTGTGTGCCTAAAGCCCAAAGTTGTGCCCAAAGCCCAAAGTTGAGCCTAAGGCCCAAAGTTGTGCACCAAGTGTGTACCTAAAGCCCAAAGTTGTGCCCCAAGTGTGTGCCTAAAGCCTAAAGTTGTGCCTCAAGTGTGTGCCTAAAGCCTAAAGTTGTGCCCTAAGTGTGTGCCTAAAGCCCAAAGTTGTGCCCAAAGCCCAAAGTTGAGCCTAAGGCCCAAAGTTGTGCACCAAGTGTGTACCTAAAGCCCAAAGTTGTGCCCCAAGTGTGTGCCTAAAGCCTAAAGTTGTGCCTCAAGTGTGTGCCTAAAGCCTAAAGTTGTGCCCTAAGTGTGTGCCTAAAGCCCAAAGTTGTGCCCAAAGCCCAAAGTTGAGCCTAAGGCCCAAAGTTGTGCACCAAGTGTATGCCTAAAGCTCAAAGTTGTGCCTCAAGTGTGTGCCTAAAGCTCAAAGTTGTTCTTCAAGCGTGTGCTTAAAGCTCAAAGTTGTGTCTCAAGTGTGTGCCTAAAGCCCAAAGTTGTGCCCCAAGTGTGTGCCTAAAGCCTAAAGTTGTGCCTAAAGCCCAAAGTTGTGCCCCAAGTGTGTGCCTAAAGCCTAAAGTTGTGCCCCAAGTGTGTGCCTAAAGCCTAAAGTTGTGCCCTAAGTGTGTGCCTAAAGCCCAAAGCCCAAAGTTGAGCCTAAGGCCCAAAGTTGTGCACCAAGTGTGTGCCTAAAGCCCAAAGTTGTGCCCTAAGTGTGTGCCTAAAGCCCAAAGTTGTGCCCAAAGCCCAAAGTTGAGCCTAAGGCCCAAAGTTGTGCACCAAGTGTATGCCTAAAGCCCAAAGTTGTGCCCCAAGTGTGTGCCCAAAGCCCAAACTTGTGCCCAAAGCCCAAAGTGGTGCCTAAAGCCCAAAGTTGTGCCCCAAGTGTGTGCCCAAAGCCCAAACTTGTGTCCAAAGCCCAAAGTGTGTACCCCAAGTGTGTGCCCAAAGCCAACTGCGCACGAAGTGCCGCATCTCTTCGTTACCGATGAAACGACATCCTCCCAATGTCTGGCTGAGTGGTCCACACAAATACTAATCGCAAGGTGATGCACTTGGACAGTAAGGGAGATGTTCAGCAGTAGTCCAATATATATTCTTTAAATTTTTCCTTGGGTTTAAACAGCTTCACAATCACCTTCCAAACGACTTTAACGATTTGTACCAAGCAACCACTTGTGTCCTCAGTAACATCTCGTCCTTCAATTGTTGACGCGATCTATGCAACATTTCAATAAATTTTGCACCTCCAATAGTTAAAAGGCGATAAAAATAAGTTACGCAATGGAAGCTCGTTCATCGTTTCAGCCATCGAGGGAACGGTTAAGTAGAATAGCCCATGACGCAGATCGAGTGCAAGACATATCCACTTGAACTTCCACTTGGTCTAGATAAAAAGCACTATGCCGTTGCGCAATACAAAATCCGGTTAGTATTTGACTGACCCTTGTATGATCTTCACATACCAACTCACACTATTGCGAGACAATGTTATTTTCAAATCTTTCAAGCCCCCTTAATGCAGTTTCTATTTAAACACCCAACTTTACTTGCAAATAAAAATAATGTCAACATCAGTCGACGTTTGTTTCAAGTTATGAATCGGACATTTCATATACAACGAAACTCCGTTTATATGAACTCTAGCCGAGTGAAATCATCTTACACGATCGCGAAATCCTATTAAATGAACGAACATATCATAGTTGTCAGAATCATGACAACCTCCGATCATATGAACCCTGATACGTGAACCAACTTATCCCCCGACAAGATTCATACAAACGGAGTTCTACCGTACATCTATTGGGTTGGCAAGAAAGTAATTTCGGTATTTTAAGATGAAATAGAACCCAATTCAGGGAAAATTTTGAAATTTTATGAGCACGGAATTACAAAGCTATCAGAAAGATGGCGAGAGATCATCGAACAAGATGGAAAAGATTTTACTGATTCAAGTTGACTGCTTGAATAGAAAAAAGTGTGTTCCATTTCACCTTGAAATACCGAAATTACTTTCTTGCCAACCCAATAGAAACAAAAATGTTGGGGATCACGTAAAATTTTTGAAATAGCAGAGTTTTGTCGGGCTTTTCGGGTGAAATACCCTATTGCGGGACGGCACGGACCACAGTAGTCCCAAAGCCCGAAAACGCGGACAAAACCTAAAAAATGAACTTTCAGCTAGGTAAGTTTTAATTATGGGGTTGGCTACTCTAAGAGTATATCTACTTGGAGGTAGACGGTAAAAAGGTCCCATTTTTATACCTGACCAACAGTCGCAATCCGAACTTCGGTTTCATTAGTTAGTGCCTTCATACTCTTCCAAGTCTCAGTGCGAGTTTTAACTGTACAGTGCGTAAATTGTATTGGAACGTATCGATTTTAATTGCGCATTATGGATGTTGTTTGTAGAGGTAAGTTGCATAGTTTTTAGTGCCAAATGTTTATTATTAACTGATAACTATGTATGCAAAAGTAAGGGTAAAAGTGTAGGCATAAATTTTAAAGATTAATGTAAAAGTTGAGTTTCCTTCACCCTCCATCGCTAAAACTTGTTCGAGATTCTAGTTCATACTATTATCTTGCAATCTAAAAAAAAATTAGCTGCCCCTCTCTGACCCTGTGGTCGTATCACTGTTTTTTATAATGCAGAGTAGGTATTTTGTGAGCATTCGTTGCATTTCTTCTCGAACTGAGAGATATACACTAAGTTTTTCTGAACAATTTAAATAGTTTTTGAAGGATTATGCTTAGAACGTATGGAGGACACAGATTGCCAGTTTTTTTATAAACAATAATACAATATATCTGAAATTTTTTTATATTTTTTAAGTTCAGATTCGTGATCAGCGACCCCAAAAACGCCTTAATACCAATTTCGAAGCAGATCAAATAATTTTTTAATGTATATGTCCGGCATATTGGATCCGCCATTTTGTTTTTTTAAATTTTAAGTTCAGATTCGTAATCAGCGACCCCAGAAACCCCTTAATACCGATTTTGAAGCAAATCCAATAATTTTTTAATGTATATGTCCGGCATATCGGATCCGCCATTTTGTTTTTTAAAATTTTTTTAAGTTCAGATTCGTAATCAGCGACCCCAAAAACGCCTTAATACCAATTTTGAAGCAGATCCAATAATTCTTTAATGTATATGTCCGCCATATTGGATCCGCCATTTTGTTTTTTTTAAATTTTAAGTTCAGATTCGTAATCAGCGACCCCAAAAACGCCTTAATACCAATTTTGAAGCAGATCAAATAATTTTTTAATGTATATGTCCGTCATATTGGATCCGCCATTTTGTTTTTTTAAATTTTAAGTTCAGATTCGTAATCAGCGACCCCAGAAACGCCTTAATACCAATATTGAAGCAGATCCAATAATTTTTTAATGTATATGCCCGCCATATTGGATCCGTCATTTTGTTTTTTAAAATTTTTTTAAGTTCAGATTCGTAATCAGCGACCCCAGAAACCCCTTAATACCAATTTTGAAGCAAATCCAATAATTTTTTAATGTATATGTCCGGCATATTGGATCCGCCATTTTGTTTTTTTATTTAAATTTTAAGTTCAGATTCGTAATCAGCGACCCCAGAAACCCCTTAATACCAATTTTGAAGCAAATCCAATAATTTTTTAATGTATATGTCCGGCATATTGGATCCGCCATTTTGTTTTTTTAAATTTTAAGTTCAGATTCGTAATCAGCGACCCCAAAAACGCCTTAATACCAATTTTGAAACAGATCAAATAATTTTTTAATGTATATGTCCGTCATATTGGATCCGCCATTTTGTTTTTTTAAATTTTAAGTTCAGATTCGTAATCAGCGACCCCAGAAACGCCTTAATACCAATATTGAAGCAGATCCAATAATTTTTTAATGTATATGCCCGCCATATTGGATCCGTCATTTTGTTTTTTTAAATTTTTTTAAGTTCAGATTCGTAATCAGCGACCCCAAAAACGCCTTAATATGAATTTTGAAGCAGATCCAATAATTTTTTAATACGATTTGAGGTTTTGTCCGCGTTTTCGGGATTTGGGACCACTGTGCGGACGGACGACAGTGGAGCGAGCAAGCAGGTTCCGGCTTCTTGATGCCAGCGAAACAAAGTAGTTTTCATCTATCCGTCTCTGTCTGGATCTCCGGTTACAATGTCCATCGTGCGGGTTGCACTGGCCACAGCCAGGCTCGGTTCGGCAGCGGAAGCTTTCCATTTTTGCGCAAGTAGCGAAGTCCCCTAAAATAATTGAAACTGGTGAAGCTTGGTTCCCTGTGTCCTCCAGCGTGTCGGTCGAGCGAAGTGCATACGTGTCAAATGACAAGGAGTATCTTCTTGCGGGTAGACGACCTAATTAGTTGAAAGCCTATGTTAGCCACGGAACTGCGAAGGGTTGTCTGCTAGCAAGGGCTTTCAATTTAATTTAGTCGTTCGTTACTGCGTGCCTTCGGCGGACTACGCTGCGGCCAGCCTGTTCCAGGCCCCGGCCTTTTCCAGCCCAGGTGAATATGCTTTCACGCGATCTGTCTCTCCTCTCTCTATCTCTCTCGCTCCGCGTTCCTCCGTGTGGCCGTACGGCCATCAATTTAGACGCCTCTCGTATGTCACTTCGCGCCGAGCTTTCAATCTTGTACATCCATTAGACTTACGGCCTCTATCGTTTTCAGAAGTCTGACTCGGTTAAGTACCAGAGCCGCGTGGTACAAACGCCGCGCCTGAGTATAAGCAAATTTCGCCCGCGTTAACGTAAATGTCCCCGGTTCACGGCTGCGTTCCTCTCGCCGGCCAGTTACCCTTTTTTCGCGACTCGAATCTTATTAGCGCTTTACACTCGCAGCAGCTACACTGGTCTAGCGTTTGCTCCGGGAGCGATGGGAGATTTTAACGCGTTGCGGCCGGTCGTTGTAACGAGGTGTCAGCTGACGACTTTTGTCGCGTGATCGCTGGCGACCGGGAGGCAAGAGAGCATCGATGGGAAAAGTCGAAGACATGTAATGGATGCTGACTCCTGTGCTTCTTTTATTGCGGTAGGTATGTGCACTATGGGGGATCTTACAAGGAGAGTGCAAGGACGACGTCTCACCGATTTAGTTGATACTCTGTATATTTATAGATCTCGCTCTCCCATTTACGAATATATACCATTATAGACGCTAACACTCAATAGTTGTTGAGATATTCATTAACAAAGTTCTTACATTACTGTTTAAATTTGCTATTGTAGAGGAGGCATACAACGAACAAGGCTTGGTGTATTGACAACGTACGAGACTTCCACCCGATGGGCTAGGGTTCGATTCTCGTCTGTTGAAAAATTTTTTTTCATATTTATTTATATTATTTTTTCGCTGTGTAACATTGACTTGCCTATATGAGATTGCACATTTATTACAAGTTAAAAAACAAAAGGATTAATAAATTATAAATAAATTCGCTGTGTAACATTGACTTGTTTGTAAGAGATTGCACATTTATTTATATACAACAAGTTAAAGAACAAAAGGATTAATAAATTATAAATAAATTAGCCGAAATTAATAAAATAGTAAATATCCCTCTCGTGTCTGAAAACAGAAAAAATAAAGTAAATATGGGAAGAGAGAATATGGTATACGATAAATTTAACAATATTGCACTTACATATTTTCAATACAACAGTGATACATGTCGTAAAAGCATACGAAACATAGCATACAGAAACAGCTTGCACAGCGAATTTATTTATAATTTATTAATCCTTTTGTTTTTTAACTTGTAATAAATATGCAATCTCATATAGACAAGTCAATGTTACACAGCGAAAAAATAATATAAATAAATATGAGAAAAAATTTTTCAACAGACAAGAATCGAACCCCAGCCCATCGGGTGAAAGTCTCGTACGTTGTCGATACACCAAGCCTTGTTCGTTGTATGCCTCCTCTACAATAGCAGATTCAAGCAGTAATGTAAGAACTTTGTTAATGAATATCTCAACAACTATTGAGTGTTAGCGTCTATAATGGTATATATTCGTAAATGGGAGAGCGAGATCTATAAGTATACAGAGTATCAACTAAATCGGTGAGACGTCGTCCTTGCACTCTCCTTGTTAATTACTCTCGTCGAAAATTGTTCCGAGAATCTAGGTGCACAGCAGTCAGAGTTGTGCTAATTCAAATACAACGTAATTAAATTACTAAGTATTTTAAACAGATTTGTAATTGAAATGCAATATAATTGAAATGCAATTTATAATTGAATTACAGTATAATTGAAATGCAATATAATTGAAATGCAATTTATAATTGAGTTACAGTATAATTGAAATACAATATAATTGAAATGCAATTTATAATTGAATTACAGTATAATTGAAATACAATATACTTGAAATGCAATATTGTATCACTTTTTTATAATTGTACCAAACGACCTGATTTTTTATAATTAATCAGAAGCATTGGTTTACGAAACGATATATGCAAAAAAGATTCCCAAAAATGATAATTTACAAGGTTACATGCAAAAGTAAAAAAGGCATTTTTTGAAACTCTTTTATATGGGCCCTTAAAGAAAATTTAATATACAGGGTGTCCCAAAATTCGTGAACTTCCCGAAAAGGAGTGGTTCCTCAGACCATTTCAAGCGACATTTTCCTTTGGACCAAGATCGAAAAATGCGAAGAAATCCCCCCCCCCCGAGGCGTTCGCATTTATAGAGAATTTACTGTAATTGATATGCAATTTATAATTGAATTGCAGTATAATTGAAATAGAATATACTTGAAATACAATATAATTGAAATGCAATGTATAATTGAATTACAGTATAATTGAAATACAATATACTTGAACTGGTTGCGAGGGTGTGCCGTAAGTAGGTTACGAGCAGCTAGTAAATTTATAAGTAATAAATTCCTTCTGTTTGAAACCTTTGCATGGATTTTTCAACCTCTTCTTGCCTATTACTTCATTTTTCATAATTCAATTATAATGTATTTTACAATTGCGCTCAATTGCAATTACGAATTACATTGTAATTTAATTGACTGAAGATCTGAATTACAAATTACAACATAATTGAATTACAATTTAATTCAATTACTTTGTAATTATAATTCTGGAGTAATTCAATTGTAATTCTCCACAACTCTGACAGCAGTGCACCAGCCAAGTTCTTGCACTACCTCCTTTTACACGAAACAACTCAGCCGTTTTTTATTCCATTTAAGAACGTCATAATAAATGCTCGAAATGTTTACCCTCAACTTCTAGACACTTATTAATTCGTTTAATAAATAAATGTATATAAGAGAATCATTAGAGTAGGGATAAAATAATATTCGAAGAATAAACAACGTTCTTTGTTCATTTCGTGAAATGTGACCAGCGCGGCGGCTGCAGTCAGGCTACAGAATGATGCCAGGATCCGCAGCCGGAAAATTTAATTGTTTTCATCCTGTTCCACTGTTGAAACTGATGAGTTGCTGTTGGTAATTCGCCAAATTAACAGTCTGATCAGATTACAGCAACTCGGAGCACACGACACCCTTAATTTCCCACCAAATGCACAATAACACCTTTTCACGTGAATGCTGGGTTTCGGTGTTGATGTTTACCGTTGATCGAGGTTAATGTGCGACCCGCACGATCCTTCGCTTAGGGCAGTTCAATAAAACATTTCCTATCGTTGGTTACGATTTCCGAGATATCGGCGACTTCTAAATAACATTATGTTGCTTACGTAAGTAACACAAAATGAAGAAACTTGAGATAAATTTACCGAAAGCAAAATGGTACGAAATTCTTTTCTTTCTTCTAACGTTTTCAGAAAATGATAAAGCCATTCTGACCTTGTTTTATCTTGAAGGTCATTACGTCATACATGAATGAATTCGCGTTGGCACACGCTTTAAAACAGACGTGGCGTTCCACTTTAAAAATTGAAGGTCATCTTCATTTCTAAAAAAACAATGTAGATGAAAAAATCACATTGGCTCCCCGAATAGCGTTTCACCTTGGAGCGTGACAAATCGGACTCGTTCACTGTCCAGCAATTGTGTACGCGGGGCGCTTACAGCAATGTTCACTTCAAAAATTACAATTTAAAATCCTAAAATTTATAATATGAATTTTAAATTATAATATAAAAATTATATAGATTAGTAAATTTTTATTATAATTGGAAATAATAATTTTTTAAAAGAAAATTTAATATAAATTTAAAATTCAGGGGATTCCAAATAATATTATAAAAATTAAATAGATTAGTACATTTTTATTATAATTGAAAGTAATAATTTTTTTAAAGAAAATTTTATATAAAATTAAAATTGAGGGGATTTTAAATTAATATATATATATATATATATATATATATATATATATATATATATATATATATATTTACAGGGTGGCCCACATAACTCTGAACAGCTCAATATCTCCGTTACTTTTCGTTGTACAAAAAAACTTCGTAGGACAAAGTTACACTGTTTGAAGGGCCACATATAACGGTGTAAGGGAAAAAAAATTTTCAAGGTCATTTTTATGAGATTTCAAGGTTATCGATGTTTTTTTAAATGGAATGAGGTATTTTTTAATACATCAATCGATGCAGCTGGACATTCTTTATAAAAAAAAGTATTAACCTATGTATGTCGAAAAGTTAGTAGTTCAAGAGATATTTCAATTTAAATAACTCTAAAATACCATTAGAGTTACCATTACCATAAAGTACCACAGTAATGGTATTTTAGAGTTATTTAAATTGAAATATGTCCTGAACTACTAACTTTTCGACATACATAGGTTAGTACTTTTTTTTATAAAGAATGTCCAGCTGCATCGATTGATGTATTAAAAAATACCTCGTTCCATTTAAAAAAACATCGATAACCTTGAAATCTCATAAAAATGACCTTGAAAATTTTTTTTCCCTTACACCGTTATATGTGGCCCTTCAAACAGTGTAACTTTGTCCTACGAATTTTTTTTGTACAACGAAAAGTAACGGAGATATCGAGCTGTTCAGAGTTATGTGGGCCACCCTGTATATAAAATTATATTATAAAAATTAAATAGATTAGTAAATTTTTATTATAATTGAAAATAATAATTTTTTAAAAGAAAATTGAATATAAATTTAAAATTGAGGGGATTTTAAATTATATTATAGAAATTAAATAGATTAGTAAATTTTTATTATAATCGAAAATAATAATTTTTTAAAACAAAATTTAGTATAAATTTAAAATTGAGGGGATTTTAAAAGTAGGATAAAAAATTAGACACTATGACGTTGCTTGCAAAAAACAGTATGTACAAGTTTTTTCTCCTCAATTTTTTTAAAGAAAACACTGGATAGTAAATACGCGAACACCCTGTATAATGTCGTTGAAATAATAGCATACCAAATCAGAAATGGTACAAAGATAGTAAAAAGATCCGAAAGGAAATATTGAATATTGATACACGTCAGATACTCAACTTTGAAATATTATTAGTTTTCCGCAGACTCTCGGATCAGCCACTTGGCGGTGAAACAACCAGACTGACGTCGGATGGAAGTAAATTAAAATCATGTTTCGAGAGGACCAGCAAACTCCAGGAATTGAAACCGACGTGGAAAGGATGAGGGAAGAAAAGCAATCTTATTTCATTCGATAAATGATATCCGATATCGGGCGTCAAAGGTGAGAAAAGGGACAGAAACTCGTCTGTTTGTTAATCTCTTCTTTCCACACTGGCGCAATGCAATCGTAATTACTTCTCCCGGTGGAAAAGAGCTCATGAAAAGCACGACGGGTACTTTATCCGCCGGTAATACGTCCTTTGTGAGAAGAAATGGCGGAAAAGAGACGACCGGTCTTCAGCAGATTTAACAGAGAGTGTAAAAAGTGCTCGTCCTTGAACGGGATCCAATTTCAGATAAAACATTGTATAATTGTTATTGTTCACCTTATGTGTTCCTGTGTTATCTATATGCATTTGGGCGGAATTGTGAAAAACAATAGTAAAAATTGATTACTACAAATTTTTTAGCTGGGCCGATAACGAAAATTTAGAAAATGTGGTTTGTCAACTGGTATAAATTATATACGCTCTGCAAAATTTCATTGAAATTGGTCAATTGGTTTACGAGTTATAAACGATCAAAAGTGGTAAAACTTGCCACTTTATGGTACATTAGAAAGTGCCACTTTTGATCGTTTATAATTCGTAAACCAATTGACCAATTTCAATGAAATTTTCAGAGCGTATATAATTTATACCAGTTGACCAGACACATTTTTTAAATTTTCGTTATTGGCCCAGTTAAAAAAGTTGTAAAAATCAATTTTCAGAGCGTATATAATTTATACCAGTTGACCAGACACGTTTTTAAATTTTCGTTATTGGCCCAGTTAAAAAAGTTGTAAAAATCAATTTTTAAAAATGTGTCTGGTCAACTGGTATACATTATATACGCTCTGAAAATTTCATTGAAATTGGTCAATTGGTTTACGAGTTATAAACGATCAAAAGTGATAATTTCTAGTGTACCATAAAGTGGCAAAAGTTTTACCACTTTTGATCGTTTATAACTCGTAAGCCAATTGACCAATTTCAATAAAATTTTCAGAGCGTATATAATTTATACCAGTTGACCAGACACATTTTTTAAATTTTCGTTATTGGCCCAGTTAAAAAAGTTGTAAAAATCAATTTTCAGAGCGTATATAATTTATACCAGTTGACCAGACACGTTTTTAAATTTTCGTTATCGGCCCAGTTAAAAAAGTCGTAAAAATCAATTTTTAAAAATGTGTATGGTCAACTGGTATAAATTATATACGCTCTGTAAATTTCATTGAAATTGGTCTATTAGTTTACGAGTTATAAACGATCAAAAGTGGTAATTTCTAGTGTACCATAAAGTGGCAAAAGTTTTACCACTTTTGATCGTTTATAACTCGTAAACCAATTAACCAATTTCAATGAAATTTTCAGAGCGTATATAATGTATACCAGTTGACCGTACACATTTTTTAAATTTTCGTCATTGGCCCAGTTAAAAAAGTTGTAAAAAAGGTCAATTTTTACTATTATTTTTCAAAATTCCGCCCAAATGCATTTTTTCAACATATTTTTTACACATCATTTACTAAACTAATTCTTCTAGCCCTACAGAGAAATTAAAGTCGTTTGGTCCATTCATATGAAAGTTATTCTGATTTAGAATGTGTGGAATCAGTTATGTTCCTTACTGTATATGTATGTCTATGGAACTTGTGTGTCTTGCAATTGAGGTAAACAGTTTTTATTAATGGTGCGTGTCACAGCGGAAGGAATTTCTTTTCAAGATGTAATTTCCAAACAAGATTTCAAGGTCATCGGTTTTTTAAAAAATGAAACCTATTTTTTTTATTCGATATATATATATTCGTGTAGAGATATCTTCAGATTAAATGATTATAATGGTAAGAGTATTAAGGACGTTGGATTATAGTACATGAAATATCGTCACCGAGCTCGATCAATTTCTGTTCGTTGTTACAAGATCACGAAACTCGAAATTAATTTTCTTCGAGTAATATTGTGAACTAGGTTGTATACTACTTGGACCCAAAGTATATTGGCCTGAATTTTTGTTGGGCGATATATTAAAGCGGACGGTTCATCAATTACTCGGTTCGATCGATCTTAGTTCGTATTTTCATCAATGCATTGTCTTCGTGTCGCTATTAATCTTCCTCGGGCAGGATGTCCGTGTGTGTGTGTGCGTGGCCGGAACAGAACCGACACTTACATTTTCCTTTGACTTATGCATATCTTATTCGAGACGAATATGTCGTCGTCGAAACGAAGAAACTTATCACTAATAGACTGCGGATCTTTATGCAAAATAAAAATATTCTGCATTGATGGTGGGAAGCAGAAACCAAATAAAAATTGATTTCATCCTTTAATGACTTTGTTACGTTAAAAACAACATTACAATATTCTTGAATTTTTCTAATATATTAGAAAAATAAAAGAAATTATATCGTGTTTGGTCTCATTTTAATCAGAAAAATGCCACGAATATATTGATGAAAGTTTCATAGAGAAATAAGTAATAATAAAAAAGATTAAATATTGGTGTTACATTGCGACGACCGACGGGCCTTTGAACGTTATCGTGTACGGTATTTTTGCGTCTACAGAGAATTATAGAGGATTACTGTCTTACTGTTTTATATTTCACCTACTTAATTGCTTCATAAATGCATAAAGTTCCGCAGTCTACTTATCACAGAATCTAACAGTTTTGGACAATTGGACAATTTCCATTTCCCTTGGAAGAACCAGATAACCGGTGACTTAGGGAGTGACTTAGGGTTGTGTGTTGGCACGGATCGCAGCAGCGAGAGCTCCGATGGCCTATTTCAAGATGGTCGATTTACATCTGCAAGGACTGCGGGTCTCTAAGAAAAACAAGACCTCTGAAATTTCAGCCAAAGTGCCAATTGCGTATCGAAGGACCAGGATAGTCCTCCCGCTGCCTTTCTCATGGAAAACGGGCTTGGCGGAAGATAGGGTCCTTTGGACGGTATCAGTGTCTCTTTCGGAATTACCCGATGGAAAGCCTCCGGTCACTACCCGAAACAATTGAGTTCCAAAAAATCGAAGAACAACAATGACTCCTATTTGTCCTTCAATTTCTCCTTCCTGGACAAAATGGCACACGTGGGCTATCTTCAATATTTTGTACGCAGATGCAGAATATAATTTACATAATTCTGAGATTCAATATAAACGTGTGTCGTGTGTACGAGAATTCTGCAAGTAATCTCCGAAATGTAGTATCAAAGTACCAAATATTTTCATTTTAAGGTGAAAAAGTTTTCTTTTTCATTGGGTATTATTCAAGCCATCGCAAGGATAAGAAGCACAAAAGAAACAAAACAAAAGACTATGGCGAAGTTATTAACATTGTCAAACTGATTTGATTTCTATTACATTTTCGATACATTTGCAAAGAAATCATTTCCAAGGGTTTCTCCATCTGACTGCGAAATGACAATACAACACAAATAAAATCAGTTTGATAATTAGACAGCAGATTTTATGCATTTATTACAAAAATGAGTAGATGTAATATAAAACATTCAAAACATTAGACGAATTTTAAAAATAGTACTATTATATTATTTTTAACCCATTTGAACACATTACGAGGGAAAATAAATCTCTATGTCACTCCGATTTGTTGCAATTCAGGTGGACAATTTTTATTTTGCATAAAATTCCGCTGTCTATTGGTAATGTTCATAATTTCAACACAATTTTTTAAGAGAACGATCGAGTTTTGACTGATCAATTGTTAAGACTTCGTTTATATAAATAATTCAATCTTTTTCTGACTTTGATATTATATTTTATTAGATTTAATATTTTATTATATTGGGTTGGCAAGAAAGTAATTTCGGTTTTCACTAACTGATGGCGTTATGTTTTGTTTGATTGGCTTCTGTTAACGTTGCGTTTGTTTTCTTTCTGACATTTCATAACTGCATCTTTTAGGTTACTTTTGAAGCAAATTACACGTAATTTTGATTAAAATTGTTAGTTCTGTGTCAATTTGAACATGGAGTGCAGAAACGAACATTATAGGCATATATTGCTTTTTTATTTCCGTAAAGGTAAAAAAGCTGCCGAGGCTGACAAAGATATATGCGAAGTTTACGGTGTAGATTGCTTAACAGAACGCACGTGCCAGAATTGGTTTAAAAAATTCCGTTCTGGAAATTTCTCACTTAAAGATGACCAACGTTCTGGTTGATCATCTGGAGTTGATGATGACCAAATGAAAGCCATTATTGAATCGGATCGTCATATAACTGTCCGAGAGATTGCAGACAGGTTAAATGTCTCGCATACAACCATAGAATATCGTTTAAAAAGTCTCGGAATCGTTAAGAAGCTCGATATTTGGGTTCCACACGAGTTGAAAGAAATTCACTTAATGCAACGCATCAACATATGCGATATGCATCTCAAACGAAATGAAATCGACCCTTTTCTCAAGCGAATCATCACCGGTGATGAGAAATGGGTTGTTTACAATAACACAACTCGAAAACGATCATGGTCCAAGCGTGATGAACCAGCCCAAACCACACCGAAAGCTGAATTGCACCAAAAGAAGATCATGTTGTCAATTTGGTGGGATTACAAAGGTATTGTGTATTTTGAGCTGCTCCCAAGGAACCAAACCATCAATTCAGATGTTTATTGTCGACAACTAACAAAACTGGACATAGCAATCAAAGAAAAACGGCCAGAATTGGCAAATCGCAAAGGAATCGTGTTCCACCATGATAACGCTAGGCCACACACATCTTTGGTAACACGTGAAAAGTTATTGGAGCTTGGTTGGGAAGTGATGTCACACATCCACCATATAGCCCTGACATTGCACCATCAGATTATCATTTATTCCGAAGTTTACAAAACTCTTTGAATGGTAAAACATTCACTAATGATGATGATCTGAAATCGCACTTGGATCAGTTTTTCACCGAAAAGGATCAGAAGTTTTATGAGCGCGGAATTATGAAGCTACCAGAAAGATGGCAAAAGATCATACAACAAAATGGAAAATATTTTATTGATTAAAGTTCATTGCTTTGATAAAAAAATTGGATTTTATTTCATCTAAAAATACCGAAATTACTTTCTTGCCAACCCAATATTATATTTTATTTCGAAACATTTGCACACACGTCTCACATTTATTTATTTCACATTTTGTACTTTCATTTTTGCGATGCATAGAATACGATGCAAGGAAAAAAAGATTGCTGATCATTCGACCTTGAAATTCAAGAATATCATGAATCTCGCTACGATGGTCGCGACATACACAATAACTTCTATACACCCTGTACACGAACAACAAATTACAGAAATTCTATGTAGTCTCCCAAAAATGAAAGATAGCAACGTGTGTGTTATGATTCCGTTTAGGAGTGTAAACGACGACATCAAAGATCCGTCAGTGATCCTTGTCCGCTGACTTTCCGCAGTATTATCGATCGCTATTCGAAATTTTCTTCCCTCGGTGATACCTGACGAGTTTTAATGGAATTCCTCCTCGAGATTGACTTTCGTGCTTTCTCGCGAAACTCTCGCGTCACCGTGCTGGGCCTGATTATCCGATCTCGGGAAAAGTTTAAATAAAAAGCCGACAGTAATTTAAAATTATAAAACACGCGTCAGACCGCCGCGTCGCGCCGGCAACTTTTTACAACGTTTTACGACTTTTTCATCATTTTCCGCGGCGGGAAACAAAAGCTCTTTGCCCGGGAAAAGTGAAACGAAATACGCGTAGGCACACACGTCACCGCCCGCGCCCGAAACTTTACGAATTCTCCCTTTGACATATTAACCGTGGAAATCAACTTTTGCCGATTTTTCGGTACGAAACTTTATTAAGAAATAATTACTGAAAATATTCGAGAAGTATTTTATGATTTAACACTACGTACTGGTTATTAACACTGTACATTTCCGATTTTCGGAAAATTCGCAATATTTACATAGTACATAGTAATTTCATTTATGCGGTTTACAGTAAAATTGAGAAGACGAAACCGAAAATTAAAATCATTAAGGGAAGAAATAACATGCGGAGAATTTTTATTTTGCATAAAGATCTGCAGTCTAAATAACTATTAGTAAGTACAACCATAAACCTCGGCTCATCTTCAAGAATTAGTTTAGTAAATGATGTGTAAAAAATATGTTGAAAAAATGCATTTGGGCGGAATTGTGAAAAACAATAGTAAAAATTGATTTTTACAACTTTTTTAACTGGGCCAATAACGAAAATTTAAAAACGTGTCTGGTCAACTGGTATAAATTATATACGTTCTGAAAATTTCATTGAAATTGGTCAATTGGTTTACGAGTTATAAACGATCAAAAGTGGCAATTTCTAAGGTACCATAAAGTGGCAAGTTTTTACCAGTTTTCATCGTTTATAATTCGTAAACCAATTAATCAATTTCAATGAAATTTTCAGAGTGTATATAATTTATACCAGTTGACAAAACACATTTTTTAAATTTTCGTTATTGGGCCAGCTAAAAAAGTTGTAAAAATCAATTTTTACTATTGTTTTTCACAATTCCGACCAAATGTATTTTTTCAACATATTTTTTACACATCATTTACTAAACTAATTCTTCTAGCCTTACAGAGAAATTGAAGTCGTTCGGTCCATTCGTATAAAAATTATTCTGATTTAAAGTGTGTGGAACCAGTTAGGCTCCTTACTATAGGTATTCGATTAATTACTCTTCCCTATGGAGTTGAAAGCAGTATAACGAATGTACAATCATGTGAACAACAGTCCCTTGGTGATCGAGGTAGAAAAAAGATGGTCTCATTTTTCCTTTTATAAAGAATGTTTTTTCAAATCCTGAGATTATAAAAATATGAGAATGATCAACAATCTCGTCGATCAAATTTCATTTTCATGTATTTCAATCTCATTGGGAGGAAATATCGGTGTAACACGTGCACCCACGGTAATAGGTGCATTTACCCTAGTTTGCAGAAAAAGATTAATCTGCGAAAATAATGAAACAGTTGAGATTCGAGCGGGGCTGATAGCCGCAATGAAATCCCACACTTGAAGCGGATCATAATGAAACGAACTTATTGACGGATTAATATTTACTCGAGATCTAATCAAACCGATTGGAAAATGATTAAAGAGCAGTTTGAATGGCGGTGGTAATGAACCTCTCTATTAAATTGAACGCGTCAAAATCGGTCTCGCGGAAAATGAACCTGCGCGTGGAGAATCGATAACCACGCGAAAAGCTATCATTCGAAAAATAACGCGAATGCACCGATGCATTCGTCGACAAATTAGAAATTCACGGTATTTGGGTCAGTCGGAGCCAATCGATTGCACCCGAATGGCTCGTTACGATCACGTCTGGCAATCATATTGCCAGTGCATGTAGCTTCATAAGGACGACGAAATGGCGTGGCATCCATCGCACGATTACCCACGCATCTTTCTTCCATTCAGTTGCCATATTTTCTGCCGTGAATTCAGAATGCGAGCGCATGCAGCCGAGATCCCTGATGACTATGTACAGTCCCTGCTCACTTTATTAGACTCACCTGTATAATTATGATATTTCGAGTTTTACCATGAATAATGGGTATAGTAGCCTTATGCAAATATCACTTAATGATGACCAATGAATTTTCCATATATTTATTTTACAAAAACAATGGATACAAACACAAATAGATCAATATAATTCTTGAAACACTAATATTTTTTTAATCCGCCCTTAGCTGCTCTTAAGGGTGTGGGTCGGATTTTGACCTTGGTCGAGTGCGAGTGTGGTAGTACCTTAACACACCGATAGATACTGTATACGTACACGAGATTGCAAGGGTTCCGTAGATTTCGTTTGCTGTCTCTCTAACGCACATTTGGGGCCCCTACGTAGTCACAATCGCTAGATAAAAGATCCACCATTACGGGATGCTTCCTTATATGGCCTACTTTTGCGTTTTCGAGGCGTAATTTGCATTATTCGGCAGCATGTAGCGCAGTTTCACAAATATTGGACGAAGCGACAGTGCTGCCATTGTCGAGACACATACATTTTCTTAAATATCGAGAGATTTAGGGTTCTTATAGAAAAAAATGTAGGCATCCCGGAATTCAGGGTCACATACAATGTCAATGAAACCTTTATTATGTTAAACTATACGTGTTTAAACACAGCAAACGAAATCTACGAAGTAGATCCCTATACGGGAGATTTTGGTACAAGTATTAGTTCCATGGCATTTTTAGCTAGGAGCGCTAGCGTTTTTAGTCACAGTTTTACCGATATTTTACCAATACAGTAACTGAATCGGTAAAACAGTGACTAAAAACACTAGCGCTCCTAGCTACAAATGCGGAGGGCACCGATACTACGACCAAGGTCAAAATCCGACCCACACCCTTAAAGCCGCAACTCTTCTGGGCATGCTATCTATGCAAGTTTGTGCAATTTCTTTTAATATAACGTTATGGTGCCAGTGATAGATTATTCTTTCTATCAACTTGCTCTTTGTTGTTATATTTTCTTTGGCCAGTTCTCTTTTCAGGCACTCCCAGACATTTTCAATCGGATTCATGTCTGGTGAATTGCCGGGCCATGGTAAAAGGATGATTTTTTGCTCTTGCAAGAAAATTTTACATTTGGATTGGCAACCCATAAGGCAACCTTGTAGTACGAAATCATTACCCCATAGGTTGAAAACAGCGTTGAATTCCTTATAGGATTTCAAAAAGCATCAATTCTTCAGGTGAGTATAATAAAGTGAGCAGGGACTGTAGGGGAGACTGGGAAAAATTTATACGTAGGTGGAGTTCCCCTAGCTTCGGACACTTAAAGTTTTTCTTAAATAAATGAAAAAATATGATGCTTAATTCTTTTCTATTCTGCGTTATTTATAAATCAACAATACAATAAATCAATATTTCCGTAATAATCGACTTAAATTATTGTTTGCAGTACACCATCGTGTACCTTGGTTATACATTGTATGACTTCAAGAATAAATGACGTAGAAGACATGGCCAAAATTATTAATAATAATTTTCACCAATCGAAAATATGTATAATGGTTAAAACATCAAGAGCTTCTTATGGGGGCCGGCGCTGCCGTGCAAGTGTGTGCGGGGACATGCACACATCGCTAAATTCGCATATACGTATATGCAATTACACGGTTTACGAGTTTTCGAAATCACGCTTCAATATTGCAATGAGGAGTTCAGAAGTAGTGAATTGTGATTCCTAAAAGTCTGCTACAGGGTCGTACGCTCCCCAAAATGCATATTTGTACGTTATAGAGGAATAATTTGTAATATTCGGCAGACACCGCCTGTCACAAATAATAATACAGCACCTCGAAGTTTTGAAATTTTGCACTAGTAGGCTGTCTCGTGCCTAATGTACCGATAATACAGTGTCCATCGTCCATGCAAATGCTAAATTTATTGATCGCAAACAATGGTACGCGAAGTGGCTATCTTCTGACGGATGCCTCGTGACAGGCCAACGCCAGTGGTGTTGGACAGGCAGTATCTGCCGAATATTATAAATTATTCCTCGATAACGTAACAATATACATTTTAGGCACCGGCCAGACATAGATTGGACTTTTAGGAATCACAATTGACCGCTTCTGAACTCTTCATTGCAATGTTGAAGCGTCAGTTCGCTTAGATAAAATTACCTTGTGTAACTTTCGTATACATATGCACATGGTAATTTTTTCTAAGCGCACTGACGCTTCAACATTGCAATGAAGAGTTCAGAAGCGGTCAATTGTGATTCCTAAAAGTCCAATCTATGTCTGGCCGGTGCCTAAAATGTATATTGTTACGTTATCAAGGAATAATTTATAATATTCGGCAGATACTGCCTGTCCAACACCACTGGCGTTGGCCTGTCACGAGGCAGTCTGAACACTGAATCCAACTTGTAAATGTTGTTAATGTTATCGATCGTAAGATTGTTAAAACAGATAAAGTGTTGGTGATTTCGGCGCAACGGTTCGATCAATTATACACGAAAAAGCAATTTTACAAGTTAATTTAAACTTTCAACGTTTCGATCCTTATGTGGATCCTTCTCAAGAAAGGAGAAAAAACTGCGTCTGAAAATATGAAAGATAGAAACAGTTTCAATATACTCAAATTACAACAATATTTAAGATTCATTATTATATTACTCACTTGCTTTTTGAAAAATTTTTGAAAAAATTTTTAACATAGATAGTTGATTTGGAGACACATGTTGGGTCTGAATCCAACTGAATCCAACCTTCTTCTATTGTTTCTATCGTCTTCTGTAATCTTCTGACACTAACTTTGACTTGCAATACACGATAATAATAATACAACAACGGAATGAAATAATGGTATCAATACTATTATTAGTCTACTTATGTAGACTGCGGATCTTCATGCATTTATGGCTGATAAAATTTTCAGAAAATGCTGGAGTATCAAATTCAACAGAATTTCGTACGATTTTGATTCATTTTTTCGATCTACAGATGCTATTACCAATGCAAATAGAATTTTATTTGGTCCCACTTTCTTAAAATTTCTCTACAAAAATTGAAAATTGCATAAAATAAAATTGCAGTTTTTACAAATAAGGAACTGCGGGTTTTCATGTATTTATGAAAAAGTTGGTGAAATGTGAAAAAGTAAAAGATTAGAAATCTCTAAGAATATTGTAATTAGGTTGGAAAGAAAGTTCTTGCGGTGTTCATTATAAAACCAAAATAACAAAAACCGTAAGAACTTTCTTTCCAACCTAATATTATAGAATAAATCCTCGACCATTGAATGCAAGGCGTTTTGACTTCATTTCAACACTGAAGCACAGAGTTTTTGAGGTGTCCCAATTGATATACGGCAAAAATATTTCTTCCAAAAATATTGTCTTCAGAAAAATTGCCTATAACTTTTTATCCGTTGACGCTATCGTTATACTTTCTGTAGCGAAAATGTAGCTGGCAACTATACCTTGGCAACGGTATAAATCTTTGCGCGTAATTCTCATTCTATCAAATTTTGACAGCAAAGAATCGAAACGTGTCTCAATCTTCACGATAGTCCCTTACCGCTTTCGATGCTGAAATAGTTCGCAAGCAATTCAAGTGGCTCACTTATGTAAGTGACCCTGTATAACGGAGCGGAATAATGTTGCCATTGCGAGGCTACGATGTCCGAGTAAATGTGAGAAAAGAGGAGCGAAGATCGAAGCGATCCTAAGTTAAACGGCTTTAACTAATTAGCACATCGTGACGTAGTAGAAATTGTTATCGCCTGCGGTGGGGGTCGTAAAGTAACCGTGAATTATTTAATCGAGATAGCGGTTATCTGTTGGAGTAACGCGAACAAACACGAATATCTTGACGTGCCGGCGCGAATTTAAATCGGTAACTCATTGTTACAAGCACATTTACTATTTCGCATTTGTACTATACGTGTGTGTGTGTGTGACGCGCATGTGTTCGGTACTGGCAGAGAGAGAGCGTAATTTTTTCAACAATGCTCCTGTTCAATAGCACGCGAGTTTGCTGCATTTTCAAACACGATTTCCTCGAAAAGTAGCTTCGAGGGAAAAAATGTTATATACCATAATAGTTTCTTATTTTTTTATGTGGAATAACCCCTGTCTGGTTGTACTACAATTCCCGTTCCATTAAAATAGCAAATGTAGTTTATGTAGTAGAATGAAATTTCATAGAAACTGTAAAAAGATAGTATACTTTCATGGTTTGTATGAGATTTTCTTACACATTTTTTAACAACTACAGCTGCACCAAGATTGGACAGCCTTTTATGAAATAGTTTCAATGGTGGTTAGATATCGTGACAAAGTGCATAGTTTAATTAAATCTCATTCTGCAGTCTCGGACGATACTGTTTCAGCTGAATGGGGACAGAAGGATGAAAACGTACCCGAAGGCTCATCTACAGCACAGCGCATCTCATGTGTTTAATCTACATAGTGTTCTCGAGGAGATTGTTAGCTTAACGTTGACAGCTTAGTGCGATAATAATGTCTAAAGTCGAACTAAATGGGAAACGATTCTTGCACGATTGCATGGAAAGGTAATAAAAATACTCCAATTTACAAAGAATTTCGACAACTTTTTTATTCTACTTATCATCACCTTTTTAGTCTTTAGTCATTTTTAACTCACGATGTTAATTGTTGATTCACCTCGGGAATTACACCTTCTAAAACGGTACAACATTTTTGGGACGAATTAATTTCTACTTCAATCGTTAATCACGATCAGCAATCAACCTCCTAGTTTAGCCGTTAATTGTGGTTAACGATTAAATACTTATTAATCGTTAACTGCAAAGTCGTTTATTGCGATTAACGATTACATTCCTTTCAATAGTAATCGTCAATCGGATAATCGATTAATGACACTGTCCAACACCAAATTTGTTCCCTAATTAATGTTGGGTCCTTCGTATAGAGTTTTTTGCGCTGATTCCGAATCTGTTTTTAATTTTCTTCCTATACGCACAGTTTTTGAGAAACATGACTTTGAAAAAAAAACATATTTCTCAACATTAAACAAATATTGTAGTGTTATTATAAAAGATATTGAATTGTTCTTTATAGAAAAAGATTCTGTAGACTTTCCCGAATACAGCGATATCAAATATTAATACATTATGATTGTTTAAACATGTTTAAATGATCACCAAAGGCGGAGCGTCACCATTTTTGCACCAATTTTTGAGGATATTTTTCAATTTATCTCAAAAAATAAGGGTCCAGCGGAAAATCGAACTATGCCATGCGATAGAGCAGACTTTTATCTTGAGAAACCCCGCTTTGAAGTTTGAAACCTCGACGTTTCTTTTGAACCAGAAAGCAAAATATCTTCGTCCGACATGAGTTGCCGCCAGTGGCGCTCGCCATTAGAACGGACGTTCGCCGAGCCGTATCCCGTGGAATATTTTGCTTTCTGGTTCGAAAAAAACGTCAACGTTCCAAACTTGACAGGATGGTTTCTCAAGATAAAAGTCTGCTCTATCGAGTGGTATAGTTCGATTTTCCGCTGGACCCTTATTTTTTGAGATACATTGAAAAATATCCTCAAAAATTGGTACAAAAGTTGTGTCTCTCCGTCTTTAATGATTGTTTAAACATGTTTAAACATTCATAATGTATTAATATTTGATATCGCTGTATTCGGGAAAGTCTACAGAATCTTTTGCTATAAAGAACAATTCAATATCTTTTATAATAACATCACAATATTTGTTTAAAGTTGAAAAATATGTTTTTTTTTCAAAGCCATGTTCCTCAAAAACTGTGCGTATAGGAAAAAAATTAAAAACAGATTCGGAATCAGCGCAAAAAACTCTATAAGAAGGACCCAATAGTAAATAGGGAACATAAAAAAAGTTGAAATTTGTTGGACAGTGTGATTAACTGCTGAAATTTCGAAATGAAATACGGAATCAAAACTAAGTATATGAATTCTGAAAAAAATGTAAACTGAGTTTTGGTGTATCGTCATTTGGTCTATAATACAAACTCTGTTTACGTGCTTTTATGTTTTTTTTTCGACGATTTCTTTTTTACCACGTTTTTATTAGCTCGCTTTCTTGTTTGTCTGTTTATTCACTACAAATTTTGCAATTGATTTTAAACTAACTTCCCGATGAGCTAGAGACTTGAAATTTCAATCATAGCTCAGAACTGGATGGCAATGCAATATTTAAAAAAGATCTTTCAAAGAAGCCTATGCGTTTAGGAGATATAAATTATTAATCAATTTAACCGTTACATTGCTTAATTTCGTACCTGGAAAATAGGAAGTCGATATTTTACCACGTTTTTATTAGCTCGCTTTCTTGTTTGTCTGTTTGTTCGGTACAAATTTTGCAATTGATTTTAAACTAACTTCCCGATGAGCTACAGACTTGAAATTTTAAACATGGCTCAGAACTGGATGACAATGCAATGTTTAAACAAATTTTTTAAAAAAGCCTATGCGTTCAGGAGATATAAATTATTAATAATTTGAACCTTTGCACCCCTCGCCACGTGACGTAGTACGTCTTCGCGTTCAGCGTCCCCACTCTACTACGCGTTCCCACTCTGACTCATCCCCACTCCACTGACCCGCTTCGCACCGAAGGAGGTCAGTGCGCGTCAATGTGCGTTCGAGTTCCGTGCGGTGTTTACAAAGTTACTACGTATTATTATAGTATAATGTTTGTTTACCAAGCGAAAGAACAGTTACACCGAAATTCTCCGTCGAACATTTATCTTTGACATTTTACCACGGCGTTCGTTTTCGATATGACGCGTCGCAATACCGTCTGAAATTTACTACATGTCTCTGTTATAATCTCATCAAAATGTTCAAAATCGATTGTAAAATTTCACACGTATAAGGCTAAAAAGCAGAAAATAATTATTTAAATAAAAATAAATTTTTAAAAAATACCACGTTTTTAAAACGGACTAAAAAGTATAAAATAAAATTTTTAAAAACGTATAAAGTAATTTTTTCTAGCCCCATACAGATTCCTAACCCCGTACAGATAGTCCTGAAAATTTGTGATTGTGAATTTTGAATAGCTGTGGAAATACTTGTAAGATTTAAAACGAAAAATGTGGGGTGCATGCAATAGATAATTGATGCATGAACACCTAAATCACTAACAATTTTATTGCACTGCAAATGATATGAACTGTTTTGCGAGTTTTCTCAGCGGCAGCTGCTCTCTACACTCCTTACTATGTATTATCTTGCGTCCCACGTTTTTCGTTTTAAATCTTACAAGTATTTCCATAGCTATTCAAAATTCACAATCACAAATTTTCAGGACTATCTGTACGGGGTTAGGAATCTGTATGGGGCTAGAAAAAATTATTTTATACTTTTTAGTCCGTTTTTTAAACGTGGCGTTTTAAAAAATTTTATTTTATACTTTTTAGTCCGTTTTAAAAACGTGGTATTTTTTAAAAATTTATTTTTATTTAATAATTATTTTTTAATCAACCATTGACGATCGACTTCATCAATCGATTGATTCAATCGTCGATTTTTCAATGATTGCCTTTTTTAATCGTACACATTAATCAGTCAATCTTGATTAAAATTTTAATCGATTAATGCCCAACTCTGCCGCGTACGAATACAATGGGATAAACCGTTCAGAAAAATCGCTGCAGTTTAAATTGATGAAAAGCACAATTATTTTCGCACGAACCGAATAAAATGGAACGTTTGAAAAATGGGAGCTGGATCGCAACAACATTTCAGCGATAATGTTGTCTGAAATTGCCGCCGGGGCATAAAGTGTTAAGCGTATTCTCCGTTCGTTAAAGTGTAAACCGCAATATGTCTACCTGCACGGGGATTTATATCTCGTTTAACGTCTCTCTATGTAGCTGAGATTACGATCTAAACTCGCGACGGCAAACGAAATTGTTCTTCGGCGAACGCTTCGTTGAGAATCGCGGAATCAGGAATCGGAATGGAATGAGCGCAACACGCAATAAGGAGGATAATAGAAGACGATTCAGAAAAATGGAAAGCTTCCCGAGGTAACGTGCCGTAAGTGATAAAAATGGAACACGTTTAAAATGGACGAGAGATCTTAAAAGAATTCCCCCTCTCACCTCGCGCCATTACCATTTCGCCGAATGTCTCTTTGCAATGTTATGGATAATAACATCGCTCGAATTCGTAATAGAAGCGTAACTTTCATGCAGCGTATCATGGAAGATGCAATTTTTATTTCCTCGTTTGAGAAATATTTATTGCATTACTTTCAAACTCTCACAACATGTGTAATATTGATTCGTTGGATTTTGTGCATTTATTATAAAGGTTAGTGGATGTAATTCATAATAGTAGACAGATTGAAATGGTTTGAGGATATCAATGGGCTGTTTTGCGACTTTATTGTAATTATTCAAGAATAAAAATAATGTCTATTTGCCTGTTGTTCCTTATATGTAATTAATGCATGACACTTTCATTTTACATAAAAATACGCAGACCATTAATAACGATATGATAAATAGTTATATTCAAGGTAGTTAATTGGTTTTTAAACATTAACACTAAATGACCGATTTCACATTCTTCACTTCACAATTATTGAGATTACAATTATTGCTACCTTTGGAAATTATTAAATTCCATTTCCTCACTCCAACGCGTATTATTATAAAAATTGTGACACATTTAAGTAAATCCAATTTTGTAATTTTTATAAGGCAACGTATACAGTGGATCCAAGAAGTATTTGGACCTTGAATACTTAAGGATCCACTGTACAGTCCCTGCTCACTTTATTAGACTCACCTGAAGAATTGGTGCTTTTTGAAATCCTATAAGGAATGCAACGCTGTTTTCAACCTATGGGGTAATGATGGGGTAATGATTTCGTACTACAAGGTTGTCTTATGGGTTGCCAATCCAAATGTAAAATTTTCTTGCAAGAGCAAAAAATCCCCCTTTTACCATGGCCCGGCAACTCACCGGACATGAATCCGATTGAAAATGCCTGGAAGTGCCTGAAGAGAGAACTGGCCAAAGAAAATATAACAACAAAGACCAAGTTGATAGAGAGAATAACCTATCACTGGCACCATAACGTTGCATTAAAAGAAATTGCACAAACTTGCATAGATAGCATGCCCAGAAGAGTCGCGGCTTTAAGAGCAGCTGAGGGCGGATTAACAAAATATTAGTGTTTTCAGAATTATATTGATCTATTTGTGTTTGTATCCATTGTTTTTGTAAAATATTAGGTCTATAACTTGAAAACCGGAATTTGACACTAGATGTCAGCACTTATGTATGCGCTGTAGCAAATCATTGACATACACGCCATTCCGAAGCTCTATTCATAACCTGCAAAATCAGTCAACAGTGTTTGATTTGCTTGTGCGCATCATATTTTTTCAATCATGAAAAATTTTGAAAATTGGCGAAAGAAACAGCATTTGCGGGAAGTTTTGCTGAGTCACTTTTTTGCAAAGAAAACTGCAGCCGGAAGTCATCGTTTGCTCGTGGAATTGTATGGCGAACATGCTCTTGCGAAAACACAGTGTTTCGAGTGGTTTCAACGCTTTAAAAATGGCGATTTTGACATCAAAGACAAAGAGCGGCCTGGACAGTCGAAAAAGTTTGAAGATGAAGAATTGGAAGCGTTACTCGATGAAGACTCGTGTCGAACACAAGAAGAGCTTGCTTCTAAAGCAGGGTGAAACCATTACTGGAGAGCTGTACCGAAAACAACTGATTCGTTTAAAGAGAGCATTGAAGGAAAAACGGCCAGAATGGGAGACCAGACACGAGACATTGATTTTCCAACATGACAATGCTCGGCCACATGTTGCTCAACCCGTAAAAAACTATTTGGAAAATAGCGGATGGGAAGTTCTGCCCCACCCGCCATATAGTCCAGACTTGGCGCCTTCTGACTACCATTTGTTTCGGTCGATGCAGAATGCACTTTCCGGAATACTCTTCACTTCAGTCCAAGGCATCAAAAATTGGCTCGATTCGTTCATTGGTTCAAAAGATGACCGGTTTTTTTACGATGGCATCCGCAAATTGCCAGAAAGATGGGGAAATGTTGTATCTTTCGATGGACAATACTTTGAATGACAGAATTGTACAAGATTTTCTTTAATAAACGCTCAAATTTCCTTAAAAAATTCCGGTTTTCAAGTTATAGACCTAATAAATATATGGAAAATTCATTGGTCATCATTAAGTGATATTTGCATAAGGCTGCTATACCCATTATTCATGGTAAAATTAAAAATATCATGATTATAGAGGTGAGTCTAATAAAGTGAGCAGGGACTGTATACATAGTACATATGTAGTAATATGTACCACCTTTAGTATTAATTGAAAATTAAATGATAATGTTCGTGATATTCGAGTGATGGAATAAATATTTTGCGAACTGTGTATCAGTGCAACTTTTGAAATTGTTGTAACGACTTGAGTTACCTTCTTGAAATTTCTTCACAATTTCCCAAGATGGCCGCGAAGGAATTACGCCTTTGCGGAACGACTTCAGAAGTCTTTCAAAGATAAAGTGTAGTACATAGTAGTTGTAGGATCTACTTTATTTCAGCCTCGCAGCCAAGAAATTGCAGACTTTCTTTACACTTCTTCCGACTTTATTATACTACATTCTTCACTCTTCTGTCATGTTATTCACATATTTGATGGTATCGTTCACAGAGTTTGTTTCTACACTGTCCTATTTTCGACATACCTTTGTATTTCTGGATTCGGTAACTATTCTGTACACTTCCTATCCTGTTGCACAGTTTATAAACTATTTTTATACAGGGTGTCCCAAAATTCCTGAACATCCCGGAAATGGGAGGTTCCTGAGACCATTTGAAGCGACATTTTCCTTTGCAAAAATGTTAACCGCGGCTTTGTTTAGGAGTTATTAACGAAAAACACGGACCAATCAGTGCGCGACGTAGACGCGAGTTGGCACAGACGCCCAATCGACAATTGGCGCGCCGGGCCGATTGTACCAACTCGCGTCTACGTCGCGCTCTGATTGGTCCGTGTTTTTCGTTAATAACTCCTAAACAAAGTCGCGGATAACATTTTTGCAAAGGAAAATGTCGTTTCAAATGGTCTTAGGAACCTCCCATTTCCGGGATGTTCAGGAATTTTGGGACACCCTGTATAAACTTATATATTCTATTATAATATTATTGGAAATTTTCCTTCTTCCTGTATCTTTTTAAACTATCTGACAATGAGTTAACGTAATTGTCCCTTATCTGTTTATCCATTAAAATTCTATTAATTGCAACTGCAAGATTAACATTAAGCTTGAATGGTAGCACAACCGTGATTGTAAATGCAGTTTCTGTTTGTTCGTTCTTGAATTTTCAGAAAGAAATCGTAAAGGGTTAAAATGGCTACTTCGATGAACGATGAAATATTCAGTGAAGAAACGGGATGAAAGATCGAAGATCTCTTTTAGATGCTTAAAGCCGCTTTCGAGGCTTAAAAGCTAAATTCCGCGGACCCGAGTAAATGCCACGTGAAACGCAAGTTCATTGCGTCACGGAAAACTGTATTTGACTTTGACGGGAAAACTGTGAGAACTGTTGGGACATTTCTTCCATGTTCTATCGAACTTCTGTCAAAAGATTGCTGCGCTCGCGACAGTTCACTTTTTACTCCGCGAAGTTGAGCACGAAATCTCGAAACAGGCGCGCGCGCGGGCTAAGTTAGATCGTGCCCCCGCGATTGCTCCCGCTACCCCATTTAAAGATTCGGAAAGAGAAACCAATCTCGGGCGAGTGGATCGCCCATTCTATGAAAGGGAAAAGAACCGAAAGTTGTCCGAAGTAAACATTTTGAAAGACCTTGCAGCGGAGACTTGCGCGACTTACTGTGAAACTTCCTACACGTTATAATTCCACATTTATTTCTAACTCTGTTATCGGTTAATCTACATTTTCTACAACGTTTGTTCAGTTCAAATAACATTATCTTGTCTTGACCAGACAGAGAAGGATAAAATAGTATTTTAAATAGTAAACGGTCCTATTGATTTTAGAGCACGTGCATAACTTTGAAGATAAAGTATTTTACTTGATGCAGTAATTAGACGAGAGAGAGAGAGCATTTCATGTTCAAATACTTGCATCCACTTTAATTAAATAAAATTGGAAAATTAAATAAAATTACAAGTTCTTTGAATATAAATAATTAAATAAAATTACAAATTCTCTGAATATAAATATACATATAATTAAATAAAATTACAAACTCTCTGAATATAAATAATTAAATAAAATTACAAATTCTCTGAATGTAAATAATTGAATAAAATTACAAATTCTCTGAATACGAATAATTAAATAAAATTACAAATTCTCTGAATATAAATAATTAAATAAAATTACAAATTCTCTGAATATAAATATACATATAATTAAATAAAATTACAAATTCTCTGAATATAAATATACATATAATTAAATAAAATTACAAATTCTGTGAATGTAAATAATTTAATAAAATTACAAATTCTCTGAATACGAATAATTAAATAAAATTACAAATTCTCTGAATATAAATATACATATAATTAAATAAAATTACAAATTCTCTGAATATAAATAATTAAATAAAATTACAAATTCTGTGAATGTAAATAATTGAATAAAATTACAAATTCTCTGAATACGAATAATTAAATAAAATTACAAATTCTCTGAATATAAATAATTAAATAAAATTACAAATTCTGTGAATGTAAATAATTGAATAAAATTACAAATTCTCTGAATACGAATAATTAAAAAAATTACAAATTTTCTGAATATAAATATACATATAATTAAATAAAATTACAAATTCTCTGAATATAAATATACATATAATTAAATAAAATTACAAACTCTCTGAATATAAATAATTATATAAAATTACAAATTCTCTGAATGTAAATAATTGAATAAAATTACAAATTCTCTGAATGTAAATAATTAAATAAAATTACAAATTCTCTGAATATAAATATACATATAATTAAATAAAATTACAAATTCTCTGAATGTAAATAATTAAATAAAATTACAAATTCTCTGAATATAAATATACATATAATTAAATAAAATTACAAATTCTCTGAATATAAATAATTAAATAAAATTACAAATTCTGTGAATGTAAATAATTGAATAAAATTACAAATTCTCTGAATACGAATAATTAAATAAAATTACAAATTCTCTGAATACAAATATATAATTGAATAAAATTACAAATTCTCTGAATACGAATAATTAAATAAAATTAGAAATTCTCTGAATATAAATAACGACACGCGCCAAATTAATTTTGTTTTTCTTACGTGAAATAAAGAATCGTGGTCGTTAGAAATAAGTAACATAGGTAGCGACCGTGTAAAATAAATAGACCAACAATATCGTACCTAGAAAAGTAACAAAAATGTCGGCTTAACGCAGGCTGACTGATAAACTCTGTTCTGAGCAACGTGCAGCGATCTATTTCAGTGAAGCGGCTAGCATAAACTATCTCTATTTGTCAAGTCTTACTCGCGAATAAAAAAAGAAACTACATATTTACGTGAAACTTTTATCTGTTGTCTTTCTGCTTTTGTTGTGGTTAGATTTTGTGGATTTATGAGAAAAATGAGTAGGTTCAATTTGAAACAGTAAAAGTATTTAAGATAAGTAAATAGAAAAACCGCTAAAAGCAGTATTTAAAAATACAGTTTTATTATTTTCAACCTATATACCGAACATTTCAAGAAAGAAAATCAATTTCTATTTCACTCCAGTTTGTTGCGATTCAGGTAAAAAATTTGATTTTGCATAAAGAATCGCTGTCTGCTTATTAATTACGGTCTGCTGTTCTATAAAACGCGATAGTCATTATCCAGGTTGAATTCCAAGTACTGAGGGAAATAACAGAAAAGAGTTTACGCAAAATATTTACGTTTTGTATTTATAAAATTTATCGATGCATGTATAAAGTTCACTGCAAATTTAAGTGGAATTGCTACAGCCTGGTTTGTTATTTCAAATCGATACTTCGTGTCTCGTGCGCAATACTGATATAATTATTCGTGAACATTTTGAATTTAGTGTATTGATTTTTTTGCTAACACAAACGTTAAGAAAATTCTACTATTTATTCAAGTTGAATTGGTTAAAATTAACGACGCTTGAAGAACGAAATTATTATGGATAGTTAAATTTCAGAATAGTTTCATCAAATACAATTCAGGTGGATTATATTCAATAACGAAAATTTTATTTCTAAATACCTAAATATTCTTCTCTTCTTCGTTTAGCAAAAAAATTCTTCTTCTTCTCTTGATTTAGCATAAAAAATTAATGTTGGAGATAGAAGAATTAAAGTTTATTGAAAAAGATTGGTGTTTATATTTTTAAAACATTGTTTGATCTTTTATGTAGAAGGTACAAGATTACTTCGCAAGATTTTGCCACTTATTCAATGATCTGATTAATTTCGAAACTTTCGGGCAAATTGAGAATTCCGACAGCGCTCAAGGAAGGATATTTGGGGCGATAATTAACTACCGCTAGGTCCTGTGATAAAATTTCTGTGTCAAATTTTCGGAATGAAAAATTTAAGACACTGTTAAGCGTACTTGCAGTTTACTACATTTCCCTTCTCCTTAGAAACTTGAGCCCCGTTTTAGTACGTACTGTATAATTTGACACTAATTAATAGACTGCGGATTTTTATGAAAAATAAAAAATGTTTGCATCGATTGCAAGATACAGGAGCGAAATAAAAATATCTTTCTTCTTTTAATTATCTGATTAAGCTGAAACCAATACACTGGTGTCTTTAAATCTTTTTAATATGTCCACTGCTTTAAATTGTGCTTACCTATTTTTGTCATAAATACATAAAATCCAAAGTCTACTAATCAAAAAATATCCTTCTGATAAATCAAGCTGCGTAGCGGAGTTTAAACGTTTTAAACACGATTCCTTATTTTTCATTGTAAAATAATTGATATCCATCATCAGCAATGATTTGTCCTACCATCACATTTCGCGAATATCGAAACATTCTCATTGTCAAAATGTGTAATCAGTTGAAACACGGCACCCCTAGGCACCTGATTAATTATTAATTAAGGAAGACACATGTACTTGATCAAAATTACATTTATCATAAATCAACTGCGCATGTTCGCGTATCGATGCTATACGTGTGTCCGAATATTCAGATTTACAACTCGGCAATTTCACAATAGTTCTACATATAATGAATGATTGAACTTTATTATGATTTTCCCCAGTTACGTAATTTTTAAAATATTTTAATTGAAGTATTGGAAATAGTTAACGAAATACATACTCTTGTTTGTATGAAATAATATTACAAAATTCATTTGACGTCACAGAAATAAATACATCCATTGGAAATAGTTATTTATGTTGTCAGAAAATTATTAATTGAAATAGTATTTTCTTAAGATTTAACGGAGATAATTATTTGAAACAGTATTTCATGTGCCCAATGTTTAATAATCGTTTGAAATTCTATTTCTTACGATTAATATTTATTATTTTTATATTATTGCAAAAAGACTATTATTGTTGAAACAATATTCAAGTGTTTCATTTCGCGCAGTATAGAGTAAATATTTATTTCAATTAAGTATTTCAGGTTCATATTGTAAATATATATTTTAAATACTTATTATATAACATATTTGTAAAATCAATCAAGTATTTCATTTAATACAGAAATAAATTACTATTTCAAACTACTAGTTGAAATATTTTTACCTATTTTAGATAGATCCCTCTGAGAGTAATTAATCAACTTCCGGTCGACTATAATTCTCGAGCTGTGTTCTCTAGAACCCGACGAATGTATAACGTAAAATAACGAAACTTTGTCAGTAATTATCTGTTTATCATGGCGTACGCTGGTGCAAAAACTTAAGAGAGTGTTCCGATCCCTAGGGAATTCTTTTCTCGTTTAAAAACTCTCGTAAAGGGCGTCCAAACATTTTCTTCTGGAAAAAAGATTTATCTGAAAACAGTCTGAAGCGACTTCTAAATATTTCATAAATAAACCTACTGTTACACTTTTTCTAATATTATATAATAACTAGACAGCGGATATTTATGCATTCATAGGAAAATTCAGTAGATAAAATTCAAAACTGCTGAAAAATTAAAAAAATTGAAGACGTCAATATATGATTTTTCCTCTATTAAAATCATCAAGGGAAGAAACAACATTCAATCTAGTTTCTATTTCTTGCAATCGAAGCAGACAATTTTTATTTTGCATAAATTTAATAATAACAGTCTAATAATAACATCATAACAACAATTCGTCATATAACCGTTTGAATCTTAAACATGGAATAAACAAACAAAAGAAGGACTGCGAGGATTTATTCTCTATTTGAAAAGGTCAGTTTCATGTAAACACTAGCTCAATGTAAACACACGACAGTGAGCACGAATATAATAAGTACGAACCCCAGAGAACCGAATCTTTATTCCACAACAAAACATCTAACGCGCGACACGAGCGTACAAAAAGTTAGTTCGAAGTTTTCGAAAAGATGAGGTTATGTGTCGGCCACAAAAACCGAACAAAAATATTCATATATTCACTCTGAACGTAGTTGCGGACCCGACTATGTATATCGTTTCTTTCGCACATTTCTCTCCGCGTTGTTTTCCGTTTTGATAATCGGCCGGGTAAAGTTACGAGTTTCGATTCGGTTTGAAACCGTCACGGGAGAGAGCACGGCAATTCAACTGGAAACGCGTTTAGCACGCCGTGATTGAAATTCGTTTAAAAACTTGCCGTGTCCAGTCGATAGTCCCGGCGGTGATCCATGCCGCAAGTTAGGTGTCCGCGGTGTGCACAATGTTCGCAATGCAAGCAGGGGTACAACTCACTGGCAGTAACGTGAATGAAGGGTAGTTCTAAACCGAGCGGACGTGCAAGGACGTACGCAAGGCAAGACGCGGCGAAACACTGAGGCGACGGGCGAAACCAGATCAGATCGTCCGTCTCTACGCCGCGCCGCGCTGACCACTGTCGCCGGCCGGTGGTGGGGGTGGTGTCTCGCGCATGCGTGTAGCGCTCTCGCAAGGGGGTTACCCAATCGTAACACGCCGATTTTAATGAAATTTTGATACGATATAGAACTCAAAAAAATATTTCACACGTATTTTTTTATAGTTGCCGACATTCATGTTGAGTGGGTGAAAATATTGGGTTGGCAAGAAAGTAATTTCGGTATTTTAAGGTGAAATAAAACCGAACTCCTTTATTAAAGCGATGAATTTTAGTCAATAAAATATTTTCTTCTTTATTCTTTTTGGCAGAAGATCATCGAACAAAAGGATCATCGAACAAATAAATATCTTATTCATTAAAATTCATTGCTTGGATAAGAAAACTGGGCTCTACTTCACCTTAAAATACCGAAATTACTTTCTTGCCGACCCAATAGCTCTCGAAGTTGGGGAGGAAAATCCATTTTATCGAATATCTCCGAAAGTATTAGGCCTAGACAAAAATTCCAATTTGTGCGTCTTCGAATAGCGAATCTTTTCAGGTAAACTGATTAAAAAAAAGTAACTTATTTAATAAATATGTTAAAGATTGACTTCTTTTGCAACAGTTTTGGATAAAACATTCCAATTTTTTCATGAAAATTTGTATACACAGCCTACATACCTTCAGCCGTCATTAATAGTCATAAACTTTTTTATGAATGGACCAAACGACTTCAATTTCTCTGTAAGGCTAGAAGAAATAGTTTAGTTGTGAAAAACAATAGTAAAAATTGATTTTTACAACTTTTTTACCTGGGCCAATAACGAAAATTTAAAAAATGTGTCTGGTCAACTGGTATAAATTATATACACTCTGAAAATTTCATTGAAATTGGTTAATTGGATTGCGAATTATAAACGATCAAAAGTGGTAATTTCAAGTGTACCATAAAGTGGCAAGTTTTACCATTTTTGATCGTTTATAATTCGTAAACCAATTAACCAATTTTAATGAAATTTTGATACGATATAGAACTCAAAAAAATATTTCACACGTATTTTTTTATAGTTGCCGACATTCATGTTGAGGGGGTGAAAATAGCTCTCGAAGTTGGGGAGGAAAATCCATTTTATCGAATATCTCCGAAAGTATTAGGCCTAGACAAAAATTTCAAAATCCAATTTGTGCGTCTTCGAATGGCGAATTTTTTCAGGTAAACTGATTAAAAAAAGTAATTTGTTTAATAAATATGTTAAAGATTAACTTCTTTTGCAACAGTTTTGGATAAAACATTCCAATTTTTTCATGAAAATTTGTATACACAGCCTACAAACCTTCAGCGGTCATTAATAGACATAAACTTTTTTACGAATGGACTTCAATTTCTCTGTAAGGTTAGAAGAAATAGTTTAGTTGTGAAAAACAATAGTAAAAATTGATTTTTACAACTTTTTTAGCTGGGCCAATAACGAAAATTTAAAAAATGTGTCTGGTCAACTGGTATAAATTATATACGCTCTGAAAATTTTATTGAAATTGGTCAATTGGTTTACGAGTTATAAACGATCAAAAGTGGTAAAACTTTTGTCACTTTATGGTACACTAGAAATTACCACTTTTGATCGTTTATAACTCGTAAACCAATTGACCAATTTCAATGAAATTTTCAGAGCGTATATAATGTATACCAGTTGACCAGACACATTTTTAAAAATTGATTTTTACAACTTTTTTAACTGGGCCAATAACGAAAATTTAAAAACGTGTCTGGTCAACTGGTATAAATTATATACGCTCTGAAAATTGATTTTTACAACTTTTTTAACTGGGCCAATAACGAAAATTTAAAAAATGTGTCTGGTCGACTGGTATAAATTATATACGCTCTGAAAATTTCATTGAAATTGGTAAATTGGTTTGCGAATTATAAACGATCAAAAGTGGTAATTTCTAGTGCACCATAAAGTGACAAGTTTTACCATTTTTGATCGTTTATAATTCGTAAACCAATTAACTAATTTCAATGAAATTTTCAGAGCGTATATAATTTATACCGGTTGACAAAACACATTTTCTAAATTTTCGTTATTGGTCCAGCTAAAAAAGTTGTAAAAATCAATTTTTAATATCGTTTTTCACAATTCCGCCCAAATGCATTTTTACAACATATTTTTTACAGATCATTTACTAAACTAATTCCTTTAGCTTCACAGAGAAATTGAAGTCGTTGGTTCATTCATATAAAAGTTATTCTGATTTAAAGTGTGTGGAATCAGCTATGCTCCTTACTGTACATCCTACGTGTAGAAACTTTTACTTACACCGCTGATGGTAGTAAGAAATCCGCGGTATGATTTTTCCAAACATTGTTTAACAGGTTTCAAACTTCGTCGAGTGTGTAATTCTGTGTAAGTTGCTTAAAATGTTCCTCGTTATTCGTTTTCTCTTAAGCGTGGCGGAAAAGGCAGCATTAATGTTGTAGAACTTTCGCAAGCAGAATTATTCCTCTCGGCATTCCGCTTTCTTTCGGTCCTTACCGCAGCTGGAAGAATTATGCTGGGATAATTTTAACAGGATATGCATGGCTTCGGCACCTAATATGCTATTCATGGAACAGCCAGCAGCAGAGGTTCTGATTATCCTTAAATCATTAACAATTTACGGACCGGAGAGAAGAAACGCGAGATTTTTCTCATTCGCAACGCATTCGCACTTTTTACATAAGAATTTGTAAGGGGTCATATCCAAAAAACAACAAGCCTAGATGTTCCTTTTCCAAATTTTTAATTAATTTTTTTATGGAAAGTTTCATCTATTAGTGGATAGCAGATTTTATGCATTAGAAGAATTTAAAGATACTGTCGTATTTTCAACCTACCCTAAATAGTAGCACAAAATATTGAATAATAGACATTTATATCAGAGATTTGAGGCTTTCACGGCCCGGCATCATACAGTTACTTCTGTTGAGGCTTTCGGGTGTAAGCCGTGTCCTAAAGGAAGAAATTTCCCAACGTTTCTCAAGCATTGCAGTTAGCTTCATCACGGGGTCGGAAATCACACTGATACTGGTGTGTGCCTGATTTGTGCTCCACTTATACAGGGAGGTCCGTTTAAGTACGAACACCTATACAGGGTGTCCCAAAATTCGTGAATTTCCCGAAAGGGGGTGGTTCCTGAGACCATTTCAAGCGACATTTTCCTTTGCAAAAATGTTATCCGCGGCTTTGTTTAGGAGTTATTAACGAAAAACATGGACCAATCAGAGCGCGACCTAGACGCGAGGTGCCACAGTCGGCCAATAGACAGTTGGCGCGCCGGGCCGACTGTGGCACCTCGCGTCTAGGTCGCGCTCTGATTGGTCCATGTTTTTCGTTAATAACTCCTAAATAAAGCCGCGAATAACATTTTTGCAAAGGAAAATGTCGCTTGAAATGGTCTTAGGAACCACCCCCTTTCGGGAAATTCACGAATTTTGGGACACCCTGTATATCTCGGTTATTATTAGTCGTACAAAAAATCTCCACAGAATAAAGTTGTACTGTTTCAAGGGGCGAATTTGACGATGGTAAAAATTTTTTCTCAAAGTCATTTTTTTACAAGAATTCAAGGTCATTGATATTTATTTTATATGGAATGAGGTATTTTTTAATACATCAATCGATGCAGCTGGACATATTCGTTATAAAAAAGTACTAACCCATGTATGTCGAAAAGTTAGTAGTTCAAGAGATATTTCAATTTAAATAACTCTAAAATACCATTAGAGTTACCATTACCATAAAGTACCACAGTAATGGTATTTTAGAGTTATTTAAATTGAAATATCTCTTGAACTACTAACTTTTCGACATACATGGGTTAGTACTTTTTTATAACGAATATGTCCAGCTGCATCGATTGATGTATTAAAAAATACCTCATTCCATTTAAAAAAAATACCAATGACCTTGAAATTTTGTAAAAAAATGACTTTGAGAAAAAATTTTTACCATCATCAAATTCGCCCCTTGAAATAGTACAACTTTATTCTGTGGAGATTATTTGTACGACTAATAATAACCGAGATATATAGGTGTTCGTACTTAAACGGACCTCCCTGTATAGTGGAGGCTGCTCATGTTCTGGTTCGGTGAGCACCAATCAAAGTAGACTTTTAATTGGGCGGCCGAATAATTAAAAATTACGATGAATGTTTTAAAAATATGGACTAAGTAAATTCGTAGAATATGTTTAACAGTATATTTTCTAAATATTTAGTTATTTACAATATTTCTCTCATATTCGATGAATATTTAGTTTACATTTTTTAAACATTTATTTCATGGTTCCTGTATCTGTATATATCTCATAAAAAAAGGAAAAAATTACATCAAATGGCCTCAGGAATACTGTCAAGGAAGTGCAACATTTCTGGGACACCCTGTACTTACTGCTTTGTGTAATAAATGTTATCATGAATTACTTTAGATCGATTACTGTTTACGTATGAAACACGCATTCAGGTAATGAAGAAATCAGTTCGGATAGTCGAGGCTGTACTGTATCATCGATTGCAAAAGCAAATATTCTTCAAACCATATCGTATTCGGTCTCATTTTAATCAGCAAAAATGTCACAAATACATTGATAAAAGTTTCAAAAAGCAATATACATTAGAATACATTAGATACATTAGATACATTAGAATCCTCAACGATCGAGCATCCAGGTTCTCAATGCGTACACTCCGAGATAGTGCGGATCAATTTTTCACAAATATCGTACAGATGTCTTTCACATATAGCGAGACATTACTGTACTGACAATTTATTCATCGGAAATCAGAGTGGAGTCACAATTCAAAGGGAATTTGGTAGAACTTCGGCTATCCGAGTAACGTTTTCAGTTGACCTCGTATTCCATGGCTTTACCACTTTATCTTGTGTCTCCAATTGTGTCGAAGTTCTCGAATTTGGCAACCGAGTTGCGAATCGCCCTCGAAAAGGTTCAGTTCTCGAATTAAAAGTTTTCATCGAGTTGCTATTCTATGTCGAATAAATTGTCACAATTTATTATCTGGCTGGGGTTAAGTATGTGATGCTCCATTTCAATTTTCTAGGGCACTGACAGTTTAAACGTATCAAATTATCTGCAAAATGATTCTAAAACGAATAACACAAAAATTCTGCAGAAATAATATTTCAAACGTAATGGCAAACGTAATTCATTGTCAGGCAATATAATTTTAATTCATTATAACACCTAGTCGTCGAAGTAACCTCAACATTATTTTCTTCTTTGCGATAAACCTGAAAATTCCACTTCAATTTTATTTAACAAAATAAATTTTAAAAATGAGATAACATATATGTAATAAAATAAAAAGATATGTACACAAGTAACAAAATTGCTGAGTTTTACTTAATAAATTTCCATTTCTGTAGAGCAGCACTTAAAGACAGAAATTTATTTATTTAGGTGCACTATAGTAATTATCAAAATTTTAACGAATAATGAAACTGTTCTTTCTAGAAAGAAAATTTTCGGAAGTTTATAAATGATTGAATCTTCGGATGGTATTCATACAGTTTTTGTCTTTTTTCATTTACGTCCTCGTTTGAATAGTTTAGCTTGTATATGCCTTTCCACCAGCCATGTTTTCTCTATCAAACAAAAATCCGATTCGTGCTTCGACTTTTTCAATTAGTCCAGCCCTTTTTTATTCTGCATTTTACGTGGAACAAATGCAAATTTTCGAAACCATATGTCCGAAAGATACCATTTTACAGTGAAATGACTGCACGTGAAGAGCTGGCCTATGCAAATTCTGCTACTGCATAAATACTACCACGGATAGAGATTCAATCAATAGACCAGCCGGCCAAGTAAATCTATTTATCGATCAAATTCCATTCGCTACTTCTCTTAAACTAAATCATTACTTTAGCTCGCAAGTATTTCATCTAACTTCGAACATTCATAGTAATTAAATAAAGTACGGCAGTATTTACTACCAGAAAATGTTACTGTATCGTTACCATTTTCCTAACAAATCATAGCTTAATAATTATACTGTAGAAATTCGTGCAAACATGGCAAATTTTCGAAAATTCGAGCTCGATTAAAATATTTTCTCCTTGTTTGTGCTTTCAATAAAAAAAAAAGAATAAAACATATTCAATATATCAATAATAAAAGAAAATACTGCGGATTTTAAGGATTTTTAAGGAAATTGTTAGATTAGACTCCTTACGATAATTAAAAGCGAAAATATACTTTAATTTAACTTGAGTTTCGTACAATTTGTATAATTTTTAGTTTACATAAAAATCCACAGTATAAATCTTTATTGTTATGTTTCGTGTTACTCTATTACTTTCTATAATTCAAATACAAAATACTCGACAGTTTAACAACAAGATTACACTAAATGGAAATTGTCTTCTTTAATTGCAAGAGATAGAAGATAAATAAATATCTCTTTCGTTTTTTAATAATTCTCAGAGTTGAAAATGATACGTAGACGTTCTAAAATTCTTTTAATATTTTAGCTCTTTTAAATTCTTCCTAATCACTTTTAGCATAAATGCATACAAGCTGCACTCTAATGTTTTAATGAAAAAATGAAGTAATAACGAATAAAAGTTTGTAACATGATAAGCAGGCATAAGAATATATAAAATTGTATATGTAAATAATTACCACAAGGCATTAGGAAATATTTAATTTATGAAAACCGAGAAAAAATAATAGGTAGATACTTCCTGTAATATAAAAAGGTGATTAATAGCTTCTGCATGTTTCTGCAAATTCACGCAGGCTTATTTAATTAGGCACCAGTTAATGAGAAATCTCATGCTTCCAACGAGGGCTTGGACATGTTACAACAAACAGAAAAGAAAGTTAATTGAATTTCATTAATGCGTTTACTTTTCACATTTGCTGATGTTGCAAAAATGCAAACTGAATTCACTTTACATTCTGCAAAAAGAGAAAGACATGGTAAAACATCAATCAAACCTTTTTTGTCCACGTACTAATTTTGCAAAGACTGATTTTGACAAGTTAGTTCACACACTACTAGCTCTCACCGGTAACAAAAATGTGTTTTCATGTTGAATTTATCCTACTTTTTAAATGACAAAATTAGGAAGAAAGAATGAATTCTTTCAATCTTCAAGATAAATAATTTATTTTGGTACGGGCGATACACCGAACATAATGATTAAGGATCATTTTGACTTGTTTGTGTTATCCTGGGATTTTTAAACAATTTATTTATTGCGGGCGAAATGTACAACCAAGAAACAAGTATAAAAAACTGCATAAAAATTGTTCTATAATTTCTACGAAAGACCAGCTAAATCAATTGCAAAAAGAAAAATAATGGCGTGAAACGTATGTACCATCAGTCTGAAAAAAATTCGTGAAAATTGTTAAATTTTGCAGCGTTTAAAAACGAAACTGCCCTCTCAACACGCGACATAGCGTGATCAATTATACAAAGAAAAGCTCGATAAGCGATAAGGAGCCGAATAGATCGAAGGAAATGATCCGCGATATCCTCGAGCTTCATCGGCGTGCGTAAGCCTCTCGGTGCAACGCGCAACGGTGAATTTAGCCCGTTTTTATTTTTTGGCACAAAGAGCCCGGCGAACAGCAGGGGTGAATAAGAGAGCCTATTGTTTTCGGTTCGATGGTACACGTCGACCACTTGAGACACCCGGTATATTAGAGCGGGCGTCCTGTGAGGGGCGTCTCTCTGACTATCGCCTATAATTGTTCCTTATCAAAAGGGAACGAAACGGGCGTCGACCATATGCGAGACGCAACACGCAACCATTAAAAGCCACCACGATTTCGAATATTGTGCTGCTGCCCAATCTATGGCACTCGCCGCTCCCGTTTCACTGATTTCCGAAAGCGCACAGATTCGCGTCGATTTAAGGGGCTATTCTGCTTTATTTGAATGCCATCTTATCAATTTTCACGATACTTTCACAGAGGAACCATTGACTTTTCTGCATTGGGATTTTACACGCGCACTCGTGGGAATTCGAGATGCGTAAATCATCTTTTCGAATGAACCTCGATTATCCGAACCAGTGAACGACAGTTCTCGAAAAGACAGTGTTCAAGGAAAGATTAAAGGTTACTCGAACAAATAAGTTTTGTTAACGTGAACTGTATATTTATAACACTGTCCAACAAATTTCAACTTTTTTTATGTTCCCAGATTACTATTGGGTCCTTCTTATAGAGTTTTTTGCGCTGATTCCGAATCTGTTTTTAATTTTTTTCCTATACGCACAGTTTTTGAGGAACATGGCTTTGAAAAAAAAACATATTTTTTAACTTTAAACAAATATTGTGATGTTATTATAGAAGATATTGAATTGTTCTTTGCAGCAAAAGATTCTGTGGACTTTCCCGAATACAGTGATATCCAATATTAATACACTATGATTGTTTAATCATGTTTAAACAATGATTAAAGACAGAGAGACACCATTTTTGCACCAATTTTTGAAGATATTTTTAAATTTATCTCAAAAAATAAGGGTCCAGCGGAAAATCGAACTATACCACGCGATAGAGCAGACTTTTATCTTGAAAAACCCCCCTTTGAAGTTTTCGACATCGACGTTTTTACCGGACCAGAAAGCAAAATATCTTCGCCCGACATGCGTCGCCGCCAGTGGCGCTCTGGACGAGATATGGCGCAGCGACGGGATACGGAGCGGCGAACGACCGTTGTAGTGGTGAGCGCCACTGGCGGCAACTCATGTCGGGCGAAGATATTTTGCTTTCTGGTTCGGTAAAAACGTCGATGTCGAAAACTTAAAAGGGGGGTTTTTCAAGATAAAAGTCTGCTCTATCGCGTGGTATAGTTCGATTTTCCGCCGGACCCTTATTTTTTGAGATAAATTTAAAAATATCTTCAAAAATTGGTGCAAAAATGGTGTCTCTCCGTCTTTAATCATTGTTTAAACGTGTTTAAACAATCATAGTGTATTAATATTGGATATCACTGTATTCGGGAAAGTCCACAGAATCTTTTGCTGCAAAGAACAATTCAATATCTTTTATAATAACATCATAATATTTGTTCAAAGTTGAAAAATAGGTCATTTTTTCAAACTCAAATTTCTCAAAAACTGTGCGTATAGGGAAAAAATTAAAAACAGATTACGAATCATCGCAAAAAACTCTATAAGAAGGACCCAATAGTAATCTGGGAACAAATTTGGTGTTGAACAGTGTAATTACTTAGGGGAGAGTCGTGCAGTACCGACCGCTCTAAGTTTTCTTGTTATTAAGTGGACTAGGATCGGTAAAAATTAAAATTAAAAAAAGGAATTTGTAATACAAAGGGAACTTAATAAAAGGCCAGAAATTAATTTTGTGAAATTTAATAATTAGTATTCATTATTTGTAAAAATAAAGATATTAGAATTTGAAGGAAACAAAGAATTGTCGTCCAGTACCGACCAATTACGTATTTAGTAGATTTTTCAGTCTGAATCATTAATAATGTTAAAAAAAGACATTTATATGTTAGAATACGCATTTTTATTCAAATTTTATTTATACATATAATAAAATAATTATATATTTTTATATATTATGTCATTTTTTTGTTTAGTTTTTACATCTTTCCTTATTTCCTTTCCTTACTTGAGTTTCAACTTTTCTTTTTTCTGCTTTTTTGACTTTTTCGTTTCTTGCAGCTGTTCTTTTCTCCGCATTTATCTTTTTCTCTTCAGCCAGGTTCTTTTTTTTCTGCACTTCGTTTATAAAAACGGTCGAAGTTAAGATTTCGGATAGTTGCGTTCTAGGAGAGATTGATTTCACCATTTCCATGAAATTTGAAGTTACACCGAGTAACGAAGTTAATGAAAAATTATCGTTAATATTTAAAGTGAGCGGTGATGATGGTTTTTTCTGCTTTGGAATTTCGGACATTTTTCTGTGGGAAAAGGTAAAAGGAAGATTAAATAAACATCTTCTAACTTCATTTCAAATGCTAACAGATTGAACTTACAGATAAGAAAAGTTTGGCTTATACTGGTCGACGATTGATTCGTCGGTACTGCACGACAGTTGGATGGTCGGTACTGGACGAAAAACATGAGGAAACATTATAGGTTATGGTATACATAATATACAAAGAAAATTCCAAAACAGGGCCCGTTAATTATACTTAATAGACTAGATGTAATATACATAATTCAACAAAGTCATTTACTTACCTGAGAAACGAATTATCAGATCTAGAAAATAACTCTTAACACTCGAAATATCAACGTCCACGCTAAATGTGTCAGAACTGCGAAAACAATCGAATGGCCAATGTAGCAACGAAACATATTACCCACAATAGTTATATTCATTTGTTTTCGTAAAGGAAGTGTAGCCATTTCACCTGGAAAGTCATAAACTAATTTTGGTCGGTACAGTACGCCGGTCGGTACTGCACGACTCTCCCCTAATAAGTAATTTGAAAACTGTTCGATTACACGGTCCAACAAATTTCAACTTTTTTTGGGGATTTCGATTCTCACTATGCAATTCTTATAGAGTTTTTTGCGCTGATTCCGAATCTGTCCTTAATTTTTCTCATAGACGCACAGTTTTTGAGAAACATGGCTTTGAAGAAAAGACACATTTTTCAACTTTGAACAAATATTGTGATGTTATTATAAAATATATTGAATTGATCTTTACAACAAAAGATTCCTTAGACTTTCCCGAATACAGTGATATCCAATATTAATACATTATGATCGTTTAAACGTGTTTAAACGATCATTAAAAACGGAGAGACACCACTTTTGCATCAATTTTTCAGGATATTTTTGAATTTATCTCAAAAAATAAGGGTCCACCTGAAAAGCCTTTTCAGGAAATACCTTTCTGGAACACTATATTAGAAAACCAAACCCAGATCTCTTAAAGTTTTACTACGATTTTTTACTGTCAAACACGACCCGATTTGGCTACCATCCTACCTTGTTGAACAAGAAAACGTACTCTCCACTCGTTCTACCGTGAAACTACTTAATTAATGCGTGTGAAATATTCCACACTACAATAATAACACATGTATTCTCGTGAACGCATTCCTGAACGATCCGAAATGCGATATTTTATCCACAACGTTTAAGCGAACAATAAATACCAATTGTTCGGGTCGGCAAATAAATTCACAATGACAACAGGAATTTCACCCAGTGAATGAAGTGAGAAATCACGTCCGATATATTCGAAGCGTGTGGAAACAAAGGTATGTACGGTGATGTAAATAAAAACGGCTCGGCGTACAGTTGTACCTGCGTCGATCTGAGTAAATAATTAATATATTAATAATGATTATAAATTGCGGGTGATTATGCCACATTTTCTGATAAATTCTGATTTTCTGGTAAACGTGAAAATAGGACTTTCGACGGCGCACAGTGGTCCGGATCCAGAAATTCAGTGACATTTTGTCGAAAAATGAATTTTCTCATATTGACATATACAAAGTTTGTATTGCTTCATAAATATCCATCTACCTCGAAAATAAAGAAATTAATAAAATATAATTAAAATTGTAATCGCGACGAACACTTAAAGTTGGGCATTTTGAAAATAGCCTGTTTCGCAGAAAAAAGATACTTATCTTTATCTGGATGCCCTGACACACCTGTTTAATATTTTTCCTCTGTTCTTCTTTTAAAATGAAGAGAATTCCATTACGATAAAAATGTACACTGACAATTTGAAATTAATTTAAATAATGTATTAAAAAAATAATCTACAGTGAAGGCTCGGAAATTGTCAAAATTCTTCATCTTTGATACGGAATATCTTTTTAGTTCGAATTAGTACCGCATGTTTACAAATTGTACAATGTTCAGTACACTTTTCCCTATATAGTTATGCACGATTTACTTCCAACATCGTGCATCGACGCAAGTTATTAGTGATTCAAGTGTATCCATCGCTGCGTCGAGCGCCAGGATTGTGCGAGACGCGAAGAACCTCGCGCGCGTGCGAGCGGACTGTTTTGATTGTAGCCAACAGTCAATTGTTTATTATATGCTGCTATAAGAGTAAAATCACAAAATAAAAAGAAAAGGCCGCTAGATCAAGAAGCTGCAGAATTGATACTTGCATAGATTTAAGTAAATCAGCCAGTAAAGTAAGTAAAATGTTATTAAAAATAATTAAACAAACACTAAACGTATTAAATTATTTATCATTAAAAAGTGATTATTTTTTCATATTTTTCAGTGAAAGTTTCATCAGAATAACTTTTACGATTCAAAAGCTGTGGCAGTATCACAGAACTTCTCGGTATGGACGAAAACATTTTTATTATAAATTATAACAAAAAATAGTTTGTGAACTTATATGTAAACAAATTTATTATCAATAACAAAGTATGAATGAAAATTAATTAATAAATATTGTTTAACAAATGCAAAAAATATTTAATTATCTATAATTAAAAATGACTATTTTTTAAATATTTTTAGTGACAATTTCATTGCAATATCTTTAATGGTTCAAAAGTTATAACAAAATGTCACTGAATTTCTCGATCCGGACCACTGTGCGGCGGTCGCGGCCTAGATTGATCTATTATCTATCATTTTTAACTACTGAAAAACCCCGTCTTTACATTATCGAGAAATGAGAAGGCGCATACCGCACCCTCGCAATCCCGTAAACGAGTGTCCACCCCCTTCGGAGATGCTCGGGATCTGAGAAAGTTGAGATGGCGGTGTTGCACATCGGAGGGTTTGTTTCGTTGAAGACAATATTTCTCACAGGAGTTGCACAAAATGAATTTCCTCCGTGGGCTAGTCGTAGCAATGTCATAAAGGGGAGCTCTGAAAGGACTGCCTGGGAAGACTTGCACTTCTCGCATCATCGAAAAATGCTGTCAAGGAGATTCCTACGAAAAGGCTGTGGCTCCACTGCAACGTCTTCTACCCCACATTTTCCGGTTCGCGAAAACTCCGTTATGAAGTCTCTTCCCGGCAAATACCGGGGGGAACGATTTCGCTAAATCTTGAGATCACGACTGTATTGATCCAGGGAAAACGGATTGTCAAAGGAAAAGCCCGTTTCCATCTGATTTCCATCTTAGAATCCAGGAAATTGAGAAACGAAAAGTCCCACTCCGCGTTTCCGGGGAAAGTAAATAGAAATAATTCGATTCGCTGATTCACCTCGTTTCTGTTCCCTACACACGCGTTTTTCTTATACTATTATCATTCAGTGCGTTCGCGTAAGCGCGTGTCGAACGCTGCTTCCGCTGATAACACAACAACAATTTTGGATCGATTGTGTTATTTTATAATACAAATTGGTGGTCAAGGTTCTGGAGACACGGTGTGAAAAATATGATTTTTCTTAAGGCGTAGTCCCGCCTCTGGTTATAACTAGAATCTTACTAGATTTGGGTCGAAAAAATGGGTTTGCGCGCTTCGGTTGTTTGACCTTATTTCAACAGATTTTTGGCTGGGTGAGGGCTCATTCTAAAAAGAAAGGTTCATCACACTGCGCTCTGGTCATGATTTTAACGAGATTATGTTTAATATGTATAATATGAGGGCCCAAAGTAGAGAAAAAATAATTTTTGACTGCTATGATGACCAGAGCGCAGTGTGATGAACCTTCCTCTTTAGAATGAGCCCTCACCCAGACCAAAAATTCCTGAAATAAGGTGAAACAACCGAAGCGCGCAAACCCATATTTTCGGCCCAAAATCTAGTAATATTCTAGTTATAACCAGAGGTGGGACTACCGCCTTAATAACACTGTCCAACAAATTTCAACTTTTTTTATGTTCCCTAATTACTGTTGGGTCCTTCGTACAGAGTTTTTTGCACTGATTCCGAATCTGTTTTTAATTTTTTTCCTATACGCACAGTTTTTGAGGAACATGGCTTTGAAAAAAAAAACATATTTTTCAACTTTAAACAAATATTGTGATGTTATTCTAAAAGATATAGAATTGTTCTTTGCAGCAAACGATACTGTAGACTTTCCCGAATACAGTGATATACAATATTAATACATTGTGAGTATTTAAACAGGTTTAAACAATCATTAAAGACGGATAGACACCACTTTTGCACCAATTTTTGAGGATATTTTTCAATTTATCTCAAAAAATAAGGGTCCAGCGGAAAATCGAACTATACCACTCGATAGAGCAGACTTTTATCTTGAGAAACCACCCTGTCAAGTTTGGGTCGTCGACGTTTTTTTCGAACCAGAAAGCAAAATATTCCACGGGATACGGCTCGGCGAACGTCCGTTCTAATGGCGAGCGCCACTAGCGGCAACTCATGTCGGACGAAGATATTTTGCTTTCTGGTTCAAAAGAAACGTCGAGGTTTCAAACTTCAAAGCGGGGTTTCTCAAGATAAAAGTCTGCTCTATCGCATGGTATAGTTTGATTTTCCGCTGGACCCTTATTTTTTGAGATAAATTGAAAAATATCCTGAAAAATTGGTGCAAAAGTGGTGTCTCTCCGCCTTTAGTTATTGTTTAAACATGTTTAAACAATCATAATGTATTAATATTTGATATCGCTGTATTCGGGAAAGTCTACAGTATCGTTTGCTGCAAAGAACAATTCAATATCTTTTATAATAACATTACAATATTTGTTTAAAGTTGAAAAATATGTTTTTTTTTCAAAGTCATGTTCCTCAAAAACTGTACGTATAGGGAAAAAATTAAAAACAGATTCGGAATCCGTGCAAAAAACTCTATACGAAGGACCCAACAGTAATTAGGGAACAAATTTGATGTTGGACAGTGTAATCGCAAATTAAAAATATTAGAACCCGTCAAAATTACGTAAATCTAGTGAATCTAGACTACTGACTCAGTATTCGCAACTACCTAGTGTACACTAAAGCGATCTACATAGATTGTAGAATCATGTTATGGTGCTAACTGAATTTCGACTGAAACGTAGGACTCTCGTTCGAGATTCATATTAAATTCGTGCTTCCCTGGACTAATGTACGCGATCAGAAATGATCTTAAAAATGAAAGGGAGTCGCGTAAAATTTTTGCTGCTTCCGCGACTCGCCTCGCCAATAAAGCTGCAACTGACACGTTTTACTTTTGTCTAATATCGCCATAGCGATACCATCAAAGAAGGTTACAAAACTCTGCTGCTGTGTAGGGGACGGACACGTATTTCTTTTATCGTCAGAGACTCGAGAGTTTAAGGGGTGAAACCACCCTAACAAAATTGACAGCCATGAAACTACGGCGGAAACTGCTGGAGATAAAGACGCAGCGAAACTGTATGGTTATCCGTGATGGTGAAGATAATCTAGCAAAAAATTGAAACATGTAGGAAAGTTGTTACTCTTTATGTTTTCTCTTTATATTGTCTAGGTTCTGCGGAACAGAAGCTGAATAAAAATGTAAGTATTTCCTGTTTTAATAATTTTAATAATTACCGGGCTTCGGATTTTATGCATTTATGACAAAAATGGGCACGTTATCTTCCACATCATCCCAGTAGCCCCATCTTCCACACGTTCCTTAGCTACATCGTTCTTCTCCTTCCTATTAATCCGTACTCTTTGAAAGTCTTCTTCAGAGAGATGCAATAATTATCCAGTGGTTGTTAAAACGTTACCGTGTCTTGTTTTCAAATGGCGTTTGTAAATACAATATTTCTGGTCTTAAAGAATAGTTTTGGTAATATAATCACATTGGTGATTTTTGCGGATTTTATGCGTTTATGGGAAGAATGGGTAAGCACGATTTAAAGCAGAGAACGAACAAAGAAGATTTAGGGACATCTGTGTATTAATTTCAGCTTAATAAGACGATTGACAGAAGAAATAAATTTCTATTTGGCTGCTGCGTGTTGCAATCAATGCAAACATCTTTTAGTTTGCATAAAGATCCGCTGTCTATTTATTACAGTAACTTCAAGAAACAAATTTGTAGGAAAACTAGATTTCCAAAAGGGTGACTACGAAATCTATATTTTAATAGAATGAGCATCGGTCACTTAAGGGGGATCTATACCCTCAGATCTTGGGGTATTTATCAATGTTATCAACCTCTGTGCAGAAAAAAAGTTTGGTAACATTGATAAACACGCAACTGCATAATGAACACGAGATGGAGTTGCTTGCTATTTCCATATTCTATTCAGCTCGTCGCGAATGCCGTTATACAGGGCAGGTCGCACTAATATTAGTGCCACCGATGAGAATATGTACCTCGTCTGTGTCAGTTTTGCTATGATTCCGCATTGACAACAGTGCAGCAGTGAAATGTTGCACAATATTGCAGCACTGATTGACAGTCCTTCTGACTAGGCACCATCTCGTCTAAACTAACTGAAATAAAATTGGCTCGAGATTGGCTCTACATCAGAGATAACCTCTGTCTTCATGAACGTAATATGGGGAAATCTCTGCTATGTGAATGAAAACACGCGCATCGATTTTTTGTCCTTATACGAGCATATTTTGAGCTGCACAATAGTTCATTTGATAGAGGAAGGTTCATCACGGCGCGCTCTGCTCATCGCATCAGTCAAAAAAGTCTCTTTGAGACACAGAAAAATACATTGAAATCTGCGGTTATTTTTCTAGATTTTTTCTCTACTTTGGGTACTCATATTATTAGATATAAACATAATCTCGTTAAATCAATAGCAGAGCGCGCGGTATTTAACCTTCCTCTATAGAATGAGCCCTCACCCAGCCATAAATCGGCTCAAATAAGGACAAAAAATCGATGCGCGTAAACCCATGTTTAGACCCAAAATCTAGTAAGATTCTAGTTCCTTTCTAGTTACTTCAGTAGGGTATAGATCCCCCTTAATTGTAGCTTTTCCCGGGAAAAAATCCTTTCTCCGAGACACATCGCTCGCCAATGAGGAATCTCGAAGCTGCGCAGGGCTAAGATAAAGCGGGGCCGGCGGAGTAACGGAAATCTTTAAAAGAAATTGCAACGGATTAAGCGTCGCCTTAATTAATCTTACTTCATCCCACCTACTTTTCCTCTTGGCCGTCTCTTTGCTCTATTAAGAGGGCCGACCTACATCGCAACCCCGGTGCAATTGCAACAGAGGCCTCGTTGTACGTGGCTACAGGGCCTCTTTCAAAACCTTCAACCTACACCTGGTCTCGAGTGCCCTCGAACTAGGAACCGCGAGAGCATAATGCACCGCGGTGTTTCGTTCCGCACAGGCCTAAACCCGGTGCTGGTTGCGCGACGCGACGTGACGCGAGCTCGTGCTATCCGTTCATCCCACCTTTTCTTCGTAATTATATCGTCGGTAGATGCGCACTTATCTTCTCTCTCGACGCCGACTGAAATGCGTTTGTCCCCGAGCATTTTTATGAACGACTTGCACCGCAGACTTTCAAAGAACTTATAACGAACCCGTTGATTCCATGGCGCGTTCACGGCCGAACGTTTTAGCGGAAAATTTATCACCTTGCGCTTTCTGAAAACCATTATGCGCGCAATGCACGGGCAAAGGCGTCACTGTTGCTCGGATGATGCTTATCTTCTGCGAGAAGATTGTTCCTTTCGATGAGCAGAAAACGTCAGTCAAAGTGAATTTTGCACAAAACTTTTTTAACGGATCTTCTAACCCAAATGGTTTCACGGGCCACTTCGATCACGTGTAACGTTAAAGCGCACAGTGGGGTATTTGCACGAAAAAGCTGGCCAAAAGTCGGTTTCTTGTTGAATGTTTAAGGAACAATGTATCAGCATTCTTTTTTAATTGTAACATTCATGAAGCAGCATATCTAATCGAGAGTTATGAGATTTTATAGCACGTTTTTCGCTCTTAACCATTCTCTGAAACATCTTTCGCTTATTACTGATTATCAGGTATTTTAGGGAAATCGTGTAAATGTTTTCGCTGTAGAAATATTTCTCCTAGGTATGTACAGCATTTTCGAACAGGTTTCAGTTCTTCATTATCCAAATTAGTATAGCTATTAATATTTGAAAATCACCAATAATTTGGGAACATTATTTTCGCCTATAATACTTCGTTAACGGTTTTGTTATACTTCCCCATGAGTCTCCATGTTCTTTTTCGTCTCGTTACATTTGGCAAAGGTTTGTGATCACAGTCCAAAAAGAATTGGTTCCGGATTCGTCCGGTTTGAAATTTTATAGCTAATTTAAGTAAGCATGACACTCCAGAGATGCTGCGCGTCGTATTGCGTCTGCACGGCCCACAGTGGAGTATTTGGCCGGAAAATTACAATAAAATAATATAAACAAACATATATTTATATAAAATTATAAATTTGTTTGCAAAGTTTTCATCCTACGCGTTTCTTTTTACTTGCAGAATATAATGGCATTATTTCATTCGCAAGTTCTTTTAGCCTAATAAAAACAAATAAAACATTTTTGTTTAACAGAAATGGACAGCTTTCCGGGCCAAATACTCCACTGTGCAGCGGGCCGTAATATATCGCGTGATATATTGGGTTGGCAAGAAAGTAATTTCGGTATTTTTAGATGAAATAAAATCCAATTTTTTTATCAAAGCAATGAACTTTAATCAATAAAATATTTTCCATTTTGTTGTATGATCTTTTGCCATCTTTCTGGTAGCTTCATAATTCCGCGCTCATAAAACTTCTGATCCTTTCCGGTGAAAAACTGATCCAAGTGCGATTTCAGGTCATCATCATTAGTGAATGTTTTACCATTCAAAGAGTTTTGTAAACTTCGGAATAAATGATAATCTGATGGTGCAATGTCAGGGCTATATGGTGGATGTGACATCGCTTCCCAACCAAGCTCCAATAACTTTTCACGCGTTACCAAAGATGTGTGTGGCCTAGCGTTATCATGGTGGAACACGATTCCTTTGCGATTTGTCAATTCTGGCCATTTTTCTTTGATTGCTATGTCCAGTTTTGTTAGTTGTCGACAATAAACATCTGAATTGATGGTTTGGTTCCTTGGGAGCAGCTCAAAATACACAATACCTTTGTAATCCCACCAAATTCACAACATGATCTTCTTTTGGTGCAATTCAGCTTTCGGTGTGGTTTGGGCTGGTTCATCACGCTTGGACCATGATCGTTTTCGAGTTGTGTTATTGTAAACAACCCATTTCTCATCACCGGTGATGATTCGCTTGAGAAAAGGGTCGATTTCATTTCGTTTGAGATGCATATCGCATATGTTGATGCGTTGCATTAAGTGAATTTCTTTCAACTCGTGTGGAACCCAAATATCGAGCTTCTTAACGATTCCGAGACTTTTTAAACGATATTCTATGGTTGTATGCGAGACATTTAACCTGTCTGCAATCTCTCGGACAGTTATATGACGAACCGATTCAATAATGGCTTTCATTTGGTCATCATCAACTCCAGATGATCGACCAGAACGTTGGTCGTCTTTAAGTGAGAAATTTCCAGAACGGAATTTTTTAAACCAATTCTGGCACGTGCGTTCTGTTAAGCAATCTACACCGTAAACTTCGCATATATCTTTGTGAGCCTCGGCAGCTTTTTTACCTCTACGGAAGTAAAAAAGCAATATATGCCTATAATGTTCGTTTCTGCACTCCATGTTCAAATTGACACAGAACTAACAATTTTAATCAAAATTACATGTAATTTGCTTCAAAAGTAACCTAAAAGATGCAGTTATGAAATGTCAGAAAGGAAACAAACGCAACGTTAACAGAAGCCAATCAAACAAAACATAACGCCATCAGTTAGTGAAAACCGAAATTACTTTCTTGCGAACCCAATAGTTCGATTTTACGCTGGATCCTTATTTTTTCAGATAATTTCAAAAATATCCTGAAAAATTGGTGCGAAAGTGGTGTCTCTCCGTCGTTAATGATCGCTTAAACATGTTTAAACATTCATAATGTATTAATATTGCACACCACTGTATCCGGGAAAGTCTACAGAATCTTTTCCCGCAAAGAATACTTCAATATCTTTTACAACAACATCACAATATTTGTTTAAAGTTGAAAAATGTGTTTTTTTCTTCAAAGTCATGTTTCTCAAAAACTGTGCCCCAGGAGAAAAATTGAGGACAGATTTGGAATCAGCGCAAAATACTCTGTAAGAACCAGCCAACAGTAACTGCGAAACATGAAAAAGTTGAAATTTGTTGGACAGTGAAATTAACAAAACACAAAAACTTAGAGCGGAACAACTGGTTGTCGCGGACAGGGACATTTACCTTGCAGAATAAGTGTCGGAGGGACAAATTGCCGGTCCCGTGGAATCGAAACAGTAGCATCTGTTGTTAGGAACGGTCTTTACATTCGCATCACGCAGCTCGGCGAAGATAAGACGGCCGTATCTGGCCGGAGAAACGAACGGTTCTCATTTTAATTGGTTTTGGCTGGCCGCAGAAAGGGTTCGCGAATAAACGACGTCGGTTGCGCCCGATACGGAACCGTGGGGCTGAACATTTTCAGTTTGTGACGGGTCACGCGGCAAAGTTAATAAATCATTCGTCGGAGGAGAGACACCCTGAAACCCGTACGAGGTACAAGGTACGACAGAGGGAAGGAAGAGCGGAATTTATCGCGTTCTAGGATCGTTCTCGGAAAGTCAAATGATGTAGACTCGCGTGTATCTTTCGCGGACGTGGAGGAGTTATGTGCTTGAAACGCTCGGTTATATTCTGCCTTCGGCCATCTCTCCTTTCACGGAAGAAAGGGATATTCAAATTAAAATGTGGCATCGGACTATCGGCCTGATAGCTCTTGCGGTTCTTGACACACTGCCATTAAGGGAGAGAGAGAGAGAGAGAGCCATAGTCGGCAGCATTCATGATACTTTCCTTTATGCTTGAACAGTATAACATATTAGGTTGTTGCAAATGAAATGGACGTTTTGAATCTTTAACATAAACTTTTATTTTACAAGCTTCATTCATATTCCATTAATTGAAATAATTTCCATCGACATCAATGCACTTCTTCCATCGTGATACAAGTGTCTCGATGCCTTTCTCGTAGAAATCTGATAAACGCGAGGCAATCAATTCATCAAATGCAGTTTACAGCACGTTCTTCTTTGAATATTTTTCCATTCAAAAAGCCATCTGGGTGCTTGAAAAAATGGTAACCAGTAGGCGACATGTCAGGCGAATGAGGAGAGTGAGGAAGAACTTCATGCTTCCACTCTGCTAATTTTTTTACTGTTTCTTTCGCAATATTTAGCCGAGCATTATCGTGAAGCAATATTACACCACGTCTATTGACTAATGCCGACTGTTGAACACGCAGTTTTTCGTCCATTATATCAATTTCCTGACAGTGTTTATCAGCAATTATGGTTTCACGTGAATCCCTTTCAACTATCTGTTTTAAATCGAAATCTTTAATAGCTGCTGGCTTTAAAATGATCTTCAACACATCGAATAAAATATTGAAAAAATACAGCTTTGCAAACCATACAAATTTCATTGGAAGTATTTTTTTCTAAATACGATGGATAAAGAGATATCGCGTGTAACAATGTTCACAAAATTGGAAAATAAACATTTTAATAGAATTGAACTAAGAAATAAATATACTAATAAAGATACATTGAATGTGAGGCGTTTTGACATCATTTCAACGCTTACTTTTCAGAGTTTTTGGAGTGTCCCAACTTATACGGCAAAATTTTTTACTGCCGAAAACATCGACAGACATTGTCTTTAGATACTTGGCTATAACTTTACTCTTTCTATAGCGAAAATGTAGCTGGTCACTATACCTCGTCCTATGAAATTTTATAGATAAAAAGTGTAATATGAGGCATTTTATTATAAAAATGATAATACCGTAACATAATAAATTGGATATTGTCGAGTAAAGTTTGGACATAGTTAACCTAACCAAGTAGATTCCAAGCATTTTTGTTTGATAAAGTGTGTGCAGGCATTGCATCGACAAGCGCTGTATGCACTTCGCTGTGCTTGAAACAGATGTTACGTTTGCCGAACAATTTTGAGAATACTTGAGCAGTGCTAGAAAATGTAAACCCCAGTGGGCGGATGGCGCAGAGCGTACTGGTCTTCACTTTGACGAGTTAATTTTTAATTAACAATTGACGCGGCGCCGAGCACGAATTTTCATACTGGTGTTCTACGCAATCGTTAAACGAAAATCATCGAACTACATACATACATATACATATACTGATAACACATTGTCAAATTGAGACATTCATTTATGTATGTAATAGGTAAATTCAAATTTTATTTTCATTGTTCAACGTACTTAATAAGTTCTTCCGAATAACGTTCTGTTCGAATAATTCGTGATTCATTTAGTGAAAACTTTTTACTTATAACTATTTAATATTTAATATCTTAAAAATGCCAATGCTTTGTTCAATTTGAAATTGGCTAATAAAAGAAACTAATTAAAAGAAATAAGTCCAATTTCCATAGACACAAGTGGCGGGGTCACGTGGTTACCACACCACAGGTTTACTACGATGTTAGAAAACAATGTGGACAAAATAATACATTTATTTTACACGAAATGTAATTTCGTTCCAACAAAAAATCTACAAAACACTATTCAAAAATAGGTTAGAAAAAATACTAACGGAGAATAGGTAAATTGGCTGAAAATATGCTTCTTATATTAGGTCTATAACTTGAAAACCGGAATTTTTTAAGGAAATTTGAGCGTTTATTAAAGAAAATCTTGTACAATTCTGTCATTCAAAGTATTGTCCATCGAAAGATACAACATTTCCCCATCTTTCTGGCAATTTGTGGATGCCATCGTAAAAAAAACCGGTCATCTTTCGAACCAATGAACGAATCGAGCCAATTTTTGATGCCTTGGACTGAAGTGAAGCGTATTCCGGAAAGTGCATTCTGCATCGACCGAAACAAATGGTAGTCAGAAGGCGTCAAGTCTGGACTATATGACGGGTGGGGCAGAACTTCCCATCCGCTATTTTCCAAATAGTTTTTTACGGGTTGAGCAACATGTGGCCGAGCATTGTCATGTTGGGAAATCAATGTCTCGTGTCTGGTCTCCCATTCTGGCCGTTTTTCCTTCAATGCTCTCTTTAAACGAATCAGTTGTTTTCGGTACAGCTCTCCAGTAATGGTTTCACCCTGCTTTAGAAGCAAGCTCTTCTTGTGTTCGACACGAGTCTTCATCGAGTAACGCTTCCAATTCTTCATCTTCAAACTTTTTCGACTGTCCAGGCCGCTCTTTGTCTTTCATGTCAAAATCGCCATTTTTAAAGCGTTGAAACCACTCGAAACACTGTGTTTTCGCAAGAGCATGTTCGCCATACAATTCCACGAGCAAACGATGACTTCCGGCTGCAGTTTTCTTTGCAAAAAAGTGACTCAGCAAAACTTCCCGCAAATGCTGTTTCTTTCGCCAATTTTCCAAATTTTTCATGATTGAAAAAAATATGATGCGCACAAGCAAATCAAACACTGTTGACTGATTTTGCAGGTTATGAATAGAGCTTCGGAATGGCGTGTATGTCAATGATTTGCTACAGCGCATACATAAGTGCTGACATCTAGTGTCAAATTCCGGTTTTCAAGTTATAGACCTAATACTATTTTATATTTTAATTCTGAAGAATATTTTTAAGAATATTTCAAAACACTGCCACATAAAGAGCATAAATAAATAATAGCAATATCTTATGTTAAGTTTAACAGTAAATAAATATAATTAACGTTCAAAATAAAAAATACCACTCCTATTTTATTTCCTGTTATTACTTATAAACAAAATTAAATTAATACAAAATATATTTCAAGTGATATTTAATTTTTTTAAATTGAAACTAAATGATTTTTACAATTGACTAATTAAGAAAATGGTGTAAGTCCACTTACAGCCCGTAAATATATATATTATTTTAGTTAAATTCGCCTGAAAGAAATGTATATAATCAAATGACCTATTGATAAATTAGTAGAAACATTGCCAGACTTGACATAATTAATTCATATTTCTGAATTGACTCGTATACTAACATTTAATTTTCTCGAAACAACAAAACATGGACTTGCACCACTTTCAAAATGGACGGTCTATGTAATAATTCAACAAAGATAAAAGATATAATAACCGCCCATCTTCGGTGATCAAAATCAAATTAACTTATCTTTCAACAGTTTCAAACACATGTTCCTTTTACGCGGAAAATGTCGCATGTCGATTCCGGTTCTCGTTGCACGAGTCGCGCGTGGCTCGATAACGACGTCGTGATTAAATAAACAGAGGCCACGGCTAATTTCCGAATTTTTTCCGCTGATAGAAAACGGTGATCGAAATTTCAAGGCCGATTGAAATACCGAGAGATCCTTAATGCTCGGCACCGTTATCGCTTTACCGACCGTGGAAACGATTTCCGTGAAAGTATCCCCCGTTCGAGGGGTGGAAAATGATTTCCGTTCGTGAGTCTTGGCACGGGAGGTCGAACTTTTCGGGGGAAATAAGACACACAACCGCCACTGCCAAGATAAACACGTTCAAAGATGGATGCTAGTCATCATGCTGGCGGAAAAGGGGAACCACGAAACTTTCACCGCGCAGAAGAAATCTAAAGTGTATCTGATTGCTTGATACGCGACTTTCGTAATGCACGTCTATCGATTCAACCATAACCGTGGTCAAAAGCGAACATTTTTAATGAGTTTCGATGAAGTGGTAATAAACACGACCTTGAGGTCCTTGCGAGGACTCGTTGAAATGAAGTCGACACGCGTTATATTCAATCCCAAGAAAAACATTCTGTAAACAGGAGCCAAGTTCTTATGGCCGGTAAAAAGTTGTGAGATCAAAGAAAATACGGCCAAGTTCGTTAGCTTAGAAATACCTCTTGCACTACTGAAAAAAGCGTTTGTAAAAATTAGTTTAAAAGAACGTATTTAATTTTTAAAGAGATGCACGAAGGGCTAAATTATTGAAACTTGGCCGCTACCTAACACCGTTTATGGCCATTTAGTAATTAGGGAACATAAAAAAAAGTGAAATTTGTTGGACAGTGCAATCACTCAGACTACATTGTCCAACAAATTTCAACTTTTTTTATGTTCCCAGATTACTATTGGGTCCTTCTTATAGAGTTTTTTGCGCTGATTCCGAATCTGTTTTTAATTTTTTTCCTATACGCACAGTTTTTGAGGAACATGGCTTTGAAAAAAAAACATATTTTTTAACTTTAAACAAATATTGTGATGTTATTATAGAAGATATTGAATTGTTCTTTACAGCAAAAGATTCTGTGGACTTTCCCGAATACAGTGATATCCAATATTAATACACTATGATTGTTTAAACATGTTTAAACAATGATTAAAGATGGAGAGACACCATTTTTGCACCAATTTTTGAAGATATTTTTAAATTTATCTCAAAAAATAAGGGTCCAGCGGAAAATCGAACTATACCACGCGATAGAGCAGACTTTTATCTTGAAAAACCCCCCTTTGAAGTTTTCGACATCGACGTTTTTACCGAACCAGAAAGCAAAATATCTTCGCCCGACATGCGTTGCCGCCAGTGGCGCTCTGGACGAGATATGGCGCAGCGACGGGATACGGAGCGGCGAACGACCGTTGTAGTGGTGAGCGCCACTGGCGGCAACTCATGTCGGGCGAAGATATTTTGCTTTCTGGTTCGGTAAAAACGTCGATGTCGAAAACTTCAAAGGGGGGGTTTTCAAGATAAAAGTCTGCTCTATCGCGTGGTATAGTTCGATTTTCCGCTGGACCCTTATTTTTTCAGATAAATTTAAAAATATCTTCAAAAATTGGTGCAAAAATGGTGTCTCTTCGTCTTTAATCATTGTTTAAACATGTTTAAACAATCATAGTGTATTAATATTGGATATCACTGTATTCGGGAAAGTCCACAGAATCTTTTGCTGCAAAGAACAATTCAATATCTTTTATAATAACATCATAATATTTGTTCAAAGTTGAAAAATAGGTCATTTTTTCAAACTCAAATTTCTCAAAAACTGTGCGTATAGGGAAAAAATTAAAAACAGATTCGGAATCAGCGCAAAAAACTCTATAAGAAGGACCCAATAGTAATCTGGGAACAAATTTGGTGTTGGACAGTGCTTTTAGTAATTTTTAATTCCAAGTATTAGTTGATTTGTGGTCTACTCTGCGCGGGGAGCATCGATCGCGGTCACGGTAACACGAGGAATAGCAAAAGAGGCCAACTGGTGAAAAGCGAGAAGGTGATAAACCGCCCTGACGAGACAAGAAATATCGCTCCGGGGGCAGGGAACCCTTCTCGACGATCTCTGACGGAAGCAGCACTCAGAAATCCATCGAAGGATCGCGAGATCCAAAACAGGAAATCCGAGAGCGGAAAAAGTTTCGCCGTGTTTTAGAACCAGCCAATGACGTACGCTGTACATCGATGCTCTCTGTCTGCAGTATTTTCACGAGAAACGAAGGTGACAGTTCATTTTTCAACGCGTCGGCTACTGGCGCATCCGTGCATGCACCGCGCAATTACTTGTCCAAATTTAAACATCTTGTTTGAAAAAGTGCACTGGTCGAAAATCTAGATTTAGCAATTCAGGATTAATTTCATAGACTTCTGTAAAAGAATATGTTGGCATTTGAGGTACTATTTCAGTGGTTGGAATCCGACCACATCCGAGGAAAATGGAAGCCGCAGAACCACCGGAATATCTTTTTCCGTGAAAAATTCAGCCACGAAGATGTCAGTGTGACCAGGAGCGCCATCGTGACGCAGCATTCAAGTATCCGCATTCTCGATTCCTTTGTCAAACTATCGTGAAAGGCTTGGTGATTTAAAAACACGCTATCGATCACGCTGACTATCAAACGTCGATCAAACCTCGCAAGCGGCCACGTTTTCGCCAGCTTTTTATCGTTCGATTTTTTCAGAAATGGCACTCGAGCATGCTTTTTGCCAGTCGTGGAGAAATCGAAATTTATTTCTGCCTGAACACTGACAAACAATGATATCATTCTTATCTCCAACAACAAATCTTTTTCCCGAATTCTAATTTACTTTGAAATATTTGTAGTTCCGAATATTGTTCATGAATGGTTAAAATGTTTAGTTCTCAAAATGATATTAATGGATCGTTGAAAGATAAACATGTGAGTATTAAAAAAAAAAGACGACTAGAAAAATTAGTTCTTTTATTAAAGTTTACTTAAAAATAGTAAGCGAAGCGCAAAGGCGCAAACTTTTAGAATTAAATAAAACGCTTCAGTGGTTAAATGCAGCTTTTAAATTTTATTATAATCGCCGGGTGAGTATTATGCAACGTAATTTTTCAATATCTTTTATAACACGCAAACGATAAACACTGTTATTAACAGTAATACTGTCGACAATATTACTTAAACGGTTGACTATATGCAGGAATAAATGAGCGCGAGAAAACGATAAAAACGAAGAAGAGAAGAGAGAAGAAGGAAGAAAAAGAAAAAAGTATAAAAGAACTACTTGGCGCCGAGAAAATAATGTTAAAGCACGAGTTGAATTTTTAAAAAGTCGAATGTGCGACGAGCGTAATTTGCTTGTTTATATTAATATTTACGACGTGGAGAGAAAGATGCATGGAACGGTAGACGTTTTTTCAAGTTTTTAAGTGGACCATTAACTCTTTTGTGGTCACCGTATATTCGGCTGTGCTTCAACGTAGTCGTTGCGTGCCATGAAACGACTATGGGCAATTCGACTAAAGTGAAAAATGAAAAATAGCATCGAAAATGTGTTGGACAAATATCACAGAAGGGATGTTAATAGTATAATAACAAACGCACGCTTTTGTGCTGGCATCGATCACATGCACTATCCATTGCTATGCGAAAATTATACAAACATTTAAATAGCATGACAAAGTAGTAGCATGCTTTTAATATTCTAAATGATCGAATTAATGGGAAAGAAGTGTGTTAAAAATGAACGGTGGTGTCCCAAAATACAGGGTGTCCCAAAAATGTTGTACTTTCACAAAGAGGGGATTCCTTTATTTGTTAAGGAGTTACTAAAGAAAAGCTCAGACTTTTCGGACACCTGTATACACAGAAAGCTTCAATATTGTCTATACGTAAAGTTCGTTATTTATAGATTGCGGATTTTATGCATTTATGACAAAAAGGGGTACGTATAATTTAAAACAGTGGACATATTAAGAAGATTTAGGGCCACCAGTGTATTAGTTTCACCTTAATAACATAATTAAAAGAAGACAGAAATTTTCATTTGGCTTCTGTGTCTTGCAATCAATGCAAACATTTTTTATTTTGCATAAAGATCCGCAGTCTAATTATTGGGTTGGCAAGAAAATAATTTCGGTATTTTTAGATGAAATAAAATCCAATTTTTTTATCAAAGCAATGAACTTTAATCAATAAAATATTTTCCATTTTGTTGTATGATCTTTTGCCATCTTTCTGGTAGCTTCATAATTCCGCGCTCATAAAACTTCTGATCCTTTCCGGTGAAAAACTGATCCAAGTGCGATTTCAGGTCATCATCATTAGTGAATGTTTTACCATTCAAAGAGTTTTGTAAACTTCGGAATAAATGATAATCTGATGGTGCAATGTCAGGGCTATATGGTGGATGTGACATCACTTCCCAACCAAGCTCCAATAACTTTTCACGTGTTACCAAAGATGTGTGTGGCCTAGCGTTATCATGGTGGAACACGATTCCTTTGCGATTTGCCAATTCTGGCCGTTTTTCTTTGATTGCTATGTCCAGTTTTGTTAGTTGTCGACAATAAACATCTGAATTGATGGTTTGGTTCCTTGGGAGCAGCTTAAAATACACAATACCTTTGTAATCCCACCAAATTGACAACATGATCTTCTTTTGGTGCAATTCAGCTTTCGGTGTGGTTTGGGCTGGTTCATCACGCTTGGACCATGATCGTTTTCGAGTTGTGTTATTGTAAACAACCCATTTCTCATCACCGGTGATGATTCGCTTGAGTAAAGGGTCGATTTCATTTCGTTTGAGATGCATATCGCATATGTTGATGCGTTGCATTAAGTGAATTTCTTTCAACTCGTGTGGAACCCAAATATCGAGCTTCTTGACGATTCCGAGACTTTTTAAACGATATTCTATGGTTGTATGCGAGACATTTAACCTGTCTGCAATCTCTCGGACAGTTATATGGCGATCCGATTCAATAATGGCTTTCATTTGGTCATCATCAACTCCAGATGTTCGACCAGAACGTTGGTCGTCTTTAAGTGAGAAATTTCCAGAACGGAATTTTTTAAACCAATTCTGGCACGTGCGTTCTGTTAAGCAATCCACACCATAAACATCGCATATATCTTTGTGAGCCTCGGCAGCTTTTTTACCTCTACGGAAATAAAAAAGCAATATATGCCTATAATGTTCGTTTCTGCACTCCATGTTCAAATTGACACAGAACTAACAATTTTCATCAAAATTACGTGTAATTTGCTTCAAAAGTAACCTAAAAGATGCAGTTATGAAATGTCAGAAAGAAAACAAACGCAACGTTGACAGAAGCCAATCAAATAAAACATAACGCCATCAGTTAGTGAAAACCGAAATTACTTGCTTGCCAACCCAATATTTATCATGCTTTCTCACCCGCGAAAAAACTATAAGACATATATGAAAATGAATGAAAAGTATAGTCTAGCAAGAACTTTCCTCATCCTTCTCATAATGTTATTGTCCATAATGTTATTGTCTACACTGTATAGTAACGTTCTGCACAGTTCTACGTCCTACTTAACACTAAACCTACTGTGCCCTTAGAAAAAGGGCAAGATTGGTTTTATACATATAGACTTTGTGCGGCTCCTATTATAATGCGTGCTCTACCAAAGATATTTACACAATCAATTCTTATAAAATCATATCTCAATAATTGTAAAATAATTAATCTGGATCCGGTCGTTTTGACCGGTGGGGGTAGGTTTAGTGTTAACCCTCCACGAACCAGGTGAATGAAAATCATATCCCGACCATTGTCCATTTTCAAATACATAATTTAAATAAAAGTGCATATTGTAATAGGATCGCATCCAAATAAAACAAAGATTTGTCTTTTAGAATGAACGACCTATTTTTAAAAACAGAAACATCGTATTAGCGTATTTTCAATTATTATTAAAGTTCTTTAAACCGTAGCTTTAAGGAACAACAATATTACAAAATGAAGAAAAGATAAAATTCTTATTAAAGTGTATCCCACGAGAGAGTAATCCCGCGGAAAGACCAATTTTCGTTCGTCTTTGCGCATCTTCGCCCTAATTGGTTCGAGAAAGTGGGGAGTGGGTAGTGGAGTGAGAGATGATAGGCTCGCGGCGCCCCCACCATCTTCGAAGCTGCGCGAAACGGGGTTACTATCTCGTGGGATATACTTTTTACAAAATATACTTTTTATTCATATTCCTATATGTACGTCTCACAGTTTAATTTCGTCACGAGGTGAATCGAGTATTTGGTTTCCGCGAATTCTTCCTTCAAAGTGCAAAAGTCTTAGAGACATGAATGGTGTTACCGAGAGTGAATAAAACTGAATATTCCTCGCAAAACGAGAACGAACACGTGTCCCATTGCGGGTCGATCGTTTAATTCGGGAACATTCTGGACACAGGGGAGGAAAGGTCTCCCGGAGCACGAGACCGGGAACAGGAACGAAAGCCCAAAATAAACAAAGAGCTGAGCGAAGTAAAATTTCATAGGAAATCTCGTCGTTTCCAAACCTCCGTGGAGCTGTGTATCCTCGCGCCGGATAACTCAAACCAACCGGAAGACAGTGGTGGGGGAGCAGCATGACATCCAACCGACCGACGACTCCTTTGTTCGGAATCATGGAGATCACCGGTGGCACAATAGCGGCCAATCACGTGTCTCGATCGAGAGATGTGATCCCGTGTGTCCTGGACACGAAACTACTTTGCACGAGGTCCTCGGGGGTGTCCTGTCCCCCGCAAACGCCCGCGCAGCCCGATAGACTCTTTGACTCGTGTCTCCTGTCGCTTAATTGCCAGAAACAATGGAATTATTGTGACGGTCCGGGGATAAAAGGGACGGAGGGAAGGAGAGACCGGCAGGGTGTGAGCGAGACAGTTGGAGAATGAGAAAAATTGACAGGGGAGGAGGATGGGGGGCAGTTGCGAATAAGACAAAGAGGAAAACTCAATGGGGTCGTGTCGATTTTCATCCCCGTTTTACGACCCCTTGTCCAGAGAGCTGTATCAATGGTGGGTTACGTAATATGTGTGCTATGATCTCGTTTTGATCACCATTAGACCGGGAGAGCGTGTAACCAGTGTACTCCCGCGGGATCGACTGACGCTGTTCAACACGCTTTGGTCATCACACCTCGTGTGGCATTATTTCCTAATGCTAGTAGGCGCTGGGTTGACGAGCTCACAAGGAGAGAGGTCACAGTGATGGAGTCGTCGATATTAATCGAACTTTTCTTGGTGAATCCAGAGCAAAAATAAGCTGGCCCATGTTTGAGTGTTTTGGACAATATGTACTCATTGTTTCTGAAGATAATTAAAATTTTATTTGATGATATCCAGAAAATGTCTTGATACACTCCGGGACAAAAAGATAGCACATCATCTATTTTTCATCATTTGGTACATTAAACCGAAGAAAATGAATATTTTAATATATCAACATATTATTCTGACATGCCTGTACGTACAGGGTGTAACAAAATTTAGTGTCATAGTTTTGGCAGATGGTTGTACGCCTTCTGATCGGTGGAGATTTGTTAAGAGAAATTGCTGCAAAATTGACTTTGACATTGAAATCCAAGGTCAAGTTTTTTATGCTTGTATCGCATTCTACTCACCATGGGGACCAAACTTGTCAAAGGAACCGTAGGTTAGCCCATTTTCGTCATAAATGCATAAAGCCCGCAGTCTAATTCTAGGGAACAAGAGGCAAATCAAAATTATTTTCTTTCTTCGACAATTTTAACGAGTCCACAGTAAGGTGAAGTGCCCTAAGTCTGGACAGTCCAAAAGTGATACCTAAATCTGGACAATTGAATTTTCATAGTAAAATCAGTAATTAAGAGATTAAATAATTATATTATATATTCTGAGGCCTTAGCTACAAGTAGGTGTGAATATTATTTCATTGAGACATCAATTGAAATTTCAAAATGAATTCAAAGTTCATCTGAAAACAGTATACAAAATAGTCTATTTACATGCGAATCATGTGCATTTATAGTTCGAACTTTTGTTAAAAAAACAGATATAATTTAAGCCCTCAGACAAAAAATAATTATCACGCATAATAATATTGATATTTTAAAATAAATTGGCAATCAAGCTTAACGTAAATAATAATTATTAATCCAAATATTAGATGTCCAAGATTAGGACTGTTTTCAAATATAAGTACTCCATACTGGGACGCGATGACAGTAGCTGTCCCACTCTAAGCTTATACGCAATGTGCTTACGCCTGAAGCCGGACACGTGTTTGTGAATAAAATCAACGCATTGTTTGCAAATTATTTAACTACATGTACGTATAATTAGTCTTCTATTAGCTTGAATAACGTATGTAGAAAATGTATTCCGGTTGTGACGTTAATAATACTTTGTGTTTACATCTTAAATCTATCAGTATTACTACCTAACCTTAAAAGTTGTATTATAACAAGTTTTATTAAAACAGTGAATGAAAATAAATATATATTTGGTTAAATAATACAATACTATAATCTATGATAAGAATACTACATATTACGCAAAGCATCTTCTATTCGTCATGCGCAACAGCGCCACCAACCAACGTTTTAGGTTATGTTCGCTCGATCAACTCGTAAATTGAATTTGTCCCGATATAGGCTTTACTTCTGTCCAGGTACTAGCTTAGATTGGATTTAATATGTCCATCTATAGGTTTGAATTATTCTTGTTAATACAATTAAGATATTAACCTAAACAATGATTTTTTTATTTTAAATTACTTTCCAAACTCTGAACTGTATGTTAAAACTCTTAAGAAATTGTTTTTGTTTATTTAAAGTGATAAAATTTAAAATAGAAAAACATGCTGTCCAGGCATAGGGCACTTCACCTTACATGTTTTCCCTCAAGTCTCGTCCTGTGAAATTTTATAGCTAAAAGTCAAAACGAGCCAAAACCTTTACGACAGTCTCTTAAGGATGTTCTGGAGGTATATAAAAACGCAACAAAATCTTTGAAAATTTGACAAGATATAATTCTTACTAAATTAATGCAATTACCAAAATTTGGGTTCGATTCACTGCACCGTTTAAGAATTATAGCAACTTAAAGTTTGCACATTTTAACACGTCTTCTTATGGAGAATTCATAAAATTCCACTTCAAACTCTATTCAAACCTTGAAAAAACGCAACTAGAAACTTCAGTTTTTTTTTAGACGTAGTAAAAATTATATAATTAATTATATTCAAAATTTATTAGAATTCACTAAACGGTTACAGAGCAAAAAAATTATAAACTGTTACAAAACGTCAAATTTATCGTGTTGTCTCTTACTAGCATGGAAACGCGACAAGTGTAGACCACTGAATATAGTTACAGAGGGTACAGTATTCGCAAAAGTTTCATGCAAAATATACTCATGAATGGCTTCCATTGCCATGTATTGATGGATTTCGAATTTCTTGTATTTTTGTCTCCCATTGTACCTCCAGAACATCCTTAAGCAACTTAACTCCTGAACCATTGATCCTACAGGATCGAACTCGCTTCCAGAATTCGCCTTCTCGTTTCTCGATAATAGAAAAATGGCTTTCTTCAGTAGTCAAAAACGCTAGATAAACGATCACAGTCGGCCAATAGACAGTTGGCGCACTGGGCAGCCAAACAAAACCGCGGCGGCCATTTTTGCAAAGGAAAATGTCGCTTCGAATAACCTCAGAAAACGGAAGCAGTTATGGGACACACCCTGTATAGAGCTGGTATTGCGATTGATGTTTGAATTTTAGAAAACACGGCCACAATGTTACGTTTTAACTGGTTGGGTTAGGTCAGGGTTTTTGTAAACATTTTCCACGATATTTCTGCTCCAACATTTTCTGAGATATTGTTTCTATGTTTACGATATTACCGTGTGCCTGTGCTGCCATCTAGCGGTTCTGCTCGGTAAGCGGGTCGCGATCGTCACTATAAACCAATATGGCGGCGCCCTTCCCTGTCAAAAACACTGCAGATTGCTGAAGTTTAAGGATGTTCTGGAGGTATATAAAAACGCAACAAAATTTTTGAAAATTTGACAAGATATAATTCTTACTAAATTAATGCAATTACCAAAATTTGGGTTCGATTCACTGCACCGTTTAAGAATTATAGCAACTTAAAGTTTGCACATTTTAACACGTCTTCTTATGGAGAATTCATAAAATTCCACTTGGAACCCTATTTAAACCTTGAAAAAACGCAACTAGAAACTCCAGTTTTTTTTTATATGTAGTAAAAATTATGTAATTAATTATGTGTTCAAAATTTATTAAGATTCACTAAACAGTTACAGAGCAAAAAAATTATAAACTGTTACAAAACGTCAAATTTATCTTGTTGTCTCTCACTAGCATGGAAACGTGACAAGTGTAGACCACTGAATATAGCTACAGAGGGTACAGTATTCGCAAAAGTTTAATGCAAAATATACTCATGAATGGCTTCCATTGCCATGTATTGATGGATTTCGAATTTCTTGTATTTTTGTCTCCCATTGTACCTCCAGTACATCCTTAACTTTAATCTTGTATTTACTTTCTGCTGTTCGCTAATGCTTAAGGATGTTCTGGAGGTACAATGGAAGATAAAAGTGCAAGAAATTCGAAATCCATCAATATATTGGCAATGAAAGCCATTCATGAGTATATTTTGCATGAAACTTTTGCGAATACTGTACCCTCTGTAACTATATTCAGTGGTCTACGCTTGTCGCGTTTCCATGCTAGTAAGAGACAACACGATAAATTTGACGTTTTGTAACAGTTTATAATTTTTTTGCTCTGTAACCGTTTAGTGAATTCTAATAAATTTTGAATATAATTAATTATATAATTTTTACTACGTCTAAAAAAAAACTGAAGTTTCTAGTTGCGTTTTTTCAAGGTTTAAATAGGGTTCCAAGTGGAATTTTATGAATTCTCCATAAGAAGACGTGTTAAAATGTGCAAACTTTAAGTTGCTATAATTCTTAAACGGTGCAGTGAATCGAACCCAAACTTTGGTAATTGCATTAATTTAGTAAGAATTATATCTTGTCAAATTTCCAAAAATTTCGTTGCGTTTTTATATACCTCCAGAACATCCTTAAGTGTGTCTTCTATTCCAAATGAGACTCACCTATTTTTCCGATAAGACGATAAAACCTGCAGTCTAGTAATAATAGTCGGAATCAGTGGGTGTATTTTTAGCTGTCGAGCAGCACTGTTCCAGTAGTAATTTGCGAAGAAAAGGGATAGCGCTGGAACGCGAGTTACCGAAAAACCGGGCCAATGAGGTTGTCCCCGCGAAACGGGTTACCACTAATTCCGAAAGATTGCAAGGAATGGAAAAAAGTTCGAGCATCGTTCAACGAGAAGTGGAGGGCTCGCTCGTTTCAGGAGACGCGAAAGAATCACGCGCGGCCGCCTACACCCCTGGCTTCACCCTTGCCTGCAACTTTCCCTCGTTTTCTTTCCGCGAACCGAGCCGGCGGCCAAAGTGCGATCTTAAATATTAACCCGCGAAAGTAATCTCTGCTGGTAATTTAGGTCAGTGTCTTCTAAGTTTCCCGTGACATTTTGTTCGACCTGTGTACACATATGTATGTACGTGCATGTACTCACCCCCGAGACTTCTCATTTCTCACACGAAAAATCGATCACGCGGAGAACGTCGCGAAAGATCATCTTGAATCGTCCAACTTTCAACCCCTCACCTCACGACTTTCCCCTTTTGATAAAACAAAAGAAAAAGAAAAGACAAAAAAATTGCTTAAATTCTTATTTGAATGGTATCAAGTGGTTAGTATCCCGCAGTTGTGTTTTGTCGTAGTTTTCCAGGTCATCGATGTTTCTCACATGACCTTAAAATGCCCTTGAACTCCGAAGTTGAAGGTCGAACTTAAATGTTGTTATAAACAAAGATCCGCAGAGCACAAGAACATGATGCATTTGTGCGTCAAGGTGTTAAATATGGCGGACATGCACCGTAATTATTATATTATATTATATTATATTATACTTCAAAATGAAACCGTTGCTCTTAATTATTCTGTCGATATTTTCCGTGGAAAATTGACCATCCATGTATGAAAATAGTACCGAGCACTACATACATAGATCTCGACTGCACTCTCACCTTTAAATAAACTACTGCTGCCGTGTCATATTTATCTTACGACTTACGACCATATCACCTGGACAAGTAATGTTATCGTTTATAAGTTGAAATAATAGGAATTATTGAGGTAGAGTTAGCGCGTCATCTTGTATTGATATTTATTGTAACTAGACTGTGGATTTTATGTATTTATCACTTGTCAATTAAGTTTGGTGATTAAGAAATGAAATCGTTTTGCATTAACAGTTCAATTTTCCATTAAATATTGCTTAAATACACTGTCCAACACCAAATTTGTTCCCTATTTACTGTTCGGTCCTTCTTATAGAGTATTTTGCGCTGATTTCGAAACTGTTTTTAATTTTTTTCCTATACGCACAGTTTTTGAGAAACATGACATGGAAAAAAAAACATATTTTTCAACTTTAAACAAATATTGTAGTGTTATTATAATAGATATTGAATTGTTCTTTATAGCAAAAGATTCTGTACTTTCCCGAATACAGCGATATCAAATATTAATACATTATGATTGTTTAAACATGTTTAAATAATCACTAAAGGCGGAGCGACACCATTTTTGCACCAATTTTGGATGATATTTTTCAATTTATCTCAAAAAATAAGGGTCCAGCGGAAAATCGAACTATACCATGCGATAAAGCAGACTTTTATCTTGAGAAACCACCCTTTCAAGTTTGGAACGTTGACGTTTTTTTCGAATCAGAAAGCAAAATATCTTCGTCCGACATGAGTTGCCGCCAGTGGCGCTCGCCATTAGAACGGACGTTCGCCGAGCCGTATCCCGTGGAATATTTTGCTTTCTGGTTCGAAAAAACCATCAACGTTCCAAACTTGACAGGGTGGTTTCTCAAGATAAAAGTCTGCTCTATCGAGTGGTATAGTTCGATTTTCCGCTGGACCCTTCTTTTTTGAGATACATTGAAAAATATCCTCAAAAATTGGTACAAAAGTTGTGTCTCTCCGTCTTTAATGATTGTTTAAACATGTTTAAACATTCATAATGTATTAATATTTGATATCACTGTATTCGGGAAAGTCTACAGAATCTTTTGCTATAACGAACAATTCAATATCTTTTATAATAACATCACAATGTTTGTTTAAAGTTGAAAAATATGTTTTTTTTTTCAAAGCCATGTTCCTCAAAAGCTGTGCGTATAGGGAAAAAATTAAAAACAGTTTCGAAATCAGCGCAAAATACTCTATAAGAAGGACCCAACAGTAATTAGGGAACATAAAAAAAATTGAAATTTGTTGGACAGTGATATCATATAAGAGGTACATATTGACGTTTTAAGGAAACATCATTTTATATAGAAAAATTATTGAATTTTCTTCATATTTTTCAACCATATGGTATTATATGTAACCCCTCAAGCAATTTATTATTGACAAAACCTTCTGAATTGTGATTCTCGGACAACCGGACATAGCATGCGCGTAGACTAAACAATGAGTCAGTCGTTGCAGACAGATTTCTAGGAATTTCCAAACAATACGAGCCGCATTGTGCACAAGACACGGCGGAGGGAGACAATTACGTACACATCTACATACAATACATTTTTGCTGACGTGCGCGTGTATTATAGAAGTAGAAATCGAATGCTGTCTCGTCGTAATTTCTAATTGGCAGAGTTTGCTTTGACTAATAATATTACAAGAAATCAGCTTTCAGAGCTTTAAAACGAGAGGGCAGAGATGAAAGGTAAATGAAAATGTTTCCGTCCGCGACGAATATGGGAGTTGCCGTCACTTGGGACGAGATTCAATTGAAAAGTGTTTAAACTCCCCGTGAATTAAGTTTCTTCGTAAACGCTGATGGCTTAATTCGATAATTCCGTCGATTCCTATGATACGCGCCCGGTGCCACGATCAAAGAAACAGGGATTCCTGATTGAGTTTCTTCGTCGCTGCGGCGATCGACGATTGCCTCGTTAAGTTAATGGACGCATTAAATGTTAATGCAATTGTCAGCATTCATTTCACAATAATTGTATCGCGACGCCATCACGCCGGCACTCTATCAATTAATATCCAATTTTCACGCGAAGTCCTCGCTCGAACTCATGAATTTCCATTCCTTTACGCTTCACGTTTCGAGAACGATCGAAAAATTACTACCAAAATATGGAACACTACAGAATATTCCACAATACCCTATATTGATATTCCGGTCTACGTCACACAGTGGTAAATGTTTCGATTTTAGGTGGACAAAATTATTTTTGAATAATTTATATTCTCTTGATACTTGATAATTACTATTATGATATTTATTTTTTTGTTATAAAGAAATTGAACATAAAAATTATAACAAACGGATATGTTTCTTATATTTCTATATTTCTGACTTATAGAAGGTAAAGTCTGTGAATATAAGAAAATGACTTTATTATGATTACTTTTTTTAAAAATTATAATTACAGTAACTTAATTACATATAATATTCGTATTACAAACTATAATTAAGCGATCTAATCGGATCGGATTTCTCACTAAGTAGCAGATTGTAGCAGCTAATTTTCCTTCGACATTGTTAAGTAATTCATATAGATAAAATACACAAAAATATTGCAGCTTGAGTATGTTTGAGTCAAAGTATAACCTTACTTTATTAACTCATTCATAAAAAACGCTTTTGATTATGGTTCATTTCATTTACTTCCTCCTTTTAGTTTTAAACTAAAACGAGAAAATATAAATTAGTTTAATACGTACTTATTTTCCATTTTTCAATGCACAAAACAAAAATTCACCGCAGTTTCGGAACATTTAACTAGTCTCGTTAATGGATAAAAAATGAAAATAATGAGATATAATTGTTAGAATTATTTGGTTCAGTATGTCTAGTAATATATTTTCTCAATTAAATATGTTTTTCAATAATCGAGAAAAATTATTTTTGTCCAGCTAGAATTCGACATTTTACCACTGTGCGTCAGTTGCGTGTCATAATGTATTTGAACATTTCTGATTCTCGAGAAATTTCCGATATTTCAACTTCGATCGATTCGTTGAAAAAAATAATACAATAATAATTTGTCGATGTCTCTTATACACGCTTCAATTTCGAGCACTTTGCACCAAAAAAGTGTCTTCAGTTTCCTAGTCGCTGAATCGTGAAAACGTGACCTACATATATAAAAATGAACGATGGACTGCGAAAGTAGAAGCTTCAAACTTTAAACTGGAGCCAGATTTATTGCTGTAGGTACTATTTTTTTGAAGGAAATTGTCTCGGTTCAAGTATCGACAATTTCTCGAGAACTTTAGTCTTGCTATGAAATGCATGCGCCCTTTAAAACAGAATAATTTTTTTATAATCGTACCGAACGACCTGATTTTTGGAAGGCATTTTTTAAAACTTTTTTATTTGAGCCCTTAATGAAAATTTAAAACATATGTTTTCCAGATCCATGTTCTTTATACACATGTTGGAAATTTAATTGAAATAGATTGACGTAGGAAAAAACAACAGGCGTCGAAAGATGTACGATTCCGTGGATTTTAAGCAGAAGCTGATCAAAAGTCGTGTAAAACTACGATTTTTACCAATTTTAACCGCTTGTAGCTCGTATGTATGTATGTTAATCGATTTCGATGAAATTTGAAGCATGTGTGCAACTACTATTAGATCTGTAAATCAAATATTGGGTTGGCAAGAAAGTAATTTCGGTATTTTTAGATGAAATAAAATTCAATTTTTTTATCAAAGCAATAAACTTTAATCAATAAAATATTTTCCATTTTGTTGTATGATCTTTTGCCATCTTTCTGGTAGCTTCATAATTCCGCGCTCATAAAACTTCTGATCCTTTTCGATGAAAAACTGATCCAAGTGCGATTTCAGATCATCATCATTAGTGAATGTTTTACCATTCAAAGAGTTTTGTAAACTTCGGAATAAATGATAATCTGATGGTGCAATGTCAGGGCTATATGGTAATGTGACATCACTTCCCAACCAAGCTCCAATAACTTTTCACGTGTTACCGAAGATGTGTGTGGCCTAGCGTTATCATGGTGGAACACGATTCCTTTGCGATTTGCCAATTCTGGCCGTTTTTCTTTGATTGCTATGTCCAGTTTTGTTAGTTGTCGACAATAAACATCTGAATTGATGGTTTGGTTCCTTGGGAGCAGCTTAAAATACACAATACCTTTGTAATCCCACCAAATTGACAATACGATCTTCTTTTGGTGCAATTCAGCTTTCGGTGTGGTTTGGGCTGGTTCATCACGCTTGGACCATGATCATTTTCGAGTTGTGTTATTGTAAACAACCCATTTCTCATCACCGGTGATGATTCGCTTGAGAAAAGGGTCGATTTCATTTCGTTTGAGATGCATATCGCATATGTTGATGCGTTGCATTAAGTGAATTTCTTTCAACTCGTGTGGAACCCAAATATCGAGCTTCTTGACGATTCCGAGACTTTTTAAACGATATTCTATGGTTGTATGCGAGACATTTAACCTGTCTGCAATCTCTCGGACAGTTATATGACGATCCGATTCAATAATGGCTTTCATTTGGTCATCATCAACTTCAGATGATCGACCAGAACGTTGGTCGTCTTTAAGTGAGAAATTTCCAGAACGGAATTTTTTAAACCAATTCTGGCACGTGCGTTCTGTTAAGCAATCCACACCATAAACATCGCATATATCTTTGTGAGCCTTGGCAGCTTTTTTACCTCTACGGAAATAAAAAAGCAATATATGCCTATAATGTTCGTTTCTGCACTCCATGTTCAAATTGACACAGAACTAACAATTTTAATCAAAATTACGTGTAATTTGCTTCAAAAGTAACCTAAAAGATGCAGTTATGAAATGTCAGAAAGAAAACAAACGCAACGTTAACAGAAGCCAATCAAACAAAACATAACGCCATCAGTTAGTGAAAACCGAAATTACTTTCTTGCCAACCCAATATTTAACATTTTTTTAAGGGCCCAATCAAGAAAGTTCTGAAAAATGTCTTTTCTATTTTTTCATGTACTTAACCTTGTGAATTATAATTTTTGGAAAGTCTTTTTTATCATTTCGTAAACCATGCTTCTAATTGATTATAAAAAATCAGGTCGTTTGGTACAATAATAACAAAAGTTATTGTGTTTCAAAGGGCGTTCGAATAGTTTCGTGGCTCGCATACATCTGAAATAAATTAGAATCGTACTAAATTCTGTCGTATTTGAGATCTTAGCATTTAAACAAATTTCAAAAGCCATAATTGCATAAAGATCCGCAGTCTAGAAATTATTCTGGGTGCCTCGTTGGAATGTAACCCCCACAATGTCTTCTGTAACTTTGACAAAAGAAAAAGATTGATTAAATTGTTATTTGAATGGTATCAAGCGGTTAGTATCCCGCAGTTGTGTTTTGTCATAATTCTCAGGGTCATCGATATTTTTGACATGACCTTCGAATGACCTTGAACTCCGAAGTTGAAGGTCGAACTTAAATTTCTTTATAAATAAAGATCCGCAGGGTACAACATGATGTATAATTGTTCCAATTGAGCTGTGAAAATGAATATTTGCGTACGAACTTCCGCAGTCTACCGGAAACTCTAATTAACGTGCCGGGTGTCGTTTCCGAAGGGGGTTAATTAGCGTCAGTCGAAGAGCGATGAGCTCGCATCGGAGTCTCAGATTGGTTCCAAGGTCATGGATAAAAAACGTCGACAGCTTTTACTCCCATTGGAGGACGCGTGCTCGAGGTCGGGTCTGATAAAACGTTCGAATGATCTCTGGCTCGACGAGTACGAGAATCTTTGAATAAGCTTCTTTTCCATCGGACACGGCTCGTTAGAAAAATAATCCATAGGCTTTTGTGAAGGGTGAATTCTCTCGAGACGAAGCAGGAAATCGATAGGATATCGTGTCTCGTATCTCGCCGTCTTTTGCTGGCATTGTCTGTTGTAAGACAGGACAAGGTATCGATCCTGGTTCCCGTTGGAATCCTGATGCCTCTGAATCCTTTGCAGCATAGCGCGCCGTGCTCCATCCAATGCAGCTCTAGCGTCATTCAACGACACTCGAGCGTGCCAGGATTTCGTTGTTGATTGTCAAATGCTTTTTTTCATTGACAGGCGGTTGCAGAAAAATTCAATGTTCCCCCCTCGCCCCGCTTCTCCACCCTCCGCCTCATGTCAATTCGTTGGAGATTCGCCCCATTCACCGAGACAAATGTTTCGTCAAACAATGGAGGTGTTACCGAAATCTAATTTAATAACTGAACTGTGGATGGATTCGCGCACGCTCGCGTTTTTATAAACTATTTTCCAGCAAGCAAAATTTATCGCGGTAATAAATGTGATTACACTGTCCAACGGCCAAAAAGTATTTCGATTCCCACTATACGATTCTTATAGAGTTTTTTGCGCTGATTCCAAATCTGTTCTTAATTTTTTCCCTATACGCACAGTTTTTGAGAAACATGACTTTGAAAAAAAAACATATTTTTCAACTTTAAACAAACATTGTGATGTTATTATAAAAGATATTGAATTGTCCTTTACAGCAAAAGATTCTGTAGACTTTCCCGAATACAGCGATATCAAATATTAATACATTATGATTGTTTAAACATGTTTAAATAATCACTAAAGGCGGAGCGACACCATTTTTGCACCAATTTTTGAGGATATTTTTCAATTTATCTCAAAAAATAAGGGTCCAGCGGAAAATCGAACTATACCATGCGATAAAGCCGACTTTTATCTTGAGAAACCCCCCTTTGAAGTTTGCTTCCCCCTTTGAAATCTGCCCTTAATTTTTCTCCTAAACGCACAGTTTTTGGAAAACCTGACTTTGGAAAGAAACGTGTTTTTCAACTTAAAGCAAATATTGTAATGTTATTACATTTAATGTAATAACATATAATAACATATAATGTAATAACATGTAATGTTATTACAGTTTTTGAAAAACCTGACTTTGGAAAGAAACGTGTTTTTCAACTTAAAGCAAATATTGTAATGTAATAACATTATAAATATTTGCTTTAAGTTGAAAAACACGTTTCTTTCCAAAGTCAGGTTTTTCAAAAACTGTGCGTGTAGGAGAAAAATTAAGGGCAGATCCGGAATCAGCGCGAAAAACTCTATAAGAATCGTATAGTGGGAATCGAAATACTTTTTGGCCGTTGGACAGTGTAATCACATTTATTACCGCGATAAATTTTGCTTGCTGGAAAATAGTTTATAAAAACGCGAGCGTGCGCGAATCGATCCACAGTTCAGTTATTAAATTAGATTTCGGTAACACCTCCATTGTTTGACAAAACATTTGTCTCGGTGAATGGGGCGAATCTCCAACGAATTGACATGAGGCGGAGGGTGGAGAAGCGGGGCGAGGGGGGAACATTAATTTTTTATAATAATAAAAAATATTGAATTGTTCTTTACAGGAAAAGATTCTACAGACTTTCCCGAATCCAGTGATATCCAATACTAATGCATTATGTTTAAACAATCATTAAAGACGGAGAGACACCACTGTTGCACCAATTTTGGATGATATTTTTCAATTTATCTCAAAAAATAAAGGTCCAGCGGAAAGTCGAACTATTCCACGCGATGGAGCAGACTTTTATCTTGAGAAACCACCATTTCAAGCTTGCATAGTCTCTGGTATTGGGCATTGGCTATCATTAGATCCGGGAAAGTCTGTAGAATCTTTTGCTGTAAAGAACAATTCAATATCTTTTATAATAACATCACAATATTTGTTCAAAGTTGAAAAATATGTCTTTTTTTAAAATTCAATTTTCTCAAAAACTGTACGCCTAGGAGAAAAATTGAGGACAGATTCGGAATCAGCGCGAAGAACTTTATAAGAATCGCATAGTTGGAATTGAAATAAAAAAAAAAGTTGAAATTTGTTGGACAGTGTTATTTACAAGTTCAAGTTCATGGTCGATTTCTGTTATGTACCTAAATTGCAATGCTTCTAATCGATTATAAACAATCAGGTCGTTTGGTACAATGATAAAAAAGTAATTATTTTTTAAAAGGTGTACGAATACTTTGCACAACCACTGTATACGTTTGAGAAAAGAAACAAGACGAATTTATTCAAGTGAAATAAAAACAGCAATTACATACAAAAATATCATAATGAAGGAGCTGACCTTGAGTGGCAAAAATTTCCAAGTCCAGTAGATCGTAAAATTCAAACTTCAATTTCTAGAATCAGAATTGGGCACTCCGAAATAACCCATTCATTTTTGTTAAACGAAAAAGAAAACACGATCTGCGATATATGTAAAGTACCAGTTAAGGGGGATCTATACCCTCGGATTTTGGGCTATTTATCAATGTTATCAACCTCTGTGCAGAAAAAAAGTTTGGTAACATTGATAAACACGCAACTGCATAATGAACACGAGATGGAGTTGCTTGCTATTTCCATATTCTATTCATCTCGTCGCGAATGCCGTTATACAGGGCAGGTCGCACTAATATTAGTGCCACCGATGAGAATATGTACCTCGTCTGTGTCAGTTTTGCTATGATTCCACATTGACAGCAGTGAAATGTTGCACAATATCGCAGCACTGATTGACAGTCCTTCTGACTAGGCACCATCTCGTGTAAACTAACTGAAATGAAATTGGCTCTAGATTGGCTCTACGTCAGAGATAACCTCTGTCTTCATGAACGTAATATGGGGAAATCTCTGCTAATGTGAATGAAATCACGCGCGGCGATTTTTTGTCCTTATACGAGCATATTTTGAGCTACACAAAGGCTCATTTGATAGAGGAAGGTTCATCACGGCGCGCTCTGCTCATCATATCAGTCAGAAAAATCTCTTTGAGACAGGAAAATACATTGAAATCTGCGGTTATTTTTCTAGATTTTTTCTCTACTTTGGGCACTCATATTATTAGATATAAACATAATCTCGTTAAATCAATAGCAGAGCGCGCCGGATTTAACCTTCCTCTATCAAATGAGCCTTTGTGTAGCTCAAAATATGCTCATATAAGGACAAAAAATCGCCGCGCGTGATTTCATTCACATTAGCAGAGATTTCCACATATTACGTTCATGAAGACAGAGGTTATCTCTGATGTAGAGCCAATCTAGAGCCAATTTTATTTCAGTTAGTTTAGACGAGATGGCGCCTAGTCTGGAGGACTGTCAATCAGTGCTGCGATATTGTGCAACATTTCACTGCTGCACTGCTGTCAATGTGGAATCATAGCAAAACTGACACAGACGAGGTACATACTCTCATCGGTGGCACTAATATTAGTGCGACCTGTCCTGTATAACGGCATTCGCGACGAGCTGAATAGAATATGGAAATAGCAAGCAACTCCATCTCGTGTTCATTATGCAGTTGCGTGTTTATCAATGTTACCAAACTTTTTTTCTGCACAGAGGTTGATAACATTGATAAATACCCCAAAATCCGAGGGTACAGATCCCCCTTAACATGAATCATCTAATAGAATGCAAAAAATATGAGAATGAAAGAAAAAATGCTAAGTTGCCTGGATTCTTACCAATTTTGTTAGGTTCTGAGGAGTATACCGCCGGTCTTGTTCAGTATATCAAAGATACTAAAATGTATAAAATATTGTAAGAAAGTGTCTGTGTGTGTGTGTGTGTGTGTGTGTGTGTGTGTGTGTGTGTGTACCGTGTTGCTAATGACCTTTGATGTTGAAGCAACATTAAATAAATAAATGTAGTAGTAATAGTACATTATAAAAATGTATGTTCATTCAGACCTAAGTTCATCAGCACGTATGGTAAAATGAGATTCGAATTCAACATTTTCGAATTCAACATTATCATACTTAATCACACCTAAGCAAGTGAGTGAAAAATTGTGAAATTAAATTTGTTTCCTTACATTTAAACTTTTAATAGTTACTACTTTTGAAAATTGTATGTCATTATGTATAAATTGTTTTTATTTTCTCTTATAGACGCAATTCGATATAATCTTGAAAATGGTCCAAATCAGTGATCGAAACGTCGAATTACTTGAAAATTAGCAAAATTGCTTAGTTAATTTTTTGTTTTTTTTGTATTTAACGATCGAACCGTAGCGCCGATATCGTTAATAATTGTTATCAACATTTTCTCAATTGAAAAAAAGATGAAAAGAAATTAAATTATTTTCTGGCGAGCTGTAACAATTGCGGCAAACGTTGCATAATATCGATACGAGTTGGGGAATTACCAATTCAGGGAACATTGGCAAACTTTTAGTCCACAGCGTTCCTTTATATTGTCACGTCCGGTGGTTCAGCCATCGTTAATAATTCAATATAATCAATGATGTATTACATATACTTTTGAATTTCTTTGTATGTTTAATCAAATAATGTTGTACGAGAAACTAATATTCAATACTCTTGTTAAAATCAAATCGAACTATCGTATATTATACCACATTGCGTGCGATAGAATTAAGAAATTCATACTTCATTCGAATCGTCTTGAGCGAAAGAACTGCGTAGCGAAATTATTTCATAAAATGACCAGATCACTTCCAAAAATAAATCATGATCTAAAATCCGCTGAAGACTGTCCATCGAGAATCGATGAGTAATAATTGTTCGTCACCCCATGTGCGACGTAAATGTAATTCGATCTGGCCAGGGGAGCTACAGATAAGGGAGCAGCTAAGAAGAAATTGATCTAGGAAATGCGCAGGGTAATAAGATCTAGCTATGACGATTATGACGACAATAATCACCTGACAAAATTGACGAGACAAAGGACTGATTAATCTATAAAAAGGATGGCTCTTGAAGAAGTCCAGTCCAGTCTATATTCAAATTTGTTCAGTTGCGGTTGAGAGACATAAAAGTTCAGAGTTTGAGTTCAATCTTGGAGGTTCAACGAAGTTATATACAGTGAGTCACAAAATTATTCGCTCACTCGATAATGCGGCAAATATATACGAAATAATCAGACAACGCAGGGTATTTTTCAATTTTTTATTTGGATATACATCGTTCAAAGTTTAATTCAACAGAATTGTAAAACAAAATTGCGAAATTTTCATTTAATATTAGAGAAATATGAGTTTAAAGAAATCTTGACGGTTTTTCACGCCGCAAAATTATTCGCTCATTTTAGATTAACTATTATTATAACAATATTAATATTTGGTGGGATATCCTTTTTGTCTTATGACTTCTGCGAGACGTTTGGGCATTGATTCTACTAATGTTTCCAAATATTTTTTGTCTATTTTTGGCCATTCCTCCTGTAATCTGCTTTGTAACTCTTTTTTATTAGTAATTGAATGTTTACGAATTTTTGTGTCCAGCATGTTCCATACCATCTCGATAGGATTCAAGTCGGGAGATTGAGGCGGGGTTTGCATTATTTTGGGACAGTTATACAGTAACCATTCCTGTACCAATCTCGATTTATGTTTGGGGTCGTTGTCCTGGTAGAAGTGAAACACTTCTGAAATCCCCATTACTTCCGCGCTTGGCTTCAAATTTTTTTTTAGGATATCCATGTACATTACTTTATCCATGGTAGCCTCAATCATCTGCAATTTCCCAACACCGTGATAACTAATGCAACCCCAAACCATAACATGACCACCTCCATGCTTGACTGTGCTACACAGGTTTTTGAGATCCATCTCCGCGTTTGATTTTCGCCAAACTTTTTGATGACCGTCAGAACCCCAAATATTAAATTTACTCTCGTCGCAAAATATCACATTGTGCCAAAATTCAGGGGGCTTTGTGATGTATTTTTTTTGCGAATTCTACCCTTTTCTTCCTATTAATTTCGCTTACGTAAGGCTTTCTTCTTGCTACGCGGCCGTTGTACCCGTTCTTTCGCAACACTCTTCGTACTGTTTCATCAGAAACTTCTTTTTCACTAAAATTTTTCAAACTTGTATTGATTTTGGGAGCACTTATTTTCGGATTTTCTTTAACTTCTCTCACAACAAAACGCTCTTCCGAGGAATTCAATATCTTTTTCCTACCACAGCCAGCTTTGTTTATTATTCGTCCTTCTTCTTCGTACCGTTTTATAATATAACGTACTGTTGAATAACTTCTACAAACGATATTTCCAATTTCTCTGATGGATTTTCCACTTTCCCAATGAAAAATTATAACTTCCCTAATCTCTAGACTAGTTTCTTTACTTTTTCTACCCATTGTAACGAATTCTTGAAAATCAAAGAAATAGATGAAAATAGATCCTTACTGAGCGAATGTTTACGTTATACTGACTCTCTTTAGCAACTATCAGAAACAAATGCCTGTCAGAGTTTGTAAATTGCATTTGTTTCAGTGGATTTCGTGGCGTGAGCGAATAATTTTGTGGCGTGAAAAACGGTCAAGATTTCTTAAAACTCACATTTCTCTAATAATAAATGAAAATTTCGCAATTTTCTTTTACGATTCTGTTGAATTAAACTTTGAGCTATGTATATCCAAATAAAAAATTGAAAAATACCCCGCGTTGTCTGATTATTTCGTATATCTTTGCCGCATTACCGAGTGAGCGAATAATTTTGTGACTCACTGTAGTTATTCAAGGCGTGTACACCCGCCGGATTTATAAAGTTACTAACATCAACATCGTCATCTTGTCATCATCATCTTTTTAAATTTTGTTGCTGAAGCGATACACTCCGCCAGCGAGCGAAACAGCGAGCGATTTCTGCAAACCAAATTCTGAGCGAAACCAGCTAACGGTAAATACTAACAATTTATTATAAGATCACAATAACTCTATGTATCCGAAATTTGACGCTTAAAATATAGTTTTGCTTATTTTTATTCAAACAAATCAAAACTTCAAATCATTTTTAAAGAGTATACCCATCTTCGATCTCTTCGTACCAGTTCCACAATCAAAAATCACTTAGAATATTAAGAAATCCTCGATTACCCGAACCGAAGCCGGTGAATGCAGGTAGGTTCAAAACTGCGTTATATCTCAATTATAATCATTTCAATAATTTTAATCTATTTAAAGGTAATTTCAATTTTTATTATTCAAAATCTAAAAATACGTCCATCTCAGGACGTAACAATATCGATCGAGACGACGCGACGTTTGCAGATGCACCGACGGGACTAATCATTTTACAGGGTTATTTTATTGACAGAGCTTGATTAACTCTTCTCATTCTCATCGCCGGGAGGGCCTTAAATTCTCGAGGACTATCATCCCGCTCAACGTCCCGACGAAATTACCACGAAATTTTCGTGCGACATACCGTGCGGGTGAGCCCGGTCGTTAAGGCGCGCAATTAAGGCGAACGATGCCTCTCACCCCTTGCACTTGCTAATTAGAACGGCTAAATACTAACGAAGCCCATACTATTTATCTCCAGCCGCGATTATTGTGACGGAAACGAATACGAATTTATTTGTCGCCTGCCCGCCGAGCAGAAACCGTTTAACGCCGCCTTTCATTTACATTTTCTGGAACACCGTAGTGAATTCCTATTATATGAGACTTCCGGCAGCGCTAATGGCCCTTAAATTTCGCGGGATTCCTTCCTCGGGATTATGCGACGCGCATTCTCTGGGGCGCCACGAGATACATCGTCGTACGTGATCGGTATCGCAGATGTACCGACGACAGGTAATTTACTACAGTAACAGGGAACTACTGTATCGACGGATCCCGACTTTTCCCGCCGATATATGATTTTATACGTTTCGTTCGAAATGGCAATTTTTGGTAATATTTAGAATTTAGACAGTCGGAACTTTATACAAAATCAACATTTTTTACTCGATTATTTATTTTATTTTCTCTCTTAATATGTTCAATATAATGATTCAAATCTGAATCGAACGTTTGATAAATGTCTACAAAATTGCTATTTAGTGTATAATTGATCGAACCGTTGCGCCGCGAACATAACCCCAAAATGTTCAATATGTTGGAGATAATATAACAGTATTCTTAAATTCGTCTAATGTTTCTACTGTTTTAAATTACACATACTCATTTTTGTTATAAATCCATAAAATCCGCTGTCTAGTTATATTTTAAATACGTAGTCAGTCGTGAACTAACTGCGGACTTTTATCACCAATTGCAAGATACAGCGAAGTGCATAAACTATTTTTCTTTTCTAAATAATTATAGCGAGTGGGAAATAATGCAACAGCATTTTCAATTTCATTGTGTTTTTACTGTTTCAAACTGCATTTTTCATTTTCGTTAGAAATACGTCAAATCCGCAGTCTCTTGAATCTCCAATGTAATTTTCTCGAATTTTCAAGATCATTCATGATTTTTTAAATACATATGTACATATTGCCATTGATATTACGTTAACCTTGAAATGATTCTATGTTGATAATTCATGATTTGAGAGGACCTACGAAAGTGAACATTTTTAGTTTACGACCTCCATTTTTCGTTAACTTTTTACCTTTAACGCAAGATGTGTACAATTTTATGGGCAATAAAAATTATGAACACTAATTGCGAGATACAGCAAAGTACATAAACTATTTTTCTTTTCTAAATAATTATAGCGAGTGGGAAATAATGCAACAGCATTTTCAATTTCATTGTGTTTTTACTGTTTCAAACTCCATTTTTCATTTTTGTTAGAAATACGTCAAATCCGCAGTCTCTTGAATCTCCAATGTAATTTTCTCGAATTTTCAAGATCATTCATGATTTTTTAAATACATATGTACATATTGCCATTGATATTACGTTAACCTTGAAATGATTCTATGTTGATAATTCATGATTTGAGAGGACCTACGAAAGTGAACATTTTTAGTTTACGACCTCCATTTTTCGTTAACTTTTTACCTTTAACGCAAGATGTGTACCATTTTATGGGCAATAAAAATTATGAACACTAATTGCACGATACAGCAAAGTACATAAACTATTTTTCTTTTCTAAATAATTATAGCGAGTGGGAAATAATGCAACAGAATTTTCAATTTCATTGTGTTTTTACTGTTTCAAACTGCATTTTTCATTTTTGTTAGAAATACGTCAAATCCGCAGTCTCTTGAATCTCCAATGTAATTTTCTCGAATTTTCAAGATCATTCATGATTTTTTAAATACATATGTACATATTGCCATTGATATTACGTTAACCTTGAAATGCTTCTATGTTGATAATTCATGATTTGAGAGGACCTACGAAAGTGAACATTTTTAGTTTACGACTTCATTTTTCGTTAACTTTTTACCTTTAACGCAAGATGTGTACAATTTTATGGGCAATAAAAATTATGAACACTAATTGCAAGATACAGCGAAGTACATAAACTATTTTTCTTTTCTAAATAATTATAGCGAGTGGGAAATAATGCAACAGCATTTTCAATTTCATTGTGTTTTTACTGTTTCAAACTCCATTTTTCATTTTTGTTAGAAATACGTCAAATCCGCAGTCTCTTGAATCTCCAATGTAATTTTCTCGAATTTTCAAGATCATTCGTGATTTTTTAAATACATATGTACATATTGCCATTGATATTACGTTAACCTTGAAATTATTCTATGTTGATAATTCATGATTTGAGAGGACCTACGTAAGTGAACATTTTTAGTTTACGACCTCCATTTTTCGTTAACTTTTACCTTTAACGCAAGATGTGTACAATTTTATTATTGCGGCAAAATAATATTTTTTTAATTTGTTGGTTACCTCAAATACATGAGTTTCGAAAAATGAATGCGAAATCTGAATGGAGATCAGAATGGTACATTTTTATAAAATGTCTCGATTATTATATAAAGATGATGAAATTACAGATTTCTCATTTTTTATATTTTGAAATGTGTTTAAAGAAACGTTTAACGAAACAGCTATTTGTTCAGTTTTTTTGTGAAATCAATTGTATGAAATCACATAGAGACGATTTTCAATGGGAAGTGGTCAATGGAAGACAATGAATAACAATAGAAAATGTATAATTGATCCGATGGTTATTAATTTATGGATAAATATTCTATACGAGTAACTCGACGTAATATTGCAGGTAAACTGAAAAATAAATTCCACATGAACGAAGTCGAGCAATACAATGCATTTCATATTCTCTTGAAAAACTATTGATTGGACCAATATTTAATTTGTCGTCTGCAGACTTCGATAAACGTACAATAGCAAATGAATTTCTACTGACGCGGCTTCTCTTCTTTTATCGGATATCCTCTTTATTCCTTCATTCAACCGATTCAGCCCCAGAAAGGTTCGCAGCCTTGACTTTCCTTATATCCCGGTAATACCGAGTCGGTATTACCGACTGGTCGGAGATAATTAAATTAATTGCGCCCGGCTTGCTCCCCTTCAATTAAGTTTTTCTATCGCCTCTTTTGTCGCCTAATCGGATATACAGATTCATCGCGTGCCACTTTCAGTTGTATTGCGAGGCTGAATATTTCGTGTGAAACTGTTTACCGTCCAATTAGTATAGCAAATGAATACTTCCTCTGCGTCTTCGTTGCTCGCAGTATAAATTCAATTATCCGGTTCACGGTTCTATTTAACAGCGAAAGAGTTTCACGGTCGGAAACGTCAAATTTTTCTCGAATGTTTTTTCCCTGCACCTCGTTATTATTAGTAGTAATAACGTACTTAAAAGAAATACATTAAGACGACAATTATTTAATTCACTAATTGTTATGAGAAAGTCGAACGTTTCGTATTTAATTTAAACAGTATAAACACTTCCTCCGAGCAATTTCGAGGAGCATAAAAATACAACTTTAATCCTTAAGTGGACTTTCCAAATGTAATTTAAAAATGCAATATTCCAGTTAAATTATATTTATATTTATCATTCATCTCTAAGGAAACGACCAGCGCCCGCTCTAGCGGTTACGTCGCCCCGGACAAAAAGTCAAATTGCCGCCCCTTAAGAATATATATATTTTTTAAATAAAGGTACACATTTTTTATTTTCAATAAAAATCAAATCACTTTATTTAAATTTTAATAGAAGTATTTATTTTAATAAAAACAAATTTTCTATTAATTGGGTATTTAACACATCAATATTTTTCTCACACTTACAGCCAAAATGGCGCCCGGACAAATGTCTAGAACGTGTCCTGAGCGCATCCAGTAAGTTATGGCCGCCCCTTAAGAATATATATATTTTTTAAATAAAGGTACACATTTTTTATTTTCAATAAAAATCAAATCACTTTATTTAAATTTTAATAGAAGTATTTATTTTAATTAAAACAAATTTTCTATTAATTGGGTATTTAACACATCAATATTTTTCTCACACTTACAGCCAAAATGGCGCCCGGACAAATGTCTAGAACGTGTCCTGAGCGCATCCAGTAAGTTATGGCCGCCCCTTAAGAATATATATATTTTTTAAATAAAGGTACACATTTTTTATTTTCAATAAAAATCAAATCACTTTATTTAAATTTTAATAGAAGTATTTATTTTAATTAAAACAAATTTTCTATTAATTGGGTATTTAACACATCAATATTTTTCTCACACTTATAGCCAAATGGCAACCCGGACAAATGTCCGGCTGAACGACGGATAGAAGCGAAATAGTAAAATTTCATTTAAATCCACAAATAATTATATTATTAATAATAACACATTAAATAGTGATTAGTATTCTGAGTGGAGCCCCATCCACCCCAATCGATTAATGCCTGATGCGTAGAGTACAATGAAATAAAGAAAATTTGATCGTGGAATTCAAGGTCAGGGACAATTTTACGGCACCTTTTGTTTTACATTTCTTTACACCCTTTACAGTTGAAACTCAAATTGTTTAGAAGGAATCGGTCAACTCGTGCTTTCCTATCTGATTGCGAGTTGGAACTTTGTCAGCGAACGTCGAAGGGTGGTTTCAACCCTCAGTCCTAGAGTAACCGCAGCTGACAAAATACGTATCCATTATTTCAGCTACTCCTCAAGCCTATAGTGTAGTCAGTGATTCGATCCAAGTCGAGCTCAGGCAATTTGCGACCCTTCTTAGTGAATGAGTCACACGATCTTTTCCCAAACCCCTTGCCTTATGACCTCAATTACGCACGTGATGAAGCTTCCAAAGTGAAATCGATAAAGAATATTTATATTTTCCCAGTCGTGTGTAAGCATCATATTTACAGTAGCGGACAAAAATTTAAGAATGCTCTAAAGAAGACGAAAACTTTTTTAATATTATACTATACGATTTAAACTTTTTTGGGAAGCTAGAGCAATTAGTTTCCTAAAGGATGTGAAAAGAAATTTTTTCAAAATTTGCAATTGATCGGAATTGTTGAGAAAATACTAAAAATTGAATTTTTAAAATTCAAGAATTGATTGATACAGCTTTTGCTTATTTGTTTCAAATATCTAATATTCGACAGGTGTTTCTATGTGTTTCCTGCGATTATATCTCGCATTTATCATTTTCTCGAGTCGCAGTACATACAGGGTGTCCTGTTTAAGTAAGAACAGCAGGATATCAGGCTGCATTATGTAGTATTCATTGTTTTCTTGTGGGTGGAGTAGTGGAGGAGATCTGAAGATCAATCTGCTTTTCTTAAATGGAATACTATATTCTTTTCTTGAAGAAATAACAGCAGATACTGAGACAAGTCCAAAGAGGTGTTATACGCAGAGTTGGGCAAAAAAATTTAAATACAAATTTCGAACAAAATGGGTTTTAAAACCCACTTGGAAAAACCCCACTTTATTCGAAGTTTTCATTTAAATAAAATTTTTGCCCAACTCTGGCTGTATAATATTATTCTGAGTTGTTCCAAACAATTTCTGTACGAACACCTTTTTGGTAACCACAACGCCTTCCGAGATATCCTGCTGTTCTCACTTAAACAGGACACTCTGTATGTATACTATACTTCTAACCAAAGTTCGATATGCAAATATTTGCATAAATATTCATATAAGTTTGAATAAACAGTCTAAAGGCTTTGGATACTATCTGCTCTCCAGTGCACAATAATATGTTACCCAAATAAGCTTAATATTGTTAAAATATAGTTAGATAAGCAGTAATACACTGTTTACCTACTGCTCCGAATACTGTTAGGAACTAGAGCACAATTATTCAATAACATGACTTCCGATTCAACATTCTAATTAGTTTTGGCTTGTCTTCGAAAAGCTCGTTGGAGAAAACATATTCAAGCCCAGATATCATTTTCAGCCACGAGTTTAGTTCAAATACTTGAAAAAAATAAGAGCAATGTTGATCTACGGAACAGCAGTTACTCTGAACATAGAAGCGCAGAATTCAGTGCATTTTCTCTCCAGAGAGCCAGCCATTCCAAGATACGTTCATTACCCGCTTACACGGAGTTTCTTGCTTAATCCTGGCTTACTCTTGGAAGAAGATGCACCTCCCACGAGAACATCGACATAAATGAAGCCCGGTGGTGCCATAATGACGTCTCGATGCATGTAAACCATTGGTCAAATGAACTTCCTTCCGTCGGTACCAAAAAAGAACCAAAAAAATATTGTAAAAAAATGTAGCAACAGTCTGATTGTAAACTTTAAATTTTCTTCGGCATTTGTCGTTTTTAAAAGACTGTAATAAATAGGAAAAATACATTTTGGCACGATTGTGGTACTGATGGCATACATCTGCATATGCTGAACATAAAGACATATACAAAAGAGTTTGATTGGTGCAATAATTTTTGAGAATAATTTTTGCTGCAAGATTTCCGGCAATAAATCGTGAAAATCTGCAATTTTTACCATCTTTAAACGTTTGTAGCTCATTGCAACGTCGACCGATTTTAATGAAATTTTCAGAATATCTTTAATTGACACAAATCTAGAAAATGTATTTTTTAAATTTTCAATATAGGCCGACATAAAAAAGTTAAAAATTCAACTTTTAGTATTCTTCCAGCAATTCCGATCAATTGCAATCTTTGAAAAAATTCCTTTTCACATCCTTTAGTAAACTAATTGCTCTAGCTTCCCAAAAAAGTTCAAATCGTATAGTACAATATTAAAAAAGTTATCGTCTTTTTTAGAGCGGTCTTAAATTTTTGTCCGCTACTGTACATCGTCATCTAATTTAACCCTGCAAGGACTCTCGTGACAAAATTTCTGCTCATGAATCTTCGCTACTCTAATATTGCAGATATTTACCATCGCATTTGTCTCAATTTTCTAATTAAAATGATATTTTGCAACGACTTTCGGCAGTAAGAGTTGAATAAAAATTCACTTCATCCCTTAATAGATTTTTTACATTGAAAAAATAATATTCTTGGATTTTGTCTAATCTTTCACTGTTTTATATCTCACCCAGCCAATTTCTTTGTAAATGTATACAGATATCCTCAGTATAATTACACTGTCCAACACCAAAAATGTTTCCAGTATACTGTTGGGTGGATCTCATAGAGTCATAGAGAATAGAGTTTTTTGCGCTGATTCCGAATCTGCCCTTAATTTTTCTCCTATACGCACAGTTTTTGAGAAATCTACATTGCAAAGAAACGTATTTTCCAACTTTAAACAAACATTGTGATGTTATTATAAAAGATATTGAATTGTTCTTTACAGGAAAAGATTCTACAGACTTTCCCGAATCCAGTGATACCCAATACTAATACATTATGTTTAAACAATCATTAAAGACGGAGAGACACCACTGTTGCACCAATTTGTGAGGATACTTTTCAATTTATCTCAAAAAATAAAGGTTCAGCGGAAAGTCGAACTATTCCACGCGATGGAGCAGACTTTTATCTTGAGAAACCACCATTTCAAGCTTGCATGGTCTCTGGCATTGGGCATTGGGTATCACTGGATTCGGGAAAGTCTGCTGAATCTTTTGCTGTAAAGAACAATTCAATATCTTTTATAATAACATCACAATATTTGTTCAAAGTTGAAACATATGTCTTTTTTAAAAACTCAATTTTCTCAAAAACTGTGCATGTAGGAGAAATATTAAGGGAATATTCGGAATCAGTGCAAAAAAACTCTATAAGATCCACCCAACAGTATATTGAAAACATAAAAAGGGTTGAAATTTGTTGGACAGTGTTACAACATTAAAATGACACCAAATAAGCGAAGCAGGGAGTCGAAGCGTCGAACCTCTTTTCCAATCGCTATCCTTCTCTACATTCGGTACACTACAAAGAATGTAGCACCTCTGCCATAACTGTCGCTCGGCAGACCCGACGATACGACACTTACGGAGATACTACTGACAAGGAGAGTGCAAGGACGACGTCTCACCGATTTAGTTGATACTCTGTATACTTATAGATCTCGCTCTCCCATTTACGAATATATACCATTATAGACGCTAACACTCAATAGTTGTTGAGATATATTCATGAACAAAGTTCTTACATTACTGCTTAAATCTGCTATTGTAGAGAAGGCATACAACGAACAAGACTTGGTGTGTTGACAACGTACGAGACTTCCACCCGATGGGCTAGGGTTCGATTCTCGTCTGTTGAAAAATTTTGTTTCATATTTATTTATATTATTTTTTCGCTGTGTAACATTGACTTGTCTATATGAGATTGCACATTTATTACAAGTTAAAGAACAAAAGGATTAATAAATTATAAACAAATTCGCCGAAATTAATAAAATAGTAAATATCCCTCTCGTGTCAGAAAACAGAAAAAATAAAGTAAATATGGGAAGAGAAAATATGGTATACGATAAATTTAACAATATTGCACTTACATATTTTCAATTATAACAGTGATACATGTTGTAAAAGCATACGAAACATAGCATACAGAAACAGCTTGCACATCGTATAAGTGCAGTATTATTGCATTGGTAAAAAATTTTCTAAAAAAGATACAGAACTGCACTTATTTAATAGAAAATGGAAGAGAAATTGCAACTAGAGAAGATGCACTTAAATTGCATTCTTTAATACACAAACAATTATGTGCACCAATGTTTAAACCTATGCTGGAATATGTATGGTATGCAGCCGGATTAACAACAGAGAGACAAATATTTCAAAACGTCAATCAAATCTGCTTTCCCGTGGATGTGGAAAGAAGCAAGTGCCAATGCAATAATACTGCACTTATTCGATGTGTAAGCTGTTTCTGTATGCTATGTTTCGTATGCTTTTACGACATGTAAGTGCAATATTGTTAAATTTATCGTATACCATATTTTCTCTTCCCATATTTACTTTATTTTTTCTGTTTTCAGACACGAGAGAGATATTTACTATTTTATTAATTTCGGCTAATTTATTTATAATTTATTAATCCTTTTGTTCTTTAACTTGTTGTATATAAATAAATGTGCAATCTCTTACAAACAAGTCAATGTTACACAGCGAAAAAATAATATAAATAAATATGAAAAAAAAATTTTCAACAGACGAGAATCGAACCCTAGCCCATCGGGTGGAAGTTTCGTACGTTGTCAACACACCAAGTCTTGTTCGTTATATGCCTCCTCTACAATAGCAGATTTAAGCAGTAATGTAAGAACTTTGTTCATGAATATCTCAACAACTATTAGGTGTTAGCGTCTATAATGGTATATATTCGTAAATGGGAGAGCGAGATCTATAAGTATACAGAGTATCAACTAAATCGGTGAGACGTCGTCCTTGCACTCTCCTTGTGAGCCGCACAGTGGAACTTTTCGTCCAAATCGGAGACAAAATCAAAGAACTTTCGATAGAAATGAGGTAGAGCGATGAAATTTTTTAAAAATTAAAGCTGAAACTTGGCAGAATATGGGAAAAATAGGGAGATTATGGTACGAACGTTTTATAAACTTGAGAAAATTCGTTAAACAATTCGTTCACAAAAATCGATTTCTTGTAAAATCCTGAGGTCGTAGACAAATTTTGAGACCAGATTTAAAATCAGCGTGAAAAAATCTACAGGAAATGATGTGCAGCATGTTAAAAAAAAATTTTTTCCGCCCGTGTTACTGAAAAAACCGTAATTTTCTTGAAATTGTGAGAGTTTAACGAATTTTCTCAAGTTTATAAAACGTTCGTACCATAATCTCCATATTTTTCCCATATTCTGCCAAGTTTCAGCTTTAATTTTTAAAAAATTTCATCGCTCTACCTCATTTCTATCGAAAGTTCTTTGATTTTGTCTCCGATTTGGACGAAAGGTTCCACTGTGTGCCGTCTTGGTTTGGGTTAGGCTTTGCAGGGGATGGTGCAAGGAAAGAGACGAACCCACTTGTCTATCTGTAACGGATGCAGTTATAACCTGTGACTGTGTCACAGATGCGCACTTATACGCAGACTTCAATGTTCCAGTAAGAAATTTTGTTGCAAATATCTGGGCCCGTTGTAATTTCCACCAAAAACGAGACTGGTATTCGTATTCAGCACATCAGAACTAGTAGAAAAACAGGTGGGAAAAGCTTGGGAGGGAGCCAATTGGAAAGTCTCAGCTAAGTGAGCACCACCGTCCCAACAATTGTGTGTGCGCATTTCTTTGCACTCTATCTATCAACGACAAGCATTTCGCTCCGAGAACCAGTGCACGTGAACCAGGTGGGAGGAGCATTAAGTCCGCGACCAGCGAGTCAAACTTTTTACTCATCGTATTCCTCGGTAATGAACTTTCGTCGACGGAAAGGGTTCGCAAACGAGAACACGTAGGCAAGACGCGCATTCGTCGCCGGAAGCGGGAAAGCCCGGTGTCAGCGTTAGCCGTTCCAAGAGCTGATAATCCGGCGTGTACGCGTGGCAGCTACCTGTTCAAGACCCAGGGCGTCTGCTTTGCTAATTGCCAGTCGTCGTTGCGTGGAGATCGGGGAAAGGCGAGTTGGATAAAATTCTCTGGAAACGCGGCGCTAACTACACGGAAATGTCATCGACATTGTTGGTCGCCGGCCAATGGCGAATCCGCGCTCGCGGATCCGTTTACTTGGCATTTGGATGTCTCCCTTTCTGCGTCTCATTCGGGGATGATGCAGTTACGGACCGCGCGGACAGCCAACCGTGATAATCGGGCTGATTCGCGACGTGAGCAGAAACTGCCAACTCTCTACCGTGCCCAGTTGCTAGCCTTCGTCCTTTGTTCTCGATGGGAACCGGAAAAAGCTTAGTTGACTATTGGCTGAAACCTGGACAACCTAACGACTCGGACAGTTTTGCGGGTTTCCTTGCGTCTTGGCAGAGGACTACGCTGCTGTTGGAATAGGGCGGTCTTTAGCCGGTGATTTAGCCGAGGACGTGCAGCAGAATAAGCATATTTAATCAGCCGTGAGGAACACGGGCGTCTGATGTACTCGCGGAGATGTTACAATAGGTTTGGAACGGAAGTGCTTTTGATTTGTCAGATTGGAACCTTCTTAAACACTCCGTAAAGGGTGTAATTAGAGTTGCTACATGAGAAGAGGGAGCACGAATGGAGGGGAAAAAGTTACCCTCTCTCAATGACAAGCATTGGACGCGTGGGGAATAGTGTCGTAGAAGGGGAAGGTAGAATGGATAGACAACTCTTAATCTGACGACTCTATTGTAAGTATAGCAGAATAAAGAGGTCAAATGTCCCTCCAGACAAATCGGTATTTTTCATACCATTCGGTGGGGGCTCCAAGGAAAACCTTCTGTGACAAGTTTCAAGTCGCTACCCCCACCACAACGATAGTTGCAGGCTGGGCACCGTTTAAGGGTTTTGACCTTGGTCGTAGTATCGGTGCCCTCCGCATTTGTAGCTAGGAGCGCTAGTGTTTTTAGTCACTGTTTTACCGATTCAGTCACTGTATTGGTAAAATATCGGTAAAACTGTGACTAAAAAGGCTAGCGCTCCTAGCTAAAAATGCCATGGAACTAATACTTGTACCAAAATCTCCCGTATAGGGATCTACTTCGTAGATTTCGTTTGCTGTGTTTAAACACGTATAGTTTAACATAATAAAGGTTTCATTGACATTGTATGTGACCCTGAATTCCGGGATGCCTACATTTTGGTCTATAAGAACCCTAAATCTCTCGATATTTAAGAAAATGTATGTGTCTCGACAATGGCAGCACTGTCGCTTCGTCCAATATTTGTGAAACTGCGCTACATGCTGCCGAATAATGCAAATTACGCCTCGAAAACGCAAAAGTAGGCCATATAAGGAAGCATCCCGTAATGGTGGATCTTTTGTCTAGCGATTGCGACTACGTAGGGGCCCCAAATGTGCGTTAGAGAGACAGCAAACGAAATCTACGGAACCCTTGCAATCTCGTGTACGTATACAGTATCTATCGGTGTGTTAAGGTACTACCACACTCGCACTCGACCAAGGTCAAAATCCGACCCACACCCTTAAGGGGGTAGTCCCACCCTAGAATCTTACTAGAATCTTACTAGAAAACATGGGTCTGCGCGCTTCGGTTGTTTGACCTTATTTCAGCAAATTTTGGGCTGGGTGAGGGCTCATTCTAAAGAGGAAGGTTCATCACACTGCGCTCTGGTCATGAGGTTAACGAGATTATGTTTAATATGCATAATATAAGGGCCCAAAGTAGAGAAAAAATCTAGGAAGAAAACCCGCAGATTTCAATGCGTTTTTCCGTCTCTAAAAGACTTCTTGACTGCTGTGATGACCAGAGCGCACTAGATCTAACCTTCCTCTTTAGAATGAGGCCTCACCCAGGTCTAAATATACTCGTATAAGGTCAAACAACGTTTAGTCGCAGACCCATATTTTCGACCCAAAATCTAGTAATATTCTAGTAAATTAGCAAATAACTGGAATCCTACTAGATTTTAGGTCGAAAAAATGGGTTTGCGCGCTTCGGTTGTTTGACCTTATTTCAGCAAATTTTGGGCTGGGTGAGGGCTCATTCTAAAGAGGAAGGTTCATCACGCTGCGCTCTGGTCATCACAGCAGTCAAGAAGTCTTTTAGAGACAGAAAAATGCATTGAAATCTGCGGGTTTTTTCCTAGATTTTTTCTCTACTTTCGGCCCTTATATTATACATATTAAACATAATCTCGTTAACTTCATGACCAGAGCGCAGTGTGATGAACCTTCCTCTTTAGAATGAGCTCTCACCCAGCTCAAAATCTGCTCAAATAAGGTCAAACAACCGAAGCGCGCAAACCCATGTTTTCTAGTAAGATTCTAGGGTGGAACTACCCCCTTAACGAATTATTTCTCTATTTCTCCTGTTCTGCTCGACAACAAATTACGAAAAAATTCATGGAAGTTCTAGCTGACAGCATACCCGAGTGTGAATTTTTTCCGAATTTTTAAACTGCAAAATCAATTTTTAAGTTCTCGCCACAGATGGCCACGTTTACATTATCATTAGACAGCGGATCTTTATACAAAATAGATATTTTCTACCCGAATTGCAACAACCTGGAGTGCAATAGAAATTTGTTTCTTCTCTTAAAATGTTTAATAGGTTGAAAATAACATAACATTCTAAATTACACCTTCTCGTTTTTTATATAAATGCATAAAATCCGTTGTCTAATTACACTGTCCAACAAATTTCAACTTTTTTTATGTTCCCAGATTACTATTGGGTCCTTCTTATAGAGTTTTTTGCGCTGATTCCGAATCTGTTTTTAATTTTTTTCCTATACGCACAGTTTTTGAGGAACATGGCTTTGAAAAAAAAACATATTTTTTAACTTTAAACAAATATTGTGATGTTATTATAAAAGATATTGAATTGTTCTTTGCAGCAAAAGATTCTGTGGACTTTCCCGAATACAGTGATATCCAATATTAATACACTATGATTGTTTAAACATGTTTAAACAATGATTAAAGACGGAGAGACACCATTTTTGCACCAATTTTTGAAGATATTTTTAAATTTATCTCAAAAAATAAGGGTCCAGCGGAAAATCGAACTATACCACGCGATAGAGCAGACTTTTAACTTGAAAACCCCCCCTTTGAAGTTTTCGACAACGACGTTTTTACCGAACCAGAAAGCAAAATATCTTCGCCCGACATGCGTTGCCGCCAGTGACGCTCTGGACGAGATATGGCGCAGCGACGGGATACGGAGCGGCGAACGACCGTTGTAGTGTTGAGCGCCACTGGCGGCAACCCATGTCGGGCGAAGATATTTTGCTTTCTGGTTCGGTAAAAACGTCGATGTCGAAAACTTCAAAGGGGGGTTTTTCAAGATAAAAATCTGCTCTATCGCGTTATTTTTTGAGATAAATTTAAAAATATCTTCAAAAATTGGTGCAAAAATGGTGTCTCTCCGTCTTTAATCATTGTTTAAACATGTTTAAACAATCATAGTGTATTAATATTTGATATCGCTGTATTCGGGAAAGTCTACAGAATCTTTTGCTGCAAAGAACAATTCAATATCTTTTATAATAACATCACAATATTTGTTCAAAGTTGAAAAATAGGTCATTTTTTCAAACTCAAATTTCTCAAAAACTGTGCGTATAGGGGAAAAATTAAAAACAGATTCGGAATCAGCGCAAAAAACTCTATAAGAAGGACCCAATAGTAATCTGGGAACAAATTTGGTGTTGGACAGTGTTATTATGGTCGTTGTATCTTATTAGGCAAACTAGTTAAGCCATGTCTACACTTTTTCTACAATTTTTACCGAATAAAAGAGGAAGCTTAATTGTTGCTCGATGTTGCTTCAGTCGTGAGCATAGCTCGAGGCAAGATGGCTACATTTACGATCTCTTTACTAATTGCTACATCACTTTAATCGCATATTTATACAGATATGCTTCTACAAAACTGAATTTTTTGAACCTACTTAGATTACGTAACCGTTTATCTTAAGTGATAAGTTCGATACTAGGAACTGCTATCTACTTTCAACTTGTGTTTAAGTGAGTGACGAGTTTAATTAAACATATTTCTAATTTACAAAACTACGATTAACACGATTACACGTTGTTAAGGAGTATGTGTTCTAAATATATAATCTCATTCTTTCTTCTCGGACCTGAATCATCCAAGATTGTTGCAAAATTCATCAAAATCTCACAAACTTGGGCTAACAGTAGAGGAAAATTTGGAACACCTCGAACAAAGATATTTAATTTTATAAAAATTATCATAGAATGTCATGTTTGTCACTGACCTCCACGTCAAATTCCGATGCTGCCACTGCTGTCCATGGATCGTGTAACGTTTGTGCCTCATTCTTGTGTACCTAGGATCCGGTTCATCCGGAAGTCCACATCGGGGAAGTTTCATTAATTCTACTGTAGCGTCATCGATGTTACCAGTTGCAGGAACGCCTCCAAATCTCTAATTTAAAAAATGGTCCACAGTTACAAAATATATTTTATAAATTGCTTTCATAAATCTCCATTTCCTTTCCTTCATTTCTATTATTTACTCCATTTCGCTTTACTTCCGCTCACTGTTTTTAATTCCACCGTATTTCAACTCTGTTGAAGGAGTACTGTAAATAAATATTATCACTGTTATTGCTACTAGCAATAAATATTTTGAACGAGTGAATCGATAAGACAGTTAGAGAGGGCTAGTTTAAAGAGTTAAGAAAGTATGTAATAGGTTTGTTACATTTTCCCTATGTTTGTACTACTGGGAACACATTCTGCAAGCGATTCGGTAGATTATAATTCGCAGAGCTATAAAAGTAACAGAGGTCTAAAGGACTCGGTGTCAGTAGTAACGGGACGGCCATAGAGCGTGAGCACGGCCCAGTTACCATAAACCGGCACTTTCTATGGTTATATCTATATCGATAACTGTTTTTCTATTACCCATATTCCGAAATTTATACTTGTATCCTGAACATTCTCCGCGTACGCGACTCAATTTTATTCGGGTAAAGTGCCATATGAAGCCAATTTCCGCACAGCAATTCTACGAAATGGTAGGGCCCTCGTAAGAACTTGTGACAGAATTTGTGTAAGAAATCATAGCTTAAAATACTATGAAAACAACGAAGTTGTCTTTTTTAGAGCGTTCGAATGCACTGCCCAACAGCCAACAAGTATTTCGATTCCCACTATGCGATTCTTATAGAGTTTTCCGCGTTGATTCCGAATCTGTCCTCAATTTTTCTCCTAGACGTACAGTTTTTGAGAAAATTGAGTTTTAAAAAAAGACATATTTTTCAACTTTGAACAAATATCGTGATGTTATTATAGAAGATATTGAATTGTTCTTTACAGCAAAAGATTCTGTAGACTTTCCCGAATACAGCGATATCCAATATTAATACATTATGATTGTTTAAACTTACGTGAACAATGATTAAAGACGGAGAGACACCACTTTTGCACCAATTTTTGCGGATATTTTTAATTTATCTAAAAAAATAAGGGTCCAGCGGAAAATCGAACTATATCACGCGGTAGAGCAGACTTTTATCTTGAGGAACCACCCTGTCAAGTTTGCGAGGTCGACGTTTTGTTCGAACCAGAAGGCAAAATATCTTCGCCCGACATGAATTGCCGTCAGTGGTGCTCACCACTAGAACGGGCGTTCTAGGGTCGGCGCGCCGCACAGTGGAACTTTTCGTCCAAATCGGAGACAAAATCAAAGATCTTTCGATAGAAATGAGGTAGAGCGACGAAATTTTTTTTAAATTATAGCTGAAACTTGGCAGAATATGGAAAAAATAGGAAGATTATGGTACGAACGTTTTATAACCTTGAGAAAATTCGTTAAACAATTCGTTCACAAAAATCGATTTCTTGTAAAATCATGAGGTCCTAGACAAATTTTGAGACTAGATTTAAAATCAGCATAAAAAATCTACAGGAAATGATGTGCAGCATGTTAAAAAAAAATTTTTTCCGCCCGCGTTACTGAAAAAACCGCAATTTTCTTGAAATTGTGAGAGTTTAACGAATTTTCTCAAGTTTATAAAACATTCGTACCATGATCTCCCTATTTTTCCCATATTCTGCCAAGTTTCAGCTATAATTTTAAAAAAATTTCATCGCTCTACCTCATTTCTATCGAAAGTTCTTTGATTTTGTCTCCGATTTGGACGAAAGGTTCCACTGTGCGCCGTATCACATGGAACGCCCGTTCTAGCGAAGATATTTTGCTTTCTGGTTCGAAAAAAAACTTGACAGGGTGGTTTCTCAAGATAAAAGTCTGCTCTACCGCGTGATGTAGTTCGATTTTCCGCTGGACCCTTATTTTTTGAGATAAATTGAAAAATATCCTCAAAAATTGGTGCAAAAGTGGTGTCTCTCCGTCTTTAATGATTGTTTAAACATGTTTAAACATTCATAATGTATTAATATTGGATACCACTGTATTCGGGAAAGTCTACGGAATCTTTTGCTGTAAAGAACAATTCAATATCTTCTATAATAACATCGCAATATTTGTTCAAAGTTGAAAAATATGTCTTTTCTTAGAACTCAATTTTCTCAAAACCTGTACGTCTAGGAGAAAAATTAAGAACAGATTTAGAATCAGCGCGAAAAACATTATAAGAATCGCATAATGGGAATCGAAATACGAAAAGAAAGTTGGAATTTGTTGGACAGTGATATTAATTCGACTAACTGTAAATAGGACATTCATTTGAAACATATCGTTGTTTAATTTATATAATATTTTTCGAGATATTCGAGAGTTTCGCTTCAAAACAAACATACTGTACCCATGTCCATTAACGTTCAAAGATTCCTTTGAAAGGTCGCGCCTAAATTAGAGGACCCTTCCCGAGATTCCATTTCGGCGCCAATTCGTTAGAGAGGTTCGAGAAAGTATTACTATCGTTGAACGTCCATGCACGTTTGCTCCTAACGAGCTCCATTTTCATGTAAATTCACGGCAAACGAGCGATGCGTCGCTTTTTCCCGATTGTGTATTTGTGCTCGTTTTTCCACCATTTCCGCTTTTTCCGGCCGTCAAAGTTACATTGTCCCAATGGATCGATCGAAAGGATCATCCAAACGAAATGGAAACTCAACGACAGAGTCACATTCAAACGTTTCCGGTAGTCTAATCTCGTATTCGATGCAGCACCACGCTTTTTTTTTGCGAGGAATCACAATTTAGCCATTTCACCGGCGAACGGATTATTTGACGTTTTATCTAACCGATCCGATTTCTGTAAATGAACATTCCATCGGCACGGTTACCGAAATGTTCATTCGACACAATAGTCTGTTTCTAATCCCTACGGTACTGTAAACATTTGCAAACTCGAGCACATTATTCTATATTGTTTGTTCAACACTTTTAAAAAGTCAATTAAACTTTAAATGTTATCGGCGCCAGGTTCGATCAATTTTAGAACAACAACAAATGTGCAATTATTACATGTTTCTAACGTTTCGATCCCGATGTGGATCTTTTTCAAAGAATCATTATTGCGTCTGGAAAATATTTTAAATGATATAACAGTATGCAAAATTAAAGGAAAGCACAACACCGTATATAAATAATACTTACATGTTGTGCAGAAAAATGGACAATACATTATAACAATTATTGAAGTTAGTATGAATACTATTTAAACCTCATGGTGGCAGATGTGTGACTGGGCACATGCTATTCAAACGGTAAGAGTGCTGTGACATATATGTGACAGAACTCGTCAACGATTGGTGGATCGATAACGATCCATAATGATGCATGGACGAAACTGGCGGCAATTTCAAATGTAACCTCATGGTTACATCGATTTTCTTTGATATTAAGGGTGTGGGTCGGATTTTGACCTTGGTCGAGTGCGAGTGTGGTAGTACCTTAACACACCGATAGATACTGTATACGTACACGAGATTGCAAGGGTTCCGTAGATTTCGTTTGCTGTCTTTCTAACGCACATTTGGGGCCCCTACGTAGTCACAATCGCTAGATAAAAGACCCACAATTACGGGATGCTTCCATATATGGCCTACTTTTGCGTTTTCGAGGCGTAATTTGCATTATTCGGCAGCATGTAACGCAGTTTCACAAATATTGGACGAAGCGACAGTGCTGCCATTGTCGAGACACATACATTTTCTTAAATATCGAGAGATTTAGGATTCTTATAGACCAAAATGTAGGCATCCCGGAATTCAGGGTCACATACAATGTCAATGAAACCTTTATTATGTTAAACTATACGTGTTTAAACACAGCAAACGAAATCTACGAAGTAGATCCCTATACGGGAGATTTTGGTGCAAGTATTAGTTCCATGGCATTTTTAGCTAGGAGCGCTAGCGTTTTTAGTCACTATTTTACCGATGTTTTACCAATACAGTGACTGAATCGGTAAAACAGTGACTAAAAACACTAGCGCTCCTAGCTACAAATGCGGAGGGCACCGATACTACGACCAAGGTCAAAATCCGACCCACACCCTTAAGGGGGATCTATACCCTCGGATTTTGGGGTATTTATCAATGTTATCAACCTCTGTGCAGAAAAAAAGTTTGGTAACATTGATAAACACGCAACTGCATAATGAACACGAGATGGAGTTGCTTGCTATTTCCATATTCTATTCATCTCGTCGCGAATGCCGTTATACAGGGCAGGTCGCACTAATATTAGTGCCACCGATGAGAATATGTACCTCGTCTGTGTCAGTTTTGCTATGATTCCACATTGACAGCAGTAAAATGTTGCACAATATCGCAGCACTGATTGACAGTCCTTCTGACTAGGCACCATCTCGTGTAAACTAACTGAAATGAAATTGGCTCTAGATTGGCTCTACATCAGAGATAACCTCTGTCTTCATGAACGTAATATGGGGAAATCTCTGCTAATGTGAATGAAATCACGCGCGGCGATTTTTTGTCCTTATACGAGCATATTTTGAGCTACACAAAGGCTCATTTGATAGAGGAAGGTTCATCACGGCGCGCTCTGCTCATCATATCAGTCAGAAAAATCTCTTTGAGACAGGAAAATACATTGAAATCTGCGATTATTTTTCTAGATTTTTTCTCTACTTTGGGCACTCATATTATTAGATATAAACATAATCTCGTTAAATCAATAGCAGAGCGCGCTGGATTTAACCTTCCTTTATAGAATGAGTCCTCACCCAGTCCAGAATCCGCTCAAATAAGGACAAAAAATCGCCGCGCGTAAACCCATGTTTCGACCCAAAATCTAGTAAGATTCTAGTTCCTTTCTAGTTACTTCATTGGGTATAGATCCCCCTTAAATATAATTTTCTAATGAGTTTGTATCACAAATTAAGGGAAAAACCTTTTTTATAAATTGTGAACGAAATAATTGTTATAATGTATTGTCCATTTTTCTGCACAACATGTAAGTATTATTCATATACGGTGTTGTGGTTTCCTTTAATTTTGCATACTGTTATATCATTTAAAATATTTTCCAGGCGCAATAATGATTCTTTGAAAAAGATCCACATCGGGATCGAAACGTTAGAAACATGTAATAATTGCACATTTGTTGTTGTTCTAAAATTGATCGAACCTGGCGCCGATAACATTTAAAGTTTAATTATCTAAAATTGCGATCGAGAAGAATTTACCTTTTTTTTAAAAAGTCACTGGTCATGTCCAAAGTCGCCAGATTGAGACTTGTCTCCCCACTCTATATTCCCCTTCTATTGTTCGGATAATTGAACAGTTTTAAAAGTAATGTTTAAAAACAAAATCCTGTAATTAGAAATGTGGTATATAAAAATGGACGACAGAGTGTCTTTACCTACTTTTATGGCAAAAACAACTGAAAACGAAGAAGACGAACAGAAGCGCGTTCTTCTAATTTTTTATTATATATAATGCAACTCGTAAATCATTATTCTTTAACACTAAACCCACTACTGCCGGTCAGATGACTTGCTTTATATTTTTCATTTCACAATTATTGAAATTATGAAGCTATTTACATCGAAATTGATTTGATAAATTTCTTTACCCATGCGCACATATTGTTATAAAAATATATAAAAAAAACTTTTTAAAACTCACGCTTATATTACAATGCACTGAAAAGGAGAAAATAAGTTTTTTCCTGGCTCTCCCTAAAATACCGAAATCAGTTAAATGATTAATAATATTTCTCCCCAAAATTTTAAGCAACTAGTGTAAAATTCCTTCTGTTATAAAATTAGTGTCGGAATAGATAGAAAAATTGAATATTTTAAATAAAATCATGACATTGGTGACTATAAAAATAGAAGTGTGGAGCACTAAACTATATTGACGTAATCTTCGTGGTCGCTCCATGCTTTTATTTTTATAGTCTCTAATGTCATAATTTCATTTAAATTTATATTAAATTTTTCTATCTATTCCGACACTAATTTTATAACTTTGTAAATTTTGGGAAAAAATATTTTCGGTATTTTATGGAGAACCAGGAAAAAGATTATTTTCTCCTTTTCAGTGAATTTTAATATAAGCTTGGTTTTTAGAAAGTTTTCTTCCATATTCTATTTTCTACTTTTATTGTCATCGGAAGCAAGTGTGTATAGAAAATTTCAGCAAGATTGGACTATGGGAAGAGGTTTAAAATTCGATTACAAGATTTGGCGCATACAACAACAACAACACGGCAAGATAATAATATAAGCGTGGTAAAATTGCACAGAATCTAAATAAATAGAGTCTCGTCATTTTTGTAAGCATTTGAATCGCTTTTAGCACTAGGTTTTAGTGTAAATATTCGTGGACATTTCAATTCGTTCGTTTCTTCAGCAAACGGAACAAATACACTGTCCAACACCAAATTTGTTCCCCAATTACTGTTGGGTCCTTTGTATAGAGTTGTTTGCTCTGATTCCGAATCTGTTTTTAATTTTTTTCCTATACGCACAGTTTTTGAAAAACATGACTTTGAAAAAAAAACATATTTTTCAAATTTAAACAAATATTGTAGTGTTATTATAAATGATATCGAATTGTTCTTTATAGCAAAAGATTCTGTAGACTTTCCCGAATACAGCGGTATCCAAAATTAATACATTATGATTGTTTAAACATGTTTAAATAATCACTAAAGGCGGAGCGACACCACTTTTGCACCAATTTTTGAGGATACTTTTCAATTTATCTCAAAAAATAAGAGTCCAGCGGAAAATCGAACTATACCATGCAATAGAGCAGACTTTTATCTTGAGAAACCCCTCTTTGAAGTTTGAAACGTCGACGTTTTTTTCGAACCAGAAAGCAAAATATCTTCGCCCGACATGAGTTGCCGCCAGTGGCGAACGACCGTTGTAATGGTGAGCGCCACTGGCGGCAACTCATGTCGGGCGAAGATATTTTGCTTTCTGGTTCGAAAAAAACGTCGACGATCCAAACTTGACAGGGTGGCTTCTCAAGATAAAAGTCTGCTCTATCGAGTGGTATAGTTCGATTTTCCGCTGGACCCTTATTTTTTAAGATAAATTGAAAAATATCCTCAAAAATTGGTGCAAAAGTGGCGTCTCTCCGCCTTTAATGATTGTTTAAACATGTTTAAACATTCATAATGTATTAATTTTGGACACCACCGTATTCGGGAAAGTCTACAGAATCTTCTGCTGCAAAGAACAATTCAATATCTTTTATAATAACATCACAATATTTGTTTAAAGTTGAAAAATGTGTTTTTTTTTCAAAGCCATGTTCCTCAAAAACTGTGCGTATAGGAAAAAAATTAAAAACAGATTCGGAATCAGCGCAAAAAACTCTATAAGAAGGACCCAACAGTAATTAGGGAACATAAAAAAAGTTGAAATTTGTTGGACAGTGATATTAAAGCAAACGAGGCATTAAAAATGCATCGGGTGTGCCGAGAAAAATGGGTATCAAAAATGTGAACGCGACACCGAATACTGTATTCTCTCCACACTTTTCGCCTACCATATACAATTTATTCCTTGCACATTTAATTTACGACGGGCGAGGAGTCACATCTCGTATTCGACACACGTCTCGATGCCGATCTTTTGAAGTATAAAACTATTCCACGAAACATTTCACTCACCTGTAAATTTTTAATGGCGTCCCTGAGCTGATCGTCCGTCCTAAGGTTTCCGGTCTCTAAATCCGACTGGGGCAGGTATCCAAATTTCATAAGATAATTTTGCTGAAACAGAAAAATCCGAAATTATAAGAACGCTGAAATATTAATCAAACAGTAAAGAAATATTGCAAAATATCAAACGTTCATGACGAAACTTTCTGTTTTCAATTATTTGCTCATTAAACTTTTATCAATTCATATATGATGTGATTTGTATTAAAAATTATCTTGGTTCTATCGAATCCTCGATTGAACAGGCAAATGTGTTGGCAAAAATATAAGTTTTGTCGATAACTTCGTACATATTGTCTTCCCGACACATAGTTCATCAGAAGAAAAGTAACGTAAGTTAAATATTTTACAGGGGAGCCAATTGAAAAATTACTTTTGTTACTTTTATTAGAAATTTACTCTATAATTTTTAGAAATATATTTTAAGTTGTGTTACTTTTCTTATGAATGACCGATATCTAATCTCGCAGTTAGGATATAAACATTTCGCAAATATCGTGCACATCTCTTGTACTTGCATAGAAGATCTGTCAACCCTACGTAGAAGTTCGAACAGAACTTTTGTAAAACCCAAAGGTAAGCGTTTATTTCGTTCCGTGGTTTTAATTGGTTCCGAAACGTATGTGTTTGAGCCAAAGGTTCATTGGCTCTCGTCGAAAGGAGCAAACACGGAGGAGGTTACTAGGATTGTCCCAAAAATACCTGTGCAGCGAATGACATTCCTGGATGTATTATCCTCTTTAAATGGTAGTGCAACCGATGACGTGGTCGTCGTGTTCAACCGGTTTCGGGAGCAAAGAAAAGAGTCCGGGGAACAATGCCAGAGAAATCGTTCTTTCTGTTGATGCCCATACTCGGATTAACTTCAGTTTGTTCAAGTTCCATAGAAATAGCGTTAGCGCGTCCCACCATGTAAAACGGGCGAGCCAGTTTCTGAAACTTTTATAAAATCTCGCTCTTCCAGAAGCGAATTTAAACCGACTCTCTCCGGACTCACGGCACGACTGTGATTAATAGACTCCGAATCTTTTTGCGAAATAAAAGCTTTTGTACAGGGTGTGAAGAATTGGTTTTGGGTAGCATAGGCTTATCCTATATTTTCGGATCGACGAAGATCTGCAAAAAAGGTTGCCGCAAAATTGTTCTTGACCTTGAATTTCAAATTTCTTTTTTACTGCATGTTGCGTGGAATGTAATAAATAAAAAAAAATTGAAATAACATTCGCAATATGGTGATTAGTATTTGCTGCCCGACATCGTTATTTTAATAGTTCGTAAGACAGTATCCCGAAAAAAGGAAATGAAATGTTAAAGACAAGATGGCAGAAAAATTGAAATTAAATTTCAGAAACACAAAAATCACACGATATCAGCACACTACCAATATTCACATAGTAAGACCTGGACTTTTAAGGCCACTTTTAAATAAAACAATATCGAACGTAATTTAATTTTTTATATCAATAATTAATAGTAACTTTTGCAATTGATGCGACTGTAATCTTTCGAATGAAGTAAGTAATTAACACTGGATAATTAATTTCATTTACCCACTTCTTGTTTCAATAAGCTCAGATAAACTAAAATGAATAAAAGTGATCTGAAGCACTTTCGTTTTAAATCTTACAAGTATTTTCATAGCTATTCAAAATTCACAATCACAAATTTTCAGGACTATCCGTACGGGGTTAGGAATCCGTATGGGGCTAGAAAAAATTACTTTATACTTTTTAGTCCGTTTTTAAACGTGGCGTTTTTTAAAAATTTATTTTATACTTTTTAGTCCGTTTTAAAAACGTGGTATTTTTTAAAAATTTATTTTTATTTAAATAATTATTTTTTTGGAGTCATCCGCAATTGGTGGGTCTTTTATCTAGCGATTGTGATTTGTTATTGGGTTGGCAAGAAAGTAATTTCGGTTTTCACTAACTGATGGCGTTATGTTTTGTTTGATTGGCTTCTGTTAACGTTGCGTTTGTTTTCTTTCTGACATTTCATAACTGCATCTTTTAGGTTACTTTTGAAGCAAATTACACGTAATTTTGATTAAAATTGTTAGTTCTGTGTCAATTTGAACATGGAGTGCAGAAACGAACATTATAGGCATATATTGCTTTTTTATTTCCGTAGAGGTAAAAAAGCTGCCGAGGCTCACAAAGATATATGCGAAGTTTACGGTGTAGATTGCTTAACAGAACGCACGTGCCAGAATTGCTTTAAAAAATTCCGTTCTGGAAATTTCTCACTTAAAGACGACCAACGTTCTGGTCGATCATCTGGAGTTGATGATGACCAAATGAAAACCATTATTGAATCGGATCGTCATATAGCTGTCCGAGAGATTGCAGACAGGTTAAATGTCTCGCATACAACCATAGAATATCGTTTAAAAAGTCTCGGAATCGTTAAGAAGCTCGATATTTGGGTTCCACACGAGTTGAAAGAAATTCACTTAATGCAACGCATCAACATATGCGATATGCATCTCAAACGAAATGAAATTGACCCTTTTCTCAGGCGAATCATCACCGGTGATGAGAAATGGGTTGTTTACAATAATACAACTCGAAAACGATCATGGTCCAAGCGTGATGAACCAGCCCAAACCACACCGAAAGCTGAATTGCACCAAAAGAAGATCATGTTGTCAATTTGGTGGGATTACAAAGGTATTGTGTATTTTGAGCTGCTCCCAAGGAACCAAACCATCAATTCAGATGTTTATTGTCGACAACTAACAAAACTGGACATAGCAATCAAAGAAAAACGGCCAGAATTGGCAAATCGCAAAGGAATCGTGTTCCACCATGATAACGCTAGGCCACACACATCTTTGGTAACACGTGAAAAGTTATTGGAGCTTGGTTGGGAAGTGATGTCACATCCACCATATAGCCCTGACATTGCACCATCAGATTACCATTTATTCCGAAGTTTACAAAACTCTTTGAATGGTAAAACATTCACTAATGATGATGATCTGAAATCGCACTTGGATCAGTTTTTCACCGAAAAGGATCAGAAGTTTTATGAGCGCGGAATTATGAAGCTACCAGAAAGATGGCAAAAGATCATACAACAAAATGGAAAATATTTTATTGATTAAAGTTCATTGCTTTGATAAAAAAATTGGATTTTATTTCATCTAAAAATACCGAAATTACTTTCTTGCCAACCCAATATTTACGGAACCCTTGAAATCTCGTGTACGTATACCTGGATCTAGCGGGTGTGAGTGTGCCACCACACTCTCGCTCGACCAAGGTCAACTAAGGACCCACACCCTTATTTTAGTTAGTACACCATTTTCCTACACACAGAGTACTAATATAAAAAAATAAGTAGTGAATGACGTATAAATAAGCAGGTTAGAACAGTCAACTGCAATAAGAGTTACGATAATTGAAAACCAGAGAACATATCGAGTTGCCCAGGGCTTCCCTGTTAAGAAGTAGTACGAAATCGACACTCCGGTCGACCGCGATAGTACACATTCTCCGCCACTGTATCGGCAGGCCGTAGTTTCTCGAATTAAAGTCTTTTAACGAGGGTCACTCCGATCGACTGGACACTTGACCTCGTTGACACGGTTTCCGGTCCGCTTGTGTCCTTGCCGTCTCTTCTATTGCTTCTTTCAGTCGCAAGATAAGACACGAAAAGGAAAACCAACCTTTCCTTTCGATAGTTCTACTACTCCTCGGAACTTTTTCAGAATTATCTTCACTTGCTATCTACCTTTTCTCTAACTCTCCTATTCTTCCCGCTTTAACAATAGACGTTAAGCTTCAGCTTCTTCTGGCTGTTATCTCGCGGCAATTACGGTACCGTGAATATTTATAAATTGGAGCACATACTCTGCATTGTTCTTTGCAATACTTTCAAGGAACACTTCCAAAATTGTTGTACTTAAAGGAGTCGATTCCAGAGGTCATTCGAAGTAACTTTTCCCTTTACAAAAATGTTCTCCGCGGGTTTGTTCAAAAGTTATCAACGAAAAACACGGACCAATCAGAGTGCGGCTACTAACGGACGGACGTCGGCTCGGCCAATGCCAGCGCCTGACTCAGCGCGAGCCACGATCTGATTGGTCTGTGTTTTTCGAAGCAGCGGAGAACAATTTTTCAAAGGAAAAAGTTACTTCAAATCACCTCAGCAGTCACACCTTTCAAAATCAATGTAAAATGATTAGGTTGCTATAACATACAGTAAGGAGCATAAATGATTCCACACACTTTAAATCAGAATAATGGACCAAACGACTTCCATTTCTCTGTGAGGCTAGAAGAATTAGTTTAGTAAATGGCGTCTAATAAATAAGTTGAAATAATAAATTTGGCCGGAATTGTGAAGAACTACAGTAAAAATTGATTTTTACAACTTTTTTAGCTGGGCCAATAACGAAAATTTAAAAAATGTGTTTTCTCAACTGGTGTAAATTATATACACTCTGAAAATCTTATTGAAATTGGTTAATTGGTTTATGAATTATAAACGATCAAAAATGGTAAAACTTGCCACTTTATGGTACACTAGAAATTACCACTTTTGATCGTTTATAATTCGCAAACCAATTAACTAATTTTAATGAAATTTTCAGAACGTATATAATTTATACCAGTTGACCAGATCTTATAAAAATTTATACAAGTTGACACATCTTTTGAATTTTCGTTATTGGCCGAGCTAAAAACAGTTGTAAAAATCAATTTTCACTATTGTTTTTCACAATTCCATCCAAATGAATTAGTAAATGTCAAAAGAAGTTTAGTAAATGACGTCTAATAAATAAGTTTAAAGAATGCATTTGGTCGGAATTGTGAAAAACAATAGTAAAAATTGATTTTTACAACTTTTTTAGCAGGGCCAATAACGAAAATATAAAGAATGTGTTTTGTCAATAGATATAAAGTATATACGCTCTGAAAATTTCATTGAAATTGGTTAATTGGTTTACGAATTATAAACGATGAAAACTGGTAAAACTTGCCACTTTATGGTACACTAGAAATGACCACTTTTGATCGTTTATAATTCGCAAACCAATTAACCAATTTCAATAAAATTTTCAGAGCGTATATAATTTATACCAGTTGACCAGATCTTATAAAAATTTATACAAGTTGACACATCTTTTGAATTTTCGTTATTGGCCGAGCTAAAAACAGTTGTAAAAATCAATTTTCACCATTGTTTTTCACAATTCCATCCAAATGAATTAGTAAATGTCAAAAGAAGTTTAGTAAATGACGTCTAATAAATAAGTTTAAAGAATACATTTGGTTGGAATTGTGAAAAACAATAGTAAAAATTGATTTTTATATCTTTTTTAGCTGGGCCAATAACGAAAATATAAAGAATGTGTTTTGTCAATAGATATAAAGTATATACGCTCTGAAAATTTCATTGAAATTGGTTAATTGGTTTACGAATTATAAACGATGAAAACTGGTAAAACTTGCCACTTTATGGTACACTAGAAATGACCACTTTTGATCGTTTATAATTCGCAAACCAATTAACCAATTTCAATAAAATTTTCAGAGCGTATATAATTTATACCAGTTGACCAGATCTTATAAAAATTTATACAAGTTGACACATCTTTTGAATTTTCGTTATTGGCCGAGCTAAAAACAGTTGTAAAAATCAATTTTCACCATTGTTTTTCACAATTCCATCCAAATGAATTAGTAAATGTCAAAAGAAGTTTAGTAAATGACGTCTAATAAATAAGTTTAAAGAATACATTTGGTTGGAATTGTGAAAAACAATAGTAAAAATTGATTTTTATATCTTTTTTAGCTGGGCCAATAACGAAAATATAAAGAATGTGTTTTGTCAATAGATATAAAGTATATACGCTCTGAAAATTTCATTGAAATTGGTTAATTGGTTTACGAATTATAAACGATGAAAACTGGTAAAACTTGCCACTTTATGGTACACTATAAATTACCACTTTTGATCGTTTATAATTCGCAAACCAATTAACTAATTTTAATGAAATTTTCAGAGCGTATATAATTTATACCAGTTGACCAGACACATCTTTTGAGACACATTTTTCTAAAACAATTGTAAAAATCAATTTTTACTATTGTTTTTCACAATTCCGTCCAAATGCATTTCTTGAACAAATTTTTTACACATCATTTACTAAACTAATTCTTCTAGCCTTACGGAGAAATTAAAGTCGTTTGGTCCATTCATAAAAAAGTTGATCTGATTTAAACTGTGTGGAATCAGTTATGCTCCTTACTGTATATGTTAGTCTATGTAAAATGTTGAAAATAACGAAGTTTGGCGTTCGTAATCCATATTTGCGACGTGATTTTACACAAACAAATTATCCAATTATTGAGATTATTTGAATAATCGCAAAGGAAATGGCGATGGTTGTAAACGAGATAGAATATGGCTAATACCGTTGAGATTAGGGTATCCCCAACGCACACACCTAATCTCGGGCAGGCTAAAGCGTACGCCATACTGCTCCTATTTCGGCAATTAGTTACCATTTAACCCTGGCACATATATTCAACCAGGTCTGGCCAAGTTTGTCACAGGGTTAGAACTAACGGCCGTTAACAGGAAGAGAAGGCCGGTTAGTAGGTTGAAGCAAATGGGCAGGGCAGGGGTGAAAGGGCACCAAAGCACGATCTCGCGAGAGCTTTCCGAGAGCTTTGGACCGAGCACAATGGACGGCGCTGCTAGCAATGTCTTCCAGTTAGCTGTCGCCTGCTCTTCAATTAAGCCGAGTTTCGGCCAGTCTAATTACCTTTGCGTTTAACCGGATACGCGACTCCGTCCCTTGGGGAAATCGTCTTATCGGATTAATACCGAAATTCTTTTCGGCACCCAGATTTTTCCTGTTCAAGCCATTTCATCGCGAATCGATCATTTTTTGACACCGATGTCGGGGATTTTGTTCGAAATGATATATGACGCGGCGCACGCGAGATTAAGGGGGATTTCAGACGTTTCGCTGGTTCCAAAGGTCTTTGAACAACGTACAAATCTACAAATTTTTTAATTGAACGACTAACACTGGGGTATTTGGTTTTTTTTTATTTGCACAGCCGTGAACTACTATACTTCACCGAAAGTCAAGAGAATCTGTAGTACGCTTTGCGTTCTTCAACATTCGTCGAAACAGTGTTCATTCGTTAGCGATTTTCAAGTGTTTTAAGGAGATTTTGTAAATTCAGAGGACTTTCGCACAGATTTCATTTCGTTATCGTATGAATTAGTATGGTTCATTAATATTTGAAAATAATCAATCATTCTGTAACCCTTTTTACGATTATAAAACTTCATTGACGATTTCGTTGTAATCTGTTGTTATTATTAACGAAAAACACGGACCAATCAGAGCGCGGCTACCTTGAACGGATTTAGGCTCGGCCAATACCAACGCCACGCTCAGCTGTAGCCGTGCACTGATTGGTCCGTGTGTTTCGTTAAGAGTTCTTTAACAAAGCCACGGTGAATATTTTCGCAAAGGAAAAAATTGCTTAAAATGACCTCGGGAATCACCACTTTCAAGGAAGTACATTTTTCAGACATCCTGTATTTTTCTATGATATTCAATTTAAGTTTTAAAATAATATTTTTTTAAGTTTTAAAAAAATATCGAATAAGTGAAAATTTGCATGTGTCATTGTTATAATGCGCAATTGCGATTACGAACTCCAGTTCTATATTTGATATCTTCGATATAATTGAGTTACAGTGCAACAATAAAATGAAACAAATTTTTGCGTCCACATCAAACATTAATTTTTACAATACTATTATTACATCCGAGAGATACTCCAACTTAAGATAGTTTGCACAACGAGTTGTAAATGCTTTGGGATCCACATGTTTATGAAACATTCTTTTCGAAGATGAAATTTTCAAAGAGTTCATCGCGTGCTTTATTAACTGATGCCAATTTAGAAAACCAGCTGAGATGTGCAACGTCGATGTTCAACGTCGATGTGCAACGTCGATGTGCAACACAAATGTGCACACTATTTTGCAAGTAACTTCGCGTTACGTCCGCCATAATGGAGATAATACTATTTTCTACGTCGCCGTAAAGAGTCGCGACGCGCCCCCCAACAATTTGTTGTCTCAACCAGACGTTTACGAGTAATTTAAGGTCCAGCGTCGGGTGAATCGCGTTGTACATTGCGTGGCCAACCCTCGTCAAGTGAATTTAATTCGAAAGGAAAGCTGGAAAGTGTCCGAACGCCTAATTGATGTCAGCCGCGCGCGAACGCGCGCCCGGAAGAGCTCCGTCTCTGGCGCAGATAAATTAGTAAAATGAACGAGCAATTCCCGATCGGAGTACGGCGACACGGTTTATTCCGATTGCGTTCGAAATCAATTCGGGAACGAGTTTACAAGCCGTTCGAGGAGAAAAGAAACAGTCTGCGTGGAAACATTCGAATCGAATCCCCTTTTTCTTCCGAGAGTTCGTGTTATTCTTCGCCGACCGACGGGCGGCGCGGCGCGGCGACGAGACGTTATTCTATACACGTCCCGTTTTCCGCTGGCCATTCGACGGAACTTCTTGCGTAACCGGAAATGGCTCGGTAAAATCTACGCCGGATATCGTCAGCCATGACCGTAATGCAGATTCGACACACCAATTCGACAAATAATTCACCGTTGTTCAACTGTCTCCCGGAGTTTCCCTTCTGTAGGGGCTAGTCCAAATTCTTTAAGGGGGATCTATACCCTCAGATTTTCGGGTATTTATCAATGTTATCAACCTCTGTGCAGAAAAAAAGTTTGGTAACATTGATAAACACGCAGCTGCATAATGAACACGAGATGGAGTTGCTTGCTATTAGGTCTATAACTTGAAAACCGGAATTTTTTAAGGAAATTTGAGCGTTTATTAAAGAAAATCTTGTACAATTCTGTCATTCAAAGTATTGTCCATCGAAAGATACAACATTTCCCTATCTTTCTGGCAATTTGTGGATGCCATCGTAAAAAAACCGGTCATCTTTTGAACCAATGAACGAATCGAGCCAATTTTTGATGCCTTCGACTGAAGTGAAGCGTATTCCGGAAAGTGCATTCTGCATCGACCGAAACAAATGGTAGTCAGAAGGCGTCAAGTCTGGACTATATGACGGGTGGGGCAGAACTTCCCATCCGCTATTTTCCAAATAGTTTTTTACGGGTTGAGCAACATGTGGCCGAGCATTGTCATGTTGGAAAATCAATGTCTCGTGTCTGGTCTCCCATTCTGGCCGTTTTTCCTTCAATGCTCTCTTTAAACGAATCAGTTGTTTTCGGTACAGCTCTCCAGTAATGGTTTCACCCTGCTTTGGAAGCAAGCTCTTCTTGTGTTCGACACGAGTCTTCATCGAGTAACGCTTCCAATTCTTCATCTTCAAACTTTTTCGACTGTCCAGGCCGCTCTTTGTCTTTGATGTCAAAATCGCCATTTTTAAAGCGTTGAAACCACTCGAAACACTGTGTTTTGCAAGAGCATGTTCGCCATACAATTCCACGAGCAAACGATGACTTTCGGCTGCAGTTTTCTTTGCAAAAAAGTGACTCAGCAAAACTTCCCGCAAATACTGTTTCTTTCGCCAATTTTCAAAATTTTTCATGATTGAAAAAAATATGATGCGCACAAGCAAATCAAACACTGTTGACTGATTTTGCAGGTTATGAATAGAGCTTCGGAATGGCGTGTATGTCAATGATTTGCTACAGCGCATACATAAGTGCTGACATCTAGTGTCAAATTCCGGTTTTCAAGTTATAGACCTAATATTTCCATATTCTATTCAGCTCGTCGCGAATGCCGTTATACAGGACAGGTCGCACTAATATTAGTGCCACCGATGAGAATATGTACCTCGTCTGTGTCAGTTTTGCTATGATTCCACGTTGACAGCAGTGCAGCAGTGAAATGTTGCACAATATCGCAGCACTGATTGACAGTCCTTCTGACTAGGCACCATCTCGTCTAAACTAACAGAAATGAAATTGGCTCTAGATTGGCTCTACATCAGAGATAACCTCTGTCTTCATGAACGTAATATGGGGAAATCTCTGCTATGTGAATGAAATCACGCGCATCGATTTTTTGTCCTTATACGAGCATATTTTGAGCTGCACAATAGTTCATTTGATAGAGGAAGGTTCATCACGGCGCGCTCTGCTCATCGCATCAGTCAAAAAAGTCTCTTTGAGACACAGAAAAATACATTGAAATCTGCGGTTATTTTTCTAGATTTTTTCTCTACTTTGGGTACTCATATTATTAGATATAAACATAATCTCGTTAAATCAATAGCAGAGCGCGCGGTATTTAACCTTCCTCTATAGAATGAGCCCTCACCCAGCCATAAATCGGCTCAAATAAGAACAAAAAATCGATGCGCGTAAACCCATGTTTCGACCCAAAATCTAGTAAGATTCTAGTTCCTTTCTAGTTACTTCAGTAGGGTATAGATCCCCCTTAAGGAGATGGACTATCCTGAATTCCTGCTTTTACTTTATGGAAGCAGTATAATTTATTTATTAATTTCTTTTTGTATCTATAATGACTAAAGTTAACTCATTTTTCCAAAAATGAACTTATTATACTTATAATTATGAAGTCAATGTCAATTGTTATTTATATTTGTTTAACCTCTTGTACAATTTTCTGCCCAATAACACTGTCCAACAAATTTCAACTTTTTTTATGTTCCCAGATTACTATTGGGTCCTTCTTATAGAGTTTTTTGCGCTGATTCTGAATCTGTTTTTAATTTTTTCCCTATACGCACAGTTTTTGAGGAACATGGCTTTGAAAAAAAAACATATTTTTTAACTTTAAACAAATATTGTGATGTTATTATAAAAGATATTGAATTGTTCTTTGCAGCAAAAGATTCTGTGGACTTTCCTGAATACAGTGATATCCAATATTAATACACTATGATTGTTTAAACATGTTTAAACAATGATTAAAGACGGAGAGACACCATTTTTGCACCAATTTTTGAAGATATTTTTAAATTTATCTCAAAAAATAAGGGTCCAGCGGAAAATCGAACTATACCACGCGATAGAGCAGACTTTTATCTTGAAAAACCCTCCTTTGAAGTTTTCGACATCGACGTTTTTACCGAACCAGAAAGCAAAATATCTTCGCCCGACATGCGTTGCCGCCAGTGGCGCTCTGGACGAGATATGGCGCAGCGACGGGATACGGAGCGGCGAACGACCGTTGTAGTGGTGAGCGCCACTGGCGGCAAATCATGTGGGGCGAAGATATTTTGCTTTCTGGTTCGGTAAAAACGTCGATGTCGAAAACTTCAAAGGGGGGTTTTTCAAGATAAAAGTCTGCTCTACCGCGTGGTATAGTTCGATTTTCCGCTGGACCCTTATTTTTTGAGATAGATTTAAAAATATCTTCAAAAATTGGTGCAAAAATGGTGTCTCTCCGTCTTTAATCATTGTTTAAACATGTTTAAACAATCATAGTGTATTAATATTGGATATCACTGTATTCAGGAAAGTCCACAGAATCTTTTGCTGCAAAGAACAATTCAATATCTTTTATAATAACATCACAATATTTGTTCAAAGTTGAAAAATAGGTCATTTTTTCAAACTCAAATTTCTCAAAAACTGTGCGTATAGGGAAAAAATTAAAAACAGATTCGGAATCAGCGCAAAAAACTCTATAAGAAGGACCGAATAATAATCTGGGAACAAATTTGGTGTTGGACAGTGTAATTAGACTACTTGCAATAATTCGAATTTATTTATCTTGAGTCTATTTAAATGGCTTGTCACATAGTCATCAAATGACCTCAGGAATCACTGCTTTCAGGGGGGTCCCATGGAAATCAGCTTTCAGGGGTTTCCCATGGAAATCACCGACACAGATTTCTCCGACACGGTTTTCACCGACATTTCATTAATTTTTTCTTAATTAATTAATATGGATTGAATGAAAATCAGTGGAAAAACGAAATATGAAACCAAGTGTTCTTGAATTAATTAATTAATAAATAAAAAACTAATGAAATGTTGTCGGTGAAAACCGTGTCGGAGAAATCTGTGTCGATGATTTCCAATACTTCTAATTGATTATTAAAAAACCAGGTTGTTTGGTACAATTAGAAAAAGGTTATTCTGTTTTAAAGTGCGTACGAATACTTTTTACACCCACTGTAACGCTACAAACGCTGTAACACTGGGACGCTGGCGTATTTACTTCGTTTCGGCCAAAATAAATTCAATAATCCGCGAAATCAATGTGTCCCCTAATCCGGCCTTTGGCAAGCGGTCGTTGAAAATGGAAAGCTGCAGAAATATCCCCAATCTAATTGTGGGAGACCCTGCAGTATTGGCGTGTAATAGGTTCGCTCGCGTCGCGTCGTTCATTTCGAAAGCAATCGTTCGTGCTGTTTTATCGAGCGTCAACTGCCCGGTTAAATACGTGTCGACTGGCCTGGCCGAATGGTCTCCGGATTGCTAATTAGTTGTCTGGTTCAGTCACGTTTCGCATCTCGAGACGTGTCTCTTCGTTTGGCAAGCTGATACGGTCGGAGGAACGGACTTGTGGTTTGGGCGTAAGTTCCAATAGCATCGGGGGGGGGGGGGTTCCGCTGCCAATTCGATGACAATAGATTCAATGGAATAACAGGACGATTTGCGATCTGGTTTCGACCGCGAAAGAGGATACCCTTGTATTAAGAACACGCTACATTCACCGGCAAAAGTATATGTACTTTCGTATGGATTTTTCAATGATTACCTTTTTTAATCGTACACATCAATCATCAAGCAAGATTGATTGATTAATGTGTACGATTAAAAAAGGTAATCATTGAAAAATCGACGATTGATTCAATTATTTAACGGTCACATGGTTTCGGTTTAACGTCTACCGGCATGGTGCTAATTAGTTTACTCACAAGTTCCATCATTGAATTTATATAATTCGTTTACACATAGCAAGTATATCAAAGTTTTATTGGTATTACCCGGTTTTGTTGAACAATTACTATAGTTTACAGTATTTTACAGACGCAAAATTTCTCTTGAAAATGGTCCACGTTTGGATCGAAACGTTGAGAACAGTTAACAATTAATTATAGATTAAAGTAAATGTTTTGTATAAATTGCTGTTGGGTTCCTTTATCCTTTGTCATGTTATAGACATCAGAAGAGATGCACGAATAATCGAATAATTGAGGTTCTACTTCAATTCAGAATCTAAAACCTAGCGACAAAATTCCCAGAATTTTTAGTCTACATTTTTAACAGATGTACGGCGAATACCCGTTCATAGTAACCTCTGCAACATATACATATAGAAATAGTTCGTGTTGTGTCCAGAGTTGGTCATTAATCAATTAGAATTTTAATCAAGATTGATTGATTGATGTGTACGATTAAAAAAGGTGATCATTGACAAAAATCGACGATTGGATCAATCGATTGGTGAAGTTGATCGTCGATCGTTGATTAAAACAGGAACCATCGAAAAATCGAGGACTGATTTAATCAATTGTTGAAGTTAATCGCCACACTGTCTATTCTAGAGAATTGACAGAAATATATTTCAACAAAAACTCAGTCTACATTTTTCTCAGTATGCACACAGTTCTGATTCCGTATTTCATTTCGAAATTTCAGCAGTTAATCAATTATCCGATTGACGATTACAATTGAAAAGAATGTACTCGTTCGCCGCAATCAACGACCAATGTAGGAGTTTAATTGTTAATCACGATTAACGATGGAAGTAGAAATTTATGCATCAATCGTTGATGAAATTTTTGCCCAACTCCGGCAGAACGATTTACCTTTAACCAACTCAGAATAATATATTATATAGGCGGGGTTGAGCAAAAGTTTTATTAAAATAAAAATTTCGATTAAAATGGGTTTTTCCACGAGGGTTTTTATTTGTCAATCGTTGATTAAATTGTTGCCCAACTCTGGTGATGATATCCGTTCGATTGCGGTACGAGCAGAAAAAAAGAATTGCTCGACTATGCTTGCCGGGGGTAAACAGGTAAAAAGGAAAAAGAATGATTCGCGACCAGTTAGTTAAATAATATATCGGCTGATAACATTCGTGTTTGTTTGGAATAGCAGTCGGTGGTGTCCACGGGGATTCGGAATTGACTGACCGAGAGAGGGCAAGCCCGGCGAGTTCACCTGCAGCCTACACGGCCGTCGCGCCGCGCCGTTGCATCGGAACGAAACCGCGATGCAAGATTTATTGTCGTCCATTCATTTCGGCCGACTGTACCGGGCGCGGTAATGTCCGGCAGCCGCGTTTCCGGAATGAAATGAGAAATTTCCGCCGGCACGACGGAAGATAAGTATCGATTAGTATCCATGCCGCTCGTTAGAACGCGAGCCGTTAATTTATCGCGTGCCGTTGCACACCAGGCCGAAAGGCACCACGAGGAAGGAAAGCCAAAGGTGAAGAATAAAATGGTTAGCGTTTCGAATTCGATTTGGTAATGTCGAAAAGAACGCGAAAACGACCGGAAAAATTCATTCGGATGAATTTACGATTCCGACGCGGAGCGCGGCGCGATGAAAAATGTTTATGCCAGGCAGCCGCGATACGGGACCATTCTCGAACATTCATTTCCGAGCACAAATCTCGCTCATTTGTTTAAATTTCGCGCTCAACGCGGCGGGAGATGCGGTCGAAATTTATACGAGTTGTCGGACCCATGTGGCGGACACTTGTCGACAGTTTTGTAAAACGTAAGAGACGCTTTATGAAGAACTAAGGTGAAGTGCCCTATGCCTGGACAGCATGTTTTTCTATTTTAAATGTTATCACTTTAAATAAACAAAAACAATTTCTTAAGAGTTTTAACATACAGTTCAGAGTTTGTAAAGTAATTTAAAATAAAAAAATCATTGTTTAGGTTAATATCTTAATTGTATTAACAAGAATAATTCAAACCTATAGATGGACATATTAAATCCAATCTAAGCTAGTACCTGGACAGAAGTAAAGCCTATATCGGGACAAATTCAATTTACGAGTTGATCGAGCGAACATAACCTAAAACGTTGGTTGGTGGCGCTGTTGCGCATCACGAATAGTAGATGCTTTGCGTAATATGTAGTATTCTTATCAGAGATTATAGTATTGTATTATTTAACCAAATATATATTTATTTTCATTTACTGTTTTAATAAAACTTGTCATAATACAACTTTTAAGGTTAGGTAGTAATACTGATAGATTTAAGATGTAAACACAAAGTATTATTAACGTCACAACCGGAATACTTTTCTACATACGTTATTCAAACTAATAGAAGACTAATTATACGTACATATAGTTAAATAATTTGCAAACACTGCGTTGATTTTATTCACAAACACGTGTCCGGCTTCAGGCGTAAGCACATTGCGTATAAGCTTAGAGTGGGACAGCTACTGTCATCGCGTTCCAGTATGAAGTACTTATATTTGAAAACAGTCCTAATCTTGGACATCTAATATTTGGATTAATAATTATTATTTACGTTAAGTTTGATTGCCAATTTATTTTAAAATATCAATATTATTATGCGTGATAATTAGTTTTTGTCTGAGGGCTTAAATTATATCTTTTTTTCGAACAAAAGTTCGAACTATAAATGCACATGATTCGCATGTAAATAGACTATTTTGTATACTGTTTTCAGATGAACTTTGAATTCATTTTGAAATTTCAATTGATGTCTCAATGAAATAATATTCACACCTACTTGTAGCTAAGGCCTCAGAATATATAATATAATTATTTAATCTCTTAATTACTGATTTTACTATGAAAATTCAATTGTCCAGATTTAGGTATCACTTTTGGACTGTCCAGCTTAGGGCACTTCACCTTATCGCACGACTCATAATAGTCAAAACTGAGGAGAAAGTCCAATTTTCAACTCCGTTCCGAATGATTGAAATTTTACAGTCCTGCAGTCAGAGACAAAATTCAAACTGTTTTGAAATTGGACCGAACGGCTCCAGTTTGTTTTAGATGCGAGGAGAATTATTTTATTTCAAATTTTAGGGTTATGTTTGCGGCGCATAGGTTCGATCATATAATCGATTATATGATCGAACCTATGCGCCGCAAACATAACCCTAAAATTTGAATTGAAAAATGTATCGATCGAAAAATAATTTCTTCAGAATTATTTTATTTAACTTTCTTATCTGTGCCTATAACGAAAATTTAAAATTGTTGTTCTTAATGATACGAAAAAATTGTATTTAGGGGAGAAAAGGCTTCGTTAAAAGGCGAAATTATTGTGATAGAATAGATTTTGTTCTCGACGTTATATTTTCCGAAGCTGCGAGGTCATTTTTGATTTTTTAAATGGAGAGTGATGTACTCGGAATAACTTCTCCGAAGGTGAATTGAGCGTCAATATATTCTACATTGTTGAATTCGTTAGTTGCTTCTCCGAGTTCGTTCAATCGAGAGTACTCAAAACCGCCTTAAAAATTCTGATCGCTTAAAAAGACCCGAGCGAACATCCAGAAATATATAACGCAATAACTGTGGCAGTAGCTGCGGGATCATACGTAACCATTTCCGAAAAAAGACTAAAACGAAAGCACCCGACTGACGCATGACGTGGCGATATGGAAATATCGCGTAACTATCGCCACGCGGTATCCCATTGAAGATAGTCATCTGCTCGACATAGTATGTAAAAGCTAAAAAAAAAGGAATTTACGAAATGTTCGGTTGGACAAATGGACCTTTTATTTTGAAAGTAGTGTAAGTCCATTTTCTCTTTTTTTTTAAATTTTATTTACATTAAATTAAGCATGAATTACGTGATACCTCATTTTTTTCAAAAATGGACTTACACCACTTTCAAAATAAACGGTCCAAATTTTAGAGATAATAAAACGAAATGGAAAACATATTTTTATCCTGAACTTCGTGATGACTAGCCTGTAGATTCTTGTGAAAAACAAATAAATGCAACAATTGCAAAGCACAAAAACCAAATAAAAGGTTGTTTTTCTTGCTTCAAACATTCTAATGCGATGAAAATAATACACCTCTTACATTCCGATACAATTAAAATAATATATTAGCTGCATATATTTTATTTTGTAAATTCGATACTGTTGTTCCTCGGCGACTGACATGGCGTTTAACGTGTTAGAAGCATATCGCGAATGAGTATAATGTTCTTAACAAATTCTTTTCGTATGTCAGCGTAATCCCTATGCATATTGAAATTGACGAAGGTCGTAGGAAACGAGCTTCGGAGGCGGAAGATACTAAGAAAGATAAAAAAGATTGAAATAGCAGATCGAGCTGCGAGAAAAAGTGTACAGGGGTGCGCCGCCGGCTATGGCCACACCCTGTCGTCCGACACGCATAAACACGCTTAGGAGCCTAGCATAATGTTCGTTCCAATGGCCGAAGAAACCCACGACTGTCAAAATATAAATAACTGTAAGAATAATAATCGAAATCTGAGTTGTTGGTTAAATTTACGATGTCCCTTTACAATTAGAGGGGACAGTCGAGTGTGAGGGGTTAATAATTGAATATTATTCTTGTTTTCAGAGTACAACTCTGTTGTAAGAATCTATTGTTTCAAGGTTACGACGTTCTACGTTAATGACGAACTATAACGACGATATACATACATCATAAGACTGTATGTATGTAATTATTAGACTGCGGATCTTTATGCAAAATAAAAATTGTCTGTATCGATTGCAAGGAATAGAAACCAAACAGAATGTTATTTCTTACCTCGATAATTTTAATAGATGGGAAATATATTGAAATATATTGACATGTTCAATTTTTGAAATTTTCCTACAATTTTCAATTTCATCTACTCAATTTTGCCATAAATGCATAAAGATCCGCAGTCTAGTAATTATGATTGTGAGCACGACTGGCATAGTAAGCAGAGACAAACTAAGTAAGAATAAATCCAAGAGTGTCATGCAAAGTTGCGTGCACGCAATCAGACGTGGCGTCCAGACAATCGAAAATCAATCCGTCTGCCACATAAAGTAATTCCTAGAATGAGTCAGGCCCTTTTCAACCACTCTCAACCCTCCCCGAGTAAACACATTAAGGTTTTACTCAAATCACTCGTGAGAGCCTTCCTCCTCAAGTCGGATTTAATGTTTCACTCAATACTTAATCAAACTAATCGAGTGAAATACAAACCGTTTGAATGCTCTGCCATTTTCCATGAAAGTTACTTCATGGTAATTAGAGAGGTTAGAGAAATGTACGTTGTTTTTGTTTAATACATTAGCTTCGTGCAACGATTTCTCAAATTCAATACCTACAGTCACAGAAAGGAAACTAACATATCAAAGTTTTATTGTTATTACCCGGTTTTGTTGAACAATTGCTATAGCTTACAGTATTTTACAGACGCAAAATTCCACATTTGGATCGAAACGTCGAGAACAATGTAAATTACAAATTGCTTAGTGAGTAACATTTGATCGAACCTGTGGCGCCGAAATCATTAAATTGTTTATTTGCACTATCTACGATCGACATAAAGGATAATTCGTCATTGAAAATAATGAAAAGTATCCACTGTTATCAACAGTGAATAAAAATTTCGTGATAAAATACTAGATAACACTGTCCAACAAATTTCAACTTTTTTTATGTTCCCTATTTACTATTGGGTCCTTCTTATACATGTAGAGTTTTTTGCGCTGATTCCGAATCTGTTTTTCATTTTTTTCCTATACGCACAGTTTTTGAGGAACATGGCTTTGAAAAAAAACATATTTTTCAACTTTAAACAAATATTGTGATGTTATTATAAAAGATATTGAATTGTTCTTTATAGCAAAAGATTCTGTAGACTTTCCCGAATACAGCGATATCAAATATTAATACATTATGAATGTTTAAACATGTTTAAACAATCATTAAAGACAGAGAGACACCACTTTTGCACCAATTTTTGAGGATATTTTTCAATTTATCTCAAAAAGTAAGGGTCCAGCGGAAAATCGAACTATATCACGCGGTAGAGCAGACTTTTATCTTGAGAAACCACCCTGTCAAGTTTGGAACGTTGACGTTTTTTTCGAACCAGAAAGCAAAATATTCCACGGGATACGGCTCGACGAACGTCCGTTCTAATGGCGAGCGCCACTGGCGGCAACTCATGTCGGGCGAAGATATTTTGCTTTCTGGTTCGAAAAAAACGTCCACGTTTCAAACTTCAAAGCGGGGTTTCTCAAGATAAAAGTCTGTTCTATCGCATGGTATAGTTCGATTTTCCGCTGGACCCTTATTTTTTGAGATAAATTGAAAAATATCCTGAAAAATTGGTGCAAAAATGGTGTCGCTCCGCCTTTAGTGATTATTTAAACATGTTTAAACAATCATAATGTATTAATATTTGATATCGCTGTATTCGGGAAAGTCTACAGAATCTTTTTCTATAAAGAACAATACAATATCTTTTATAATAACACTACAATATTTGTTTAAAGTTGAAAAATATGTTTTTTTTTCAAAGTCATGTTTCTCAAAAACTGTGCGTATAGGAAGAAAATTAAAAACAGATTCGGAATCAGCGCAAAAAACTCTATACGAAGGACCCAACAGTAATTAGGGAACAAATTTGGTGTTGGACAGTGTAATCGTTGAATACTCTTTTAAAAAATATTTAGAGTGCTTCAATTATTTTTAAGAATTGTTCGAATGAACATTTATCGATCATCTGCTACGCTGATGCGGAGCACCAGAAACATATTTCAACAACGAGAGTTATAAATATTATACATGTCTGTCAATTAAAACTGATAAAATATTTATGAATCATTGAATTTTAACAAATGAAAATTATAATGCATACAACAAACGAAACAAAAGAGATAAAATTAAAGTACAGTCAACGTTCACAACAGTTTTAGAGATGACTGGAGATTGTTACTTTATTCGTTACGAAGTTCTTGAAAGTGTTAATCAAATCTCGAACTTCTACCCGTGGAAAGCTCATTGAACTGATTACAGAGAATCTTAAGAACTCGAAAGTTCAACAACAAACTTGAGGGATCTTTTCCATTAATTATAATAGCAAGCCTCTGTTGGTAAAGCACCCATTGTCAATTGCCGTATTAACTTCGTTCAATTTTATTAAGAATAATAAAAACGCAATTGCTTTCGTGGAAGCTACGAGCGCATGCCAGTCTGACACCGTGAAAGCCACAAGAATTTCTTACAGAGAAGAAGAGAAGGAAGGCACTTACGGCCTGCTTTACGAAGAGGAAAGTCCTCTTTATGGCTCGGCGATAGCAGATTACAGTAAGTACTGTAGATGTCGGACTACATGTATGTCTAAAATCGTTTATGAAAGTTTAAACGCGTCTTTCGGGAAGTGTCGTTTTTCAACGTTGCCCCAACTTCTTCGCAGAAACTGCTAACTCGATCGGCTTGATCTTTTAAATGCGTGATCTACAGACTTGTCGCTATAACTCGAATTAGGATTATCTTAACACGTTGGGCACTGATCCGTCAATGAGTAACATTCATTGCCTCTTCATGTTGACCAATGCCCTCGTGCACATTTCAAATTAAGATATGCGCTATCCCTGCCACTCTGGAGTAAATGTACTACTTCGTAGAGGTTCAGACACGTTTTGGTTTTTAGCTATAAAATTTCATAGGATGAGAATTACGCAACGAAATTTATACCGTTGGAAAGGTATAATTGCCAGCTACATTTTCTCTGTAGACAGTGTGATGATAGCGTTAACGGATAAAAAGTTATAGCCAATAATTTTGCCGTATAAGTTGGGACATCCCAAAAGCTTGAAAAGTAAGTGTTGAAACGAAGTCAAAATACCCTACAGTCAATGTTTATTCAGCATTTATTTTGTAGATCATGATTTGACACATCATCTGGAGTAAATAAGTTCTACCACTCTGGATAGGAATCGACGCTTCGTCTTCACGTATTGGTCCAATCGACACGAACAGTCGAATTTCCAAGAGATTGATGCAGGTTTAAGATCGCTAGTTCCGCGGCCAAGCCAATACCCTGAGTCTGCTACCGTATGATAGTGTCCCTGGTTCGGACACTATTCTACAGCTTGGAATGATAAGATAGCGAGCAAGTTCCTGTCTGCAGTGCGCAAGTTGGCCGGGTTGGAGCGTCGCGGCACTTATTTCGGTCATAAATGTCACTTTGTTCGGGTGGGATGGCCGGTAACGTTTCGGCCCCCGGCTGGGAAAGGAGCGTGTCTTTTACGATTAATCTTTGCATGGTGGGTGCCGGCGTAAAGTTTACATCGATTCCACCAGCCCGTTGAGATACGACACGTGTTGGAGGATGGTATACTCGTCACGTAAACGCGTACCAGCTCGTACACGACTCTCATCCCCCGTCGAAGAGAGAGAGAGAGAGGGAGAAGGGGAGACGGAGAGAGGACCCCGCTCGTTCGTGATTGTTTTAGAGGATCGTCGGCATCTCTACGATTGTTTGCCGAGTCGTAACTCAAGAGCCGCTAGTGCACAGACTCGTCTGGAGATTCATGATGTTTACGGTGGAATCGGGAGAGACCGAATCTGGGACACACCAAACTTCGGGAAACGAACGGTTCCGATAAAGTTGTGGACCATTTTCTCGATGAATCCCCAGTTTCGCGGAGCGTCTCCAGTGGATGCGCCCCCGGAAATTCGCTTCTTGCCAAACGATCTTCGCCGGCTTCGTCCGGATCCTCGTTGCAATTTGCATGCATCTGGTGTACGTTCAAAACGCCGAGACGCGCCGTCGCGGCAGAACTTATGTTTCACTTATATCGCGTTCCGACTTGACTAACCGCGCCACATCAATTTTTCGAAAAACTGGGACAAAACCAGCCGTGACCTGGAAGCTTAATTTATTAGCGAATAATGGAATTGAATACGCCCGTTCATCTTCGTAGACATTACGTCGTTGCATATTGCGTATGATATGTCCGACTTCAGAATACAAATGTTAGGAAGTGTTTTAAATATACCAGGTGGTTCTAGTGACTCGACTGGACTATAACTTTGTTCCTTTTGCAGATTGGCGAGACATTCCAAGGTTAGTGAATCTTGACTAGAACTTGAAGTGCAATGGCAAAAGTTAAAAGCTGATAGAACTGTCAATCGATGCTAAATTTTCCTCTGCAATCTCTTTCTGTGTGCAGGAGCAACAAAGTTGTAGCCCTGCCCAGTTAGTAGAGCCACAGATCAGATGAAATGTCCGAATTCTGAAGTAAAAACAGGTTCGAGTGCAAAGGATTAATAGCATACATACTTAGTCGATTCTGTTTGAATCTTCATCGCAATTTTCCTCTGCAATCTCTTTCTATCCTCAAAAGCAACAAAGTTATAGTCCTGCCCAGTTAGCAGAGCCATAGATCAGATGAAATGTCCGAATTCTGACGTAAAAACAGGAAAATCCTGTTCGAATCTTCATCGCAATTTTCCTCTGCAATTTCTTTCTATCTGCAGAAGCAACAAAGTTATAGTCCTGCCCAGTTAGCAGAGCCACAGATCAGACGAAATGTCCGAATTCTGAAGTAAAAACAGCTCCGAGTGCAAAGAATTAATAACATACATAGTTAGTCGATTCCGTTCGAATCTTCATCGCAATTTTCCTCTACAATTTCTCTCTATCTGCAGAAGCAACAAAATTATAGTCCTGTCCAGTTAGTAGACCCACAGATCAGATTAAATGTCCGAATTCTGAAGTAAAAACAGCTTCGAGTGCAAAGGATTAATAGCATACATACTTAGTCGATTCTGTTTGAATCTTCATCGCAATTTTCCTCTACAATATCTTTCTATCTGCAGGAGCAACAAAATTATAGTCCTGCCCAATTAGTAGAGCCACAGATCAGACGAAATGTCCGAATTCTGAAGTAAAAACAGCTTCGAGTGCAAAGGATTACTAACATACATATACTTAGTCGATTCTGTTGGAATCTTCATCGCAATTTTCCTCTACAATCTCTTTCTATCCGCAAAAGCAACAAAGTTATAGTCCTGCCTAGTTAGCAGAGCCACAGATCAGACGAAATGTCCGAATTCCGAAGTAAAAACAGCTTCGAGTGCAAAGGATTAATAACGTACATACATACTTAGTCGATTCTGTTGGAATCTTCATCGCAATTTTCCTCTACAATCTCTTTCTATCCGCAAAAGCAACAAAGTTATAGTCCTGCCCAGTTAGCAGAGCCACAGATCAGACGAATGTCCGAATTCTGAAGTAAAAACAGGAAAATCCTGTTCGAATCTTCATCGCAATTTTCCTCTGCAATTTCTTTCTATCCGCAAAAGCAACAAAGTTATAGTCCTGCCCAGTTAGCAGAGCCACAGATCAGACGAAATGTCCGAATTCTGAAGTAAAAACAGCTCCGAGTGCAAAGAATTAATAACATACATACATACTTAGTCGATTCTGTTCGAATCTTCATCGCAATTTTCCTCTACAATCTCTTTCTATCCGCAAAAGCAACAAAGTTATAGTCCTGCCCAGTTAGCAGAGCCACAGATCAGACGAATGTCCGAATTCTGAAGTAAAAACAGGAAAATCCTGTTCGAATCTTCATCGCAATTTTCCTCTGCAATTTCTTTCTATCTGCAGAAGCAACAAAGTTATAGTCCTGCCCAGTTAGCAGAGCCACAGATCAGACGAAATGTCCGAATTCCGAAGTAAAAACAGCTCCGAGTGCAAAGGATTAATAAGATACTGTTCGAATTCGATTCCGTTCGAATCTTCATCGCGAGTATGGCTGGTTCCAGTGCTTAGTAAGGGATCGATTAACGTTGAGGCTGCAGAACGTAAACAGAAAAAGATTCTGTAAGTGTGAAGGACCCACGGGGGTAGGGACAAACTCATTGAAGCTTCCGAAGGAAGCCGGGCCGACGGGTTCTTCCTCTCCATACATCCAGATCTCGTAGACCGTGCTAGTCGTCAACCCCGACGGAGGAATCTAAATTTAAAACGACCTATATTTAGCCGAAACTTATTCCAGCGGCGGTCTGCACCGGGTCACCGGACTTCGCGTTCACGAACGGGCATCAGGGAAGCTTGTTTGGGTTCGAACTCCCCGAAGATCAATTTATTTCTCTGATGCACACGCAAGGTGCGCCGCCCGAGTTTTTCTCACATTCTCTAGCAGTTTGAAGTTCATAAAACTGGATTACATACTCCGCAAGCACTCTTCTGTACTTTATAACAGTGCTTCAAGCTTTAATGCTTCTCTCGAGGCTCTGCCGTGATACCTCAAAAACCAGTCGCTCTCATTGCTTCGAACTTGCCGGATGTCTTGAGCAAATGTTCAATGCCTGTTGTCGACTTCAAAGTATTGCTTTGTTCATGCTTCCTTCCGCGATTGGAGAGGAATGTTGAAATCGTCGGAGACTGTTCCAATCGCATATACAGCTTGTCGAATAGAAATGCAAATTGCAGATTCATATACGGCTGTTCATTTGCAACAACCTAATATGTCTCCATCCTTAAGGCTGCCGCGGAGCTTGGGAAAGAGAGAGAGAGAAGCCTCTCTCTCCGTTCTCTCGCATGTCATCAGACAACAGAATTACGTGTCGCGTCTTCCTGGGTCAAATGCATTCCTACTGAGGCGATTACTGTCGTCAATAAGACCTGGACCTTTTAACTTGCTGTTAACTCGGAACCCAGTGAGTAATCGTTGCTCTTGATCAAGTCAGACCGACGATTGTCCGCTATCAAGTGTCTCGTCATTGTCTTTGCGACGAAACTGACGTGCTCCTGATGCGTGCTAGGAAATGATGGACACGTCACGCATCCAGTCAATTAATTGTTAAATACTACCTGTGCCGTTCTCCGATGACTTTTTCAATTGATATCAGAACTGCCGGAAATGATTCTTGACTGTGCAGGTGTTCCATTTTAAGTAAACCACCCGATTATCTCTGGAGTTATTAATGCTACGTGATATGATTGTGTGATTTCGTGGAGGGCATAATGCTATGTTAATGATTTCCTTTGTGGATGGAGGAATAGAGAGCTTATGAAGGTCATTTCCACTTTTTTAAAGGCAACTATGTATTTTTGAATACACCAATGGCGACGTAGTTCATTATTCCCCATAAAAAATTATTAATCTTCTTATATCAAAAATATTACGAAATAGTGTTGGAATTGGTATCTTAATAATTGAATACGCAAGAGAATTCTTTATAAAACTGTTTTATTAAACAGCGCGGAAGAACGATCTAGACAGTTCGACTAGCGGACTCGAAGTGACAAAAGAATGTAGCAGGGACGAGAGAGAAAATCTTTCGCCCGCTTGAAACAAATGAAAAAAACCCAGGGCTGCATCGTTTATTGCCCTGCCCTCGGGTTTCTCATGGACGACGAAATTCATTTTTGCTCTATTGGCAGTTGTATTATTATTGCCAATAACCCAACAAATAGCAACTACAAAAAACTATTAATGTAGAATTATGTCTCCCTTGAAATCATATATCTTTCGTGTAAAACATTTCTCGTTATCATTAATAATTTCAGAGATATATCCGAGTGGTCCACTTCGAATGGGACACCCTGTATAAGCTATAATTCCTTCAGAAAGGCTAATGAAATTAATCAGGGAACCATGCGTGCTCGGATAATAGGGAATACAATGCAGAGTTGCAATGCTAGAACTAAATGGCTACTGATTTGTACAATACATTGGACTGTATATTAAATTAGTTAATTGTGGAACATATTGATAACCTAAATGATTCCATTACGAATCATACAGAAATGATATTATTTTAAGACCATGGATTTTTGTTGTAAATATTGAAGGCCTCAAATACGTACAATTTACAGTCTAATCAAAATAATTTGCGGATTTTTATCCGCATTGACAGCATTTTGTACAAGTCTTGTTTTCAAGAGAGAGGGAAATGCGAAGTTCAATAGACTTTGATTCAATTTTCGATGGTTTCTATCGACAAATACGAACGCAATTGGAAATCAATATTTTACTGAATTCCATTCGCGTGGGATTTTTTAATAAAAATAACAATTCGCAGGAACAATGGCCGCATAATAACATGTATTGTTTACGGAAATATCATATTATGCATATTTCCATCGGATAATAATTGTTGACGTGATTCATGTTTGATGTAAAACACATTTTTATTCTTTATTATACTTGTGTCTCCTTTCTTCTATTATACATTGTCTTCTTCCGATGTAATTGTTAATATAATTTATGTGACCCATCAGATTATGATTTTATTCGTTCCATAAATTTTTAATATAAAAATATTCATCACGAAGGTATTTATTCCTCGGTTAACCTAATAGTCTACTGATTACGATTTTCAGATAGCTTCCAAATAAAACGAAAACTTGACCGCATCTAAAATCACATTTATAAGAATAAATAAAAAATCTTTCATTTATCCGAACCACCGAAGTTGTATTAACAAAAAAACATGCGACTTGTTCGACAAAAATTTCCGTTCGAATTGAAACGTCGCCAATTTGTCCGCTCGACGAAGAACAATAACGAAATGACGAAGAACGAGGGACAATTGGAAATAAATATTTTACTGAATTCCATTTTCGTGAGATTTCTTAATAAAAATAACAATTCGCAGGAACAATGGCCGCATAATAACATGTATTGTTTACGGAAATATCATATTATGCATATTTCCATCGGATAATAATTGTTGACGTGATTCATGTTTGATGTAGAACACATTTTTATTCTTTATTATACTTGTGTCTTCTTTCTTCTATTATACATTGTCTTCTTCTGATGTAATTGTTAATATAATTTATCTGACCCATCAGATTATGATTTTATTCGTTCCATAAATTTTTAATATAAAAATATTCATCACGAAGGTATTTATTCCTCGGTTAACCTAATAGTCTACTGATTACGATTTTCAGATGGGTTTGAAATAAAACGAAAACTTGACGGCATCTAAAATCCCATTTATAAGAATAAATAAAAAATCTTTCATTTATCCGAACCACCGAAGTTGTATTAACAAAAAAACATGCGACTTGTTCGACAAAAATTGCCGTTCGAATTGAAACGTCGCCAATTTGTTCGCTCGACGAAGAACAATAACGAAATGACGAAGAACGAGGGACAATTGGAAATAAATATTTTACTGAATTCCATTCTCGTAGAATTTTTTAATAAAAATAACAATTCGCAGCAACAATGGCCGCATAATAACATGTATTGTTTACGGAAATATCATATTATGCATATTTCCATCGGATAATAATTGTTGACGTGATTCATGTTTGATGTAACACACATTTATATTCTTTATTATACTTGTGTCTTCTTTCTTCTATTACACATTGTCTTCTTCCGATGTAATTGTTAATATAATTTATCTGACCCATCAGATTATGATTTTATTCGTTCCACAAATTTTTGATATAAAAATATTCATCACGAAGGTATTTATTCCTCGGTTAACCTAATAGTCTACTGATTACGATTTTCAGATGGGTTTCAAATAAAACGAAAACTTGACCGCATCTAAAATCACGTTTATAAGAATAAATAAAAAATCTTTCATTTATCCGAACCACCGAAGTGGTATTAACAAAAAAACATGCGACTTGTTCGACAAAAATTGCCGTTCGAATTGAAACGTCGCCAATTTGTCCGCTCGACGAAGAACAATAACGAAATGACGAAGAACGAGGGACAATCGGAAATAAATATTTTACTGAATTCCATTTTCGTGAGATTTCTTAATAAAAATAACAATTCGCAGGAACAATGGCCGCATAATAACATGTATTGTTTACGGAAATATCATATTATGCATATTTCCATCGGATAATAATTGTTGACGTGATTCATGTTTGATGTAGAACACATTTTTATTCTTTATTATACTTGTGTCTTCTTTCTTCTATTATACATTGTCTTCTTCTGATGTAATTGTTAATATAATTTATCTGACCCATCAGATTATGATTTTATTCGTTCCATAAATTTTTAATATAAAAATATTCATCACGAAGGTATTTATTCCTCGGTTAACCTAATAGTCTACTGATTACGATTTTCAGATGGGTTTGAAATAAAACGAAAACTTGACGGCATCTAAAATCCCATTTATAAGAATAAATAAAAAATCTTTCATTTATCCGAACCACCGAAGTTGTATTAACAAAAAAACATGCGACTTGTTCGACAAAAATTGCCGTTCGAATTGAAACGTCGCCAATTTGTTCGCTCGACGAAGAACAATAACGAAATGACGAAGAACGAGGGACAATTGGAAATAAATATTTTACTGAATTCCATTCTCGTAGAATTTTTTAATAAAAATAACAATTCGCAGCAACAATGGCCGCATAATAACATGTATTGTTTACGGAAATATCATATTATGCATATTTCCATCGGATAATAATTGTTGACGTGATTCATGTTTGATGTAACACACATTTATATTCTTTATTATACTTGTGTCTTCTTTCTTCTATTACACATTGTCTTCTTCCGATGTAATTGTTAATATAATTTATCTGACCCATCAGATTATGATTTTATTCGTTCCACAAATTTTTGATATAAAAATATTCATCACGAAGGTATTTATTCCTCGGTTAACCTAATAGTCTACTGATTACGATTTTCAGATGGGTTTCAAATAAAACGAAAACTTGACCGCATCTAAAATCACGTTTATAAGAATAAATAAAAAATCTTTCATTTATCCGAACCACCGAAGTGGTATTAACAAAAAAACATGCGACTTGTTCGACAAAAATTGCCGTTCGAATTGAAACGTCGCCAATTTGTCCGCTCGACGAAGAACAATAACGAAATGACGAAGAACGAGGGACAATCGGAAATAAATATTTTACTGAATTCCATTTTCGTGAGATTTCTTAATAAAAATAACAATTCGCAGGAACAATGGCCGCATAATAACATGTATTGTTTACGGAAATATCATATTATGCATATTTCCATCGGATAATAATTGTTGACGTGATTCATGTTTGATGTAGAACACATTTTTATTCTTTATTATACTTGTGTCTTCTTTCTTCTATTATACATTGTCTTCTTCTGATGTAATTGTTAATATAATTTATCTGACCCATCAGATTATGATTTTATTCGTTCCATAAATTTTTAATATAAAAATATTCATCACGAAGGTATTTATTCCTCGGTTAACCTAATAGTCTACTGATTACGATTTTCAGATGGGTTTGAAATAAAACGAAAACTTGACGGCATCTAAAATCCCATTTATAAGAATAAATAAAAAATCTTTCATTTATCCGAACCACCGAAGTTGTATTAACAAAAAAACATGCGACTTGTTCGACAAAAATTGCCGTTCGAATTGAAACGTCGCCAATTTGTTCGCTCGACGAAGAACAATAACGAAATGACGAAGAACGAGGGACAATTGGAAATAAATATTTTACTGAATTCCATTCTCGTAGAATTTTTTAATAAAAATAACAATTCGCAGCAACAATGGCCGCATAATAACATGTATTGTTTACGGAAATATCATATTATGCATATTTCCATCGGATAATAATTGTTGACGTGATTCATGTTTGATGTAACACACATTTATATTCTTTATTATACTTGTGTCTTCTTTCTTCTATTACACATTGTCTTCTTCCGATGTAATTGTTAATATAATTTATCTGACCCATCAGATTATGATTTTATTCGTTCCACAAATTTTTGATATAAAAATATTCATCACGAAGGTATTTATTCCTCGGTTAACCTAATAGTCTACTGATTACGATTTTCAGATGGGTTTCAAATAAAACGAAAACTTGACCGCATCTAAAATCACGTTTATAAGAATAAATAAAAAATCTTTCATTTATCCGAACCACCGAAGTGGTATTAACAAAAAAACATGCGACTTGTTCGACAAAAATTGCCGTTCGAATTGAAACGTCGCCAATTTGTCCGCTCGACGAAGAACAATAACGAAATGACGAAGAACGAGGGACAATCGGAAATAAATATTTTACTGAATTCCATTTTCGTGAGATTTCTTAATAAAAATAACAATTCGCAGGAACAATGGCCGCATAATAACATGTATTGTTTACGGAAATATCATATTATGCATATTTCCATCGGATAATAATTGTTGACGTGATTCATGTTTGATGTAGAACACATTTTTATTCTTTATTATACTTGTGTCTTCTTTCTTCTATTATACATTGTCTTCTTCTGATGTAATTGTTAATATAATTTATCTGACCCATCAGATTATGATTTTATTCGTTCCATAAATTTTTAATATAAAAATATTCATCACGAAGGTATTTATTCCTCGGTTAACCTAATAGTCTACTGATTACGATTTTCAGATGGGTTTGAAATAAAACGAAAACTTGACGGCATCTAAAATCCCATTTATAAGAATAAATAAAAAATCTTTCATTTATCCGAACCACCGAAGTTGTATTAACAAAAAAACATGCGACTTGTTCGACAAAAATTGCCGTTCGAATTGAAACGTCGCCAATTTGTTCGCTCGACGAAGAACAATAACGAAATGACGAAGAACGAGGGACAATTGGAAATAAATATTTTACTGAATTCCATTCTCGTGGAATTTTTTAATAAAAATAACAATTCGCAGCAATAATGGCCGCATAATAACATGTATTGTTTACGGAAATATCATATTATGCATATTTCCATCGGATAATAATTGTTGACGTGATTCATGTTTGATGTAAAACACATTTTTATTCTTTATTATACTTGTGTCTTCTTTCTTCTATTACACATTGTCTTCTTCCGATGTAATTGTTAATATAATTTATCTGACCCATCAGATTATGATTTTATTCGTTCCACAAATTTTTGATATAAAAATATTCATCACGAAGGTATTTATTCCTCGGTTAACCTAATAGTCTACTGATTACGATTTTCAGATGGGTTTCAAATAAAACGAAAACTTGACCGCATCTAAAATCACGTTTATAAGAATAAATAAAAAATCTTTCATTTATCCGAACCACCGAAGTGGTATTAACAAAAAAACATGCGACTTGTTCGACAAAAATTGCCGTTCGAATTGAAACGTCGCCAATTTGTCCGCTCGACGAAGAACAATAACGAAATGACGAAGAACGAGGGACAATCGGAAATAAATATTTTACTGAATTCCATTTTCGTGAGATTTCTTAATAAAAATAACAATTCGCAGGAACAATGGCCGCATAATAACATGTATTGTTTACGGAAATATCATATTATGCATATTTCCATCGGATAATAATTGTTGACGTGATTCATGTTTGATGTAGAACACATTTTTATTCTTTATTATACTTGTGTCTTCTTTCTTCTATTATACATTGTCTTCTTCTGATGTAATTGTTAATATAATTTATCTGACCCATCAGATTATGATTTTATTCGTTCCACAAATTTTTAATATAAAAATATTCATCACGAAGGTATTTATTCCTCGGTTAACCTAATAGTCTACTGATTACGATTTTCAGATGGGTTTGAAATAAAACGAAAACTTGACGGCATCTAAAATCCCATTTATAAGAATAAATAAAAAATCTTTCATTTATCCGAACCACCGAAGTTGTATTAACAAAAAAACATGCGACTTGTTCGACAAAAATTGCCGTTCGAATTGAAACGTCGCCAATTTGTTCGCTCGACGAAGAACAATAACGAAATGACGAAGAACGAGGGACAATTGGAAATAAATATTTTACTGAATTCCATTCTCGTGGAATTTTTTAATAAAAATAACAATTCGCAGCAATAATGGCCGCATAATAACATGTATTGTTTACGGAAATATCATATTATGCATATTTCCATCGGATAATAATTGTTGACGTGATTCATGTTTGATGTAAAACACATTTTTATTCTTTATTATACTTGTGTCTTCTTTCTTCTATTATACATTGTCTTCTTCCGATGTAATTGTTAATATAATTTATCTGACCCATCAGATTATGATTTTATTCGTTCCATAAATTTTTAATATAAAAATATTCATCACGAAGGTATTTATTCCTCGGTTAACCTAATAGTCTACTGATTACGATTTTCAGATGGGTTTGAAATAAAACGAAAACTTGACGGCATCTAAAATCCCATTTATAAGAATAAATAAAAAATCTTTCATTTATCCGAACCACCGTAGTTGTATTAACAAAAAAACGTGCGACTTGTTCGACAAAAATTGCCGTTCGAATTGAAACGTCGCCAATTTGTTCGCTCGACGAAGAACAATAACGAAATGACGAAGAACGAGGGACAATTGGAAATAAATATTTTACTGAATTCCATTTTCGTGAGATTTCTTAATAAAAATAACAATTCGCAGGAGCAATGGCCGCATAATAACATGTATTGTTTACGGAAATATCATATTATGCATATTTCCATCGGATAATAATTGTTGACGTGATTCATGTTTGACGTAACACACATTTTTATTCTTTATTATACTTGTGTCTTCTTTCTTCTATTATACATTGTCTTCTTCTGATGTAATTGTTAATATAATTTATCTGACCCATCAGATTATGATTTTATTCGTTCCACAAATTTTTAATATAAAAATATTCATCACGAAGGTATTTATTCCTCGGTTAACCTAATAGTCTACTGATTACGATTTTCAGATGGGTTTGAAATAAAACGAAAACTTGACGGCATCTAAAATCCCATTTATAAGAATAAATAAAAAATCTTTCATTTATCCGAACCACCGAAGTTGTATTAACAAAAAAACATGCGACTTGTTCGACAAAAATTGCCGTTCGAATTGAAACGTCGCCAATTTGTTCGCTCGACGAAGAACAATAACGAAATGACGAAGAACGAGGGACAATTGGAAATAAATATTTTACTGAATTCCATTCTCGTGGAATTTTTTAATAAAAATAACAATTCGCAGCAATAATGGCCGCATAATAACATGTATTGTTTACGGAAATATCATATTATGCATATTTCCATCGGATAATAATTGTTGACGTGATTCATGTTTGATGTAAAACACATTTTTATTCTTTATTATACTTGTGTCTTCTTTCTTCTATTATACATTGTCTTCTTCCGATGTAATTGTTAATATAATTTATCTGACCCATCAGATTATGATTTTATTCGTTCCATAAATTTTTAATATAAAAATATTCATCACGAAGGTATTTATTCCTCGGTTAACCTAATAGTCTACTGATTACGATTTTCAGATGGGTTTGAAATAAAACGAAAACTTGACGGCATCTAAAATCCCATTTATAAGAATAAATAAAAAATCTTTCATTTATCCGAACCACCGTAGTTGTATTAACAAAAAAACGTGCGACTTGTTCGACAAAAATTGCCGTTCGAATTGAAACGTCGCCAATTTGTTCGCTCGACGAAGAACAATAACGAAATGACGAAGAACGAGGGACAATTGGAAATAAATATTTTACTGAATTCCATTTTCGTGAGATTTCTTAATAAAAATAACAATTCGCAGGAGCAATGGCCGCATAATAACATGTATTGTTTACGGAAATATCATATTATGCATATTTCCATCGGATAATAATTGTTGACGTGATTCATGTTTGACGTAACACACATTTTTATTCTTTATTATACTTGTGTCTTCTTTCTTCTATTATACATTGTCTTCTTCTGATGTAATTGTTAATATAATTTATCTGACCCATCAGATTATGATTTTATTCGTTCCACAAATTTTTAATATAAAAATATTCATCACGAAGGTATTTATTCCTCGGTTAACCTAATAGTCTACTGATTACGATTTTCAGATGGGTTTGAAATAAAACGAAAACTTGACGGCATCTAAAATCCCATTTATAAGAATAAATAAAAAATCTTTCATTTATCCGAACCACCGAAGTTGTATTAACAAAAAAACATGCGACTTGTTCGACAAAAATTGCCGTTCGAATTGAAACGTCGCCAATTTGTTCGCTCGACGAAGAACAATAACGAAATGACGAAGAACGAGGGACAATTGGAAATAAATATTTTACTGAATTCCATTCTCGTGGAATTTTTTAATAAAAATAACAATTCGCAGCAATAATGGCCGCATAATAACATGTATTGTTTACGGAAATATCATATTATGCATATTTCCATCGGATAATAATTGTTGACGTGATTCATGTTTGATGTAAAACACATTTTTATTCTTTATTATACTTGTGTCTTCTTTCTTCTATTATACATTGTCTTCTTCCGATGTAATTGTTAATATAATTTATCTGACCCATCAGATTATGATTTTATTCGTTCCATAAATTTTTAATATAAAAATATTCATCACGAAGGTATTTATTCCTCGGTTAACCTAATAGTCTACTGATTACGATTTTCAGATGGGTTTGAAATAAAACGAAAACTTGACGGCATCTAAAATCCCATTTATAAGAATAAATAAAAAATCTTTCATTTATCCGAACCACCGTAGTTGTATTAACAAAAAAACGTGCGACTTGTTCGACAAAAATTGCCGTTCGAATTGAAACGTCGCCAATTTGTTCGCTCGACGAAGAACAATAACGAAATGACGAAGAACGAGGGACAATTGGAAATAAATATTTTACTGAATTCCATTTTCGTGAGATTTCTTAATAAAAATAACAATTCGCAGGAGCAATGGCCGCATAATAACATGTATTGTTTACGGAAATATCATATTATGCATATTTCCATCGGATAATAATTGTTGACGTGATTCATGTTTGACGTAACACACATTTTTATTCTTTATTATACTTGTGTCTTCTTTCTTCTATTATACATTGTCTTCTTCTGATGTAATTGTTAATATAATTTATCTGACCCATCAGATTATGATTTTATTCGTTCCACAAATTTTTAATATAAAAATATTCATCACGAAGGTATTTATTCCTCGGTTAACCTAATAGTCTACTGATTACGATTTTCAGATGGGTTTGAAATAAAACGAAAACTTGACGGCATCTAAAATCCCATTTATAAGAATAAATAAAAAATCTTTCATTTATCCGAACCACCGAAGTTGTATTAACAAAAAAACATGCGACTTGTTCGACAAAAATTGCCGTTCGAATTGAAACGTCGCCAATTTGTTCGCTCGACGAAGAACAATAACGAAATGACGAAGAACGAGGGACAATTGGAAATAAATATTTTACTGAATTCCATTCTCGTGGAATTTTTTAATAAAAATAACAATTCGCAGCAATAATGGCCGCATAATAACATGTATTGTTTACGGAAATATCATATTATGCATATTTCCATCGGATAATAATTGTTGACGTGATTCATGTTTGATGTAAAACACATTTTTATTCTTTATTATACTTGTGTCTTCTTTCTTCTATTATACATTGTCTTCTTCCGATGTAATTGTTAATATAATTTATCTGACCCATCAGATTATGATTTTATTCGTTCCATAAATTTTTAATATAAAAATATTCATCACGAAGGTATTTATTCCTCGGTTAACCTAATAGTCTACTGATTACGATTTTCAGATGGGTTTCAAATAAAACGAAAACTTGACCGCATCTAAAATCACGTTTATAAGAACAAATAAAAAGCCTTTTATTTATCCGAACCACCGTAGTTGTATTAACAAAAAAACATGCGACTTGTTCGACAAAAATTGCCGTTCGAATTGAAACGTCGCCAATTTGTTCGCTCGACGAAGAACAATAACGAAATTACGAAGAACGAGGAACGAGGGACGAGATTGACGCGATGCGTTTCGCTCGAGGCTCCAATGAAATCTGCGTAACTTTCTAAACGAAGTTCCCGGTACTGAGCGATTGCAGCGAGCCAATTCGTTGACCAAGTGACAAATACATTCCGCGAACACCTTCGTATAAATCAGCGGATAAACAGGGAAATCGGAGGCACAGTTGCGGGAAATATTTCATCGTTCCCAGCCTTCCAGTGTCGAAACAGGAAATCGATGATTCACGCGGCATCAAATCCGTTATTAAAAAGGAAACAACGCTCTACCTTAGACCACATCCTCCTTTAAGAATTCCTGGAAGAAACTCGGAGACATGTGCTCTTGGCATGAAATCCAATTAATGCTGCTTCTGAGAATCAAATTACTCAACTTTTTTGCAGTTACATGAACGAATTTAATACGAGTGGGCGATTACTTTATGTCGTTAAGTAATTCTGTGGTTTTTATTACACTATGCTTCTTGCCTCGGAGAAGGATGTACATAACGTTGATGTACATTGTACATAAACAAGTAAATAACTCATAACTAGACTGCGGATGTTCATGCACGTAGAGTGTGCAAAAAGCATGTGCAAATATGCACAAAAAATATGATCAGAACTAATGCAAAGATATTTATACAGAAACACCATAATTTGCGTTACAATAAGCTACTAGTAATTTTTCCATGTTTGTAGCAGTTGTCGTTTGTCAGTTAATATTGACTTATATGCTGAAAAAGTACGTTCTACGTCACATGATCACATTACATTCTCATTCATATATTCTATTCTAGAATAAAATTATTCAATTGCTAATTATATCATCGGGAATGAGAAAATTCTGACCAAAACGAAGAAAAAAAAGAGGGATCGTAAAAATCCGTAGATTTTGATTTGAAATCCGTAAGTCGGTAGTCCGTGGGCAAGATCAAATATCCGTAGAGTTGGCAACACCGGGCAGCAAGATTACAAATCGATCTGTCAATGTCGGTGCTCGTAAGCTCATAAAAAGCCCGCGAAGAAGCTCGAAACGCGTTTCGAGTGCCAGAAAAGCCCGGTGTTCGTGAAAAGAGGCTGTTCGAGGGACAAGGCAACCCCTTGTACACCGGCTCGGGAAACTTCCATATTTTTAAGTGACGTTCCTGAAAGCTGCGGCTAATAAATATGCCGCTTGACGTTCACGAATCTCCTGAAATAGGTCAGGAAGAATGTTCACTTGAAAAACAAACGGACCGTTTGTAGTCTAATGCCCGGGACGGACCTGACTTTGCCTGCGGGGGATAAAGAACAGGGCGAGCCACTTTAATCTGTAAATGGCCACCTCTCGGATGTTACGTTTGTTCAAAACGATTGAACAAGAGATAGGCAAAACACATACACAAAGAGATAGCACCAGAACAAATGGATAATGTTTCGAGTATGCGAGTCAGGTAATCAACTCTGAGTGTGCAGGGTGAGTTGCAAACTGCAATTGCACTTGTTTGTTAACCTCTCAGTCTTGAAACTGTTACGGACGGTTCTGATTAAAAATATGATAAAAGATATGGCCTCAAACCAATTCCCAAATTTTTTTAACAACATATCTGATTGAAGGAAAAAAAGAAATATTACGAGTAATAATATACGGTATTGAATCAAATAATATTTTCAATCATTTCATGATAGACAATTCAAATACATCACGATTTGCTTCTAAATTTCATACTATTGAAAAGAATACATTGATATTCATCGAAGTAAAAAAATTACACTAACGCGCGTGTTATTGAAGTAACTACTTTTTTTTTCTCAGTGCACGAGTATTTCCTCCAAGGAAAAAATGGTTTCAAACCACACCATGAATCAACCCATTCTATTATCTGCAACATTTTTGTTACACGCTGTATATAGGTATATAATGATATGGACCGTTTATTTTGAAAGTGGTGTGAGTCCATTTAAAAACAAAAAAACATACGCGTGGCACAAGTAAAACTTCTTGCAGTCTAGTAATGTTTAGAAGTAAATTAAGATTGGAAATGGCGAATAATCATAATGAAGCGACAAGATCAGGAACAACTCTCGATGCAGTATTTGCAAGACATTTAGACAAAATTGAATCAAGAATATTTATATCATATTTTAGCTATCACAAGCCAATTGTGAAATTGTGCGTCTTCTCAGTTGTCGAACGTTCGAAACAAAAAATATAAACAGACCACGGACCGAGGATAGCGAGTGGCGAGCGAGTCCGAAGACGGTTTGTTTACGTTTTTTGCGAGAACAAATCCGGCGTGTGAGTCTGTGTGTGTGTTTGAGTGTGCGGCCGCAGGTGTTCGGTCGAGGCGTCCTAGACGCCAGTCTGTCGTTGGTCGAACTCGGCAACGGAACCTTACATTTTGATCCTCAAGAAAGAGTATTATGTTAAAATTCCTCTACGAATTCGTAATAGTGTTTTATTCGGTAATCCAGCTCATTTTTCGTTCTAATTGAACACCAATTGTTTCAATGATAGAATCATATAAAATCATAGAAAAAATAATGAACGACCAAAATTTGCGACGCAAAGATGGAGAGCGTATGGGAAAGAAAGAGACATAGTTCATAGCATTTCATAGCGTCGCAAATTTTGATCGTTCACCGCGAATTCCGTGACGCGAACTAGGCTTACACCCTGCCAAAAGTAGTTTCACTGGAAAAATCCGTAGATCCACAGATTTTCCCTTGGAAAATCTACGGGATCTTAGATCTTCTATACGGACTTTCAAAAATCTAAGTTGGCAACACTGCTCGTTGCATCCCGGTCTCGTGACCGCAAAAACGGCCTACAGTTCCTGGCGCATTTCGCGAGTGTAATGAACTAATTAAAACGTGACGATACCCGGCTGCTAGGCTATGGTGAACGAATAAAGTGTTTTTTGATTGAGTGTACATTCAGGAATGAGTATTAGAAGTACTTAAATGTCTATTTAAATGTCACTATTTGCAGCCATGCTTCTACTGTTAAGGATGTTCTGGAGGTATATAAAAACGCAACAAAATTTTTGAAAATTTGGCAAGATATAATTCTTACTAAATTAATGTAATTACCAAAGTTTGGGTTCGATTCACTGCACCGTTTAAGAATTATAGCAACTTAAAGTTTGCACATTTTAACACGTCTTCTTATGGAGAATTCATAAAATTCCACTTCAAACTCTATTTAAACCTTAAAAAAACGCAACTAGAAACTTCAGTTTTTTTGTATATGTAGTAAAAATTATATAATTAATTATGTTCAAAATTTATTAGGATTCACTAAACAGTTACAGAGCAAAAAAATTATAAACTGTTACAAAACGTCAAATTTATCGTGTTGTCTCTTACTAGCATGGAAACGCGACAAGTGTAGACCACTGAATATAGTTACAGAGGGTACAGTATTCGCAAAAGTTTCATGCAAAATATACTCATGAATGGCTTTTATTGCCAATATATTGATGGATTTCGAATTTCTTGTACTTTTGTCTCCCATTGTACCTCCAGAACATCCTTAACCAGTGGAACGGAGTTTTAATTGAGGAATTACATAGTCAATAACAATAACAGAATCTGTTTTGAGCCCTGATTTTGCCCTGGGAATTGAAAATGGGATACCCTGTACAATCAGATTGCATAAACGGCTACCTCAACAAGCGACTGTTGATTGCTGTTGAATAGAATGCAAGGAAGAGTGTAGGAAGAGTGCCTTTTCAGTATTGCCTGCGTGACGCGTAGGTATAAAACCGTTCGTAGTACACCGCTAACACTTCGAATTTCGATCCGGGACTTCAGAAATCTATTTTCCGAATGCATTACTAGACTGCGTATCTTTTTGAAAGATCAACATTTCCTGAAGTGATGGAGTCGAATACAAATCCGTCCATTCCTTCATCAATTTTAATAAGTTGTATTTTCATTTTTCAGGTTATTTGACATTTTTGGATAGAAAAATGGCTTGTTTATCCGAAGCGTATCTACTGTATAGGAATATGGCTGAATAAACATAAGGAATCAAAATTATTAGTCATCATAAACATTCTTATTCGTATTGTTTACAACGCCACCTGTCGCATTGTTCTCACGTTATCATACAATATGGTAGAAACACGAAATAAGGGACTAAATATAGTTATTAATGCAATACAGCATAATATGCGTTATTAAAATTTATATTTATCTCGTAATTAGTATATTTATCTCATAATTATTAATTCTTTGCCATTATTTAGATAAAATGTTGCTCGAATAATGCCCAACAGTGCTGGCTTGCCCCAAGTTCAACGGTTTCGAGAAGGAAGCTGCGTGGATCCCACGCCGTGCTGCAAGAGACAGCAGAGACACAAAGCGAATTGTGTCTGCGGTGACTAACGAATTTCCGTCTTTACGTCGATGGAATTCTCCAAGGAAAAAACGTAACTGCGAAGGTCGCGTCAGCAGACGATTGCGGGTGCATTGGTCGATCATGACTCAGGAAATGTCTGGTTTCACCCACATTTTATAGCCGCGTTGCTTCGCTACCGGTTCCACGTGTTCCATATCTTTATGGTCATTTTAACGCACTTATTGACGCGTTTGTCGGCGTTTTAGTCACCGGTCACCGGTGACTAACGCCGGACTTTCTTTAATGCTACGTTCCGTTAGTACCATCCTTCTGGAATACTCTCTCAAAGTTCTATTTGGAAGTTCGCATAACTATTGGATTTATAGCTCTGAAAGTACAGTCGTATCGTATAGTGGTAGCAAATCATTTCAGCTTTCAGCGTTTGCCTCCAAATGAATTTTCAAATGAAGACTACCGAATCAATTTTGATTGAATTTTTCTAGTCCTCGACGAAGCGGATTTTCGATTTCATTTCAGGTATATTTGTACCACCGAGAAAACTGTTTATATTAAAATTCGTAACATTTGCTAACATGATAACATCATTATTCTAATAGCAAATGTTATTCTTTTTAGTGGTGTATTTGGTTTTGCTTTCTTTACATTTTTTGTGTAAACAGACATAAATATAGTTTTTCTAGTTAACTAAATAATTTTAACGAATGAAAGAATTGATTTATACAGCTTTTGCTTATTTGTTTCGAATATCTAATATTCGACAGGTGTTTCTATGTGTTTCCTGCGATTATATCTCGCATTTATCATTTTCTCGAGTCGCAGTACATACAGGGTGTCCTGTTTAAGTAAGAACAGCAGGATATCAGGCTGCATTATGTAGTATTCATTGTTTTCTTGTGGGTGGAGTAGTGGAGGGAGATCTGAAGATCAATCTGCTTTTCTTAAATGGAATACTATATTCTTTTCTTGAAGAAATAACAGCAGATACTGAGACAAGTCCAAAGAGGTGCTATACGCAGAGTTGGGCAAAAAAATTTAAATACAAATTTCGAACAAAATGGGTTTTAAAACCCACTTGGAAAAACCCCACTTTATTCGAAGTTTTCATTTAAATAAAATTTTTGCCCAACTCTGGCTGTATAATATTATTCTGAGTTGTTCCAAACAATTTCTGTACGAACACCTTTTTGGTAACCACAACGCCTTCCGAGATATCCTGCTGTTCTCACTTAAACAGGACACTCTGTATGTATACTATACTTCTAACCAAAGTTCGATATGCAAATATTTGCATAAATATTCATATAAGTTTGAATAAACAGTCTAAAGGCTTTGGATACTATCTGCTCTCCAGTGCACAATAATATGTTACCCAAGTAAGCTTAATATTGTTAAAATATAGTTAGATAAGCAGTAATACACTGTTTACCTACTGCTCCGAATACTGTTAGGAACTAGAGCACAATTATTCAATAACATGACTTCCGATTCAACATTCTAATTAGTTTTGTCTTGTCTTCGAAAAGCTCGTTGGAGAAAACATATTCAAGCCCAGATATCATTTTCAGCCACGAGTTTAGTTCAAATACTTGAAAAAAATAAGAGCAATGTTGATCTACGGAACAGCAGTTACTCTGACCATAGAAGCGCAGAATTCAGTGCATTTTCTCTCCAGAGAGCCAGCCATTCCAAGATACGTTCATTACCCGCTTACACGGAGTTTCTTGCTTAATCCTGGCTTACTCTTGGAAGAAGATGCACCTCCCACGAGAACATCGACATAAATGAAGCCCGGTGGTGCCATAATGACGTCTCGATGCATGTAAACCATTGGTCAAACGAACTTCCTTCCGTCGGTACCAAAAAAGAACCAAAAAAATATTGTAAAAAAATGTAGCAACAGTCTGATTGTAAACTTTAAATTTTCTTCGACATTTGTCGTTTTTAAAAGACTGTAATAAATAGGAAAAATACATTTTGGCACGATTGTGGTACTGATGGCATACATCTGCATATGCTGAACATAAAGACATATACAAAAGAGTTTGATTGGTGCAATAATTTTTGAGAATAATTTTTGGTGCAAGATTTCCGGCAATAAATCGTGAAAATCTGCAATTTTTACCATCTTTAAACGTTTGTAGCTCATTGCAACGTCGACCGATTTTAATGAAATTTTCAGAATATGTTTAATTGACACAAATCTAGAAAATGTATTTTTTAAATTTTCAATATAGGCCGACATAAAAAAGTTAAAAATTCAACTTTCAGTATTCTTTCAGCAATTCCGATCAATTGCAATCTTTGAAAAAATTCCTTTTCACACCCTTTAGTAAACTAATTGCTCTAGCTTCCCAAAAAAGTTCAAATCGTATAGCACAATATTAAAAAAGTTATCGTCTTCTTTAGAGCGGTCTTAAACTTTTGTCCGCTACTGTAAATAGGGAAATTGATCCGCAATTATATAACACGATAGAGTTGGCAAAGAGCATCTTCTCTGGACAAGGCAGCAATAGGTGAAAGTCATTTTCATTGATGAATCCAAATTCAATTCCTTCGGATCGGATGGAAGATAATACGAAGGACGGCGAGTAGCTGAAAAATTTGATACAAAATGCTTGAAGTCGACACTTAAGGATGTTCTGGAGGTATATAAAAACGCAACAAAATTTTTGAAAATTTGACGATATAATTCTTACTAAATTGATGCAATTACCAAAGTTTGGGTTCGATTCACTGCACCGTTTAAGAATTATAACAACTTAAAATTTGCACATTTTAACACGTCTTCTTATGGAGAATTCATAAAATTCCACTTCAAACCCTATTTAAACCTTGAAAAAACGCAACTAGAAACTCCAGTCTTTTTTTATATGTAGTAAAAATTAGGTAATTAATTATGTTCAAAATTTATTAGGATTCACTAAACAGTTACAGAGCAAAAAAATTCTAAACTGTTACAAAACGTCAAATTTATCTTGTTGTCTCTCACTAGCATGGAAACGTGACAAGTGTAGACCACTGAATATAGCTACAGAGGGTACAGTATTCGCAAAAGTTTAATGCAAAATATACTCATGAATGGCTTTCATTGCCATGTATTGATGGATTTCGAATTTCTTGTATTTTTGTCTCCCATTGTACCTCCAGTACATCCTTAAAGGAGGAGGAGGTTCTGTAAAGGTTTGGGCCGGTATGACTATAAACGGTTCTGGTCCAATTTGCAATATCAATATGTTGACATCCTGAATGAACATTGAGTTTCTTTTACTCAGGAAACTATATATGCCGGGACATTGGATATTTCAAGCAGATAACGATCCCAAACACACGTCTCAAAAGGTGAAGCGGTTTTTGGAAGAGCATAATGTTAACGTTATGTGTTGGCCATCACAGTCGCCCGATTTAAATCTAATCGAGCATCTTTGCAATGACGTAGATCTTAAGATTAAGGATTTATAATGAAAAAACCTACGAATTTAAAGAATTCAAAGGAAAAAGTTATTTTAAATGACCTCAGGAATCATCACCTTCAAGGAAATGCAACATTTTTGGGACATCCTGTATATTCGGGAGATTCATCGCGCTTGCGCCAGTATTTTTATAATACTCGAACTCCGCGCGGTTGTGTGCTGCAGCTTGCCGAAAAACCTTCCTCTGTCAAAAAATAAAATCCCTCGGGCATGTTGCTATCTGCGTGCATAAATCCGGCCTGGACAAAAGCTTCACTAATAATCTTGATGTTGTTGCAGAAATTGTGCCGTATGCATTGTGACACATTTTCGAGTATATCATATTTTCAATAATGCCATCAAATTTCTAAAAAATGTGAACATTTTTTTCGTGATAAACGTCAATCATTTCTTACTGCTTGTACAACTTTCTATAATGTCGATTTTATAATTGTTCAATCGATTTGAACGTCTCACCCTATACATTTAAGCAGTCTTAAAATTAACTTCTGCCCGTCCTGCTTTGTTTTCAGAGCCGCACGTATTGTAAACGACTAATGTTTGTTCACAATTTGTGCTTTGTAAACTGTATCCACATTTTCCACCCCCCATCCATTGCTTACATTTCGCTCTCGCTATGAAATCTGCATTAATCTTTCGCTAATAACGCGGCGATTTTTCGCTGGCTAATTTATGGTATACGGGACTTAAAAAGCACAGTAAAATCTCGAAGTACATCCGTGAAAATTTCGGTACGATTGAAAAAAGAAATCATCGAAAAATCGACGATTCATTGAATCGATTGATGGAAGTTAATCGTCCAACCGTTGATTAAAAAAAGAAATTATCGAAGAAAACACAAAAGCACGTAAACAGAGTTTATATTATAGACCGAATGACAATACACCTAAACTCAGCTTATATTTTTGTCAGTATTTATATATAGTTTTTTTAATTTTAAGCATTTCAAATCTCGATTCCGTGTTTCATTTCGAAATTTCAGCAGTCAATCATTAATCAATTATCCGATTGACGATTACAATTGAAAGGAATGTAATCGTTAACCGCAATTAACGACTAAACTAGGAGATTAATCGTTAATTGCGATTAACGATTGAAGTAGAAATTTAGTCGTCAATCGTTGATTAAATTTTTGTCCAACTCCATTAATCCATGATACTGTGAAGCGTCGATTAACCATACGAATCGCTTTCGAATGAACTGTTTATATTCGTAAAACGGGACCGAATCGTCATTGAACAAGCAAATATGTTCCGAACGATGTCAATTTTGGACTCATTTTAATCAGAAAAATGTCATGGATATGTTGACAAAAGTTTCATAAAAAAAATAATTGCAAACAAAAATGTTGTGTTTAATTTAGTAAGTGCATGTTGCCTCGTAAAATAAATAAATTTTTCACAAATATCGTGCTCGGTCTCTTTCACATACAGCGAGACATCGCTGTAGTCATTTCACCTTTGTGAGCCGTAAATTTGCGCGAGATGACTCGCGTGCACTCGCTAATATCGTTTGAAGAATCGCGTTACAAAAATGGCAAGCGGCGCCGCTAAAGTGAAAACAACCTTCTTCCACGTCAGACTATTTTTACACTCGGTGGGATTGAAGAATTTACGATACATCAACAGACTACCTAAACCATGGAACATCTTAGTCATCGGCGACCCGAAAATGGCGCTGATTATACGGGCGTCTCTATAAAATCACAACTGGCAATCGATACGCCTTTAATCCTTTGCTAATCCACTCCTGGTATTGCGACACTATGTCTGCGGGGCAATTATGAAAGTCCGTGGGATTATGTGGAGAGTTACTGTTGAGTCCTTGCGAGATTCTTTCTTACGGAAAATGTGACGCGGGAGAAGAATGCCGTCGGAGATGCCGGGGAAAAAAAACCGTTTTTGTAGTTTCAGTCGTTCCAAAAGTGCTGTGCTAAATTCTTCAAATCTTTCTGGAACTAGGACAACCTTCGAGAACCACAGTACAAACAATAAATTATCTTTGCTTTCGTATACTATACAATATTTATTCAATCTCGACCTTACGGTCTGTAAATGGGACTTGGTCTACATTATTCATCTTGTGCCACTCGTTCTTCCATATCGCACACTATTCCCTATTCCCTATCTCGTAACCCAGATCTACTGACGATTTAAGAACGTTTAAAGAGGGGGTAGTCCCACCTCTGGTTATAACTAGAATCTTACTAGATTTTGGGTCGAAAAAATGGGTCTGCAACTTAATGTTGTTTGGCCTTATACAGTCCCTGCTCACTTTATTAGACTCACCTCTATAATCATGATATTTTTAGTTTTACCATAAATAATGGGTATAGTAGCCTTATGCAAATATCACTTAATGATGACCAATGAATTTTCCATAGATTTATTTTACAAAAACAATGGATACAAACGCATATAGATCAATATAATTCTTAAAACACTAATATTTTGTTAATCCGCCCTTAGCTGCTCTTAAAGCCGCAACTCTTCTGGACATGCTATCTATGCAAGTTTCTGCAATTTCTCTTAATGCAACGTTATGGTGCCAGTGATAGATTATTCTCTCTATCAACTTGGTCTTTGTTGTTATATTTTCTTCGGCCAGTTCTCTTTTCAGGCACTCCCAGACATTTTCAATCGGATGCATGTCCGGTGAGATGCCGGGCTATGGTAAAAGGGGGATTTTTTGCTCTTGCAAGAAAATTTTACACTTGGATAGGCAACCCATAAGGCAACCTTGTAGTATAAAATCATTATCTCCCCATAGGTTGAAAACAGCGTTGAATTCCTTATAGGATTTCAAACAGCACCAATTCTTCAGGTGAGTCTAATAAAGTGAGCAGGGACTGTACGAGCATATTTTGAGCTGGGTTAGGGCTCGTTCTAAAGAGGAAGGTTAGATCTAGTGCACTCCAGTCATGAGGTTAATGAGATTATGTTTAAATCTAATAATATGAGGGCCCAAAGTAGAGAAAAAATCTAGGGAAAAAACCGGCAGATTTCAATGCATATTCTGTCTCTAAAAGATTTTTTTGACTTATGTGATGACTGGAGCGCACTAGATCTAATCTTCCTCTTTAGAATGAGACCTCACCCAGCTCAAAATATGCTCGTATAAGGTCAAACAACACTAAGTTGCAGACCCATTTTTTCAACCCAAAATCTAGTAAGATTCTAGTTATAACCAGAGGTGGGTCTACCCCCTTAATAGACCCTCCAGCGGCAATTTCAATTGTGAACCAGTAAATCATCCCCAGTAACGTCATCTAAACATTTCGTTTGTGATTACTAATGTAAAACAATATTGCTAAACGATATTTCCATACTCTATGTTTTTTTAAAGCTGTCGTTTTCTCGTCCAATGGGAAGTAAACACTCGAACATCTCTGGAATTATGAATGCCATCAAAAAATGCTTTAAACGAAACTTATACGATTTTAAGAGGGTCCTTATATGATCCTATGTTAATGGTTTTCTTCGTGGACGGAGGAGTAAAAGGCATATGAAGGCCATTTACAATTTTCTTAATCTGTGTCAATTATTTGTATATGTATAGTATAATTCTCGAGTCGATGATCTCGCGTGCGTATCAACTTTCACTGTCAAATTGATCTGAATGTGATTGGCCATGCGGGTGTTTCGGGCACGGAGATCAAGGAAAAAGCTAAGCTCTAAGGAAGGTGAAGGCGAGGATTACGATGATGGAGAAGCGCAATTTGTTAAGGGAAGGTGTCTATAGGAAAGGTCGGACGAGAGTGAAGATAAGAGCCTGTGCTTGGAAATGTTCGATTTATGACGGGTTGCAATACGGTCGTAACATCATGGCGACAGTGTCTGTTTATTGTTACGTGCACGTCTAATGACAATTTATTCAGTGACAATTTAAAGCAGTGGACATGTTAAAAATATGTAACACTAAATCTATCGTGACTTAAAAGTTACTGGTACATGTTCCCTTATAAAAATGATAAGATTGATTTTATTTAAACTTTGTGCAGAGAGTTCCTATTGTAACATGTGCTCGACTAAAGATATCTATACAATCATTTCGTATGGAATTATTTTTATTATACCAATAATCGTAAAATAAAAAATTTGCAACCGGTCATTTTGACCGGTGATGGTAGGTTTAGTGTTAAAGACAACAATCTATTAGTTTCAGCTTAATAGGACGATTGACAAAAGCATCAAATCTTTTATTTGCCTCCTGTGGCCTGCAAACAATGCAAACATTTTGTACTTTGCATAAATATCCGCAGTCTAATCGTCACAGTTACCCTCCCATGTTAAAAATATGTAACACTAAATCTATCGTGACTTAAAAGTTACTGGTACATGTTCCCTTATAAAAATGACAAGATTGATTTTATTTAAACTTTGTGCAGAGAGCTCCTATTGTAACATGTGCTCGACTGAAGATATCTATACAATCATTTCGTATGGAATTATTTTTATTATATCAATAATCGTAAAATAAAAAATCTGCAACCGGTCATTTTGACCGGTGATGGTAGGTTTAGTGTTAAAGACAACAATCTATTAGTTTCAGCTTAATAGGACGATTGACAAAAGCATCAAATCTTTTATTTGCCCCTGTGCCCTGCAAACAATGCAAACATTTTGTATTTTGCATTAATATCCGCAGTCTAATCGTCACAGTTATCCTCCCATGTTAAAAATATGTAACACTAAATCTATCGTGACTTAAAAGTTACTGGTACATGTTCCCTTATAAGAATGACAAGATTGATTTTATTTAAACTTTGTGCAGAGAGCTCCTATTGTAACATGTGCTCGACTGAAGATATCTGTACAATCATTTCGTATGGAATTATTTTTATTATACCAATAATCGTAAAATAAAAAATCTGTAACCGGTCATTTTGACCGGTGATGGTAGGTTTAGTGTTAAAGACAACAATCTATTAGTTTCAGCTTAATAGGACGATTGACAAAAGCATCGAATCTTTTATTTGCCTCCTGTGCCCTGCAAACAATGCAAACATTTTGTATTTTGCATAAATATCCGCAGTCTAATCGTCACAGTTATCCTCCCATGTTAAAAATATGTAACACTAAATCTATCGTGACTTAAAAGTTACTGGTACATCTTCCCTTATAAGAATGACAAGATTGATTTTATTTAAACTTTGTGCAGAGAGCTCCTATTGTAACATGTGCTCGACTGTAGATATCTATACAATCATTTCGTATGGAATTATTTTTATTATACCAATAATCGTAAAATAAAAAATCTGCAACCGGTCATTTTGACCGGTGATGGTAGGTTTAGTGTTAAAGACAACAATCTATTAGTTTCAGCTTAATAGGACGATTGACAAAAGCATCAAATCTTTTATTTGCCCCTGTGCCCTGCAAACAATGCAAACATTTTGTATTTTGCATTAATATCCGCAGTCTAATCGTCACAGTTATCCTCCCATGTTAAAAATATGTAACACTAAATCTATCGTGACTTAAAAGTTACTGGTACATGTTCCCTTATAAGAATGACAAGATTGATTTTATTTAAACTTTGTGCAGAGAGCTCCTATTGTAACATGTGCTCGACTGAAGATATCTGTACAATCATTTCGTATGGAATTATTTTTATTATACCAATAATCGTAAAATAAAAAATCTGTAACCGGTCATTTTGACCGGTGATGGTAGGTTTAGTGTTAAAGACAACAATCTATTAGTTTCAGCTTAATAGGACGATTGACAAAAGCATCAAATCTTTTATTTGCCTCCTGTGGCCTGCAAACAATGCAAACATTTTGTACTTTGCATAAATATCCGCAGTCTAATCGTCACAGTTACCCTCCCATGTTAAAAATATGTAACACTAAATCTATCGTGACTTAAAAGTTACTGGTACATGTTCCCTTATAAAAATGACAAGATTGATTTTATTTAAACTTTGTGCAGAGAGCTCCTATTGTAACATGTGCTCGACTGAAGATATCTATACAATCATTTCGTATGGAATTATTTTTATTATATCAATAATCGTAAAATAAAAAATCTGCAACCGGTCATTTTGACCGGTGATGGTAGGTTTAGTGTTAAAGACAACAATCTATTAGTTTCAGCTTAATAGGACGATTGACAAAAGCATCAAATCTTTTATTTGCCCCTGTGCCCTGCAAACAATGCAAACATTTTGTATTTTGCATTAATATCCGCAGTCTAATCGTCACAGTTATCCTCCCATGTTAAAAATATGTAACACTAAATCTATCGTGACTTAAAAGTTACTGGTACATGTTCCCTTATAAGAATGACAAGATTGATTTTATTTAAACTTTGTGCAGAGAGCTCCTATTGTAACATGTGCTCGACTGAAGATATCTGTACAATCATTTCGTATGGAATTATTTTTATTATACCAATAATCGTAAAATAAAAAATCTGTAACCGGTCATTTTGACCGGTGATGGTAGGTTTAGTGTTAAAGACAACAATCTATTAGTTTCAGCTTAATAGGACGATTGACAAAAGCATCGAATCTTTTATTTGCCTCCTGTGCCCTGCAAACAATGCAAACATTTTGTATTTTGCATAAATATCCGCAGTCTAATCGTCACAGTTATCCTCCCATGTTAAAAATATGTAACACTAAATCTATCGTGACTTAAAAGTTACTGGTACATCTTCCCTTATAAGAATGACAAGATTGATTTTATTTAAACTTTGTGCAGAGAGCTCCTATTGTAACATGTGCTCGACTGTAGATATCTATACAATCATTTCGTATGGAATTATTTTTATTATACCAATAATCGTAAAATAAAAAATCTGCAACCGGTCATTTTGACCGGTGATGGTAGGTTTAGTGTTAAAGACAACAATCTATTAGTTTCAGCTTAATAGGACGATTGACAAAAGCATCAAATCTTTTATTTGCCCCTGTGCCCTGCAAACAATGCAAACATTTTGTATTTTGCATTAATATCCGCAGTCTAATCGTCACAGTTATCCTCCCATGTTAAAAATATGTAACACTAAATCTATCGTGACTTAAAAGTTACTGGTACATGTTCCCTTATAAGAATGACAAGATTGATTTTATTTAAACTTTGTGCAGAGAGCTCCTATTGTAACATGTGCTCGACTGAAGATATCTGTACAATCATTTCGTATGGAATTATTTTTATTATACCAATAATCGTAAAATAAAAAATCTGTAACCGGTCATTTTGACCGGTGATGGTAGGTTTAGTGTTAAAGACAACAATCTATTAGTTTCAGCTTAATAGGACGATTGACAAAAGCATCGAATCTTTTATTTGCCTCCTGTGCCCTGCAAACAATGCAAACATTTTGTATTTTGCATAAATATCCGCAGTCTAATCGTCACAGTTATCCTCCCATGTTAAAAATATGTAACACTAAATCTATCGTGACTTAAAAGTTACTGGTACATGTTCCCTTATAAGAATGACAAGATTGATTTTATTTAAACTTTGTGCAGAGAGCTCCTATTGTAACATGTGCTCGACTGAAGATATCTGTACAATCATTTCGTATGGAATTATTTTTATTATACCAATAATCGTAAAATAAAAAATCTGTAACCGGTCATTTTGACCGGTGATGGTAGGTTTAGTGTTAAAGACAACAATCTATTAGTTTCAGCTTAATAGGACGATTGACAAAAGCATCGAATCTTTTATTTGCCTCCTGTGCCCTGCAAACAATGCAAACATTTTGTATTTTGCATAAATATCCGCAGTCTAATCGTCACAGTTATCCTCCCATGTTAAAAATATGTAACACTAAATCTATCGTGACTTAAAAGTTACTGGTACATCTTCCCTTATAAGAATGACAAGATTGATTTTATTTAAACTTTGTGCAGAGAGCTCCTATTGTAACATGTGCTCGACTGTAGATATCTATACAATCATTTCGTATGGAATTATTTTTATTATACCAATAATCGTAAAATAAAAAATCTGCAACCGGTCATTTTGACCGGTGATGGTAGGTTTAGTGTTAAAGACAACAATCTATTAGTTTCAGCTTAATAGGACGATTGACAAAAGCATCAAATCTTTTATTTGCCCCTGTGCCCTGCAAACAATGCAAACATTTTGTATTTTGCATTAATATCCGCAGTCTAATCGTCACAGTTATCCTCCCATGTTAAAAATATGTAACACTAAATCTATCGTGACTTAAAAGTTACTGGTACATGTTCCCTTATAAGAATGACAAGATTGATTTTATTTAAACTTTGTGCAGAGAGCTCCTATTGTAACATGTGCTCGACTGAAGATATCTGTACAATCATTTCGTATGGAATTATTTTTATTATACCAATAATCGTAAAATAAAAAATCTGTAACCGGTCATTTTGACCGGTGATGGTAGGTTTAGTGTTAAAGACAACAATCTATTAGTTTCAGCTTAATAGGACGATTGACAAAAGCATCGAATCTTTTATTTGCCTCCTGTGCCCTGCAAACAATGCAAACATTTTGTATTTTGCATAAATATCCGCAGTCTAATCGTCACAGTTATCCTCCCATGTTAAAAATATGTAACACTAAATCTATCGTGACTTAAAAGTTACTGGTACATCTTCCCTTATAAGAATGACAAGATTGATTTTATTTAAACTTTGTGCAGAGAGCTCCTATTGTAACATGTGCTCGACTGTAGATATCTATACAATCATTTCGTATGGAATTATTTTTATTATACCAATAATCGTAAAATAAAAAATCTGCAACCGGTCATTTTGACCGGTGATGGTAGGTTTAGTGTTAAAGACAACAATCTATTAGTTTCAGCTTAATAGGACGATTGACAAAAGCATCAAATTTTTATTTGCCTCCTGTGCCCTGCAAACAATGCAAACATTTTGTACTTTGCATAAATATCCGCAGTCTAATCGCCACAGTTATCCTCCCATGTTAAAAATATGTAACACTAAATCTATCGTGACTTAAAAGTTACTGGTACATCTTCCCTTATACGAATGACAACATTGATTTTATTTAAACTTTGTGCAGGGAGCTCCTATTGTAACATGTGCTCGACTGAAGATATCTATACAATCATTTCGTATGGAATTATTTTTATTATATCAATAATCGTAAAATAAAAAATCTGCAACCGGTCATTTTGACCGGTGATGGTAGGTTTAGTGTTAAAGACAACAATCTATTAGTTTCAGCTTAATAGGACGATTGACAAAAGCATCAAATTTTTATTTGCCCCTGTGCCCTGCAAACAATGCAAACATTTTGTACTTTGCATAAATATCCGCAGTCTAATCGTCACAGTTATCCTTCCATGTTAAAAATATGTAACACTAAATCTATCGTGACTTAAAAGTTACTGGTACATGTTCCCTTATAAGAATGACAAGATTGATTTTATTTAAACTTTGTGCAAAGAGTTCCTATTGTAACATGTGCTCGACTGAAGATATCTATACAATCATTTCGTATGGAATTATTTTTATTATACCAATAATCGTAAAATAAAAAATCTGCAACCGGTCATTTTGACCGGTGATGGTAGGTTTAGTGTTAAAGACAACAATCTATTAGTTTCAGCTTTATATGACGATTGACAAAAGCATCAAATCTTTATTTGCCTCCTGTGCCCTGCAAACAATGCAAACATTTTGTACTTTGCATAAATATCCGCAGTCTAATCGTCACAGTTACCCTCCCATGTTAAAAATATGTAACACTAAATCTATCGTGACTTAAAAGTTACTGGTACATCTTCCCTTATAAGAATGACAAGATTGATTTTATTTAAACTTTGCGCAGAGAGCTCCTATTGTAACATGTGCTCGACTGAAGATATCTATACAATCATTTCGTATGGAATTATTTTTATTATACCAATAATCGTAAAATAAAAAATCTGCAACCGGTCATTTTGACCGGTGATGGTAGGTTTAGTGTTAAAGACAACAATCTATTAGTTTCAGCTTAATAGGACGATTGACAAAAGCATCAAATTTTTATTTGCCCCTGTGCCCTGCAAACAATGCAAACATTTTGTACTTTGCATAAATATCCGCAGTCTAATCGTCACAGTTATCCTCCCATGTTAAAAATATGTAACACTAAATCTATCGTGACATAAAAGTTACTGGTACATGTTCCCTTATAAAAATGATAAGATTGATTTTATTTAAACTTTGTGCAGAGAGCTCCTATTGTAACATGTGCTCGACTAAAGATATCTATACAATCATTTCGTATGGAATTATTTTTATTATACCAATAATCGTAAAATAAAAAATCTGTAACCGGTCATTTTGACCGGTGATGGTAGGTTTAGTGTTAAAGACAACAATCTATTAGTTTTAGCTTTATATGACGATTGACAAAAGCATCAAATCTTTATTTGCCTCCTGTGCCCTGCAAACAATGCAAACATTTTGTACTTTGCATAAATATCCGCAGTCTAATAGTCACAGTTATCCTCCCATGTTAAAAATATGTAACACTAAATCTATCGTGACTTAAAAGTTACTGGTACATGTTCCCTTATAAGAATGACAACATTGATTTTATTTAAACTTTGTGCAGAGAGCTCCTATTGTAACATGTGCTCGACAAAGATATCTATACAATCATTTCGTATGGAATTATTTTTATTATATCAATAATCGTAAAATAAAAAATCTGCAACCGGTCATTTTGACCGGTGATGGTAGGTTTAGTGTTGAAGACAACAATCTATTAGTTTTAGCTTTATAGGACGATTGACAAAAGCATCAAATTTTTATTTGCCCCTGTGCCCTGCAAACAATGCAAACATTTTGTATTTTGCATAAATATCCGCAGTCTAATCGTCACAGTTATCCTCCCATGTTAAAAATATGTAACACTAAATCTATCGTGACTTAAAAGTTACTGGTACATGTTCCCTTATAAAAATGATAAGATTGATTTTATTTAAACTTTGTGCAGAGAGCTCCTATTGTAACATGTGCTCGACTGAAGATATCTATACAATCATTTCGTATGGAATTATTTTTATTATATCAATAATCGTAAAATAAAAAATCTGCAACCGGTCATTTTGACCGGTGATGGTAGGTTTAGTGTTAAAGACAACAATCTATTAGTTTCAGCTTAATAGGACGATTGACAAAAGCATCAAATTTTTATTTGCCCCTGTGCCCTGCAAACCATGCAAACATTTTGTATTTTGCATAAATATCCGCAGTCTAATCGTCACAGTTACCCTCCCATGTTAAAAATATGTAACACTAAATCTATCGTGACTTAAAAGTTACTGGTACATGTTCCCTTACAAGAATGACAAGATTGATTTTATTTAAACTTTGTGCAGAGAGCTCCTATTGTAACATGTGCTCGACTAAAGATATCCATACAATCATTTCGTATGGAATTATTTTTATTATATCAATAATCGTAAAATAAAAAATCTACAACCGGTCATTTTGACCGGTGATGGTAGGTTTGGTGTTAAAGACAACAATCTATTAGTTTCAGCTTAATAGGACGATTGACAAAAGCATTAAATTTTTATTTGCCTCCTGTGCCCTGCAAACAATGCAAACATTTTGTATTTTGCATAAATATCCGCAGTCTAATCGTCACAGTTATCCTTCCATGTTAAAAATATGTAACACTAAATCTATCGTGACTTAAAAGTTACTGGTACATGTTCCCTTATAAGAATGACAAGATTGATTTTATTTAAACTTTGTGCAAAGAGTTCCTATTGTAACATGTGCTCGACTGAAGATATCTATACAATCATTTCGTATGGAATTATTTTTATTATACCAATAATCGTAAAATAAAAAATCTGCAACCGGTCATTTTGACCGGTGATGGTAGGTTTAGTGTTAAAGACAACAATCTATTAGTTTCAGCTTTATATGACGATTGACAAAAGCATCAAATCTTTATTTGCCTCCTGTGCCCTGCAAACAATGCAAACATTTTGTATTTTGCATAAATATCCGCAGTCTAATCGTCACAGTTACCCTCCCATGTTAAAAATATGTAACACTAAATCTATCGTGACTTAAAAGTTACTGGTACATGTTCCCTTATAAAAATGACAAGATTGATTTTATTTAAACTTTGTGTAGAGAGCTCCTATTGTAACATGTGCTCGACTAAAGATATCTATACAATCATTTCGTATGGAATTATTTTTATTATACCAATAATCGTAAAATAAAAAATCTGCAACCGGTCATTTTGACCGGTGATGGTAGGTTTAGTGTTAAAGACAACAATCTATTAGTTTCAGCTTTATATGACGATTGACAAAAGCATCAAATCTTTATTTGCCTCCTGTGCCCTGCAAACAATGCAAACATTTTGTACTTTGCATAAATATCCGCAGTCTAATCGTCACAGTTATTCTTCCAGCTGTTGATAAAGCAGTTGGAATGGTAAACGATGCAGATCGACTATAAGGCTACTACGTCTCCAGTAGATATAAAGACTATGCAGTTGCGCAATGCACAGTCCCGCTAATATTTAGCTGAACTGTGTAGATCTTGCGGTCGTTAAACGTTGCAGACGTAAGCGCGTTCGAACACTTTCCCCCGCAATTGTATATTAGTATAATTCGTCTCTGGTCGTACTTCCGTTCGCCTGTTTCTCTTTGCGCTTTGTTCTCGGAGCTCTTTCCTTTCTGCGCCCTCGCCACCCTCTTCCCGTTCCTCTCCGTCCCACCTGCGCATTCAATCCTCTTCCTCTTTGCATACACACAACGACGGAGAGCCCGAATGTACGTACGCGTCGGAGTAGGTCTATCACCCGCGCAAACCTGCACGCGCGCATTATTTCGTTGTCCCTTCTTTGTGCCTCGTGTCGCGTTCAGCGCAACAAATATTTACACGCCGGCCGAAACCAAGCCGTGAAGTTGTCACAGCCGGCTTTTCGGGCTCCGGCGCAAATTCGTTTAAGTCGCCCTTCGGGGGCTACCTTATGGCACAAGAGGATATGACCTAAGAGGTTTTATGTACTCTGACCGACGCGACGTGCGTGGCACAAATACCGGGTGATTCGTTTGAAACGATACACTCGAGTAAACCCGGAAATTATTAATGATTCTATCGACAAATATTTCAAAGAAAAGTTATACAGTGAAGCACAGTGAACCATTCGGACACTTTGGAAAGGACGATGACTTTTTCAACATCAGATCATACGACTTGGATAGGTTTTGAGAAGTTACAGCCATTGGTTTACTACAAGACGAATTGAAATATATGAGAAAGCTGAAATATCTTCAGGAACATTATTTTATACGAGTGTGTAATCGCAATTCAGAAGCGGCACGGTATTCGAGTGGCACAATCAGTAATTGTACGCATCTCTGGAAAATAAGTTGCCTGCTGAGAAGACGCGTAAACGAGGCTCATCAGTATCGCCCGCATGCGACGAGGCTGATGCTCTAATTGCAGTCGGTTGATAATCTATAACCCACACGTTGACGTAGAGAAACTGTAGAATTAGAATTATATTTTCTCCGAGCGCAAAAGTTCGAAATCCACTAATTTAAGTGGCCAGAGAAATTCATTGTTACAAATATTACAATGTATTACGTAAAAGTATTAAGAACAGTAACGGATATCTACACAATTATGTTAGATAACTCTTCTATCTTGAAATTAATGCACCAATTATTTTTTTTCATTAAAATCCACAGTGTACATATACATATCGTTATAATTAGATTGCGGATCTTTATTATTATGCATTTATGAAGAAATTAACTGGGTGAAATATGAAACGATGACAGATATTTATATCTTTATTTATTATAATTTATATCTTTTTATTTTTTTAAATCTAAGAATATTGTTACGTTGTTTCAAACGTGGAAAGACTGTTACGGGATAAAATGAATTTTGATTTAAGTACTGCTCCCCACAATCCAATGATTTTGATCAGTGTTATAATTTATGAAGTGCTCTCTTCTAAGTAGCTGAAATATAAAACAGTAAAAACGTTGAAAGATTCTAAACATACTGTAACGTTATATCCAACCTATTAAAAATACTAACCTTTTTGTTGAACTCCTAATTGTTATAATCGAGGAAGACTATTTTTATTTCGCATACAAGTCCGTAGTGTCTATTTGTAACTGTAGCATATTTAGACGGATTAATGAAATGACTAAATATCTGGCCTCATCGGTGAACAGTGAGAAGTCAAAATAAACTGTAGCGTCGAAAATAGTCGGATGAGACATTTAATGGATGAGCTGTATCTAAAAGAAGCTCGATAATTTTCTTTGAACCCTCGGACGACGGACCGTTTTGACAACTACACAATCGACGATGCTTAATATCGTTCCCCACCTATATTTATCAATTTTTCTAAACATACTATTGAACGGACGTCTTGCAGAGCCATCGCTCATGCTATTATACTGCAATTGAAATAAATCGAATTTTGGAGAGTACGAATTATTTGATCGAATGAGAGATGAAATGAAAAGGTATTTGAATTCCATTCGAAATTAATGAAATCATTTTGAGAAAATTATTTGGCTTTTCAAATAAACTAACGCATGATTATTTCGAATGACATGCAGCCAAATAAGATAATCTATTATCTTAACGATTATTTATCAAATAATTTATTTCGATAATGCCCGAGCCTAGTAAGTAGAATATTTTTAAATATATATATATAAAAAAGCTATTTGGAAACCATGCTTACATTAAAATGCACTAAAAAGGAGAAAATAATTCTATTCCTGGTTCTCCATAAAATACCGAATCCAGTTAAATGATTAATAATATTTCTCCCCAAAATTTTAAGCAATTAGTTCAAAATTTTGGGAAAAAATATTGTTAATCATTTAACTGGATTCGGTATTTTATGGAGAACGAGAAAAAGAATTATTTTCTCCTTTTTAGTGCATTTTAATATAAGCGTGGTTTTCGAAAAGTTTTTTTTATATATTTTATTTTCTACTTTTATTGTCATCGAAGTAAGATTGTATACAAAATTTCAGCAAGATTGGACTATGGGAAGAGGTTTCGAATTCGATGATAAGATTTGACGTATACAACAACAACAACACGGCAAGTTAATAAAAAAGTTCCATACGAGGTGCATTTCGATAAAGCTTATTAAAAGTTCCAGGACTCTATGGAGCCCTGAATTACACACGGTTATTGAGTGAGGAGCTCGTTTCAGGAATACCCTCTATTCCGTTGATCCCTGTATCCCTTAAATGTCAATGCCCCCGACCTTCCGATGCAATCGTGTCTCGAACGAGTGTATTAGTGGCGCCACGAAGGGCGGCAGGAAGATGACGTCACTGAGTACCCAAAAAAAAACCACCCTAGTTGCACGTTAATCATCCGGGGTGGAAGGAAATAATGTCAATACGGAACAAACAGGGCATCGTTTCTGCTGGGAATTAGCGGGGGTCTAAAAGGATTCATGTGTCGCGATCATTAGATAGCCACGGGTGTGTAGATTTTCAAATAATTGAGCACGTTAACCCTCGCACGATCCTCGAAAACACGGTGCTCCAGAAAATTAACTCACGCTCGACGATTGTCGGATCAATATGACCCGACGCTGTTACTAATGCTGTAATACTTCTAATATTAATGATGTAATATGTATTGGCTCATTGGGAAAGTCTTTACACGTTTGTAACAGAAGGTTTCTAGCAGACGTTTATAACCTAATATTGCTGTAACAGGATTGCATTGAAAAATGGTATACAGTGTGTCCCAATAATGTTATACTTCCTTGAAAGTGGTAATTCCTCAGGTGATTTCACGTAACTTTTTCCTTCGCGAAAATATTCTCCGCAGTTTTGTTGAGGCGTTACATATCAACGAAAAACACGGACCAATTAGGGCGCGGCTACTCTGGACGGATTCCAGTTCGTAGAATACCAACGCCATAACTCCTTAACAAAGCCGCGGAAAACATTTTCACAGTGGAAAAAGTCGTTTCCTTTCGAAGAAGTATATTTTTGGCACATCCTGTAGAAATAAGTGGAGTGAACTCGTTTTTCCAGGATTACAAGACTGCGGGATTCGTTTTCTCATTTCTCGATAATACAAAAATGAGGTTTTTTAGTAGTCAAAAACGCTAGGTAAAAGATCGAGGCGCTATTTGCATTATTCGGAAGCATGCATAGCTATGAAAATAACTACATGCTGCCGAATAATGCAAGTTATGCCTCGTATACGAAAAAATAGGACTTTTGAGGGTGATAGCGCCCTAGATCGATCTTTTATCTAACGTTTTTGACTAGTTAAAAATCCCATTTTTGTATCATCGAGAAATGAGAACGCCGATGCCGGAGCCTTGCGATCCTGGAAACGAGTCTACCGCTTTAAGCGAATTAGAGTAAATTATAAATAAATTGAAACGTTCTAATGAGTTAAATTGAAATGTACAAGAGAACTTAAATATCTGGAGGAAATTATTATACACTAAGGAGCATGACTGATTCCATACACTTTAAATCCGAATAACTTTTATATGAATGGACCAAACGACTTCGATTTTTCTGTAAGGCTAGAAGATATAGTTTAGCAAATGACGTCTAATAAATAAGTTGAATTGTGAAAAACAATAGTAAAAATTGATTTTTACAACTTTTTTGGCTGGCACAATAACGAAAATTTAAAAAAAGTGTTTTTTTTGTCGAGTGGTATATATTATATACGCTCAGAAAATTTCATTGAAATTGGTTGATTGGTTTGCGAATTATAAACGATCAAAAATGGTAAAACTTGCCACTTTATGGTACACTAGCAATTACCACTTTTGATCGTTTATAATTCGCAAACCAATTAACCAATTTCAATGAAATTTTCAGAGCGTATATAATTTATATCAGTTGACAAAACACATTTTTCAAATTTTCGTTAATGCGCAAGCTAAAAAAGTTGTAAAAATCAATTTTTACTAATGTTTTTCACAATTCCGTCCAAATGCATTTTTTCAACATATTTTTTACACATCATTTACTAAACTAATTCTTCTAGTCCAGTTTGGTCCATTCATAAAAAAGTTGTTCTGATGGAAGTATGTGGAATCAGTTATGCTCCTTACTGTATATATTGGGTTGGCAAGAAAGTAATTTCGGTTTTCACTAACTGATGGCGTTATGTTTTGTTTGATTAGCTTCTGTTAACGTTGCGTTTGTTTTCTTTCTGACATTTCATAACTGCATCTTTTAGGTTACTTTTGAAGCAAATTACACGTAATTTTGATTAAAATTGTTAGTTCTGTGTCAATTTGAACATGGAGTGCAGAAACGAACATTATAGGCATATATTGCTTTTTTATTTCCGCAGAGGTAAAAAAGCTGCCGAGGCTCACAAAGATATATGCGAAGTTTACGGTATAGATTGTTTAACAGAACGCACGTGCCAGAATTGGTTTAAAAAATTCCGTTCTGGAAATTTCTCACTTAAAGACGACCAACGTTCTGGTCGATCATCTGGAGTTGATGATGACCAAATGAAAGCCATTATTGAATCGGATCGTCATATAACTGTCCGAGAGATTGCAGACAGGTTAAATGTCTCGCATACAACCATAGAATATCGTTTAAAAAGTCTCGGAATCGTTAAGAAGCTCGATATTTGGGTTCCACACGAGTTGAAAGAAATTCACTTAATGCAACGCATCAACATATGCGATATGCATCTCAAACGAAATGAAATCGACCCTTTTCTCAAGCGAATCATCACCGGTGATGAGAAATGGGTTGTTTACAATAACACAACTCGAAAACGATCATGGTCCAAGCGTGATGAACCAGCCCAAACCACACCGAAAGCTGAATTGCACCAAAAGAAGATCATGTTGTGAATTTGGTGGGATTACAAAGGTATTGTGTATTTTAAGCTGCTCCCAAGGAACCAAACCATCAATTCAGATGTTTATTGTCGACAACTAACAAAACTGGACATAGCAATCAAAGAAAAACGGCCAGAATTGGCAAATCGCAAAGGAATCGTGTTCCACCATGATAACGCTAGGCCACACACATCTTTGGTAACACGTGAAAAGTTATTGGAGCTTGGTTGGGAAGTGATGTCACATCCACCATATAGCCCTGACATTGCACCATCAGATTATCATTTATTCCGAAGTTTACAAAACTCTTTGAATGGTAAAACATTCACTAATGATGATGACCTGAAATCGCACTTGGATCAGTTTTTCACCGGAAAGGATCAGAAGTTTTATGAGCGCGGAATTATGAAGCTACCAGAAAGATGGCAAAAGATCATACAACAAAATGGAAAATATTTTATTGATTAAAGTTCATTGCTTTGATAAAAAAATTGGATTTTATTTCATCTAAAAATACCGAAATTACTTTCTTGCCAACCCAATATTATAATACAAAAATATATGAATTTAATATCCGCCATTTCGTATTACGCGACCAATTATTTTACCATTTCAATTTCAAAACGTTTCTCGATCCAATCGGCGTTTTTAGTAATTAAAAAAAGAGCGAATCGTAGCTATTCCGCGATCTTCCGTCGGTGGAATTTTTCGTTCGATGAATTTCGTGGAAAAAAATACGTACCCGGTCGCGAATTCTGCGCGCAGGAACGTTATGTCCGGTCGCCTATGGAGAAAACGTATTTCTATGGAGATCAGCAGTCAGGGTTGCAATGTAAAACTGACTCGGCCATCGTTGCTGGAACTGAACGAGGTCTGAACTTTTCCACGGCACCGGGACGTTATCATTCGGCTTGAAAAATTGCGTCGTACCGCTTCACGGAAATTCTCCGAGGACCGTGTCCAATAGTTTTGCTACAGCTACAGCAATTCCTGCATCTCCATCGCTCGATCGAGATACTCGGGATCGTTTCGGCGACTTTGCAGACTATAACGTCTTTACTCATTCCCTTCCAGCTCGAAGTTCCTCAATTTTATATACATTTTTTGTCAATGCAACGTGAACACTCCTTTAAAACACTGCATAGACAAGAAGATATAGGGTGTCTCAAAATGATCCTACATTTTAAATTGTCTCTATGTTCGCTACAAAAAAATGGCGCGCAATTTAAAATGGTCAAGTCATTATGAGACACCCTATATTCACGAAAAACATGGAACAATCCAGTTGGTCCGTGTTTTCCGCTAATCACTCCTTACTTTCTAGGAAGTACGACATTTTTGGGACACTCTGTATACAGCGCAAAGGTATTGGCCAACATTTTTAACGGTGGAACATTTTTGTGAGATGTATAATTATAATTATATTTATATAATTTTATATATAGTATATGTACAATTTTTCTCCTATAATAATTGAATTGTTGGCAACGAATATTTTCGGTTTTCGTAGTAGAGTTGTGTTTGTTTGTATTACGGTTGTTTCGGAAATTTTCCCTGCGAGTGAAACTTGACGAGTGATCATAATAATTCACGAATGCAGTTTCTCCTAAACGGCGACTGTCGCGGGAAACTCGAGCCACGCGTTTACTTGACCACGAGGAAGCGAAAATGTGAAATAAAAAATGGGGGAGATATTAAACGGAAACTGCACAGCGAAATGTTGACGTCTCCACCCGCAAAGGGGAATTATTCACGAGGACGCACGTCCTGGAAGTGTAACAAGCCACTTCGGAGAAACTAATAGGACCGTGAGCAAAGGGTCAACTCACTTGAACTGTGAGCAATGAATGAGAATGCATTTGCTCAGGACGATGCCACTGACTAATTGGCCGGTTATTACGTTCGAAGCTTTCTGGATGGCTATTCAGCTACGTTTATTTAAATAAATACGATCGTTAATTCGCGAAATGAAAATTGCACGATAGATTCTGAGTATCTAAAATGAAATCTAAGGCCTATTAATTGTTTATCAGGTTTTACGACAATCGATTTCGATGAAATTCTCAACATGTATATAAATGACATAGATCTACAAAACATATATTTAAAATTTTCATTAAGGACCTAAATTAAAAAGTTTTAAAAAATGCCTTTTTTATTTTTGCACGTAACTTTGCAAATTATAATTATTTGGAAAATCTTTTTTGCATATCATTTCATAAAACAATGCTTCTAATTGATTATACAAATTCAGGTCATTTGGTACAATTATAAAAAACTGATTAGTTTTTAAAAGATGTACGAATACTTTGTACACCCTGTACAGCCGTTTTTGAAGGGAAAAGTGGCCCCGAACCAAATTGATTTTTGGAAAAAGAAAACCCTTTTGTGACATGTTTCAAGTCGGGCAGTTACAGGGTGAGCACGTTTCAATGAATTATGTGTGCCCTATTTCTTCTGTTCTGCGTAACAAAACATTACGAAAAAATTCACGAACAATCTACCCGACAGCACACACGACAGTGAATTATTTCAGAATTTTTGGTTGCGAAATCGATTTTTCAAAAAGTTCGGAAGCTTAAAATTGACGATTTTATATTGAGCTTTTCAAAGTACCACGTTTATATAATATTACTATGTTAGTCGCACCCCAACATGTTTAAACAAATTGGAAACCTCCAGAAATTCGAAGGAAAATATAATGAGATGTATTGTTGAAACCATTGTTCTTAATTTTTCCCAAAATTGTTTATATAGTGCATATAAAAATCTGTTTCATTTCGTTATATTTTTGTATCTCTGTAAGTGATTAAATAAATTGAAAATGTACCTTTAGAATCTCAATAATCTTGAATTACGAAATTAGAAAGACGTCATTTTGACGTGTCTCATAAAAACATATTATATTTCCGTACAATTATTTAGCGGCTAACAACACCATTAAAGTTGACGCGATCAACAGTTGAAACGACCCTAACCGGTTCCTAATAGTTTTTAGATTGAACATAATGTGAGACTTCGTTGTTAATTGAGACGTAGGATGGGAACAGCTGTACTGCGAAAGCTCGATACCTTTTTCCCCGAGGGCTGACTGCAAGAGTAATTACCGTTCGTAATTACCATCATCATTTCGGGAGGTTAAATCCAGACAGAGCTGCAGGGTCTGTTGAAATTACAATAAACGAACTTTCTTTCGGTTGAAAACACTTGTGGAAGCGAATTCGTTGCATGAATAATCGGACAGTGTAGGTGCCTTTAAACAAACATTCACTTGGATAGTTCATTAAATAATCAATTTAAATCCAGTCACGAACGCCGCATAATTTTCCCTGTCTTACACTTTAATTGGTAGACTCGTTGGAATACCTAAATCACTTTTATACATACTTTGTACCGAGTAAAATTTACTGCTAAAGCAATCTATTATTCCATAACAGGGACCAAAAATAACAATTATTATAAAATTCTCTACGATAAAAATCATTAATAAAATGTTTATTTAGCCAATTAAAAATGTTGTCAAAATTCCGACCAAATGCATTTTTCCAACTTATTTATTAGACGTCATTTAGTAAACTATTTCTCCTAGCCTAACAGAGAAATTGAAGTCGTTTGGACCATTCATATAAAAGTTATTCTGATTTAAACTGTGAGGAATTAGTTATGCTCCTTACTGTAAGTGATCGAAATGAATTTCTCTTATAATCCTGATTTGTAACCAGACGATTTTAATCGATAAAACACTTGTTATTCTATGACTTTTTTCTTTTTGGTTATAACAGTTATGGTCCCCGACCATAACATTTCGAATACTTGGGTCATTACACGCGAAATCGGACACTTTTTTGCTGTAGTGTTTCGGATATTTCGGTATCTTAAAAATTGTTGATTTTACAGACGTGGAAGGAAAAGCCTTCCACCCTTATGTCATTAAATTATAAGACTAGAACACTAACACAAACCGATAGAAATGACTTTTAGGAGCTAATAGTGGAAAGACCTGTCGATGATCTTTTCAATTAAACGTTTGATAATATTATATTCTAAGGAATAATCTCTAGTAATCTCCTTGATTTAATTTAGTAAGAACCTGCACGTGTTGCGCAGGAAGTGCTTCAACCACTTATAGGTTTCTGAAATTCCGTCGCGTTACACGCTGGCAAAGTTTCCCCCGATTGGCACGGTATATCGATGGATGGAGTTCCACGAGCGCCACATGTGTTACTAATTACATCAGGCCAGTCGTTTCGCATGGATCGAATATAGAGAGATCCGAGACTATTCTTTGCCTTGCTGTTCGCCATCAGCTGCATCTTGATCTTATACAGGGTGGACCACCTAGCGCGACCTCCTCAATTATTTTAACAGTAGATCGGTCATATTCTTTTATTACACATTTTATTTAAAAACTAACAACTTTTCCAAAATTGGATCTAACGACTTGAGTTCCTTTGTGCAAAAGTCTCAGGTGTAAAACTATTAATTAAAAATCACCATTGGTCGAAATTGCGACAAAGAAATTAAAGTTCACGATGTTCAACTATTTTATCTGTGCAATGAAAATGAAAAACGTGCCTTCTCTAGATCTAAGTTGCAGTCATTTATCTTATAAATGCATCAGATTCGCAATCTAGTTAGCTCTAGTTAGCTCATAGTAAAATGTTGCTGCCATTTATGCTAACTTATTAATCCTCTTATTCGACTTAATGCATAAATAGCTGGTAACTTCACATTTCAACTGACAAGGGAAGGACCCCAAGTGTCCTACTCCGATTTTGATAATCTTTTGTGAGACGATGATATATGGATCCCTAATGATATCTGCAAAATATTAGGGGCAGTTATTCAATAGTTTTAAAGATATAAACAATTGAACTTTCATGACTTTCGAAGTTCCATTAGCCTTGTAAGCAGGTTGCGTGAAAGTTCAATTGTTTGTATTAGGTCTATAACTTGAAAACCGGAATTTGACACTAGATGTCAGCACTTATGTATGCGCTGTAGCAAATCATTGACATACACGCCATTCCGAAGCTCTATTGATAACCTACAAAATCAGTCAACAGTGTTTGATTTGCTTGTGCGCATCATATTTTTTTCAATCATGAAAAATTTGGAAAATTGGCGAAAGAAACAGCATTTGCGGGAAGTTTTGCTGAGTCACTTTTTTGCAAAGAAAACTGCAGCCGAAAGTCATCGTTTGCTCGTGGAATTGTATGGCGAACATTCTCTTGCGAAAACACAGTGTTTCGAGTGGTTTCAACGCTTTAAAAAGGGCGATTTTGACACCAAAGACAAAGAGCGGCCTGGACAGTCGAAAAAGTTTGAAGATGAAGAATTGGAAGCGTTACTCGATGAAGACTCGTGTCGAACACAAGAAGAGCTTGCTTCTAAAGCAGGGTGAAACCATTACTGGAGAGCTGTACCGAAAACAACTGATTCGTTTAAAGAGAGCATTGAAGGAAAAACGGCCAGAATGGGAGACCAGACACGAGACATTGATTTTCCAACATGACAATGCTCGGCCACATGTTGCTCAACCCGTAAATAACTATTTGGAAAATAGCGGATGGGAAGTTCTGCCCCACCCGCCATATAGTCCAGACTTGGCGCCTTCTGACTACCATTTGTTTCGGTCGATGCAGAATGCACTTTCCGGAATACGCTTCACTTCAGTCCAAGGCATCAAAAATTGGCTCGATTCGTTCATTGGTTCAAAAGATGACCGGTTTTTTACGATGGCATCCACAAATTGCCAGAAAGATGGGGAAATGTTGTATCTTTCGATGGACAATACTTTGAATGACAGAATTGTACAAGATTTTCTTTAATAAACGCTCAAATTTCCTTAAAAAATTCCGGTTTTCAAGTTATAGACCTAATATCTTTAAAACTATTGAGTAACTACACCTAATATTTTGCAAAATTAAGTGGACACCTTTTAAAAACTAACAACTTTTCCAAAATTGGATCTAACGACTTGAGTTCCTTTGTGCAAAAGTCTCATGCGTAAAACTATTAATTAAAAATCACCATTGGTCGAAATTGCGACAAAGAAATTAAAGATCACGATGTTTAACTTTTTTCTCTGTGCAATGAAAATGAAAAACGTGCCTTCTCTAGATCTAAGTTGCAGTCATTTATCTTATAAATGCATCAGATTCGCAATCTAGTTAGCTCTAGTTCGCTCATAGTAAAATGTTGCTGCCATTTATGCTAACTTATTAATCCTCTTATTCGACTTAATGCATAAATAGCTGGTAACTTCACATTTCAACTGACAAGGGAAGGACCCCAAGTGTCCTACTCCGATTTTGATAATCTTTTGTGAGACGATGGTATATGGATCCCTAATGATATCTGCAAAATATTAGGGGCAGTTATTCAATAGTTTTAAAGATATAGACAATTGAACTTTCATAACTTTCGAAGTTCCATTAGCCTTGTAAGCAGGTTGCGTGAAAGTTCAATTGTTTGTATCTTTAAAAGTATCGAGTAACTACACCTAATATTTTGCAGACATCATTAGGGATCCATATACCATCGCCTCACAAAAGATTATCAAAATCGAAGTAAGACACTTGGGGTCCTTCCCTTGTGAGCGCCTTTTCAATTATTAACCCTTTGGACTCCGCTGTCCCCTCTGAGGCACCACTAGAAATTGTTGTATCATTATTGAAAATATTGTTTACATTATTAAATATATCGGTATCTAATCAATTACTAAACATTTAGGTATTGTATGAGGTATTCTACCAATTTCATATGCATACAATTTCAAAAATCATAGGGAATGGAAGTATTCTAGATCAGAAGAAATGTTTAATTTTCCAGTTAAAATAGCTCGGAGTGCAAAGGGTTAACATTTATGGAAACGTGATGCAAGATAAATGAAATTAACCTGACAAAAATTTGACCACAATTAACGTGTGGTAGGAGACTCTGGTCACTGAAAACCAATTTAAGGCTCGTGTCCCCACTCTACCTTCCCTCTCTACGACGCTATTCCCCACGCATCCACCGCGGCTTGGTCACGTGACACGTTCCATCTCTATCGTGCATGTTCCGGAAGTGGGAGAGAGAAGGTAACTTTTCCCCCTCCATTCGTGCTCCCTCCCTTAGCCTGGCGACTCTGCTGAGAACAGGGGAGCAATAGTGTACGGCCCACGAGTCGCCAGGGCCGTACTGTAGGGAGCCTACAGTCTGTAGGGCGCCATGACGTAAATTTTCGTTTATTTAACTTCTTGGAATGACTTTATAGTTTAAATACTTCCGCTTTCTTCCTCGAAAGCGCAATATTTTTTAATAAACTGCAGGTGAAAGATCGTCTATCTAGGCCAGGGGTCGGCAACCTTTTGAGTCGGAAGAGTCAAAAATTACAATTTACAAAATTTCAGTTTTTAAAGAGCCACAAAATATTTTCTTGTCAGCAATAAATAGTACTCGCATAAATAAAGTTATTTGATAAAAAAAGACTAATCTATTTATTCATAAGAAAAAACATCCAAAGAGCCGCAGGTGGCTCGCGAGCCGCAGGTTGCCGACCCCTGATCTAGGCAGTTCTATTCGCTCGTTTCATCGCTGTATATTCCTCCAACACACGCGCATTAATATTACATATTCCAAAGTCATTGATCCCAAACGAACTGACAAGCCACGCGTGAGAAAGCAATCGTTTCCAAACTCAGAAACGCTGACCCAAATGTCGCTGGCCATTTCTTGCCACCCTCTCTCGAACCTCTTTTTCGACGTATGTCAAAGAAGCCAGAGCGAAATGAGTCGGCGACACACACGTGCTCTTTCTTGATTAGCGTCTAGACGAGCTGCATACGCATAACCGTACATTCCATTCGAAGATGTGTGCGTCTGCGAGCCGCACGTGCGCGGGCGCGCGCAAATTGCCGCAACCTTTTGTTGTCCACGAGCTAGCGCTAATGACCGCGACTTGCGTCTTTTTCTATCGCTCGAGTCCCTCCTTTTTACGCAATCAATTGCGGTAGAAATAGTCGACTGTGTGTAACAGAAATATGCTGAAATATAACGTACGACCTGCATTATCAACCGTATTCTATTGTAACATTTGTAACGTGTAGGTTAGGAAAGAGACAGTGGTGCTACTAGTAGAAAATTTCGGAACCTCGAGATGCTGCATTTTTTCCAACCCATTTTTCGTGTTTAAATAATTAATTAATCAACTAAAAATACACACCACCACCTTTGTACATGTCCTGGCTATGTCGGTGCGGAGCGATTTTTTTTATTCGAACGATAAATCTCTCAATATTTACGAAAATCTGTCAGTGGCGGCCATCTTGTGATATCATGCTTGCTTCGGATGCCTCGTGACAGGCGGTTTCGACCCAAAATCTAGTAGGATTCTAGTAAATTAGCAAATAACTAGAATCCTACTAGATTTTGGGACGGAAATATGGGTTTGCGCAAAAGCATTTGTTGTCCTTATTTCAGCAAATTGTGGGCTGGGTGAGGGCTCATTCTAAAGAGGAAGGTTTGACGCAGGACACTCTGGTCATCATGGCAGTCAAAAAGTCTTTCAGAGACAGAAAAATGCATTGAAATCTGCGAGTTTTTTTCCTAGATTTTTTCTCTACTTTGGACCCTCATATTATACATATTAAACATAATCTCGTTAAAATCATGACCAGAGTCCACTGCGTCAAACCTTCTTCTTTACAATGAAGAATTGTTTTCGATCGTAATATTTTTAAATTAATAAGAAAATTGTTCTCGGCGCCCAGGTTCGATCAATGATTACACACTAAACTAATATTTGTAATACTTCTGTGGACTACGTCTTAGCTATCTATGTGTGTTTCTATTGGAGGAACTGAAGGTGGTGTTTCGTCCTAGACCCGCTAGAGGACTCATCAGTAAGGCTATCTAGCGGATCCTGCCTTAGACACACATGTGACTCTTTAAGGGGGATCTATACCCTCGGATTTTGGGGTATTTATCAATGTTATCAACCTCTGTGCAGAAAAAAAGTTTGGTAACATTGATAAACACGCAACTGCATAATGAACACGAGATGGAGTTGCTTGCTATTTCCATATTCTATTTATCTCGTCGCGAATGCCGTTATACAGGGCAGGTCGCACTAATATTAGTGCCACCGATGAGAATATGTACCTCGTCTGTGTCAGTTTTGCTATGATTCCACATTGACAGCAGTGCAGCAGTGAAATGTTGCACAATATCGCAGCACTGATTGACAGTCCTTCTGACTAGGCACCATCTCGTGTAAACTGACTGAAATGAAATTGGCTCTAGATTGGCTCTACATCAGAGATAACCTCTGTCCTCATGAACGTAATATGGGGAAATCTTTGCTAATGTGAATGAAATCACGCGCGGCGATTTTTTGTCCTTATACGAGCATATTTTGAGCTACACAAAGGCTCATTTGATAGAGGAAGATTCATCACGGCGCGCTCTGCTCATCATATCAGTCAGAAAAATCTCTTTGAGACAGGAAAATACATTGAAATCTGCGGTTATTTTTCTAGATTTTTTCTCTACTTTGGGCACTCATATTATTAGATATAAACAGAATCTCGTTAAATCAATAGCAGAGCGCGCCGGATTTAACCTTCCTCTATAGAATGAGTCCTCACCCAGTCCAAAATCCGCTCAAATAAGGACAAAAAATCGCCGCGCGTAAACCCATGTTTCGACCCAAAATCTAGTAAGATTCTAGTTCCTTTCTAGTTACTTCATTGGGTATAGATCCCCCTTGAGGATGTTCTGGAGGCACAATGGGAGACAAAAGTACAAGAAATTCGAAATCCATCAATATATTGGCAATGAAAGCCATTCATGAGTATATTTTGCATGAAACTTTTGCGAATACTGTACCCTCTGTAACTATATTCAGTGGTCTACTACGCTTGTCGCGTTTCCATGCTAGTAAGAGACAACACGATAAATTTGACGTTTTGTAACAGTTTATAATTTTTTTGCTCTGTAACTGTTTAGTGAATCCTAATAAATTTTGAACATAATTAATTATATAATTTTTACTACATATACAAAAAAACTGAAGTTTCTAGTTGCGTTTTTTCAAGGTTTAAATAAAGTTTGAAGTGGAATTTTATGAATTCCCCATAAGAAGACGTGTTAAAATGTGCAAACTTTAAGTTGCTATAATTCTTAAATGGTGCAGTGAATCGAACCCAAACTTTGGTAATTACATTAATTTAGTAAGAATTATATCTTGCCAAATTTTCAAAAATTTTGTCGCGTTTTTATATACCTCCAGAACATCCTTAAGGAAAGTTATTAATATACTGATTGGTGACATTTCAGTAACTTGCGAGAAAGTGTTCGACAGTTTTGTCCTCTTTACAATGAGCCCTCACCCAGCCCACAATTTGCTCGAATAAGGACAGCATTTGCTTTCCCGCAAACCCATATTTTCTAGTAAGATTCTAGTAAGATTCTAGTTGTAACTAGCCCATAGACTACCCCCTTAAGGGGGTAAATGCTGTCCTTATTTCAGCAAATTGTGGGCTGGTTGAGGGCTCATTCTAAAGAGGAAGGTTTGACGATAGTCGCTCTGGTCATTAGGCTAACGAGATTATGTTTATATCTAATAATATGAAGGCCCAAAGTAGAGAAAAAATCTTGGAAAAAAACCCGCAGGTTTCAATGCATTTTTCTGTCTCTGAAAGACTTTTTGACTGCCCTAATGACCAGAGCGAATATCGTCAAACCTTCTTCTTTACAATGAGCCCTCACCCAGCCTACAATTTGCTGAAATGAGGTCAGCATTTGTTTTCCCGCAAACCCATATTTTCGACCGAAAATCTAGTAGTATTCTAGTAAATTAGCAAATAACTAGTCAAATAAGAAATCCTACTAGATTTTGGGTCGAAAATATGGGTTTGCGGGAAAACAAATGCTGACCTCATTTCAGCAAATTGTAGGCTGGGTGAGGGCTCATTGTAAAGAAGAAGGTTTGACGATATTCGCTCTGGTCATTAGGGCAGTCAAAAAGTCTTTCAGAGACAGAAAAATGCATTGAAACCTGCGGGTTTTTTTCCAAGATTTTTTCTCTACTTTGGGCCTTCATATTATTAGATATAAACATAATCTCGTTAGCCTAATGACCAGAGCGACTATCGTCAAACCTTCCTCTTTAGAATGAGCCCTCAACCAGCCCACAATTTGCTGAAATAAGGACAGCATTTGCCTTCCCGCAAACCCATATTTTCTAGTAAGATTCTAGTAAGATTCTAGTTGTAACTAGCCCATAGACTACCCCCTTAAAAGTGTCCGAATTTGACTGTGCGTCACTGCAAGTTCGTAGTGGGTGGTTCAGTGTGGACGTGGCCTTAGATTTCCAAACGGAGCACCTATGGCATTAACAGGGCGAATATGATCCTCCGCGACAATACGTTTGGCATGCATGTTGCGCGTATTGACCAAGCACGTTTACAGAGGGCACGGGAGCGTGTGTCACATCTTGACACACAGTCGGAGTATTCTGTATACGCGCCGGCGCTTCCTGCAGTTAACGACCTCGATTGCATATAAATGCCTGGCTTAATGATTTCGTAGTAAGGCCGAAGGCCCCGCCTGATAAAATCCACACTCTCTCCTGGCGTGCACCAAGGTTCGCGACACCTATTAAGGCTGTTTCACACTATCGGCCGTTAACCATAACGCAGCAACACGTTGCGACGGGACGGTGCAACGGGACGGTCAATGCACTGATGCACAATTGGGGTATTTGACCCGAAAAGTCTGAAAAAAGTCCTTTTCAAAATTCTGCGTTAGTCGTACAATTTTTTGTGTCCGTTATCGATCTGAAGAATAAGTATTGGTTTTTTTGTTTGTATACTTATATGTGAAGTACTCTACTTCATCGAAAGACGAGAGATTTTAGAGCACACTTTGTGCGTTTATTATTAATTTTCACGATATATTATTTCATTAATTTCTTTGTATCTTAAGGGGGATCTATACCCTCGGATTGTAACTAGAAAGGAACTAGAATCTTACTAGATTTTGGGTCTAAACATGGGTTTACGCGCATCGATTTTTTGTCCTTATTTGAGCCGGTTTATGGCTGGGTGAGGGCTCATTCTATAGAGGAAGGTTAAATACCGCGCGCTCTGCTATTGATTTAACGAGATTATGTTTATATCTAATAATATGAGTTCCCAAAGTAGAGAAAAAATCTAGAAAAATAACCGCAGATTTCAATGTATTTTTCTGTCTCAAAGAGACTTTTTTGACTGATGCGATGAGCAGAGCGCGCCGTGATGAACCTTCCTCTATCAAATGAACTATTGTGCAGCTCAAAATATGCTCGTATAAGGACAAAAAATCGATGCGCGTGATTTCATTCACATAGCAGAGATTTCCCCATATTACGTTCATGAAGAGAGAGGTTATCTCTGATGTAGAGCCAATCTAGAGCCAATTTTATTTCAGTTAGTTTAGACGAGATGGTGCCTAGTCAGAAAGACTGTCAATCAGTGCTGCGATATTGTGCGACATTTCACTGCTGCACTGCTGTCAATGTAGAATCATAGCAAAACTGACACAGACGAGGTACATATTCTCATCGGTGGCACTAATACTAGTGCGACCTGTCCTGTATAACGGCATTCGCGAAGAGCTGAATAGAATATGGAAATAGCAAGCAACTCCATCTCGCGTTCATTATGCAGCTGCGTGTTTATCAATGTTACCAAACTTTTTTTCTGCACAGAGGTTGATAACATTGATAAATACCCCAAAATCTGAGGGTATAGATCCCCCTTAATTGTGTTCTGTAGACAAGAAACAAGTGACTGGCGCTACATAGAAAATTGTTTTGTATGGAAAAAGAGTAGCTAAATTAATTGTGGAAAAAAATTGTACGTAAGAGACATATCATCACTTTTAACAAATTTATGAAAATAGTTTTTCACAGCGTTTACACGAGACTGCCCCCCCCCCAGGGGAAATTTTTTGAGGATGATTAACAAGCAACAAATCCTTTTTATACTCGCCTCTAAATTAATTTCGAAAAATATTGCTTCCCCATACACATTTTCTTCTATTACAACATCGAAGTCCAAATTTTGGCTCGTCGCTAAATATATCATTCTTCCAGAAATCTTTGTCTTCCAAAAAGTTTTGTCGAAAGATATGAATATTTATACGAACGGTGATCGATAGAGTGAAGGTGCTCCGAAAAATATAGGCTAAACAGACAGCCTTGTAACTCGTCAATGGGTGCTCTGAAGTAAAAGAGAATGGTTCTTTAAAGTATGGTAGAATAGCTTCGGTAAGTCTTGCGGAACCGTAACGTTTTGAAGAAAAGAATGCTGAAAATCACAAAAGATTGTTTCTGTCGAGTAATATCCATGATAGAATAAATAACGCGTTCGACACAAGTTCATTCGCAGTCTACTTATTAATTAGGTGTGGCGTTCAATCTGGACAAGGTTCGGGTCCCTATAAGGTAGAAGTGTGAAGGAGACATGGCGGACCATGAGACAAAAGACAAGGTCAATACTTCGCTTCTGTAACTATGAAGTCAATTTCACTTACAAGGGATATTGGATACAGATTGTTGAAAAATATTTGATGTATGTTTGATGTCCAGAGGGAGAAAGTAGCCCTCAAATTCGGGGATGAAAAATCTATTTTCCAGATGTTTCAAGAATCAGAAGAATTTCAGAAAAATTGATTTGTTGAAACAATATTTGTTGTGTAATGTGCTCATAGTGGCCATTTCTTTGTTGATTTCATCTTTCCTCATTTTTTTGATTCAACAGGGGAATTATGATTTATATGATAAAAGTTTATGTAATAAAATTTATATAATATACAAATTGTTAAATTGTAATCTTAAGCTTAACGTGCTTATTTATAAGCAAATGGAATTATCGTCATTCAATTATTCGAGAACATTTACATAAGCACTAATTTATCCTTCGTTCCAAAAAAGGAACAACCATTTATAAAAGCAGACGGTGACGACATTGAATGAATTTTCGGTGGCCATTTGATTATTCAATTCATATACAAATTATATTTGCTGGAACTTTTCCGTCATGCGAATAACATTAAGATACAAATATTGGCTTTATTTACAGCTTTATTTTTCTCCCAATCCACAACCCAAACTTTAATGGGTTAGGTAAATTAAAATTTAGGCGTAATCTATTTTACCTTGGCTCAAAATGAATTCAAGTTCATGTAAGGGTTGACTATACATTTTATGTAACAACTGATCGTACTTATGCCCAAAGGTGGATACGTTTCAACTAAAGAGTATTGTAAATATTGTAAACTGAAATACTTTTATTAAAAAGAAATAGGAACTCAACACTCGCTTCACGCACAAAATTGTATTATATAAACAAAAATGACTGCATATAACTCTATTCCAAACACAATATTTAATATACTTGTAAAATCAATCATACTTGTAATAATTATTTCAAAGAAGCCAATGCAACACGATTTACCAGGATTGTGCTCGAAGTGTCGACTAGGCAGAACGACCTTGACCACAAAGCGTGAAAAAGGTGGAGCGGTCATAAAAATATTTATTGCGAGTCGAACAAATGCGGCGACCTCCTTTGTTCGTTCGTTTTATTTCTGTAAACGATACCTTTTGTATAATAGCGTCACTGAATTGTTTGTGAAAGCTACCGAAGCGCGAACTTTGTTACCGGTACCTCAATTAAGCTGCCTACCTGTGTTGGCCATCTACCTGAAGCGCTCTTACTTAAGTGGCCAAAAAAAGGGTCAAGACGGAGTAGCTTCTGAATTGAGACACCTGGATACCCAAACGCGCTACTGTTTGGCACACCACTGTTTTTATGTGAACTGCTCTATACATATGTATGTGTTCGTCCCACCAACCGTGCAGTTATGTTCAGCGAAGCCCCCGTTTGTTCGAGGCGAATGGAGCTGAAAAATACAGCCCGCGATAAAACGATAGCGCACCTCGTAAATTTAATGTTATCATAATTTTTACGTAATAAATTCGCCCGGTCGTCGTACTTTAAGATCTTTGTATTGTAACCGTAGTGCACGTTTTACTTCGCTACTGCAACAAGCAAAACATTTATTTACGAAGTTATTTATTTACGAGGTCACTTACAGTGGGTGTACAAAGTAATCGTACATCTTTTAAAAACTAATAACTTTTTTATAATTCTACCAAACGACTTGATTTTTTATAATCAATTATTGGGTTGGCAAGAAAGTAATTTCGGTTTTCACTAACTGATGTCGTTATGTTTTGTTTGATTGGCTTCTGTTAACGTTGCGTTTGTTTTCTTTCTGACATTTCATAACTGCATCTTTTAGGTTACTTTTGAAGCAAATTACACGTAATTTTGATTAAAATTGTTAGTTCTGTGTCAATTTGAACATGGAGTGCAGAAACGAACATTATAGGCATATATTGCTTTTTTATTTCCGTAGAGGTAAAAAAGCTGCCGAGGCTCACAAAGATATATGCGAAGTTTACGGTGTAGATTGCTTAACAGAACGCACGTGCCAGAATTGCTTTAAAAAATTCCGTTCTGGAAATTTCTCACTTAAAGACGACCAACGTTCTGGTCGATCATCTGGAGTTGATGATGACCAAATGAAAGCCATTATTGAATCGGATCGTCATATAACTGTCCGAGAGATTGCAGACAGGTTAAATGTCTCGCATACAACCATAGAGTATCGTTTAAAAAGTCTCGGAATCGTTAAGAAGCTCGATATTTGGGTTCCACACGAGTTGAAAGAAATTCACTTAATGCAACGCATCAACATATGCGATATGCATCTCAAACGAAATGAAATCGACCCTTTTCTCAAGCGAATCATCACCGGTGATGAGAAATGGGTTGTTTACAATAACACAACTCGAAAACGATCATGGTCCAAGCGTGATGAACCAGCCCAAACCACACCGAAAGCTGAATTGCACCAAAAGAAGATCATGTTGTCAATTTGGTAGGATTACAAAGGTATTGTGTATTTTGAGCTGCTCCCAAGGAATCAAACCATCAATTCAGATGTTTATTGTCGACAACTAACAAAACTGGACATAGCAATCAAAGAAAAACGGCCAGAATTGGCAAATCGCAAAGGAATCGTGTTCCACCATGATAACGCTAGGCCACACACATCTTCGGTAACACGTGAAAAGTTATTGGAGCTTGGTTGGGAAGTGATGTCACATCCACCATATAGCCCTGACATTGCACCATCAGATTATCATTTATTCCGAAGTTTACAAAACTCTTTGAATGGTAAAACATTCACTAATGATGATGATCTGAAATCGCACTTGGATCAGTTTTTCACCGAAAAGGATCAGAAGTTTTATGAGCGCGGAATTATGAAGCTACCAGAAAGATGGCAAACGATCATACAACAAAATGGAAAATATTTTATTGATTAAAGTTCATTGCTTTGATAAAAAAATTGAATTTTATTTCATCTAAAAATACCGAAATTACTTTCTTGCCAACCCAATAGAAGCATTGGTTTACGAAATGATATGCAAAAAAGATTTTCCAAATAATTGTGATTTACAAGGTTAAATGCAAAAATAAAAAAGGCATTTTTTAAAACTTCTTTCTTTGGGCCCTTAATCAAAATTTCAAATATATATTTTGTAGATCTATGTTAGTTATACACATACAGGAAATTTCATCGAAATTGGTTGACGCAGGAAAAAACGACACGCATAGAAAGATGAACGATTCTGTGGATTTTAAGCAGAAACTGATCAAAAGTCGTCTAAAACTTCGATTTTCACCATTTTTAACCGCTTCTAGCTCGTATGTATGTTAATCGATTTCGATGAAATTTCAAGCATGCGTATAACTAACATAGATCTACAAAACATCTATTTTTAATTTTTATTAAAAGCCCAAATAAAAAAGTTGTAAAAATTGCCTTTTTTATTTCTGCATGTAACCTTGTAAATTATAATTTTTGGAAAATTTTTCTTGCATATCATTTCGTAAACCAATGCTTCTAATTGATTATAAAAATTCAGGTAGTTTGGTACAATTATAAAAAAGTTATTAGTTTTTAAAAGGTGTACGAATACTTTGAACACCCACTGTATAGTATAACCCTTGATCTGTAGAGGGGGTCGTTCGGGTCAGAACGATTTCGGCCACACACACACACACACAGTTTGTGAAATTTACGTACAGTGGAACTTCGATTATCCTAACTAAATATACTTATTAAATGTAAAAGCCTGTAATTAGAAATGTGATACAGTCGGTGTACAAAGTATTCGTACACCACCTTCTACATTGAATGGATTACGAATGAATTACGAATGCATTCCAAAAATTGGATGAATGCACAATAATGTTTGCTATAACATACAACAACAACAAATGTGTGTATATACGTAAAAAACACGAGTGACCTTGAAAAAACGATTCAAAAATTGCAATTTATAAAAAATGATTCTTCCATCTGATTCGTCTTTCGAAACCATTTAGATTACGTTAGAAACATTTTTTATATTTTCAGAGATAGAGGACATACAGTGGGTATACAAAGTATTCGTACACTTTTTCAAAACTAATAACATTTTTAAAATTGTACCAAACAACCTGATTGTTTATAATCAAGAAGAAGCATTGGTTTATGAAATGATATACAAGAAAGATTTTCCAAAAATTATAATTTACAAGGTTAAATGCAAAAATAAAAAAGGCACTTTTTAAAACTTTTTCATTTGGGTCCTTAATGAAAATTTAAAATGTATGTTTTGTAGATCTATGTTAGTGATACTACACATGTTGAAAATTTCATTGAAATCGAGTAACATACACACGAGCTACAAGCGGTTAAAAATGGTGAAAATCGTAGTTTTCCACGACTTTTGATCAGTTTCTGCTTAAAATCCACAGAATCGTACATCTTTCGACGCCTGTTGTTTTTTCCTGCATCAATCGATTTCGATGAATTTTCCAACATGTATATAAAGAACATGGATGTAGAAGACATATGTTTTAAATTTTCATTGAGGGCCCAAATAAAAAAGTTTAAAAAAAAGCCTTTTTTATTTTTGCCTGCAACCTTGTAAATTGTAATTTTTGGAAAATCTTTTTTGCATATCAGTTTGTAAACTAATGCTCCTAATTGATTATAAAAAATCAGGTCGTTTGGTAGAATTATAAAAAAGTTATTAGTTTCTAAAAGGTATACGAATACTTTGTACACCCACTGTATTTAGGCGTGCTGTTTTAAACGAAACACCCTGTATAGGTAATATTAACAAAATTTAATTGTTACAGAAATCATTAATTAATTTTTAACCATCAAAGACAGTCTTTTCACATTTTTTCGTAAGTGGACGCATGAAGGTCATATGACCAATGGATGCAGCTCGATATTAGTTTTAAAAAAGGTAGTGACCCACTTATGTCCAATTATACACAAATCGGTAAATACGACATGTAAGCGGAGAGTCAGGAGATCACAGAATTCACAGAACAGGCGATCACTGTTGAAACACTTAAACAACGTTCCTTTTAATTAATCCTGATAAGAGAATGTCTTCTACAATTCAGTGCACCACTGATGAAAGAAGGACAGAGATTGGCAGGGGAGCTTTTACGAAAGTTTCACCCCTTGCCACCAACGGTTGCCTTATCGTAACTATTCCATGACCCTAGATAAACGGGATACAGTTACATTTTGTGATTTTTATCATTATGATTTATTACCCTTTAATTTCAGTGTCCTATTCGAGATTAACGGCCACGCAGGCTCGTATCAAATTAAATGCCACTTTAGTTTTATCACCTTACATGTTAAACGAGTCGACAGTTGAATATTCACATAAATTTGCGTAAAGTACTGTCAAATAAAGAGAATTATTTGAATCGTTTGCAAAACAATTCACGGTTCTTGGTTTTCTTTTGAAAAAGTGGAGTATTTTACTAGTAATAAAATTTTAATTCTTCTTTTGTGGTTCCCAATTCTGAGCAAATTTTATTTTTTTTAGTTGCACGTACACTGCAGATTTTGTGTATTTGTAACAAATAAGTATGTAGATGAAATATAAAACATCATAACGATTATAAAAATTTTAGAGTATCAATATTTTCTGCTTAGAAGAATTTTAAAGGAAGAAACAAATTTTTAGTTTTGCAGACTATTTTGATTTTTGCATAAAGATCTACCAGTCCAGTTACAAGTATTGTTTCTTATTCTGGTTGTACGAGTTAACCTTCTACAGGTTAAACAACCAATGAAAAGAGTTTGCATAAAGATCCGCTGTGAAATTTAATGACAAAGACCTATGTAGAACAAAAAAGAAGAAAAACCGTGCGAAGAAATTTGAGGAACTAAGTCACACACACGAGGAAATCTTTACAAACGATTCTAAGATAAACAGGCAGATATTTGTGGCACTTATCCTAATCTCCTGTTCCAGGGTCACAAAGAGGAACTTCCGTTCCATGGAACAGATCATAAAGTGGCTTCTTTTCTTTTCTTTCAAAAATTTTTACGACTTTCCCGGAAAGCCAGAACGCCGGCGCCTGTGTCCATTTGGTGTCCGCATTAAAAAGTTTCATCAAACTTCGCATCTATGTACCTCCGGTGAACTTGAGTTATTAATTATTTGTATGTACATTACGTTTAGCAGTATTATCAGTATGTGATAATACTGTACGATAATATTGGATTGGCAAGAAAGTAATTTCGGTATTTTTAGATGAAATAAAATCCAATTTTTGTATCAAAGCAATGAACTTTAATCAATAAAATATTTTCCATTTTGTTGTATGATCTTTTGCCATCTTTCTGGTAGCTTCATAATTCCGCGCTCATAAAACTTCTGATCCTTTTCGGTGAAAAACTGATCCAAGTGCGATTTCAGATCATCATCATTAGTGAATGTTTTACCATTCAAAGAGTTGTGTAAACTTCGGAATAAATGATAATCTGATGGTGCAATGTCAGGGCTATATGGTGGATGTGACATCACTTCCCAACCAAGCTCCAATAACTTTTCACGCGTTACCAAAGATGTGTGTGGCCTAGCGTTATCATGGCGGAACACGATTCCTTTGCGATTTGTCAATTCTGGCCGTTTTTCTTTGATTGCTATGTCCAGTTTTGTTAGTTGTCGACAATAAACATCTGAATTGATGGTTTGGTTCCTTGGGAGCAGCTCAAAATACACAATACCTTTGTAATCCTACCAAATTGACAACATGATCTTCTTTTGGTGCAATTCAGCTTTCGGTGTGGTTTGGGCTGGTTCATCACGCTTGGACCATGATCGTTTTCGAGTTGTGTTATTGTAAACAACCCATTTCTCATCACCGGTGATGATTCGCTTGAGAAAAGGGTCGATTTCATTTCGTTTGAGATGCATATCGCATATGTTGATGCGTTGCATTAAGTGAATTTCTTTCAACTCGTGTGGAACCGAAATATCGAGCTTCTTAACGATTCCGAGACTTTTTAAACGATACTCTATGGTTGTATGCGAGACATTTAACCTGTCTGCAATCTCTCGGACAGTTATATGACGATCCGATTCAATAATGGCTTTCATTTGGTCATCATCAACTCCAGATGATCGACCAGAACGTTGGTCGTCTTTAAGTGAGAAATTTCCAGAACGGAATTTTTTAAACCAATTCTGGCACGTGCGTTCTGTTAAGCAATCTACACCGTAAACTTCGCATATATCTTTGTGAGCCTCGGCAGCTTTTTTACCTTTACGGAAATAAAAAAGCAATATATGCCTATAATGTTCGTTTCTGCACTCCATGTTCAAATTGACACAGAACTAACAATTTTAATCAAAATTACGTGTAATTTGCTTCAAAAGTAACCTAAAAGATGCAGTTATGAAATGTCAGAAAGAAAACAAACGCGACGTTAACAGAAGCCAATCAAACAAAACATAACGCCATCAGTTAGTGAAAACCGAAATTACTTTCTTGCCAACCCAACACATATAATACATATGATAATACTGTATGATTATGCATACCGTGGTCGTCGCAAGTCGTTGTGGATCAAATTCGTTATCGATCAAATTCGTTGTCGGTCAAAATCGTTTTCGGTTGAAGGCGTTGTCGGCCAAAGTTATTGTCGGTCAAATCTGGAGTCGGAGAAATGTTGTCGGTGAAAACTGTGTCGGGGAAATTTATGTCGGTGATCTCCATGGGACCCTCATGAAGAACGTTCTTTTAAATTCTGATATTATAAAAATTTCAGTAGAATTGACAATTTTGTTTGCTGCGCCAACGAGAATTGTACAAATATATTCATCGCAAAATATTTCACTACGTATTTCAATCTCATTGTGGGAGAAAATACCGCAGTAAAACGTACAGCCTCAGTAATGGGTACATTTACCTAATTTGTCCCACCATGCGACCCCCAGCTGTCAAAGTTCAAGCCTGGTGGTTAACAAGTTCGGATTACGGCGAGGATTGTTTTCAGGGAAATAACGGAATGGTATCACATCAAGGAGGGTTGTGACGACGCGACGCGACGCAGGCGCCACGTCTGAAAGCACGCAGTCAATATACGTGCCTTTTGCACGCGAAATCGACCGTGGTTCTTAGTCATCCCGCCACACATCTGCGAACCGGCTCTGTTTGTGACACACGCATGAAATAATGCCAGGTTTACACTCTTCGAGAGTCGCTCTCTCTCTCTCTCTCTCTCTCTCTCTCTCTCGTATGCCAGAAGCTGGAGCACAGCGGCCAATATTAAATCTACAGTTGCGAGAGCAACGGACAAATTTCAACACGCAATATTCCCGATAATGAATAGTTAATCATCCGAAGGAACTCGGTGAGCATTTTTGCATGAATTATCCGGGGGATGACTACCGGGTCTTTACATTATTGATCAGCATTCCATTACTCACCATGTGTCTAGCTATAAAACCGGTTATGTTTCCTCGAAACCACTCTGGGATATTGAGGATTTGATTTTTTGAACATTTCTTTTTCATAATTTTTGTGGGAGATTTTAAATATACTTTAATCAAACAACCCAAAGATCATTTAACGAATAAAATTTATTACGAGCACAATTGTTAATAGAAGAAGTATAATACAAAAGTACGTCTCAACAGAACTGGCTTGATAAATCGATATTTGTGTCGCAACGGAACGATTCTCTATTATTTTTATATAAAACTTGAATCTAAGGTGAAGTGCCCTATGCCTGGACAGCATGTTTTTCTATTTTAAATTTTATCACTTTAAATAAACAAAAACAATTTCTTAAGAGTTTTAACATACCGTTCAGAGTTTGTAAAGTAATTTAAAATAAAAAAAAAATCATTGTTTAGGTTAATATCTTAATTGTATTAACAAGAATAATTCAAACCTATAGTTGGACATATTAAATCCAATCTAAGCTAGTACCTGGACAAAAGTAAAGCCTATATCGGGACAAATTCAATTTACGAGTTGATCGAGCGAACATAACCTAAAATGTTGGTTGGTGGCGCTGTTGCGCATGACGAATAGAAGATGCTTTGCGTAATATGTAGTATTCTTATCGGAAGATTATAGTATTGTATTATTTCACCAAATATATATTTATTTTCATTTACTGTTTTAATAAAACTTGCCATAATACAACTTTTAAGGTTAGGTAGTAATACTGATAGATTTACTTCACCTTATATACTGAATGATTAAAATTAAAATGTCTTCTGTTCTGTCAGAAATGCATAATATATAGTCATGAGAATTTTCATGTTCAAGGTTACGCTCGGATCATCGTACTGCGTCATTTTTCTACCCATCATACAAGTTTGAAGCAGACCACTGATTGTAGAATCGGTACGAAGTCACGCTCGGATCATTGTAAGACAGTACGTCATTTTTCTACTCATCCAACAAATTAACGACTATCACGTAGATGTTGATCCATAAAGAAGAGTGAGACGTGACTAATTGTAAAAAAAAAGCGAAATAACACATAGTTGGTGAATGTCTGCTCGAGCTTCGTCATACGTTCGTACGTGGTTTATCGAGTGAATAGGAACCAGTGATACATCTTCTGCTATCATTTGTTTTGGAAAATGTACATCATTGTATGTACATAGTGTACATAGCAGAGGAGGAGTTCTAGATTCAGTCTACGAACGAGATCACATTCAATATGTACTTGTGAATCCCATTTAATGCCGCCAATAGGAGAGTTTGCTATTGCTACATACTCATAGGAGATTATACTTAATTTCCTATATTTACAGAGGCTTATGTTTATGCAAGGCTTGTGTAAAATATTAAATATGTATTACGATATGTATCACGATATGTATTTACCATTAATAGTTCAGTGTAAAATTAATAATGGTTTAAATATTTGAGCCGTTTGTTTTGAAAGTGGTCCAAGTCCATTTTCGAGAAAAATCAAGCTAACAATTTCAATATTTACGTTATCTTTTCATTCTGAAGCAAATTGTAGCTAATATATTTAAAATCACAAAGATTTTGTGAAAAGAAAATTAGCTGGTTAATAGAATGATGCAAATTTTTATTTTGAAAGTGTTGTTATTGATAGACCATTAATTCGTAGTATCAGGATATTCGCTTTTTACCGAATGACAGAAATTTTGGAGTCGTACAAGTTATTTTGTTTTTCAGATAAAGAATTATTACAGTAGCGAAGCTGGCTGCAAGTACAGCGCGACGTTGTCTGAACATGGTCGAATTAATACGGACTAGTTGGAACGAAATAGCCGAAGCTAGTAAGACCGCAAAGGGTGAAGGGTTCCGTGAGTTGGCAAAGTTTGAAAATCACTGTTCCAAAGTATCGGCTTTGTGTAAATATCTGCAGTCTAGTCATCGGAACGCCCGAGATTACGTCCGAAATTTAAACAAACCGAGAGATGCATACAGGGGACTACATTTATCCGAACCATCATCGTTCACATTATTACAATGCTTAATCAGTAATTCTATTTCACGAAGTTTACCAAGAAGAATGATCGAAATGGTACATACAACCTAAAGGGCAGTCCAGACATCACTAAAACTGCCAAAAATTGTGTAACTTTCTTGAATTCTAATACTTTTCTTATTCTAAATATATTCAAAGTGCCTTATTATTGCACCCACACTAAAACTAAATTTTTGTAGAAATAATAAATGGTTCGAACGAGTTATTGAATTTTTAGTATATTATATAAAAATTAGTACCTTTTATTTTGTTGTATATTCACTTTCGACGTGTATATATGTATTGGGTTGGCAAATAAGTTCGTTCGAATTCTAATACTTTTCTTATTCTAAATATATTCAAAGTGCCTTATTATTTCACCCACACTAAAACTAAATTTTTGTAGAAATAATAAATGGTTTGAACGAGTTATTTAATTTTTAGTATGTTATATAAAAGTTAGTACCTTATTTTGTTTTACATTCACTTTCGACGTGTATATACAGGGTCATCCGTTTTTAAACGGACAAACGTAAACCAGCTATAAAGAACCCCAAATGGAACAAGTTTTACCCCTGCCACTTTTTTTGTTTCGGCCTTGATTTCTAGAAAAATTGCAAAAAACCATAATTTTTTTAGTTCACATAAACTTGAATATCTCGGGACTCCAGTGATGAATCTTGATGATTTTTCCTTTGTTTGGTTTAAAATAAATAGGGGCATCTTTTTCGTTAACAAAATATTTCTGTATGACCTTCGGATCTTTGTTTTTTTTTGGCATAGGGCACGTCGTGGAGACTGAATGAAAAAACTTCGAAAAACTTGGATTTATGCGTAATCAAAAAAAAAAGGAAAAAAAAGTGGCAGGGGTAAAACTTGTTCCATTTGGGGTTCTTTATAGCTGGTTTACGTTTGTCCGTTTAAAAACGGATGACCCTGTATATGTATTGGGTTGGCAAATAAGTTCGTTCGAATTCTAATACTTTTCTTATTCTAAATATATTCAAAGTGCCTTCTTATTACTTTGCCCACACTAAAACTAAATTTTTGTAGAAATAATAAATGGTTCGAACGAGTTATTTAATGTTTAGTATATTATATAAAAGTTAGTACCTTTTATTTTGTTGTATATGTATTCACTTTCTACGTGTATATGTATATGTATTGGGTTGGCAAGTAAATTCGTTCGAATTCTAATACTTTTCTTATTCTAAATATATTCAAAGTGCCTTATTATTTCACCCACACTAAAACTAAATTTTTTGTAGAAATAATAAATGGTTCGAACGAGTTATTTAATTTTTAGTATGTTATATAAAAGTTAGTACCTTATTTTGTTTTACATTCACTTTCGACGTGTATATACAGGGTCATCCGTTTTTAAACGGACAAACGTAAACCAGCTATAAAGAACCCCAAATGGAACAAGTTTTACCCCTGCCACTTTTTTTGTTTCGGCCTTGATTTCTAGAAAATTGCAAAAAACCATAATTTTTTTAGTTCACATAAACTTGAATATCTCGGGACTCCAGTGATGAATCTTGATGATTTTTCCTTTGTTTGGTTTAAAATAAATAGGGGCATCTTTTTCGTTAACAAAATATTTTTGTATGACCTTCGGATCTTTGTTTTTTTTTGGCATAGGGCACGTCGTGGAGACTGAATGAAAAAACTTCGAAAAACTTGGATTTATGCGTAATCAAAAAAAAAAGGAAAAAAAAAGGAAAAAAAAGTGGCAGGGGTAAAACTTGTTCCATTTGGGGTTCTTTATAGCTGGTTTACGTTTGTCCGTTTAAAAACGGATGACCCTGTATATGTATTGGGTTGGCAAATAAGTTCGTTCGAATTCTAATACTTTTCTTATTCTAAATATATTCAAAGTGCCTTATTACTTTGCCCACACTAAAACTAAATTTTTGTAGAAATAATAAATGGTTCGAACGAGTTATTGAATTTTTAGTATATTATATAAAAGTTAGTACCTTTTATTTTGTTGTATATTCACTTTCGACGTGTATATATGTATTGGGTTGGCAAATAAGTTCGTTCGAATTCTAATACTTTTCTTATTCTAAATATATTCAAAGAGCCTTATTATTTCACCCACACTAAAACTAAATTTTTGTAGAAATAATAAATGGTTTGAACGAGTTATTTAATTTTTAGTATATTATATAAAAATTAGTACCTTTTATTTTGTTGTATATTCACTTTCGACGTGTATATATGTATTGGGTTGGCAAGTAAGTTCGTTCGAATTCTAATACTTTTCTTATTCTAAATATATTCAAAGTGCCTTATTATTTCACCCACACTAAAACTAAATTTTTTGTAGAAATAATAAATGGTTCGAACGAGTTATTTAATTTTTAGTATGTTATATAAAAGTTAGTACCTTATTTTGTTTTACATTCACTTTCGACGTGTATATACAGGGTCATCCGTTTTTAAACGGACAAACGTAAACCAGCTATAAAGAACCCCAAATGGAACAAGTTTTACCCCTGCCACTTTTTTTGTTTCGGCCTTGATTTCTAGAAAATTGCAAAAAACCATAATTTTTTTAGTTCACATAAACTTGAATATCTCGGGACTCCAGTGATGAATCTTGATGATTTTTCCTTTGTTTGGTTTAAAATAAATAGGGGCATCTTTTTCGTTAACAAAATATTTTTGTATGACCTTCGGATCTTTGTTTTTTTTTGGCATAGGGCACGTCGTGGAGACTGAATGAAAAAACTTCGAAAAACTTGGATTTATGCGTAATCAAAAAAAAAAGGAAAAAAAAGGAAAAAAAAGTGGCAGGGGTAAAACTTGTTCAATTTGGGGTTCTTTATAGCTGGTTTACGTTTGTCCGTTTAAAAACGGATGACCCTGTATATGTATTGGGTTGGCAAATAAGTTCGTTCGAATTCTAATACTTTTCTTATTCTAAATATATTCAAAGTGCCTTATTACTTTGCCCACACTAAAACTAAATTTTTGTAGAAATAATAAATGGTTCGAACGAGTTATTGAATTTTTAGTATATTATATAAAAGTTAGTACCTTTTATTTTGTTGTATATGTATTCACTTTCTACGTGTATATGTATATGTATTGGGTTGGCAAGTAAGTTCGTTCGGTTTTTGTAATTTATTCCAATGTAAAAAACCGAATGAACTTATTTGTCAACCCAATATGTACAAATGAATAGTACCTTATTTTGTTGTATATTCATTTTCGACGTGTATATACAGGGTGTCCCAGTTTTTTCCGGCCAAACTTTGCCAGCGTGTTATACATGCAAAAGTAAGAAAAAAATGTTATATGAACATATACTCTTAAATGTTTTATCAAGGAGTTATAACTAATAATACAAAATGATAATGAACTGGCATTTCGTCGACACAGCGTACGAACGTATTATAAATATCTCTGTGTTTACATAAAGAAAAAAATGTTATATGAACATATGCTCTTAAATGTTTTATTAACGAGTTAACATTTCAAAATGACGTCCGTTATTACGAATACAGGATTGCCATCTAAGAAATATTGACTCTATCGTATTACAACTGATTTCTTCTTCCTTTTCTCTAATCGCAGCAAATGCGTCTGCAATTCTCTGTACTAACTGCTCACGAGTATTAATTTGTGCTTCGTGACCTTTTGGTTTTACAACTCCCCACACGTAAAAATCCATTGGCGTGAGATCTGGTGATCTTGGAGACCATGAGATTGGACTTTAAATGTATCCATTTAAATGTATTCATAATACGTTCGTACGCTGTGTCGACGAAATGCCAGTTCATTATCATTTTGTATTATTAGTTATAACTCCTTGATAAAACATTTAAGAGTATATGTTCATATAACATTTTTTTCTTACTTTTGCATGTATAACACGCTGGCAAAGTTTGGCCGGAAAAAACTGGGACACCCTGTATGTATTGGGTTGGCAAATAAGTTCGTTCGGTTTTTGTAATTTATTCCAATGTAAGAAACCGAATGAACTTATTTTCCAACCCTTGCCTAAAAACCTTCAGATGCCTTATAATTTTGACCACCGGCGTAAATCCAGTGTTACGAATTCTCCTTATAAGAACGAAGGAACGCGAAGGGGAGGATTAGAGAACCCCTATCGTCCTCGCGATCCAGTTACCCTACTCGTCCCGAGCAGAGTTCGGACAAATAGAGTCGCACAGTGCACACACATGTACACTGTGCGGCGAAAAACGTCGGTCAATCATCCCGTCTGCAATTCCCGAATACGGTAAAAAAGGAAAAGATGATAAACTGATTGACTCACCACTTTGTCGTCCGCGTAAATGGCCGAGGACCGCGGTGCTCCCGTAGCCAGCACAGAGAACAGCACCACCATCAGCACCGTCTGCGATAGCATCATCTTGCGACCACTGATATTTTCGTCGTGGCAAAATTCGATTCACTGACTTTCACTTGCACGAGATGCGAACAAGAGCACCACTATTCACTAGCAAACGGTCACCCGAACGATCCGCGCGCGCCCGATGCCCAACGGGTGTCGCAAAAAACCGCACGATTTTCTCGAAGACTCACACTCCGGACCGGGATGGACGCCGAAGTTCACAGTATAAAAAGACGCACGCACGTGTTACAGCTAGAATATAAATCGCGGGAACAAAAATATATATATATTTTTTTTAATATACATATATATAATTATATTATATGGGTGGAGACTTAATTCGATGAGGCACACTCTTCTCTCTCCCTGTTTCTTGTTTACGAGGCACGCGGCACGAGGAACTGCTAAAACCGACTATATGACAGTGTCGTACGGTTAGCCGTGAAGCGAACGGGAAGGCAGCAGCACGCGGGGGGTTAGTAGCAGCATCAGTGGCAGTGATAGACAGGATGGGATGACTGGAAACGTCGTTGACACAACTTTCTTGGGAAGTTTACGGATTACTTCGTCAGTTGTATCGCTTTAGGCACACTCTTCTCTCCCACTCTCCTCTGATACGCACGATCCCACCTCTTCTTCCTCTTCTTCTTCTTCTTTTCTAGGGTATCGCACGTTCCACCCTTCTTCCGCTCGCGCTTTCTTCTCGCGAACCTGCCGACTTCTGTCAACTCGGCGCTCCTTCGTCGCCGACGCCGATGACGACGGATTCCCAGCTCGTGTTTTCTTCCGTGTTCGGACTTCCCAGCGGTTGCCACATCCATCCGCCGACCTGCACCAATCACGACAATATGGACAGTGAATAACTTGGAGATTGTAGTGACCGTTACATCCTATCTGCTGCTTCGAACTGCGAATCCGCAGAGTGTTCTCGGTGAGTTGACAAGCGTTTTTCCCGGAAAGAGCAAGGAAATTTTTACTTTATTTTTCCAGAAACGAAGATGACTTTCAGTTTTTTAAATGGAATGCTATGCATATTTTTTTAAATATTTTTTTTTGTCTTTTGAGGCGGTAGACTCGTTTTCAGGATTGCAAGGGCGCGGGATTCGCCTTCTCATTTCTCGATAATACAAACAAGGGGGTTTTCAGTAGTCCAAAACGCTAGATAAAAGATCGATCTAGGGCGCTATCTCCCTCAAAAGTCATATTTTATACGTTTATGAGGAGTAATTTTGACTGACAACGAATTTGATGCACAACGACTTGAGACGACCACAGTATGTATCATCATTGTATTTATGTTTGGGGTCCGTTATCTTGCTGGAAGATATAATCACCGTGGATGTTCATTATTATTGAATCTTGTAAATTGTGTTGTAAAATATTTACATACCCTGCTACTATTAATATCCCGTCTATAAAACGTAAATTGCCAACGCCATTTGCAGAAAGACAACCCCAAACGCATACTGATGCTCCGCCATACTTTGCTGAAGGCGTTATCAGCGGTGATTTAAAGTTTAATTCACTTCATTCATCTTGCTTTCTCCATACACATTTTCTTCTATCACAACATCGAAGTTCAAATTTTGACTCGTCGCTAAATATATCCTCCTTACAGAAATCTGGTGATTTGTTTTTAAACGAAATATGTATGGAGAAAACAACGTCAATGCTTCAAATCAACGGTGATAACGCCTACAGCAAGGAATGGTGGAGGATCAGTATGGGAAGAGTTTAACCCTTTGCACTCGGTTGTCCCCTCTGAGGCACCACTAAAAATTGCTGTACCATTATTCAAAATATTGTTTACATTATTAAATATATCGGTATCTAGTTACTAAACATTTATGTATTGTACGAGGTATTATACCTATTTCATATCCGTAAAATTTCAGAAATCATAGGCAATGACATATTCTAGATCGGAAGAAATATTTCATTTTCCAGTCAAAATAGCTCCGAGTGCAAAGGGTTAATAAAGGAGAGAGAATTTTTATGAAAATTGTGCTTCTTTACATCAAATTGAAGGTCGTACCGAGGTCACGGAAAGAGGAAAAAGGTGGCTTTTGACGAAAGGGAAATCCGAGATTTAATTTTCCGCGAACGTTCGCCACAAGTCTCACGTCATCGGAAGTGGCCGGAAATGTTTCCATTGCCCGGGAATGCAAATGTGACGCTTCAGAAAAAAATATAGTGAGAAGGTAGTCTCTCTTACACATCTCTTATACATATGTAACAGATATCAGTAGTCACGTGACTAACTACTGGCAGAAAGAGGGTAGCTGAACTCCCCTCAATTTGAGTCAATTTCCCTGGCGACTCTGCGCCTAGTAGAGGATCGAATCGAAGATTGAAAGTTAAGATTCACGTCGTCGAGAGAGAGAGAGAGAGAGAGAGAGAGAGAGAGAGAGGCGGTCTTGATTGGGCTAATGTGACAGGCGTGAAACATTAGAGCCAGTAAGCTGGAAAAACGATACAACCCCAGCCAATGGACCGAGTCGAGAAGGTAGAAGAGAAAAACCGATCGGCGTGTGCAGGCTTGGTGTCGATCAATGAAATGTAAATGAAGCTGACAAAAAGAATGGTCGGGCTACGTCAAAGAAAAACGGAAGCCCTCGCTAGGAGATGCCGGATACCGGAAGATAATCAAACTCGACCAAAGGAATGAAAATCGTTATCTCCAGGAACGTGCCAACTCGGGCTGACCTCGTTGCTTGTGTCGATAACCGGAATTTTTTCCTCTCTAATATGGTAGTACATCACCGTTGGCACGAAACCCCGCGATCTACTAAACATATAATACAATAAAGCGCGATACGGTTATATTGCAAACTGAGTTTGTGACGTAACGTTCCTAGCGTAATGGGTCTGAAAAAATCGAGGGTACGTCAGAGGTGCAGTATTTTAAAAACATATCGCTGAAGTTTCACAATCGCATTCGAGAGGATGACAATATTATAACTCGTTTAGTGTGACGCGTCACAAGATGTATAGTTGAAACCTATTTTGAGTTATTTATAACAGCGTAAACATTAGAAGAATTGAAAAATATTGTTACATTAGTTTCTACCGATTAAACATATTAAGAAAGTTAGACAGCGGATTTTATGCATTCATGACAACAATTAGTAGCTATTATTTAAGACATTTTGTGAGAACACTGCATTTTTTAGATAGACAGCGGATTTTATGCATTCATGACAAAAATTAGTAGCTGTTATTTAAAACATTTCGTGAGAACACTAAACATATAATACAATAAAGCGTGATACGGTTATATTGCAAACTGAGTTTGTGACGTAACGTTTCTAGCGTAATGGGTCTGAAAAAATCGAGGGTACGTCAGAGGTGCAGTATTTTAAAAACATATCGCTGAAGTTTCACAATCGCATTCGAGAGGATGACAATATTATAACTCGTTTAGTGTGACGCGTCACAAGATGTATAGTTGAAACCTATTTTGAGTTATTTATAACAGCGTAAACATTAGAAGAATTGAAAAATATTGTTACATTAGTTTCTACCGATTAAACATATTAAGAAAGTTAGACAGCGGATTTTATGCATTCATGACAAAAATTAGTAGCTGTTGTTTAAAACAGCGTAAACATTAGAAGAATTGGAAAATATTGTTACATTAGTTTCTACCGATTAAACATATTAAGAAAGTTAGACAGCGGATTTTATGCATTCATGACAAAAATTAGTAGCTATTATTTAAGACATTTTGTGAGAACACTGCATTTTTTAGATAGACAGCGGATTTTATGCATTCATGACAAAAATTAGTAGCTGTTGTTTAAAACATTTCGTGAGAACACTAAACATATAATACAATAAAGCGTGATACGGTTATATTGCAAACTGAGTTTGTGACGTAACGTTCCTAGCGTAATGGGTCTGAAAAAATCGAGGGTACGTCAGAAGTGCAGTATTTTAAAAACATATCGCTGAAGTTTCACAATCGCATTCGAGAGGATGACAATATTATAACTCGTTTAGTGTGACGCGTCACAAAATGTATAGTTGAAACCTCGAATTGTTTTTCTTCTTTTTTTGCAAAATTATTACCAGGGTATTTCACAAAATACGGAAGCAATCGAACTCGAATTGGTTATATCGCACGGTTATATCGGCACAATATTTTGTGAGAATACTGCATTTTTTAGTTAGACAGCGGATTTTATGCATTCATGACAAAAATTAGTAGCTGTTGCTTAAAACAGCGTAAACATTAGAAGAATTGGAAAATATTGTTATATCAGTTTCTACCGATTAAACATATTAAGAAAGTTAGACAGCGGATTTTATGCATTCATGACAAAAATTAGTAGTTATTATTTAAGACATTTTGTGAGAACACTGCATTTTTTAGATAGACAACGGATTTTATGCATTCATGACAAAAATTAGTAGCTGTTATTTAAAACATTTCGTGAGAACACTAAACATATAATACAATAAAGCGTGATACGGTTATATTGCAAACTGAGTTTGTGACGTAACGTTCCTAGCGTAATGGGTCTGAAAAAATCGAGGGTACGTCAGAAGTGCAGTATTTTAAAAACATATCGCTGAAGTTTCACAATCGCATTCGAGAGGATGACAATATTATAACTCGTTTAGTGTGACGCGTCACAAAATGTATAGTTGAAACCTCGAATTGTTTTTCTTCTTTTTTTGCAAAATTATTACCAGGGTATTTCACAAAATACGGAAGCAATCGAACTCGAATTGGTTATATCGCACGGTTATATCGGCACAATATTTTGTGAGAATACTGCATTTTTTAGTTAGACAGCGGATTTTATGCATTCATGACAAAAATTAGTAGCTGTTGTTTAAAACAGCGTAAACATTAGAAGAATTGGAAAATATTGTTATATCAGTTTCTATCGATTAAACATATTAAGAAAGTTAGACAGCGGATTTTATGCATTCATGACAAAAATTAGTAGCTATTATTTAAGACATTTTGTGAGAACACTGCATTTTTTAGATAGACAGCGGATTTTATGCATTCATGACAAAAATTAGTAGCTGTTATTTAAAACATTTCGTGAGAACACTAAACATATAATACAATAAAGCGTGATACGGTTATATTGCAAAATAAGTTTGTGACGTAACGTTTCTAGCGTAACGAGTCTCAAAAAATCGAGGGTACGTCAGAGGTGCGGTATTTTAAAAACATATCGCTGAAGTTTCACGATCGCATCCGAGAGGATGACAATATTATAACTCGTTTAGTGTGACGCGTCACAAGATGTATAGTTGAAACCTATTTTGAGTTATTTATAACAGCGTAAACATTAGAAGAATTGAAAAATATTGTTACATTAGTTTCTACCGATTAAACATATTAAGAAAGTTAGACAGCGGATTTTATGCATTCATGACAAAAATTAGTAGCTGTTGTTTAAAACAGCGTAAACATTAGAAGAATTGGAAAATATTGTTACATTAGTTTCTACCGATTAAACATATTAAGAAAGTTAGACAGCGGATTTTATGCATTCATGACAAAAATTAGTAGCTATTATTTAAGACATTTTGTGAGAACACTGCATTTTTTAGATAGACAGCGGATTTTATGCATTCATGACAAAAATTAGTAGCTGTTGTTTAAAACATTTCGTGAGAACACTAAACATATAATACAATAAAGCGTGATACGGTTATATTGCAAACTGAGTTTGTGACGTAACGTTCCTAGCGTAATGGGTCTGAAAAAATCGAGGGTACGTCAGAAGTGCAGTATTTTAAAAACATATCGCTGAAGTTTCACAATCGCATTCGAGAGGATGACAATATTATAACTCGTTTAGTGTGACGCGTCACAAAATGTATAGTTGAAACCTCGAATTGTTTTTCTTCTTTTTTTGCAAAATTATTACCAGGGTATTTCACAAAATACGGAAGCAATCGAACTCGAATTGGTTATATCGCACGGTTATATCGGCACAATATTTTGTGAGAATACTGCATTTTTTAGTTAGACAGCGGATTTTATGCATTCATGACAAAAATTAGTAGCTGTTGCTTAAAACAGCGTAAACATTAGAAGAATTGGAAAATATTGTTATATCAGTTTCTACCGATTAAACATATTAAGAAAGTTAGACAGCGGATTTTATGCATTCATGACAAAAATTAGTAGTTATTATTTAAGACATTTTGTGAGAACACTGCATTTTTTAGATAGACAACGGATTTTATGCATTCATGACAAAAATTAGTAGCTGTTATTTAAAACATTTCGTGAGAACACTAAACATATAATACAATAAAGCGTGATACGGTTATATTGCAAACTGAGTTTGTGACGTAACGTTCCTAGCGTAATGGGTCTGAAAAAATCGAGGGTACGTCAGAAGTGCAGTATTTTAAAAACATATCGCTGAAGTTTCACAATCGCATTCGAGAGGATGACAATATTATAACTCGTTTAGTGTGACGCGTCACAAAATGTATAGTTGAAACCTCGAATTGTTTTTCTTCTTTTTTTGCAAAATTATTACCAGGGTATTTCACAAAATACGGAAGCAATCGAACTCGAATTGGTTATATCGCACGGTTATATCGGCACAATATTTTGTGAGAATACTGCATTTTTTAGTTAGACAGCGGATTTTATGCATTCATGACAAAAATTAGTAGCTGTTGTTTAAAACAGCGTAAACATTAGAAGAATTGGAAAATATTGTTATATCAGTTTCTATCGATTAAACATATTAAGAAAGTTAGACAGCGGATTTTATGCATTCATGACAAAAATTAGTAGCTATTATTTAAGACATTTTGTGAGAACACTGCATTTTTTAGATAGACAGCGGATTTTATGCATTCATGACAAAAATTAGTAGCTGTTATTTAAAACATTTCGTGAGAACACTAAACATATAATACAATAAAGCGTGATACGGTTATATTGCAAAATAAGTTTGTGACGTAACGTTTCTAGCGTAACGAGTCTCAAAAAATCGAGGGTACGTCAGAGGTGCGGTATTTTAAAAACATATCGCTGAAGTTTCACGATCGCATCCGAGAGGATGACAATATTATAACTCGTTTAGTGTGACGCGTCACAAGATGTATAGTTGAAACCTATTTTGAGTTATTTATAACAGCGTAAACATTAGAAGAATTGAAAAATATTGTTACATTAGTTTCTACCGATTAAACATATTAAGAAAGTTAGACAGCGGATTTTATGCATTCATGACAAAAATTAGTAGCTGTTATTTAAAACATTTTGTGAGGACACTGCATTTTTTAATTAGACAGCGGATTTTATGCATTCATGGCAAAAATTAGTAGCTGTTATTTAAAACATTTCGTGAGAACACTAAACATATAATACAATAAAGCCTGATACGGTTATATTGCAAACTGAGTTTGTGACGTAACGTTTCTAGCGTAACGAGTCTCAAAAAATCGAGGGTACGTCAGAAGTGCAGTATTTTAAAAACATATCGCTGAAGTTTCACGATCGCATCCGAGAGGATGACAATATTATAACTCGTTTAGTGTGACGCGTTACAAAATGTATAGTTGAAACCTCGAATTGTTTTTCTTCTTTTTTTGCAAAATTATTACCAGGGTATTTCACAAAATACGGAAGCAATCGAACTCGAATTGGTTATATCGCACGGTTATATCGGCACAATATTTTGTGAGAATACTGCATTTTTTAGTTAGACAGCGGATTTTATGCATTCATGACAAAAATTAGTAGCTGTTGTTTAAAACAGCGTAAACATTAGAAGAATTGGAAAATATTGTTATATCAGTTTCTACCGATTAAACATATTAAGAAAGTTAGACAGCGGATTTTATGCATTCATGACAAAAATTAGTAGCTATTATTTAAGACATTTTGTGAGGACACTGCATTTTTTAATTAGACAGCGGATTTTATGCATTCATGGCAAAAATTAGTGGCTGTTATTTAAATCATTTTGTCACAACACTGCATTTTTTAGTTAGACAGCGGATTTTATGCATTCATAACAAAACTGAGTAGCTGTTATTTAAAACAGCGTAAAAATTAGAAGAATTGGAAAATATTGTTTGGATTGGATTTGTTTGTTTCAGATAAGCTGAACGGCTCAAAAAAGAAACCATGGCAAGTTCCATAGCAGAAAAATTGAATTACTATTCAACAAAAAAGTTCCAATCATCCTTCAAAGATAAGTAAATAATATATGTATATGTATAAGAAGTAATCACGTAATATACATATGAGAATGAAGAATCAGATCAATGAATAAGAATAAAATAAATAATATAAGAATAACGTTTACGTCCAGAACTGAGGTTTCTTACTGCAAAGTGAAAAAAATAGTAAATATTAAATGGATTTAAAAAGAAAGTAGATTTTACTGTAATCATTGTCTCGGTGAATAATCTGCTTTAATTATTCGAAAGATTATTTGAAAGATTTGTGTTCAATATTATCTAATGGTACAATGACATGTAAGTTTGTGAAACTATCTTTTTATTACACCAAGTATTTACACGCAATGCTATCTATTACGAAACTGACATACATACTATTTTGAGCCAACTCTTGATTACAAAGTGGGAGACCACATTTTTTAATGCAACAGAACAAACAAGGTGAAGCTACGTCACTATAAATATAGGAAAATGGAGTAAATTAAACTTTTTAATATTAATTTGCTTCGGTTACAAGAACCATAGAATGCATAATAAAATGGACCTTCTATATTTTCAATCTACTTATCAAGACAGGAAATTAAATTCTATGTTACTCTAGTTTCTTTCTATTAAGGCAGACCATTTTTAGTTTGCATACAGATCAGCAGTCTACTCGTGACTGTACAAGGATTTACATATATTTTATCTCAATAACTCATCAACTACACACATTCCAACGCGCACGACACTACCTTGACCTCGATTAATGGAACATTAAATTTGGAGGTTGAAATGCTTTTACCAACGATGAATTCTTAACTCCTACAAAATTTTTATATTGTGAATATCACTGCTCTTTTGTTATAGAAAACGCTATAGCATTATTGATTTCGATAAATAATCAAAAATGATGAATGAAAGGCAAGAAACTGGCCTACATCATTTTTATATAAGACCTTGAAGGTCTTAACAATAAACTAATAGAATATGCCTTCGTGAAGAGATACAGTTATATTCGAATAATTGTTTAATGGCATTATTTGCTGAAATATTAGCAAGAAACCTCTTAAATACTGATCCTATTGGTGTAGCACCGTAGCACGTTCTCTACGAGTGTCCATTCTCTAAGAGTGCCTTCTCATATTCACCATTTCGAATCATTTAAAATTCAGAATCCTAATAAAATCATACCAATAATATAAAATCAAGCTACGAGTTCATAAACTGACTCTGGAACTGTTAAAATGGTGGCCAACAACTGATTGTTGATAAATTATTGAAGATATTTGTATTTTTTAATATAAGGTTTAATCCAACATAATACTTAGTTTATATAATTTATTTTTTATGTTCTTTTAGGTTATTATAATATAATATTTCGAGAGTGCAAAACTCTCAACTTGTTAATGAGTAAGATTAGTTTAACTGTTCTCACGCGAAATTCAAGATCGTGTGCTAATGGCAAGGACGTTAATCAAATGAAATTGTCACAACTCCTGGTTTCTGGGGTACCTAGAAATAACCGAATTTCATTCTACGCGCCTCGAGCCCTAAACCGAAATAGCAAAGATTAGAAACAGGAGGCTAATTAGGCAATGCTCCAACTAAATTGAATGCTGCGCGAATCTTGCGAGTCTCACCTATCGCTTATTTCATCCGAAATAGAGAGAATTGTTATTAATAACAGTTCCTCAGTATTCCACGGTGTAACGTTTATATTATTACATTATCTAGCTAATTACTATAATACAATGCTCGATCACACTTTTAAGTAATTGGATAGCCCCGGTCATGGGAGAGTTCCATGGCGTGCAAGTCATTAAAAGAGGACGCCATTTTATGCGTGAAAAATATCGATTACTACATCCATCTTGTTAAAAATAAATTCGTATAGAGTGCCCCTTTCTTCATCTTTAACACAAGTTTATTTATCTGGGTATCCACTTTCAATTTCTTTGTAAAACTTTAATACTTCTGTCGATAAATAGCAAAATCATTGTATAGATATTTATATTCTTGGAGAAATTTACATTTGAGGCATAAACATATTGTCGAATTGTGGGTCTTTATCCAAATTGAAAATCGTTCGAGTCAATTGTAAAAAAACTGTAGTTAAGTCTCGTTCACTAGACGAAAGAATGCTCAAGTCATGATACAGAAAATAGAATAGAATAGAATAGAAGTTAGTTTTGGTTTTCCATTGTTCAGAAATGGCGCTAAACTTAGCATTCAATGAGATTCAGTGACATACAAATTGCAAACGAATTATTAGATTGCCAATTTTTTCTCTGTTCATATTTCAGTTTTCTTTTTATTTTCCAATGAGTTATAATTTCATCTTCCGTTAAAACATTTGCTGCAAAATCAAAGAATTTATAACTTTCCTATGGCGATATCTCTTTTTGTTTGCGAACGGAACAGGAAACGAAGCGAGCTTCGATAATCGCGCAGATCACTCTGTTGATTCGTGGAAATGGTTTTTGCTTTTATTGTTTCGCGATGTTCACTTGACATTGTTGGAGTAAAAATGTGAAAACTCATGTTGGAGTTATTGATCGCGTTCGAAGTCAGATAAAGGTCGCAGAAAATGCTTCGAATATCGAACAAAGCAGTTCGACAAATTCTTGTAAAAGAAAACTTTTAGCCAGAAGCATCTAAAAATATTTTCAAGGACTTTATTCGACATGTTGAAGGATTTAATTGAGGGGAAGGAGATACCCTCTCTCTGCCAATACCGGATTAGTCACGTGATATTGTGACATGTGCACGACAGAGAGGGAGCGCGTCACGTGACCCGGCAGTGGCGGAAGTGTGGGGAATAGCGCCGTCGAAGGAGAAGACAGAGAGAGTGCGGGGACACGAGTCTTAATCCGGCGACTCCGTGCGTAAAATCAGCGGATAAGTTGAGAATGCTTCAACGAAGTCACCTACTTTTCAATACGGCGGTCGGTAGGACAGTTGCACAGTCGTGGGAAAACCCTTGCACATTTTCGGTCCGACGTGACGCGTTTGCAGCAGCGCAGCTCCGTGTTGAACCATGTTCACCGATGATTCTGCGATCTCGAGGCAATTCGAGGTCGATCGGAAGATCTCGAGCGCATCTGCGTTTCCGCGATCACGCAGTTGTTACGTGTCTTCCTCTTCCCTTTTTCTCTTCGCGTTCCTCTCACCTGGTCCCTCTTCGCGATACTTAGCCCCTCTCACATCAATCTCGGCGGAAACCCTCGACTGTTGCTCGCCTTTTGCCGGATTCCCCTTGGCCCAGCCAGTTCCAATTTCTCTTCGATCAACCGGCGACGATTCCGCGGAAGATCCTCTCGATGTTTCTGCAAAAGAACAAGAAGAAGAAGAAGCTGGTTACACAAACGGAAGAGAGATTCGTCGCGTCATCGTTATCGTTCGGGCATTGACGCGTTCCTTGGCACACGGTACACACGGCAGATAAAGCCGAGAAGAAACGGTCAGAGACTTATCAGGCTTGCTTGATCAATGGGATTAACGAGCGGGTCAGAAACTTATTGGTACGATCGGTTCTTTCGCTGGAACTCGATTGGACGGTTTTATGGTTGAGGGGTATTTTATTAATCCTGCAAGTCTAATAAAATAGAGTGAATCAAACATTTTTTTCGATGTAAAGATCAAAATAATTGATTTCTTCAGGGACCATTAAGGCGGTAGTCTACTCTCTGGTTATAACTAGAATATTACTAGATTTTGGGTCGAAAATATGGGTCTGCGCCCGGACATTTTTTGTCCTTATTTCAGCAAATTTTTAGCTGGGTGAGGGCTCTTTGTAAAGAGGAAGGTTTGACGCAGATACAAAAACAGCTCTGAAACAGCATTCATTCATTAGCTATTTTCAAGCGTTTTAAGGAAATTGTGTAAATTCTTACATTGCAGAAGCTTTACAAGTATTTAGGTATACACAGTATTCCAGAGTATACCTTTTCTATTGCAGTTGCTTTTAGAGCTCGGTAGGTTTAGAGTTGACATAAGATAAGCAACTCTGGAGTTTTCAGAAGAAGACATGTGACACTTAGGAACTTTTTCAAGAAGTACGTACTTTGATGAAACAGATATCTTAGAATTTGTATAATTCGATAAATTTTTCAACAAAGAAATATATGAGTGGAAATGAAAATGATGAAACTATTTTATATACAATACATATATATGTAAATGGAAACAGACAAGTGAATAAATCGATACTATTTCATTGGTGTTTGTATTGAAAAATTCAGGAAGCGAATAATTCAGTTTAATATTTGCCTAATGCATACGATGTCGCTGCCGACGTACACCGCTGGTTAAAAATACGAGACCGCGGTTTATGATTAATGAAAGGAGATAATAATATTTTATAACGATATGATAAAATTTGTGGAATCAGTAGTTGTACGTATGAAGTATTTGTATACTGTGGTGGTATACGAGTTTCGTTAAATCGTCGTGGAATTCATATTTTCTTCCTATTTACTTCCCTTTTTTACGACATACACAATATATTTAATTTCAACCGATTTGTTATTGAAGATAAGTTTAAAGCAATCGGTCACATATAATGGATTGTTTTATAAAGAATTGCAGTTAACGAAAGCTAATGAAAATTTATAAAATGTTTATTCGCATCGAGTTGGCCAGAAATTCTTTTCACCTGTTTTAATGTTTCACTTCTACTTCATTAAATTCAAATTAATAAAATGTAAATGTTGTCTATTGCATGTGAAAACACACACACACATTCTGCCATCTTGTATACGTATAGTGTCTATATTTTGTTGTAATTTTTGCAAATAATTCCATTAATAGACTAATTTAAAAGAATATATGTATAAAGATTTGTACAAATAAATGTATGAATATATAGTATTCATTAATTATTTATAAAATTAATAAATATATAATATACAATAATAAATATACATAGATATATTATACATACATACATATATAAATATTTATTACAATGAATTTACTAAACACGAACACTTTGACTTTGAATGTTAACATCAACAAGCGACCTGCAGTGATAGATATGTAGTACAAATAAATATCGAAGATAGTCGCACAATCCTTATGCATATGTACGTATGAAAGATACATTTACATTATGCATCTTGCTTTATGCAGGTCAATGCGCAAGCAAAACCGGTGGGTGGTTCGGAATCGTTGCGATCGTAACCTTGTAGTGTTTTCCAATTTGCTAACACGAACGAGAAACATATTGATAAAAGGGAACCGAGCTCCGATGACCATCTTCACATAATAATATCCTGTCAAGGGCAACATTTTGAAGAACTCTTCCCGACACGGGACACAGCACACGCGTACAATCTTATTATTACTCGAGCACGAACGCCACAGTCGCCACATCCCAATCTACATACAGAGGCTACTTTCCTTACAAATATAATGCATTTACACGAATTTCTGCATGTATCTAAGGAACAAGCAAGTTGTTAATCGAAATTAAAACTTTACATGCGCGGTACACAGCACACGCGTACACTCTTATTACTCGAGCATGAACCACGAACCGCTTCGTTTTGATCCGGAAACTCTCGGGTTGCTTCGGCATCCCTCTCATACGTGTGTACAGAGATTACTTTCTTTACAATTCGGTTTGTATTGGGCAAATAGAGTTCAGGCTCTACAACGCCATCTTTATGTAACATTTATAAAGAGAAGAATAAACCATAACCATACTTTCTTTACACCACCTATCGATCGAAAATCTTACTAATCAGCTTCGTCTACTGACCGTTCGCAAAAACTACAGTGTGACAACTCCGTCAAGGTCAAGTCTACTCGGCTCCTTCGTGCTTCTTTCTTGCTATAAATTCTCTTATAAAAAAAACAACACTGAAGCCATAAGGTCGGTTTATCAAATATATAAAGGTTTATTCAAGCCTACGTCGAAAAACTTGATGACTTACGTAAAATTTTGAAATCGACTGTTTTCAGACTGTTCGGGCCAGATACCTCGCTGTGGCGCTGTACAGAAGGGCAACTAACAACTCGAGACACGTCTGACGTTTCGACTTCGAAGAAACCATGAAAACGGTTGCAGACCGTCAGAAAAAAACTGGCTGCTTACAAACTTCTTTTGATAATCGAAAAGTGTTCAGACGGGAATGTTTATAATACGACTAATAACGGCGAGGGCTTCTTCGCGAGAGTTTATACCACGCGAAATTGTCGTCTCGTATCAAAAGATTCTTTGTCTCGCGGGCGCGTTTGAGCTGGGACTCGATAGGAGGTAACGATTACAACCACAGGAAACTGCAATAAAAAATCTTAGCGTACTGGGATGAATGAATCACATGCGCGCTCGCGATTCACAGTTAACTATGACCCGTTGAACAAACTGATTCACGCTTCATCGGGTCAATTATTCCTATGGCTTTTTTTACATTGTGCGTGCCACTTTGTTCGCGCTAATACTCTTCACTCTGTATTCTAAACTTCATGGCGTATGCGTATGCTTTGTATTCTTCGAGTGGATGAGACTGCTATTATTTTGGACGAAGTTATTTAGAATTTCTCGAGAATTTGAAATTTAGATTTCAACACTGTGTTTAAATGTCGCTATTTTATCAAGAATTGGAAATTGAGAATTTTAAACTGTGTTCAGATGCCGCTATTTTGTCAAGAATTGGACATTTAGTGTGTCAATGGTTTATGGGGTAACTCTATAAGGTATAATCCACGCATAATCATTCAGATTAATTCGCAGAAACTATTTGAAGTTCCAGAGTTCCTCGAGCGTGGCAATCGGTGTTGCTCGATTTTGGTTGGCAAGCCTTGGCAGCAACGGTCATGAAATTCGTAGGAGGCCCGTTCGCAGACACCGCGAATAATTTTTCTTTAGCTCTAGAAAGCTAAAATTAACCACCGACAAGACAACGTCTCTTTTTTGCTATAGAGAATAATATTCTCGGAATTCGTAGAGCGCAACGGGCGCGAACATTTATTTTTACTCGGCCGTGTCTGCTCGCCGAAATATCATTGCATTAATTGTAAAGTTTGTTTACGGTCGGTTTAGCACGAAAGGGGAGGGTTGCGGCTACGATCACAATGGAATACCACCGAGCATGAATGGAATTTAAAACGCTCCGGAACGTTCGCGCCGTATATGCGCGAAGATAAATGATTCATAATGACTGTACTCTCTCTCTCTCTCTCTCTCTCTCTCTCTCTCTCTCTCTCTCTCTCTCTCTCTCTCTCTCTCTCTCTCTCTCTCTCTCTCTCTGCGGCTTTTATCCGTTTATCAGGAAACTGAATAGATGGAACACAAAACCGCGAAGACCTTCAAAGAATTTAAGAATATTGTTACAGTATTTTCGACTCGGTAATATTGCTAGCAGAAAAATTTTATTTTCATTCCTTCAATTTAGAAAGTAGTTATTTTGCAAAAAGATTTGCAGTCATTATATTATTATATTATTATGACATTATAGTCGATAGCAATATTCTGTAATTTTTAAAAATTGGCAAGTGAAAAACTTCCATCATTTTGCCTTGCAAAATTCTAATTAGAAAAACTTTTATTTTGTGTTTTATAATTCGCAATGAAAAAATTCCAATTAGGGAATATTTCCATTCTTTTGCCTTCCAGAATTCAACAGCCAAATTCTAATTAAAAAAAGTTTTATTATTTCTTTCTTTCCTTATTAGAAAACACCTATCACTTCAGAACTCTTCATTTATCTTTATTTACCTTTCATGTCTCTATTACTGCAAATTAGCATTGCAAAATTAGCTAGTTAGAAAGATTGTCCTTCCATTAGTCAATTTTTTTTTAAGTTAAGCGCTCCTGATTTTGTATTATTATATTTGAACTCCTGGACTACAAAAACTTTTGGAAGTATAATTATTATGCCTCCATTATAAGCAAATTTTGTGCTCAATGACCCACCGTTTCTCCAAATATTCAACACTCGGAACAACGATCCCATTGACGCCAGGTCCAGTTTATTTTTTACTCGTGTTACAATCCTGCATGACTATAGGTATGAATCACTTGTGAAGTCTACCTAGATTGCTTCATTTGGCGTATTCGAAATTCTCTATATGAGCAAGCAGAGATGGAGGGATATTTTCAGAAAATAATCGGAGCATTGTTAATCACTTACGCTGGCAACTAAATCACAACGATTAATTAAGAATGACACTAATTACAAGTAGATCTCTTAAAATACTATAAAGTCCTGTATTATCTCGTTTGTTTTTAAATAATTAGTAACCAGTGCAAGTGGTTCAATCCAGCTGGTTACTAAATATTTAAAAACAAACGAGATGATACAGGACTACACAGTATTTTAAGAGATGCACTTGTAATTAGTGTCATCCTTAGTAGATTAATCGTTGAAAGATTCCACTCAATTCCATGATTATTAATGGAAAATATACATGCATATTTAGCTCCTGTGTCTTACAATTGATAAACAAACTTTTTATCTAAAGATCCGGGGTCTACCGATTAGTATGTAGTCGTAGAGTAAGGTGGCGATGTTTAAACAATCTGTAAAAATTACATTACTCGCGGATACTCCGAATATTTATAAAATGTTATAGTAAAGAGTAATTCGATTGTTCGCAGATAATCAACGAATCAAGGAAGACATTGCAACGAATGGAGTTGGCCGCATTAGAACGACTAAAATTGATTTCGGCTAGCTGTCGAGTATGAATGAACCGAGCAGATCGGATCTACCGAGACGATATTTGGAGGAGTGGGGGCAGCATGGTCAGACGATTTTTTAATCATGATCCGCGTCGCTGTGGCCTCTGTCACGACGAAGTCGAAGCAAGCACGTGCGCCACAAAGGGTACAAAGTTCCGATGGAGCATGGAGCGATTATAACGTAAACGGACCAAGCGGCGAGCGGCCGAGCGAGCGAGCAAGCAAGCGCGCCAGTGTGTCGGGCACGTTTCAATCCCATTAAAGGAGAAATCTTTCGTAATTCGTGCGAGGTAATTTATCTCGGTAATAATTACTCGGTTGCTCGGGAGCAGCCGCTTCTACGGTTTCAGTGGGCACAGAACAGCAGCGGCAGCAGCAGCAGCACACAGAGCGCACGCAGCCTCTCACAATCCCACTGGGTTCTCGGGGCCGAGAAAAAGAGAATATAATCCATCTCTCCACGGGGAATTTTCAAGCACAGAACCAAAGCACAGTATCAAGAGAAACGTAGAATTCTCTCGTTCCGTTCACACAGATTAATGGAAACGTTGTCGTCGTCGTCGTCGTCGCGCTGATGCTGTACGGAACGGTTTCTTACCAGATCTATGCAAGCTTCCCGTTCGAATAACAACATCCACGATTCACCAGGACCGATCGATCGCGTGTATGCGCACAGCCGGCGTCGTGTTAATTGGCCGTGACAGTTCCAAGTGGAAAAAACAATGCGTGTTGTGTGCTGCACCGTGCAAAAGGCGACGCGAAAAACCCTTACGCGTACGGTGCGCCGCGTGCCGCGCGACTGACGCTACTTTCCCTCGAGGACCCACCATATACTCCCACCACTCGAGTTTATGTTCAATCTCACCCTCTCTCGCTCTCACCCTCGCTTCCCCCCTCTCCGTCTCTCTTGCTCTCTCTCTCTCTCTCTCTTTCTGATGATCCCACACTGTAGTGGGAGCGTCCTACTGTGGCATGGCTTGCTGCTTTTTTACGGCATGGGATCCCCTTGCCTATATCTCACCGTAAGAGACATATTCGATGCGACGTCGCCTGCCATCGTCAAGCTATTTGCGACCGTGTCGCTATTATCTACGAATTCGGGACGTCGCTGCACTAACAAGCCGTTGTATTCGGAGTAACGATTGCCTAGAATTTTTCTTTTTTATTTCTCAACTTTATATGCGGATTGATTTCCATTAATATTCGGATACTGTTTGAAAGACGACAGGCTGTACTGCTTGGATTTTTTGGGAAATTAGAACTATTTGTTTACTACAAGATGTAAAAGATTCAAGATTCCATACACTTTAAATCAGAATAACTTTTGTATGAATAGACCAAACGACTTCAATTTCTCTGTAAGGCTAGAAGAATTACTTTAGTAAATGATGTGTAAAAAATATGTTGGTCTTTTGGTTGGTATTTTGAAAAATGTATCATATTTAAACCTTTTAGCAATAAACATAAAAATTGCAATGAAATGTATTTTGAAAAATTTATTATATTTAAGCTGTTTAGCAATAAACATAAAAATTGCAGTGAAAGTTATGAGTAGACTGAATAGAATGAAATCAGTGCGATTTAAAACAGTAAAAACGTTAGAAGAATTAACAGTTACTTCTCTTATACTATCACGTTTTCAATCTATTTAACAAATTAAGAAAAAAATGTCTATTTCACTCCAGTTTGTTACAATGCAGGTAGAACACTTTTATTTTACATAAAGACCTGCTGTCTAGAAAAAGTGAGAATTCGTCTGAAACTCAGAGTCGCCGGATGAGGGGAATTGGTTCGAATTGAGGGGAAAAAGTCTCTGCCAGTACCGGAGTAGTCACGTGACATCGTGACGCATGCATGGCAGAGATGAAGCGCGTCACGTGACCAGGCCAGGGCGTGGGGAATAGCGTCGTAGAAGGGGAAGGTAGAGTTGAGACAGAACCCTAGCAGCACAAGATATTGTATACACATTCATATAATATCAAAAAGAGATTCAATCTGTTTTTAATATTCAAATATACATACAATATTTATTTTACATTAAGTACCAAATATTCTTTTTTATATAAGTTAGGAAGAAATATTTTTCTCATATGAAAAAGTGTGGCTTAAAAAATATTTATCCAATATTTTTGTGCTACTAGGGAAGTATTAATCCGGCGAACAGTGAACAAATATAACGTTTCTCTGAATAAAACCTACTGTTTAATAGATAGCGGATTTTTATGCGAAATAAAAATGTTCTACTTAAGTCACGAGAAACTGGAGTGAAATAGAAATTTATTTTAAAGAAGAAATTATTTTTCGATCGATCATTTTTCAATTCAAATTTTAGGGTTATGTTTGCGGCGCATAGGTTCGATCATATAATACACAAAGATAGCAATTTTGTAGACATTTATCAAACGTTCGATTCGGATGTGAATCATTTACGTTATAAAGACACGTTTGCTATAGAATGTTTTCTATAAGAGAAAAAGAAGGAAAGATGGTGGCGGTGTGCTTCTTTTTCTCTTATAGAAAACATTCTATAGCAAACGTGTCTTTATAACGTAAATGATTCACATCCGAATCGAACGTTTGATAAATGTCTACAAAATTGCTATCTTTGTGTATTATATGATCGAACCTGTGCGCCGCAAACATAACCCTAAAATTTGAATAGAAATTTATTTTCTTTCTTAATATGTTTATTAGGTTGAAAATAATGTAACAGTATTTTTTACTGTTTTGAATTACATTTACTCATCTTTGTCATAAATGCATATAATTTACTCTCTATAGATTAAACACCATTGTAATCAACATGAAATGTTTCTATACTTTCTTTTAGGATAGTACTTACAACAAGTAAGGTTTAGATTCGTAACGTTGAATCCGTTTCACTGATGCAGTCCAGGTTCTGGAGCAGAAGCACAAACCTAAACAATTTTGAGATATGTATATGTGGCACATCGAAATCCAAAGAACATACCGCACGCGAGTAAACCTACTTCCGTCTTATCTGTCCCTATACTCGCCACATGCACATGGATACCGTTCGGCGTTCAATGTTCTTATGCAGGCGAAGTTCCGCTATTCACGGTGTTACTTTTCCATAATCTCCTGTCTTTGCGATAAAGGAAAGTCCCGTACGCCAGGCAAAAGAATGCTTAAGTCATGATGCATAAAATAGAAACAGTTTTGGTTTTCTATTGTTCAGAAATGTCGCTGAACTTAGCATTCGACGAACGAAGGAATGCGGGCCAATTCGACCAGGGATTCAAATTACAAATAATTTATTAGACTCGGTACCAGACGGGTACACAATTATGTAATTAACAGAATTCTATTTTCTAATGGGGTTATGTTCGCGGCGCACCGGTTCGATCAAACTGATGCGCCGCGAACATAACCCCATTTGAAAAATGTACAATCGAGAATAATTTTCTTATTTATTCTATTTTCTGTTCATATCTCTGTTTTTTTTCTATTTTCGATAAATTATCGTTTTATTTTTCGTGTACCGTGTCGTTATAACTTTCTTGTAATATCTTTGAATGCTTTTAATATCGTTTTTAAACTCTCCGACAGAGACGGAACGCGTCACGTGACCTGACTGCGGCAGAAGCGTGGGGGAATAGCGTCGTAGAAGAGGAAGATAGAGCGGGGACACGATTATTAGTCTGACGACTGTGGTCCGTGGTAGGGAGAGAGAGCGTGGCGCCCTCGAAAGACGTAGGCGAATAGCGGAACCTTTATCATAAAATATGGTCTGTATTCTGCATTTCATACCCGCATTAATATTCAGGATCATTAGTTGAACATATTTGAACAAGTGAGAACAAAAGGCTATAAAGCTTACTCTATGAATACGAACTTATAAACACAAAGTATAAATGCTGTTTTGTGACGCAGAGGAACATTCACAAAAAGGATTTGAACGGATCTGCCAGATCAGCCGCAACCTCTGCGGAATTAAATGACGCAGAATTGTGATATACCTGTGATTTCTTAACGCGCGTGTAAGTAAAAGGAGAAACCACTTGAGCGGAGAATTTCTAAAGATGAGATAGCTATCCGTCACTGTGTGTGGGTGTATCTACCAGTATTAGTCGCAGAAAGGCAGCGCAGCACACGAGCAACGTTGCAGCCCGCAGTTTAGCGGTCAGTTGGACAGGCTTTTTTACTTTTTATGCGATGCGATTCGGTTCGGTTTGAGCTTATAAATAGAAACGAGAGCACTTAAAATATAACGAGTATTTCCGTCGACTAAGTGGTAAGAAATGCAAGTTTCAATGCGGAAAGCGTCGCTGGATATTACCGATCAAAATATTACTTTCATGCTTAAATGTATCTACGCTTTAAACTATTAGACAACGTTTACGAATACTGTGAAAACCTAATCAATTGCTTGAAACAAACGAAATTAATTAATCAAATCCAAGAAAACGACCACTCATGTGTAAATCTGTAATTGCTGACGACCCTTGCGAGGTGGACGCAACTTAAAAAATAAATAAAAGGAAAAAGCTTAGGAATAGAAATTGACGTCTCTGCAATCAATGATATTTTTCAGATTATCGTACAGCTTTTTTTTACTGTTTTACAATTTTTAACAAGTTCACTAATCACGTGTCGAAGAGTGACTACTGACAACTCCAATCTTGACAAATAAAAATAGCGCGAAATTCAAAATGACACCTCTTAATGGGAGACCCTTTATACTTTATTATTATGTAGAATCTAGAAATAGAAAGACTCGAGGTTTAAATTTCCTCTTATTATTGTTTTTATTACTATACTCAAAGGAAATTTCACAATGTATGCGAACATTGTTAATAAACATCGCAATTTGCAATGTAAAATGTAAAAGTTACAATAATAGAAATACGATAAAATCCACCTTTTTCACAAAATTGTCACTTTCTATATTTCCATTGTTTTATAAAAAATATATTCTCTATAATTAATGTAAGAAATAACATTGTTAGTGCCGATCAAATTTAATCAATCTGCATATGTATAATATTTCTTTCAATTAGTGTTACATATTAAGCGTAATTAAAACGACTCGAAATATTTATGATTTTCATTCTCGTACCTTTCATTAGCAGAACGGTACAAGAATATTTTCGAATAAGCACGAACATGTTTGTTTGCATGATTACTCGGATGTCTCGCAAACAACTTGGACACATCTTTGTGCGTTGGCGAACAGGTATTTAGTTAGGTATCTAACTTGATCTGACTTCATCTTGCGACACTGTCGAAAATGGCAATAGCGATTTGTTACGTGAACCAGCGTGAAAGTTCAGACGATGAAAAATAGCATGACGAGCACATTTTCTGCTAACTTTTCCAATACAAAAATATTTTGTCTTGTACTGTTAACCAAAGTAAATATATAACACATACAATATTGTATGAAATTTGATGTCAGTTATAATTGAATGTCATTAAATTGTGTTTTTACCATTATGGTATTTTCACTATGGGAGGTTAAAGACACATTATGATTTTTGAATTTACCGCGGTATATCGATCTATATAACCTAGATCTTTGCCAGAACGACCAGTGTCGTTAAAGCAGACATGGTTAACACACGTGTTTCACGAGTCTCACGATTCTCACATTAACATACTTAATCACACCTAAGCAAGTGAGTGAAAAATTGCAAAATCAAATTTGGTTTTCCCTTACATTTAAACTCTTAATAGTTATCACTTTTGAATATTGTATGTCATTGTTCATAAAACATATTTATTTTCTCTTACAGACGCAATTCATTACAATCTTGAAAATGGTCAAAATAGTGACCGAAACGTCGATTGATTTGAAAAATTAGCAAAATAGCTTATATAATTGTGTTTTTGAGTATTAAACGATCGAACCGTAGCGCCGATATCATTTATTATTGTTAACATTTTCTGCTAACCTAATGTACACTATTCACATTGAAAAATGTATATTAATAATATCAAATTGATCGTACTGAAACATTATTATCGATCGAATTTAATTGTTGAAGACTTACATTTACATAATAATCAAGTTCCATTTTATAACTACCGCAATTGCCATTTAAAAGCAACAAGACTTAAAATGTATTGATATTAATTATATTAAAGAATGTATAACATAAATTTCCTAATGAATTTTCTTTTATGTCAATCGTCGATAGTGCAAATAAATTATATAGTAAATAATGATAAATTATGATCGAACCTGTGGCGCCGACACTATTAAATTCTTTATAAATTTCATAATACTGAAAATTGAATCACGCGTTCTCCTCCATTTTTTTATAAATAATAATCGGAACAACTTACGTCAGGAACTTTTAGCCCCGGTCTCCCCTACTCAGTTTTATCATAATTGCATCAAATTCTAATCATCGTAATAAAATGACAATTCTTTTTTATTCATTCATTTAATGTTGCTTTAGAGGCAGTGGTCATTAACAACGTAGTACAGTTAAGGATTGATTGGTGCTGGAAACGTGAGACTGTAACAAAATTTATATTATATATCTGATCTAATGAAATATTTATATTTATAAATATATATGGACGGGAAATATTGAATTGCCCGTTTCTACTGGAAGTATAAATTCCCGCTGACAATTTCTGAATCATGGTTCATCCGCGGCCCTTACAGTTTCGCTCATCTGAATGCGAGATGAGTATTCGCGGAAAATTCATAAAGTTCGTGCTTGCCCAAGAATAAATTTAGTGACGCGCCATGGAACATTCCTACTTGTCTTTTTATTTCCTCTTCATCTAAGGAAACTCATTGTCACGGCAATACGACACTCGAATAACTAAGGGCGCCGAGTCGATTTTAATCCGACGCTTTCGCCTCGATTCTAGGCTCGCGAGGGCGTCAATTGGTATTCTGAAATGAAAATACGGTAGTTTAAAGTATGATTTTAAACACCAAATTTCCGATTTTTAAATTGTTATATTTTCGTAAAAAAGAGGAGTACGATAATAAACTTATATTATTAAGCTGACCAAGGTCACAAAGAAATAGTAGAACCACAGGATCTAAGAAACAGCGTTTTTCTTAGATCAAAACTGTACTGTATCACGTGAACAGTGAGAAAAGGTTACAGCTACCGACAGAGAACATGTTAAATCAAATATTCTTCGTATTTCTATTTAAACAATGGACTTGCGTTTACGACCAGAACGGCAGAAAGTTATTCAAGTAGCTAATATAATGATCGGTTTCATGGTTGTCGCATTCGCGCAATGATGTGTTAGCGCCGGAGCTAGTTACAGTCCAGCCGCTGTATTTCCGCCAGAACACCCACACGTCTTCAGCAGGATGAATCCATCGCGTATCTCCTGGCCTAACGCAGTTTTATCTTGCGGGAAACGGCTGGTCATTGGCCCACGTTACTCCTCTTTTAATATTGATCTAACAATCGCTGCCTTTAACGCATCGTTCGTGAAATATTAGGCCGTGAATTAAGTCTTTATGTTTTCGCGCTAGATCCTCGCATAACTGATTCCACGCACTTTAAATCAGAACAACTTTTTTATGAATGGGGCAAACGATTTCAATTTCTCTGTGAGGCTAGAAGAATTAGTTTAGTAAATGATGTGTAAAAAATATGTTTTGAAAAAATGCATTTGGACGGAATTGTGAAAAGCAATAGTAAAAATTGATTTTTACAACTTTTTTAGCTGGCGCAATAACGAAAATTTAAAAAATGTGCTTTGTCAAGTGGTATAAATTATATACGCTCTGAAAATTTCATTGAAATTGGTTAATTGGTTTGCGAATTATAAACGATCAAAGTGGTAATTTCTAGTGTACCATAAAGTGGCAAGTTTTACCATTTTTGATCGTTTATAATTCGTAAACCAATCAACCAATTTCAATGAAATTTTCAGAGCGTATATAATTTATACCGATTGACAAAACACATTTTTTAAATTTTCGTTATTGCACCAGCTAAAAAAGTTGTAAAATCAATTTTTACTATTGTTTCTCACAATTCAACTTATTTATTATGCGTCATTTAGTAAACTAATTCTTCTAGCCTCACAGAGAAATTGAAGTCGTTTGGTCCATTCATAAAAAAGTTGATCTGATTTAAACTGTGTGGAATCAGTTTTTTTATGAATAGACCAAACGACTTCAATTTCTCTGTGAGGCTAGAAGAATTAATTTAGTAAATGATGTCTAAAAAATATGTTGAAAAAATGCATTTGACGGAATTGTGAAAAGCAATAGTAAAAATTGATTTTAACAACTTTTTTAGCTGGCCCAATAACGAAAATTCAAAAGATGTGTCTGGTCAACTGATATAAATTATATACGCTCTGAAAATTTCATTGAAATTGGTTAATTGGTTTGCGAATTATAAACGATCAAAAGTGGTAATTTCTAGTGTACCATAAAGTGGCAAGTTTGACCATTTTTTATCGTTTATAATTCGTAAACCAATCAACCAATTTCAATGAAATTTTCAGAGCGTATATAATTCATACCAAATAAATTTGGGGTTATGTTCGCGGCGCACCGGTTCAATCAAATTATACACTAAATAGCAATTTTGTAGACATTTATCAAACGTGTCTCAGGACGTAATGATTCAAATCCGAATCGAACGTTTGATAAAAGGTCTACAAAATTGCTATTTAGTGTATAATTTGATCGAACAGCGAACATAACCCCAAATTTATTTGAAAAATGTACGATCGAGAATAATTTCTTATTTATAATTTATACCAGTTGACAAAACGCATTTTTTAAATTTTCGTGTTTGGGCCAGGTAAAAAAGTTGTAAAAATCAATTTTGCTATTATTTTTCACAATTCCGACCAAATGCATTTTTTCAATTTATTTATTAGACGTCATTTACAAATCTAATTCTTCTAGCCTTACACAGAAATTGAAGTCGTCTGGTCCATTCGTAAAAAAGGAATTCTGATTTAAAGTGTGTGGAATCAATTGTGCTCCTTACTGTATATACGTACTTTATGATCATTTACAAACAATAAACTGACAACAATCGAGTGGAAACTGCGAGCAAAGCGGTGGCGTACCGAGCATTTGTATGTATTACACTACGAACATACTGACTTTTATACGTTGATATTCTCATCAGTATGCAGCCGCACAAGCAGCAGTGAAAAATTGTGGCACGTCGGCGTGTATGTGAACGACGCTTGAAGAACGCCGCCGTTTCTCGAGGATCTGTGATGAACGATCCTCGCCAGAGTATCGTCTAGTGCCAAGAGCTGCAAAAAATTACCATTACATTGAATATAATCAATGTGCTTGTAGCGGAGACGCGGTTGCATAAACCGCGAAATATCGTGTACGCGCTGATTAAAGTCCTCTAATAATAATTTAATAAGAATATGGCGAATCTAGAAATGACAAGGTGAGATCAATGTTAGCAAGGGTCTCGTGGAACCACTAAATTAAATGGAGGATAATTACAGGGAGCTCTTCACAGAAGAAGAAAATAGAGATTTGTACAGAATTTCGTTGTTATGTATATAGTTACGCTTTTTTCTTTAACTTTTGAAATTATTAAAAATATTATCGGAATTAGTGAATATTTTCCATAGAGTATCAGTTTGTATGCCAATGTCTTAAATACTGGGAAAGGAAGAAATAGGAAGAAGGCAACCCATAGTTTGATTATACTCAAATGAAATTGGAGTGCGTCATACTTACGTAAAAAATGTTGAACGATCTGAACAAAACGAGAAATAAACATTGATACAGGAGTATATCAAAGTGATTCAGAAGCAGACGCAGCACGCCGGAAGTCACTGATTGTTCCGAAGGATGGTGACCTCTGTGTTCCCGTCTGCTGACGGTCTCTCGCCTTTTTACCAATCACGTTGATCCCTGTGCTGACGTAAATTGGCCAAAAATTCTCACTGGATCAGACCAGACCAGTCATCTTGAATATTTCATCGTTTTCTATGATCGTTCAATACGCGAACAAGCTGCGTCTTTTAATTTAAAATGTAAACTAGCACCATCAATTAATTCTACTGCGTGCATACTACATATAATACTACAAATTAAGACTATTGCCTATATAATTAATAATATTAATAAAGTTATGAATTCTATGTATTTCTATACATACTTATACCAGAAAAATATTATATACTAAATATATACATGTACTTATATACTAAATACTATAAATTAATGCTATTATGTAATTAATGGTATCGATAACATTATTACTGCTACGTATATAACATTGAAAATTAATATCGCTAATATATTTCTTTAATTCTCCTTTTTATATGTTCATCTGTAATGATGAACATAAATTAGGTGCCATAAATTAGTCCTCCCCCGATACTGTAAGTACTACCGAATTTCGACAGCTCCGGAAAGCAGGGAAGACACCGCTAGAACGTTTTCGATACGAACATCGATGATTTTGTCCGTATATAATGCGGCAACGTTGCCCTTTTAAAGCAGACAACGCTGTAAAATCTTGCTTCCTTAGCCACGCACCTTTTGTGTCGCAACTGGTGATGGGATCTGAATCACTTCGAAATGCTTCGATTCAATATTTACGACAAAAAATTCGAATCACTTGCAACGTAATTCGAAGCTTGGAACTCTTGAGACTCTTGGACGTCTCGGAAGTCTTCATTGTCTTGAAAATCTTGAAAGCCTCAGAACTTTGGAAGGTTTGTAAGAATTGAAACTCTTGAAATGTTACATCTATCACGAAACAATGATTACATCATGTCAGTATTGGGACGAATAACAGTATGAACGTACCAATATTATAAAAGGTATAACATTTGTTAAGATTATCAAGACTTATAAATTTTCAAGACTTCAAGAATTTCAAGAATTTCTGTTCTCGAATAAACATCGAATTGATTCGAAACTCTGTGGTGATCGATTTCTTCGAAAACTTGCAAGACAGAGTATTGTATGCCCAATGCCCATCACTAGTTGCAACGTCGTATAGTTCACTAGCTGACCGTTCCACTTCGATAGAGTCCGCTACCGTACCACAGCATTTTTTACAGAGTCGGTAATTCAGAACCGTAGACAGAATAGTGGAAATTCAATTATCGAAATTGTTAATTTATAAAAGAACGCGACGTACAAAAAGCCCCTACCTAGCTAGGTCGCAGATTACTACTCGTGAGAACGCCAGGCGTTCACTTTACTCGTCAAAATCAAATACGTAGGAAATAGAGGAATAAAAATAAGACTGTTGTTTATTCGGTTGCGACTTGTGGGAGGATAAGAAGCTGCGTTAGAGTCCTGAAATCAAAAAATGAAACAAAAAGATATTAAAATCGATTCGGACAATTCCATTGGCACAAAAGATTTCAATTCAATTTAATTGATTTTCGAAATAAAAGTGCAGGCTGTACAATTGTTCATGAATATAATACTTTGAAAGGAAATGTCCGATAATAAAGATTAACCGTAAGGATATCTTGGTATAGTTACATTCTCTCCCCCTTGAAGAAAGCATAACACGTTGCCCTCGATTTGTCAGCTATTCGATGTCACCTTTGCGTTCAATGTAGGCAGCATTATTTATTAGTCATCCAGGAAAGCAGTCACAAAATATTTTACACCCTTAGAAAGAATAAATTCATTGAATTCGAAAACAACGACCGTCGGAAACTAAATCCAAGTTAATAGAAAATAGCTTATAAAATAGCATTATGGTTTGGAAAAAAGATATTCATTAACATAGTTTAATTGGAAAAATAATTCTGGTACTCACGATCTCGTCCTCTCCTCCTTGAAGAAAGAACGGCGTGCTGCGTCTCGATCTCGATTGTCGAATAGTATCGATCTCGGTTGCAATACCGTCTTTGGAACGAATCTGTAACAGAAAGAACAAATTCGTTAATTGACCAATTCAATTGACCAATAGTCGGAGACTAAATTCGAATTAATAATAAATAAATAATTCAATTTGAATATAAAATCAAAATTGATTTGAATGGATATTAAACAAACTCAATTTCTATCGCACGACACGAATTCAAATACAAATGATCGTCGCGACACAAGAGTAAATCATCGCGAGAAGGCAACACCATTCGAGAACAAATTGAAATCGAAAAAAAATAAATAGCTCGCTTGAATACAGAATTCATTTTTCGAAAATTATGGAAAATAACTTTGACTTCTATCGAATGATAAAACACGGAAACGGTACACACCATGTAACGGTCTCTGCTTTGCGTTGTATATTTTCTGCGTCTCGATCACGAACTATGCGATTGACAAAATCAGGATTATCGGCGATAATAGCACCGACGAGACTGCCAGCCCCTGTGCTATTCAGCGATACTAGTAAGCGGGCGCGACTGGGCGCGGGGATAACGTGGAACTTACAGTGATCTGAAATACCACATCGCTAGAAGTTCTACCACCGACGAGACACTAGTCAAGTAGAAGAAGAATGATATAGTATAGAATGCTCACAATACCCATTCTGTAATTGCCTCATAATACTATCACCGACGAGATACTATCTCGTCTCTTTATCTAAATAGAACCAGACGATATATGACATTGTTCACGCCCGGGGCGAACCAGCTTGAATAATGCACACATTTTGTTCTGAAGGAAGGTGAAATTGCAAAATGTTATGGAAGACAATAGGTATAGGAATAGAATTTATTGAAAATCAACACATTTATTACATGTGCAGCTATTAGCTCGATATTATCCTTTATTCATAAGACACTAGAAGTTCTTACAAATAGAGGATAATACCGATTGCCCAGGTCTCACCACGAGGAGGTTGCTGCACAAGAGACCCGAAAGGGAGTCAGAACGAATGCAATATTCCTTCTGGCTCCCTCTCTTACAACGACGGACTTATACTAAATTACGCAGGTATGTCGAGTAATTATTGCGGATCAAAAGGTGTGAATCGGAGAAGAAGTCTCCGATCCACGGGGGTACAAAGGCGATTCAGGCAGAAGGCTCTGATTCTTTCAAAGTGAGAAACAAAAGCGAACCAGAGCAGAAGGCCCCGGTTCGAAGGAGGCGCGTACAATGCTTGCAGCCCAGCACCGGTCAGAGCCGATACCCGACGTGTTCTCACCAAGAGAGATGGATCATGAGAAGTGTTCAAACGTATTACCACATCTTTGCCAACTACCTGCCACCAGCAACGCAATGCGTTGAGGTGAACTCGGGTAGAATGACGAACAGAGCGAACTCTGCCAACTACCTGCCACCAGGCAACGCAAAGCGTTGAGGTGAACGGGCAGAATGACAGAGAGAATGGCAACACGAGTGGACAGATCTCAATGAACCACCTCTCTCAATGATTCGTCGCCGAATACCGGCTCCAACCGGTCAGGTACATACAAGCAAGGTCCGACACAGCAGAAGGCTGTGTCGGAGTCAAAAATACGGGTCGAGTAAAGTGTCGTTATGGCAATAATTACTCGACATATTTACAACGAAGACATACGAACTTAAAAATTAACGCACGCAAGCCGAGCAATTATTGTGGACAAAAAACTAAATCGCAAAAGAGAGAAGAATGAAGCAGAAGGCTTTGATTCGCAAAAAAGAAACATGAGCCTGAGCAGAAGGCTCTGGTTCGGAGGTGACGTTAAGACAATAATTGCTCGGCAAATAAAACTAACTTAAGAATATGCCGCTGTCTTCTTGATTTATCCTCTACTTGGTGTGTCCTCTTCTCGGTATGTTCTCTTCTTGGTTTGCCCTTATCTCGGGGTGTCCCCTTCTTGGTTGTTTCCTCTTCTTGGCGTGTCCCCTCCTTGGTGTGTCCTCTTCTTGGTGTATTCTACCTAAAACAGACTGATAACGATTAGACATATCAATACATATAACCCAGCACACGAGTGCAAGCCTAATATCCGCTCACGAAAGCAAACCTAAGACAAGCTCACGAGAGTCAAGCTAATCCCGCACACGAGTGCGAATCTAACCAGCTCACGAGAGCCACCCTAATACCAGCTCAAGAGAGCCAACAATACCAGCTCACCAGAGCCAAACCTAAGACCAGCTCACGAGAGCCAAGCTAACCCCGCAAACGAGTGCGAATCCAATCAGCTCTCGAGAATCAACCTAATACCAGCTCACGAGAGCCTACCTAATACTAGCTCACAAGAGACAACCTAATACCAGCCCACGAGAGCCAACAATACCAGCTCACGAGAGCCAAACTAAACTGCTCACACGATTGCAACCTATAGGCGATTCGGGAGCCCCGGGGACGCTACACCCCGTACTCACTCACGGCCCCATCCGTGAGTGAGCCCCTGGGGGACCTCCGATCGGAGGAATACCAATTTCAAACTAGATGTGATTACTTTTAGAAGAGGATCTTACCAAAGTTCCGAAGCGAACAATTCGAAATTCAGGAATAAATTTGTCGTGATCACTGTCTGAATAACTACTTCGAAATAACGAACTAAAGTTGTGCCAAGGGTAAACGAAGAAAGCATTGTTGCACCCTTGGCCAACAGCAAGCTACCTGAAAGTAACTCCATATACAATTTAGTGAAATATGTCTTTATATCTCGCAAGTCTTAAATTCTACTACGCAATCTTATCGAAAATTACAAATGTGCAATGTGCAGCTATTAGCTCGATATTATCCTTTATTCATAAGACACTAGAAGGTCTTACAAATAGAGGATAATATCGATTGCCCAGGTCTCACCACGAGGAGGTTGCTGCACAAGAGACCCGAAAGGGTGTCAGAACGAATGCAATATTCCTTCTGGCTCCCTTTCTTACAACGACGAACTTATATTAAATTACGCAAGTATGTCGAGTAATTATTGCGGATCAAAAGGTGTGAATCGGAGAAGAAGTCTCCGATGCACGGGGGTACAAAGGCGAATCAGGCAGAAGGCTCGGATTCTTTCAAAGAGACAAACTAAAGCAAACCAGGGCAGAAGGCCCCGGTTCGAAGGAGGCGCGTACAATGCTTGCAACCCAGATCCGGTCACAGCCGATACCCGACGTGTCCTCACCAAGAGAGATGGATCATGAGAAGTGTTCAAACGTATTACCACATCTTTGCCAACTACCTGCCACCAGCAACGCAATGCGTTGAGGTGAACTCGGGTAGAATGACGAACAGAGCGAACTCTGCCAACTACCTGCCACCAGGCAACGCAAAGCGTTGAGGTGAACGGGTAGAATGACAGAGAGAATGGCAACACGAGTGGACAGATCTCAATGAACCACCTCTCTCAATGTATCGACGCCGAATACCGACTCCAACCGGTCTGGTACATGCAAGCAAGGTCCGACACAGCAGATGGCTGTGTCGGAATCAAGAAATCGAGCAAAATGAAGTTATGGCAATAATTACTCGACATATTTACAACCATAGTATACAATCTTAATATATAGACCAAATAAGTAACTTAAAAATACACTGTGGTCTTCTTCCTCTTCGTTGGTGTGTCCTCTTCATTCGGTGTGCGTCTTCGTTAGCAGCCGCCTGTTGTAATCTAGCTGAAACAGACTAATCGTATCTAGAAACAATGCTGTTGAATACAGAATTAAATCACGCACACGAGTGCGAATGTAACCAACTCACGAGAGCAAATATAAACCCGCACGTAAGCGGAAACCTAACCATGCACATGAGTGCGAATACAACCAGCGAAGCAACTCACAAGATCAATTGTAACCCCGCACAGAAGTGCGAAAGCAACCAGCGAAGTAACTCACGAGAGCAATTATAATCCTGCACATGAGTACGAATACAACCAGAGAGAAGCAGCTCAAGAGAGCCATTGTAACACCGCACAGAAGTGCGAATACAACCAGCGATCCAGCTCGTGAGAATAGTTGCAACCCCGCACACGAGTGCGAGAACAACCACCGAAGCAGCTCACAAGAGCAATTATAGCACCGCACACGAGTGCGAATACGATCAACTCACGAGAGTTATGGTAACTGCTTACACGAATGTAGCCTATAGGCGATTCGGGTAGCCCCGGGGACGCTACACCCCGTACTCACTCACGGCCCCATCCGTGAGCGAGCCCCTGGGGGACCTCCGATCGGAGGAATACAATTTTAATAAAGAAATATAAATTTGAAGAAGACTCATTATCGAAAGTCTCGATGAAAATTTCAATTAGTATATTCGAGATAATAATTGATGGTATTCGTTGAATTAACAGTTGAAGGACAGGTTTGTTGAAATTGGGCCAAGGGTAGGCAAAGGAAGCTTTGAAAAATATTAGTAACCAAACTTACCGTTGATCGTTGAATGAAGAGTTGAAGGTAGGCCAGGGTAGCTGTGGATGACCCCTTGTCCACCTCTGGTCCACCTCTGGTCCACCTCTGGTAAGTCCCTGGTCCTCCGGCGTCCTCCCGGTCCCGCAACACGTCCGCTCACGCCGCTCCCCCCGGCCCGACTGACTGACTGACGTGGGCTCTCGCCGAGCTCGAGCGGCACAAGCGCAGAGGTCCGCGACGCTCCCCACCCCACCGAATATCGATCGACGTCGATCGCCGTGAAAACTATTGATAAACTTATTATTTCCAGCTGGTCAATGTTTATAACAATTTTATTTTACAGCGATGTCCACAAGCAATCCCTTGGCTATCTGACCACCTAATTTTTTAGTAAATGTGGCTAATAGTATTCGAGATACGGAATAACTTTTAAACCATGAACATTCGCACGCATTAATTTATTCAATACAATTCACAGATAAATTTATTATTTCTGGCTGTTTAATATTTATAACAATTCCTTTTGCTAATGATGTTAACGAGCACTCCCTTGAGCACCTTGCCATCTAATTTTTTCGTAAAAATAGACAATAAAACTCGAGATACAGAATAACTTTTAAACAATGAACATTCGCACGCATTAATTTATTCAATACAATTCACAGATAAATTTATTATTTCTGCTGTTTAATGTTTATAACAATTCCTTTTGCTAATGATGTTAACGAGCACTCCCTTGACTACCTTGCCATCTAATTTTTTCGTAAAAATAGACAATAAAACTCGAGAAACAGAATAACTTTTAAACCATGAACATTCGCACGCATTAATTTATTCAATACAATTCACAGATAAATCTATTATTTCTGGCTGTTTAATATTTATAACAATTCCTTTTGCTAATGATGTTAACGAGCAGTCCCTTGAGCACCTTGCCATCTAATTTTTTCGTAAAAATAGACAATAAAACTCGAGAAACAGAATAATTTTCAAACCATGAACATTCGCACGCATTAATTTATTCAATACAATTCACAGATAAATCTATTATTTCTGGCTGTTTAATATTTATAACAATTCCTTTTGCTAATGATGTTAACGAGCAGTCCCTTGAGCACCTTGCCATCTAATTTTTTCGTAAAAATGGACAATAAAACTCGAGAAACAGAATAACTTTTAAACCATGAACATTCGCACGCATTAATTTATTCAATACAATTCACAGATAAATCTATTATTTCTGGCTTTTTAATATTTATAACAATTTCTTTTGCTAATGATGTTAACGAGCAGTCCCTTGAGCACCTTGCCATCTAATTTTTTCGTAAAAATAGACAATAAAACTCGAGAAACAGAATAACTTTTAAACCATGAACATTCGCACGCATTAATTTATTCAATACAATTCACAGATAAATCTATTATTTCTGGCTGTTTAATATTTATAACAATTCCTTTTGCTAATGATGTTAACGAGCACTCCCTTCAGCACCTTGCCATCTAATTTTTTCGTAAAAATAGACAATAAAGCTCGAGATACAGAATAATTTTCAAACCATGAACATTCGCACGCATTAATTTATTCAATACAATTCACAGATAAATCTATTATTTCTGGCTGTTTAATATTTATAACAATTTCTTTTGCTAATGATGTTAACGAGCAGTCCCTTGAGCACCTTGCCATCTAATTTTTTCGTAAAAATAGACAATAAAACTCGAGAAACAGAATAACTTTTAAACCATGAACATTCGCACGCATTAATTTATTCAATACAATTCACAGATAAATCTATTATTTCTGGCTGTTTAATATTTATAACAATTCCTTTTGCTAATGATGTTAACGAGCACTCCCTTCAGCACCTTGCCATCTAATTTTTTCGTAAAAATAGACAATAAAACTCGAGATACAGAATAATTTTCAAACCATGAACATTCGCACGCATTAATTTATTCAATACAATTCACAGATAAATCTATTATTTCTGGCTGTTTAATATTTATAACAATTCCTTTTGCTAATGATGTTAACGAGCACTCCCTTGAGCACCTTGCCATCTAATTTTTTCGTACAAATAGACAATAAAACTCGAGAAACAGAATAACTTTTAAACCATGAACATTCGCACGCATTAATTTATTCAATACAATTCACAGATAAATCTATTATTTCTGGCTGTTTAATATTTATAACAATTCCTTTTGCTAATGATGTTAACGAGCCGTCCCTTGAGCACCTTGCCATCTAATTTTTTCGTAAAAATAGACAATAAAACTCGAGAAACAGAATAACTTTTAAACCATGAACATTCGCACGCATTAATTTATTCAATACAATTCACAGATAAATCTATTATTTCTGGCTGTTTAATATTTATAACAATTCCTTTTGCTAATGATGTTAACGAGCAGTCCCTTGAGCACCTTGCCATCTAATTTTTTCGTAAAAATAGACAATAAAACTCGAGATACAGAATAACTTTTAAACCATGAACATTCGCACGCATTAATTTATTCAATACAATTCACAGATAAATGTATTATTTCTGGCTGTTTAATGTTTATAACAATTCCTTTTGCTAATGATGTTAACGAGCACTCCCTTGAGCACCTTGCCATCTAATTTTTTCGTAAAAATAGACAATAAAACTCGAGAAACAGAATAATTTTCAAACCATGAACATTCGCACGCATTAATTTATTCAATACAATTCACAGATAAATCTATTATTTCTGGCTGTTTAATATTTATAACAATTCCTTTTGCTAATGATGTTAACGAGCAGTCCCTTGAGCACCTTGCCATCTAATTTTTTCGTAAAAATAGACAATAAAACTCGAGAAACAGAATAACTTTTAAACCATGAACATTCGCACGCATTAATTTATTCAATACAATTCACAGATAAATCTATTATTTCTGGCTGTTTAATATTTATAACAATTCCTTTTGCTAATGATGTTAACGAGCAGTCCCTTGAGCACCTTGCCATCTAATTTTTTCGTAAAAATAGACAATAAAACTCGAGATACAGAATAACTTTTAAACCATGAACATTCGCACGCATTAATTTATTCAATACAATTCACAGATAAATGTATTATTTCTGGCTGTTTAATGTTTATAACAATTCCTTTTGCTAATGATGTTAACGAGCAGTCCCTTGAGCACCTTGCCATCTAATTTTTTCGTAAAAATAGACAATAAAACTCGAGAAACAGAATAATTTTCAAACCATGAACATTCGCACGCATTAATTTATTCAATACAATTCACAGATAAATCTATTATTTCTGGCTGTTTAATATTTATAACAATTCCTTTTGCTAATGATGTTAACGAGCAGTCCCTTGAGCACCTTGCCATCTAATTTTTTCGTAAAAATGGACAATAAAACTCGAGAAACAGAATAACTTTTAAACCATGAACATTCGCACGCATTAATTTATTCAATACAATTCACAGATAAATCTATTATTTCTGGCTGTTTAATATTTATAACAATTCCTTTTGCTAATGATGTTAACGAGCAGTCCCTTGAGCACCTTGCCATCTAATTTTTTCGTAAAAATGGACAATAAAACTCGAGAAACAGAATAACTTTTAAACCATGAACATTCGCACGCATTAATTTATTCAATACAATTCACAGATAAATCTATTATTTCTGGCTTTTTAATATTTATAACAATTCCTTTTGCTAATGATGTTAACGAGCAGTCCCTTGAGCACCTTGCCATCTAATTTTTTCGTAAAAATAGACAATAAAACTCGAGAAACAGAATAACTTTTAAACCATGAACATTCGCACGTATTAATTTATTCAATATAATACTACGATACATTTATTAATTCTAACTAATTAATGTTTATAATAATTCCTTTTGCCAACGATGTGGACAAGCACTCCCTTGACCACCTTGCCATCTAATTTTTTACAGTAAAGTCTTTTCAACATATTTCTGTTCTCACAGATCGATTCTTGGAACATTTATGTATAAAAAGTGAAAGGTAATAATTCTCGTTTATGAAATATTTTTAAATTACAAATTGAGAGGTATCTCACATAAAATTTGAAATAGGAATTGTTGATTTTCCTAAAATTATGCTTCAATAATATGTTTCTAGGAATCTTTTGTCCTTGAGTTTTGCTTTGAATTTTGAAACCGACATCGTTTGAAATATCTGCTCGGTGCAGAATCTGACAGAATGTAACAATTATACCATATTAATGATGATTAATATGGTTCCGTGACGATTTGTCTTCTTCACCGACGAGATCATGTCGATGATCTTCTGTTTCTCACTCCAGTCAGAATATATCTTAGAGGGCGTAAGAGAACACCGAAATATTCGGGTGACATGATCTTCCATAAGGCTAACAGTCTTTAATAGTATCTGGTCGGTGCTTAAGATAACCAATCTACAGTTCTCAGTGTTGTCGACTATCAATTTCTTCTCAGTATTTTGCGAATATCAATTTTATCGGATATTGATAAAACAGAAACACAATTTCTGTTAGATCCAATTAAATCACAGATTCAAATAAGCAAAACTTTAAATTGTCAAATAATTACCAGAAAACTACTTATTTATTAAAGTTATTACAGAATAAAACTGGTGAAATGAGCAGGTTGATGATTACAAATTTGATGTATTTAACAATGCACGTGTTGTTTTTTTGTGTTAATTATACATTTTTTCGAAACCATATAAATATTTAGCAGAAACCAATTAAACAAGAAATCGACGTTTGACGTACCATGTTCAAAACATTCGAAATGATAATAATAACACTTTAATATTAAGTGATAGATAGCATATTAAAGAAAAACATGAACTAAAGAAACATTTCTTCCATTTTCATGGTAATAAACTTGTACGTTAATTATAGATTGTAAATCAAAATGATCTGTGCAAATAAATTTGTTTAGAAAATTTTATAGTTTTGGCATTATTATTAGGTAATGTTTTCATAAACAAGGTACTTCCGTCGAGACACTCTCAATGGATTTCAAACACGTTGAACTGTAATCATACGCATCACAGAAACCTTAATAAGTAATATAATCAAAGAAGACCTGTTTCCATGAATATAGCACGCTGATTGCACAAGTACTTCCGTTGCAGACTGTTATCAACCGTCAAACCGTACACTTTTATTCGATGCTCGCTAATCTGACCACGGTGAATTCTCTTGGTAATTCCACATCGATTTTTCACCCTTTTCCTTACTTAACGAATGACTCGTATAAAGCAAAACATTCTAACAAGGTGTTGTCATTTGAACAATTGTTCTATCTAATTAATTTTGTAGTTAATTAAACTACTGTCATTTCGTAATAATTATAATTATTCTTTATACGGTGCTATTTATAAACAAACATTTCTTTGGTTATGATACTGACATGAGAAATAGACACACGTTCGTTTTAGAAACTTTCTGCCAAAATGTTTTTGTCTCTTTACAAATAACAAAATAATTCAAGGGGACAGAGGACACCCTGTATATATTTAGTACTCTATTTATTTCAATATGTTGGTACCTAACGAGCTATATAATTTGGTATAGCAGTGTTGATCGAACCCACACACAAGTCATCAACTGAGAAATCATTTCTTACTCCACTTGACTAATTAATTTTAATTTTCGAACGATTGCGAAATTTCTTAAAACAATTAAAGTATCTGATTTCCGATCAGGAAAGATTAAAAGTGAAGTCTTCTGATTGCACATCTGGTAAGAGAACTGATAAAGTTTCTTCGGTCCAACGTGGATTGAACGGTGCACCAGTCAGTGCGATGGGGTTCTGTTTTCTGTTTGAGTGGTCAGTACTTGTGCATAGTACTTTGACAATCCTAAATTAATTCAACTAATTGATTTACAGCGGCCCGTCGTACGTCTGTATTATAAACCCAACCATCGAGGAAGCCCTAACAACATAAGTCAAATACATTATGATTAATTGGACCATCAAGTGAAATGAATTGCTTAATCCGCTGTACACTCTTCGATCAAAACAGATTGAAACTGAGGCAAGAATTGCTTCGGATAATTACAAGAAATATTTAAAATTAAACCAATCGATAAAAAGAGTTAATATTCGAATATTCGACATTTTTAAATACTGCAAATATTGACAAATATTCCGTTTTGTCGATCGTAACGAATTAATAGAAATTAGTTTATGTTATCGACGCACAGGTTCGATCCAAAATCAAGACGAAGCAATTTTGCAATTTAAAAGATTTTTCTCAATTGTTTATATATTTGTCGTCAATTGTAAATTGTTTATACGTGTATAGTTCGTACCAACATGGAACTCAGTTGCAAATTTATACACGCATAAACAATTTACACATAGCAAACGCAAAATTCTCTTGAAGATGATCCATACTTGGATCGAAACGTTGAGAAAAATCTTTTAAATTGCAAAATTGCTTCGTCTTGATTTTGGATCGAACCTGTGCGCCGATAACATAAACTAATTCCTACTTATAGAGAGTTCGAATTCCATCAATCAAGGTTGGAACCTGTTTGCGAGGTACTTGATCCCATCCCTAATAAATACTCGCGATCTAGTGATAACGAATGCTGTGAATGAACGCAATGTAGACCGTCATTCGAGATTAGCGATCTACTTCAAAGTTACATATTTTGATAGACTACGGTCTATCGTTATCTCAAAGAAAGTAAAACAAACATAAAAGTTCGATGCACCGTGTATAGTATAATAACAGTTGAAGTTTATTATCTTAATTACACTGTCCAACAAATTTCAACTTTTTTTATGATTGCAATATACTGTTGGGTCCTTCTTATAGAGTTTTTTGCGCTGATTCCGAATCTGTTTTTAATTTTTTTCCTATATGCACAGTTTCTGAAAAACATGGTTTTGAAAAAAAACATATTTTTCAACTTTAAACAAATATTGTGATGTTATTATAAAAGATATTGAATTGTTCTTTATAGCAACAGATTCTGTAGACTTTCCCGAATACAGAGATATCCAATATTAATACATTATGATTGTTTAAACATGTTTTAAACATGTTTAAACAATCATTAAAGACGGAGAGACACCACTTTTGCGCCAATTTTTGAGGATATTTTTCAATTTATCTCAAAAAATAAGGGTCCAGCGGAAAATCGAACTGTACCACTCGATAGACCAGACTTTTATCTTGAGAAGCCACCCCGTCAAGTTTGGATCGTCGACGTTTTTTTCGAACCAGAAAGCAAAATATCTTCGCCCGACATGAGCTGCCGCCAGTGGCGAACGACCGTTGTAATGGTGAGCGCCACTGGCGGCAACTCATGTCGGGCGAAGATATTTTGCTTTCTGGTTCGAAAAAAACGTCGACGTTTCAAACTTCAAAGCGGGGTTTCTCAAGATAAAAGTCTGCTCTATCGCGTGGTATAGTTCGATTTTCCGCTGGACCCTTATTTTTCGAGATAAATTGAAAAATATCCGCAAAAATTGGTGCAAAAGTGGTGTCTCTCCGCCTTTAGTGATTATTTAAACATATTTAAACAATCATAATGTATTAATATTGGATATCTCTGTATTCGGGAAAGTCTACAGAATCTTTTGCTGTAAAGGACAATTCAATATCTTTTATAATAACATCACAATATTTGTTTAAAGTTGAAAAATATGTTTTTTTTGTTTCAAAGCCATGTTTTTCAAAAACTGTGCGTATAGGAAAGAAATTAAAAACAGATTCGGAATCAGCGCAAAAAACTCTATAAGAAGGAACCAACAGTATATTGAAAACAAATTTGCTGTTGGACAGTGTTATTTTACGGTTCCCGTGTACAGCAGCCTCTTTTACGTGCAGCATAGTCTGGTAATAATCTTCTATCAATTTTTCGGTATGCACGGCTGCATTGTTCTGCTAGAAAGTGAACTTTTGCTTTGTCGCTTCATCTACGTGTTTCATTGTAACCACAACCGCACTTCGTGAGTCAACGAATAAAAACAAACTTCTCCGTTATCTTGCAAGTTTTCGTTTTCACATTAATGACAAATGTCAACGTTCCGAATTTCTATACCACGTCGAAGTAAGATTCAAATGTGACAATATCAACGTCTCAATAAATACTCATACGGTTTTCACGATTTTCTATCAATAGAATCTTGGTATACGATAAGAAAGGGTTACAGGCCGATAAGAAGATCAAAAATCCTAAACCAAATTGAATTTGCGATAAACCATTCCGATAGCTTATCCAAAGAAAATACTTTCGGCCAATTTTCGACTCCATATGTCGACACGAGGGGTAGGTGACAAAGAAAATCGGGCTTTTCCGTAATTTCTCTTATTCGCTTTAATTAGAAATTCTGGAAAAAATCAGGCATATTTTAGCTGTTAGAATACACATCCATGAATTTTTTCATAATTTTTAGTTTCGAGACCGAATTTTAAAAAATATATGAAAGAAAATTTTGAAATGTCTATTTCTTGTGGAAGTTCTGAAATACTAAGTTTATATTTTTACAGTTTTAGCATTTCGTTATGTTAGCATATATTTTTTTATTCGTTAGGTTGTTAGCATATTATTTTCTCAAATTTTTCAAAGTGTAACTTTCAAAGTCATTTTGGCAAACGGTTTCTTTAACAAGTTTCTTCTATGTCTTTTGAAAATATTAGAACTCTATCTTCGAACGGCTCTAATAATTAGTTTTACACTGACCTTTGCTGTTATCTACTATTTATATCGTCAACGTGAAGTCGGGCGCATGTTTAAGATAGCGTGACACTACCACAAAGTTGTATTCCGTTTATTTTCGCAATTTTTATTATTTTATTAATACCATTGACACTTCCAAATCATTGTTATAAATGTTCAAAACTCTTGAGAATCTTAACGGTGCTACAGTTATTCTCCACAGTGTATTATTCCGAGGTTGATGCTTCAAAACCGCAATTGTTCACGCAACAAAGTAAAAGAATATACTTTGAACAAATAAATTAGAAGTTTCCACTGTGTAATAGACAACGCTAACATCACGTTATCGATGCAGATGTGGAAATGCATATTACTATTAGCGCAGAGTTGAATTTCTTATCGTGTATCAGCCGAATCACGAAGCGATAGGAGAAATGCAGAGGAGCATGCTTGTAGCGCGCAGATAAAGTGTTTAAAGCGCATGAACGTAAAGAATTCAAATAGCGTCATCCTGATAACGCAGTCTTGTATGCACACCAGATAGGGACGCCGAACGCCGAGCAAGAAGTCCGGAAACATACTTTAGCAGGTAGGAATACCTACAAATGTCAACGAACTAATCTCTATTTGCACGGAATACTAATTTAAGGTGACAGCCGAGTTCAACCGACAGCGGTTACGCCGTTTAATTCTGTTTAAATCACGGTGCAAATTGTTGTTGCGTGAATCGCGAATAATTAGGGTGAATTGAAGCGACTGAAAATGCGACAAACGTGATCCGCTGACTTGGTGTCTGGTGCATGCGGCTGACCTGTAAAGTCCTAACTGACACTCTGACGAGCATCAAATAACTTTCTACAATCAGTAAAATTGTAAAGAACCTAGTGTCCGTATACTGGAAATTATAGAAAATATTGCGAAAGCACAGCTCTTCGAAGATATCAATTTGTGGATTTTCCAATAACTATAATTCAGGATATTCATCTCTTCTTAACGATAATGATAATGGCATTTTATATAGCAGCATAGAATTTAAAAAAAACGACATTACGCAACAGTATACGATATACAGTAAGGAGCATAACTGATTCCACACACTAAATCAAAACGATTTTTTTATGAATGGGGCAAACGATTTCAATTTCTCTGTAAGGTTAGAAGAATTAGTTTAGTAAATGATGTGTAAAAAATATGTTGAAAAAATGCATTTAGTCGGAATTGTGAAAGACAATACTAAAAATTGATTTCTACAAATTTTTTAGCTGGCCCAATAACGAAAATTTCAGAAATGTGTTTTGTCAACTGGTATAAATTATATACGCTCTGAAAATTTCATTGAAATTGGTTAATTGGTTTACGAATTATAGACGATCAAAAATGGTCAAACTTGTCACTTTATGGTACACTAGAAATTACCACTTTTGATCGTTTATAATTCGCAAACCAATTAACCAATTTCAATGAAATTTTCAGAGCGTATATAATTTATACCACTTGACAAAGCACATTTTTTAAATTTTCGTTATTGCGCCAGCTAAAAAAGTTGTAAAAATCAATTTTTACTATTGTTTTTCACAATTCCGTCCAAATGCCTTTTTTCAACATATTCTTTGCACATCATTTACTAAACTAATTCTTCTAGCCTTACAGAGAAATTTGAAGTCGTTTGGTCTATTCATAAAAAAACTGATTCCACACAGTTTAAATCAGATCAACTTTTTTATGAATGGACCAAACGACTTCAATTTCTCTGTGAGGCTAGAAGAATTAGTTTAGTAAATGACGCATAATAAATAAGTTGAATTGTGAAAAACAATAGTAATAATTTATTTTTACAACTTTTTTAGCTGGCCCAATAACGAAAATTTAAAAATGTGTTTTGTCAATCGGTATAAATTATATACGCTCTGAAAATTTCATTGAAATTGGTTAATTGGTTTACGAATTATAGACGATCAAAAATGGTCAAACTTGTCACTTTATGGTACACTAGAAATTACCACTTTTGATCGTTTATAATTCGCAAACCAACTAACTAATTTCAATGAAATTTTCAGAGCGTATATAAATTATATAAAAAAAAATGCATTTAGACGGAATTGTGAAAAACAACAGTAAAAATTGATTTTTACAACTTTCTTAGCTGACCCAATAACGAAAATTTTAAAAAATGTGTTTTGTCAACTAGTATAAGTTATATATGCTCTGAAAATTTCATTGGAATTGGCTAATTGGTTTGCAAATTACGATCAAAAGTGGTAATTTCTAGTGTATCATAAAGTGACAAGTTTTACCATTTTTGATCGTTTATAATTCGTAAACAAATTAACCAATTTCGATGAAATTTTCAGAGCGTATATAATTCATACCAGTTGACAAAACACCTTTTTAAACTTTCAACAAAAGTTGTAAAAATCAATTTTTACTATTGTTTTTCACAATTCTGACCAAATGCATTTTTCCAACTTATTTATTAGACGTTATTTACTAAACTAATTCTTCTAACCTTACAGAGAAATTTAAGTCGTTTGGTCCATTCATAAAAAAGTTATTCTGATTTGAAGTGTGTGGAATCAGTTTTATTCCTTGCTGTATGTACTATAAAAAGTCACCTTTAATTTTTAAAAATCAATATATATTTTTGACTTCGTAATATTGTAGCTGATGTCAAAACGAGTTCAACGACTAAGAATTAAACTTCCAAATAGTGCTAAAATCCTCATGAACTGATAGATCGGCCGCTCGGTCCATCTATGAGTGGGCTCGATAGTGAATTTGGTGACATTTTATGGTAACTGTTGAACCATAAGCGATTTGGGATGACTAAAATTCATTAAAAAATTATTCCTATCCAGTGATAATTGTCAAATTACGAACTGTAATTCTAAATTTGAGGTATGCATTTTGAAGGTAGAAGAATGCTCTTCACTTAAGAAACGAAATGTTTATTTTTAAATGCTCGTTCTAATAGTAATTTTTATTCAACCTTAGCACTTGAATGGCGACTCTGAGGCGCCACTAAAAATTGTTGTGCGATGATACTCAAAATATTGTTTACATTATTAAATATATCGGTATCTAATCAACTACGAAACATTTGAGTATTGTACGAGGTATTATGCCAATTTCATAAAATTTCCATAAAATTTCAAAAATCATAGGGAATGGAAATATTCTTGCGAGGAAGAAATGTTTCATCATCGAGTCGAAATAGCTCCGAGTATAAAAAAACTGTTTAAAAACCACGGTTATATTAAAATGCACTATAAATGAGGAAATAATTTTTTCGCTGGTTCTCCATAAAATATCGAATACAGTTAAATGATTAATAATATTTTTCCCCAAAATTTTCAGCAATTAATTCAAAATGTCTTCTGTTATAAAATTAGTGTCGGAATGGACAGAAAAATTTAATATAAATTTAAATAAAATCACGACACTAGTCACTATAAAAATAAAAGCGTGGAGCGTTAAACTATATTGAAGTAATCTTCGTGGGCGCTCCACGCTTTTATCTAAATTTATATTAAATTTTCCAATCTCTTCCGACACTAATTTTACAACAGAAGAAATTCTGAACGAATTGCTCAAAATTCTGGGGAAAAATATTACTAAAAATCATGATTTTCTCCTTTTTAGTGCATTTTAACATAAGCGTGGTTTTTCAAAACGTTGTTCGTATATATTTTTGACCAAATGAACTGCTAAATCGGCCGTTCGGGCCACCATACCGTTGCGGGACGCGGCGCGCAACGCTCGTTCCGAAAAGACAAAAATGAGTCGGGTTATCGTTCGGGCTGGTTGTTTATGCTGGCGAATCGCGGACACCCGGTATATAAGAGCAGCCTAGCCGGCTGACGAGCTCGCAGTGCAGTCCGATGGGATAGGTAGGTATAACCGATTCTCTGGTCTAGTGGCGTGTAAGATCTCAACGGGGGAGAACGTGCCAAGTTTTAACAACCGCGGTGTGACGATGCCGCGTTAACCAGCGTTAACCGCGGACCGCAAACACAAAAACCGTCGCGAATCCGTTTTCTTGTCCACGCTGGCTGAACGGATAGCGTGGATCATCCCGTAATAAATCATTCGATCTGTCCGTGATGCGAGGAACTCGTTCGGCAAACCTCCGGGCCTGACACTTTGCACAGGTGAGTCTTAAAACCACCTGCGGACCGACCACGATTTCACCTCGCGAATCGATTAAGCCGGATCGATCGGAGTTCGCGAGAATGTTGTCTCTCAAACGAAGAAGAGTTTCATTGACCTCGCGTACCAGTGGTTTAATCAGTTTTCTGACCTTACACGCGCGGCAAAACAGGATTTTGATGGGACATGATTTTGCATATCCTCTGCATATTCGCGCACGATGATTTTTGCCGATGACAGGAAAGAATATTTGCTCGGATACTGCTGCGAACAATATTCGTTGAAGAATTATTGAGCAACGATACGGCTAAAAATGTGGAGATTGATTGGCAGTTAGGATACACGTTGTTTAATAGTTTAGTGTGTAGTGTGGAGTGAATTTGATACTGGTGGTCGAAAGTTGTTCTTGAAAGGAACTGATATTTTATTAAATCACGTGACATGGCCAGAAATTTAGATATTGCATTTTGCTTTCATAAAACCGTGAAAAGCTGATAGACCGGCGGATCTTCATGCAAAATCAACATTGTTTTTACATTAATTGCGAAACATAGGAGCCGCGGAGCTACTTATTTCTTTCGCGTCTTTAGTGGTTTTATCAAGTTGTCAAAAATACGGAGCATAACTGATTCCACACTCTTTAAATCAGAATCACTTTTATATGAATGGACCAAATGACTTCAATTTCACTGTAAGTCTAGAAGAATTGTAAGGTTGTAAAGTTGTAAAATTGGAGAATGTTCTCAGCGCAACGGTTCGATCAGATAATAATCTAGAAGAATTAGTTTAGTAAATGATGTGTAAAAAATATGTTGAAAAAATTTATTTTTCCAACTTTTTAGCTGGCCCAATAACGAAAATTTAAAAAATGTGTTTTGTCAACTGGTCTAAATTATATACGCTCTGAAAATTTCATTGAAATTGGTTAATTGGTTTACGAATTATAAACGATCAAAAGTCGTAAAACTTGCCACTTTATGGTACATTACAAATTACCACTTTTGATCGTTTATAATTCGCAAACCAACTAACCAATTTCAATGAAATTTTCAGAGCGTATATAATTCATACCAGTTGACAAAACACATTTTTAAAAATTTTCATTATTGACCCAGCTAAAAAAGTTGTAGAAATCAATTTTTACTATTGTTTTTCACAATTCCGTCCAAATGCCTTTTTTCAACATATTCTTTGCACATCGTTTACTAAACTAATTCTTCTAGCCTTACAGAGAAATTTGAAGTCGTTTGCCCCATTCATAAAAAAGTTGTTCTGATTTAAAGTGTGTGGAATTCGTTGACAACGAATTAAACAAAGTTTAATTAAATACATTTGCGTTAAGGAAAAAGTTACTTCGAATGACCTCAGGAATCACCCCTTTTAAGCTTCTCCGACATTTTTGAGACATCCTTGAAAGTACAAATCTGATTTTTAAGCTCTTATCTCTAGTTTTTAAACAAATATAATCTATACTTCAATGTTAATCAATATTTCGGTCGAAATATGATATCGTAAATAAGCGCGTATGACAAAAATGAGTAAGTGTAATTTAAAACAGTAAAAACATTAGAAAAATCACTCCAGTGTGTTGCAATTCAAGTAGAAAATGTTTATTTTGCATAAAACTCCGCTGTCTACTTATGAATGATGAAAATGATGACTGAAAAATTAGTTTCCTCGATGTTTCAGTTAAAAATCTAATAACTAATATTTAATGAAATGGTTGATCGATCTCTACGTATCGATTCTAGTATCCAGAACCGGTTTCCAAAAACGGAATAAGCCGAAAGCGAACGTCGGAATACTTTTGCAGAAGAGCGTAATCGAAACGACCGCATCGGGTTGCTCGGTTATTTGCAAAGGATGCAGTGGTTTTCCGTGAATCCATCGATACCGCTCGCGAGGGCATCGTTCCCGCCGCTATAGACAGCAGCAATTGTTAAATTCTCGTGGTGTCTATTCGAAGAATTAGGGCCAGCGGCGACGCTGCACATGTGCGACACGAGGAAACGATTTGATGCTTTGGGAAGGGAAGTCTGCTCTCGTAGGAGGGCACCGTGCCAGGAAGCCAATATTGCTGCAGCCGACACCCTACAGTAGGATACACGTGAAATACACCTCTGTTTCGATCGGGTAACAAGCCCCCGAATATTATCGATCGCACTCTCGACTGTCCTAAAATCCACCCACTTCCTTCGTATTAGGTTATTGCACGCTTAGACCGTATACCGATAGACCCGGCAAAGGTATACGACATGCATAGGACGCAGTGTTCCAAGATAACGGAGTATCTGGTGCTCAGGCACCAAAAATAACAGTTATTCTAAAATTTTCTACGATAAAAATCACTAATAAAAAGTTGATTATTATTGAAATGTAAGATAATCTACACAAAATATAAAGAAACAAATTCAGAGAACAAAATGATTAAAAAATATCAATTTTTATACTTTTTGGTTACAAATAACAGTTATTAGTGTTCACGAAATTGGATCATCGTCGATAACTGTTATCGACGAAGAAAAACTGTTTTGATTGCTCAAAGCAGTTATCGATGAAAGAAGTTCATTTCGATCGCTCATAACTGTTATCGATGAGAGAAGTTCATTTCGATCGCTCATAACTGTTATCGATGAGAGAAGTTTATTTCGATCGCTCATAACAGTTATCGATTAAAGAAATTCATTTCGATCGCTCATAATAGTTATCGATGAGAGAAATTCATTTCAATCACTCATAACAGTTATCAAATAGAGAAATTGATTTATATCGCTCATAACAGTTATCGATTAAAGAAATTTATTTCGATCGCTCATAATAGTTATCGATGAGAGAAATTCATTTCGATCGCTCATAATAGTTATCGATGAGAGAAATTCATTTCAATCACTCATAACAGTTATCAAATAGAGAAATTGATTTATATCGCTCATAACAGTTATCGATTAAAGAAATTTATTTCGATCGCTCATAATAGTTATCGATGAGAGAAGTTCATTTCGATCGCTCATAACTGTTATCGATGAGAGAAGTTTATTTCGATCGCTCATAACAGTTATCGATTAAAGAAATTTATTTCGATCGCTCATAATAGTTACCGATGAGAGAAATTCATTTCAATCACTCATAACAGTTATCAAATAGAGAAATTGATTTATATCGCTCATAACAGTTATCGATTAAAGAAATTTATTTCGATCGCTCATAATAGTTATCGATGAGAGAAATTCATTTCGATCGCTCATAATAGTTATCGATGAGAGAAATTCATTTCAATCACTCATAACAGTTATCAAATAGAGAAATTGATTTATATCGCTCATAACAGTTATCGATTAAAGAAATTTATTTCGATCGCTCATAATAGTTATGGATGAGAGAAGTTCATTTCGATCGCTCATAACTGTTATCGATGAGAGAAGTTTATTTCGATCGCTCATAACAGTTATCGATTAAAGAAATTTATTTCGATCGCTCATAATAGTTACCGATGAGAGAAATTCATTTCAATCACTCATAACAGTTATCAAATAGAGAAATTGATTTATATCGCTCATAACAGTTATCGATTAAAGAAATTTATTTCGATCGCTCATAATAGTTATCGATGAGAGAAATTCATTTCGATCGCTCATAATAGTTATCGATGAGAGAAATTCATTTCAATCACTCATAACAGTTATCAAATAGAGAAATTGATTTATATCGCTCATAACAGTTATCGATTAAAGAAATTTATTTCGATCGCTCATAATAGTTATCGATGAGAGAAATTGATTTCGATCGTGCATAACTGGTATCGATGAGAGAAGTTCATTTCGATCGCTCATAACAGTTATCGATTAAAGAAATTTATTTCGATCGCTCATAATAGTTATCGACGAGAGAAATTCATTTCAATCACTCATAACAGTTATCAAATAGAGAAATTGATTTATATCGCTCATAACAGTTATCGATTAAAGAAATTTATTTCGATCGCTCATAATAGTTATCGATGAGAGAAATTCATTTCGATCGCTCATAATAGTTATCGATGAGAGAAATTCATTTCAATCACTCATAACAGTTATCAAATAGAGAAATTGATTTATATCGCTCATAACAGTTATCGATTAAAGAAATTTATTTCGATCGCTCATAATAGTTATCGATGAGAGAAATTGATTTCGATCGTGCATAACTGGTATCGATGAGAGAAGTTCATTTCGATCGCTCATAACAGTTATCGATTAAAGAAATTTATTTCGATCGCTCATAATAGTTATCGACGAGAGAAATTCATTTCAATCACTCATAACAGTTATCAACGAGAGAAATTCATTTATATTGCTCATAACAGTTATCGATGAAAGAAAATTTCGATCGCTCATAATAGTTATCGATGGGAGAAGTTCATTTCGATCACTCATAACAGTTATCGAATAGAGAAATTGATTTATATCGCTCATAACAGTTATCGATTAAAGAAATTTATTTCGATCGCTCATAACAGTTATTAACGAGAGAAATTTATTTATATCGCTCATAACAGTTGTCGATAAGAGATATTTATTTCTTTTTACTTGTTCATAATAATTATTGATGATGAAATTCATTCTGGTTGCTTATTTAATTATTGAGTTGTCGTTGAGTTTAATTTTTCGGATGGAGCAAGCCTGTGAAATTCATTGAGACAACAGGGAGAGTCAACAGACCATAACAACAACACAAAATCTGTTTTTGTTTGTCACATTAAATTATGATTGTTCACAAGTTGCCGTCATAAGATAATTCAAAATGATGAATAGCGATATAAAAGCGAGATATACAAGTATATTTATGCATTATTTCGTAAATATTTGAAACAGACCAAATGCGGCTCACGGGCCGCGAGTTGGTCAGGCCTGAAAGTACGGAAAATATAAATAAAACGCTAAGAAATAAATTACGGATGTTATGGAGGACTAATTCGGCAAATATTGCATAAAATCCCGCAGAATTTTAATCGATATACATATTATACTTTCGAACAGAGTGCTCTATCAACCGATTCTTATAATCGTATGCAGATTGATTGATGATAAACAACCGATAAGTTAATTCGATTATTTTTATCCGTTTTTTATCGCAAAAGATAGGAGGCATGATTTAATAACATGTAATAGTTTATTTGATTATTCAATTGCATCAAATGTATCTCATATAAATCTCATATAAATTTTGTAAACAATTTAATTTGTTAAACAATTTCATATTAAATTTAATTGAAACAATTATTTATTTTTCATTTATCATTCATATTGAATAAATTCAATCAACATAATTAAGAATTAACACACTATGTTTAATAAGAACAAGAATTTAAAAAATTAATTCTTTCATTCTCAGGAATGAATTATGAATACTTTCTAAAGTTTTTCATTTATTATATTCGTTATATTTACAATACCTCTTGAGAAAGGTGTAGAATAAAAATTATCTTCCACATGTTTACCTGAAAACCATATCAATTGATAGCCTACAAATTAACGTTACGCGACAATCAATATCAGTTGTACGTGATTTACAAAACGAAGCACATCTCCTGCAAAGTTAGTATTGGAAAACAGTTTCAAATCAAAAACATTATTAACACATTCACAGTTCTGTATCCCATATCCTATACATATACATGGGATAACAACAATAAAGAAAAGTTTAGAATAAAATCTTAATTAGTGTTTAAAGACAAGAAACTCTGCAAACAAAATTAACTTTGAGCCTCTTCAAAATTTCTAGAACAACACAACTTGACCTACTTAAAAATTAATCCTATTATTATTGTTCATAGAAAAGCCATTGTCTTTCTCTGTATTCAAGCTTAGAATTTAACACCTTACTAATTATTAATAGACTACAGATTAATAGACTATAGAAACCATTATTAATTAGCTACAGATTCTTACGGAAAATTTGACGCATTAATTGCAAAATGCAGGAACTGCATAGACGTCAATTTCTTTTCTTAACAATTTTGGTGAGATGGAAGTAATACAACAATATTTCTAAATTCCTTGAATTTATAATTATAATTTGAATTATTAATGTTGAACTTGATACTTCGAAATTCTAAAATGGCGGGGATATACTTTACAAAATGGTTTTATAACCGATTCAGTGAATTCGATTTCTACATATACTATTTCTGGAGGAACTGACTATTTTTCGGTGGGATGATTTTTCGGATTTCAGGAAAATTCGAGAGGAATGTGGCATTTAGTTTTCCTCTTCATTGGCGCCGCGATAGCCGGAGAGTCGGGCCCCGATATTGGATATCCAGAAGCACCTATAGAATATTCACCTTTGCCACAGGAGGAAGATGTGCCCGTCCCTCTGCCTGGTATGCTTTATCCACGCGAGAGTGAATCGCGAGAGGTAATTTCTTTTCCTTATTATTGCGATCACTTACCATTTGTAATAACTGAATAATAAATCAATGATAATAATGAGCGTCTGTGACGTCAAGAGACATTTCGTTAAAAGAAATACATACAATACTTTGTTTGCTATATTCTTCATTCATTCACGAATTAAATTCAAGTTCACTTCTCTTAGGTGAAATCTCTGGACGGTCTTTGGGATTTCACGGTCTCCCCGTCGGATGATTCGCTCAAAGGCTACAAAGAGGCATGGTACGCGAGCGATTTGTCCAAGGTAAGGTTAAACAAGTCATTAGCTACTACTTATTATGAATTTACTTGCTTTTACGTTTATTGAAATAGCAAATAAGTTGTTAACGCTTATAACAAGTTATTAGCTACTACTTATTATGAATTTACTTACTTTTACGTTTATTGAAATAGCAAATAAGTTGTTTAATAGATCAGTGCTGGGCACGGTTGGGGCCAGTGTTCCGATATTGCCTAAGATTTTTCGTACGATGGATGGCCGCTAGAGGCGCTGCCAGCCTCAGTAATGTAAGATTCTCGATACAATGGGGTACCTTGAGCACCCCGCAGAATTTGAAAAGATTCGTATGATTTGATTCTGAAAAATTAATGTATAACATATGTATTTGTGTATATTTTGTAACTTGTAGGACACGTCCTGAAGTTTGTTTGTCCGGAACAGATTGTTTCGGTACTTTCGCGCTAATATAACAGTCTCAAGGCGCAGGGCGCAGGGCTCCACTACCTCGTCCGCGCAGCGCCTCTAGCGGCCATCCATCCTACGAAAAATCTTAGGCAATATCGGAACACTGGTTGGGGGCGTTGGGGCCCCTCAAACGCTTGATTTCCCTACCAATCTTCCCAACGTGCATCGCGCACCTTCGTCGCGTTCGCTGGTGTCACGTGTCTTCCCCCTCCTTGTACTTCGTCCATGCTAACAACACTTACTGGAAGGAAACAGAAGACGCTACAGTGGAGATGCTTTTGCCTCAATTGAGAATACAAAATTCGCATTACAGAACAATATAGCTTGCAAAACATTTCGCTACAATTATTTTCTCCCTTCATTGACAACCGAGATATAATTCGGCCCAGTTACTAGATACGTTCTGTATAATTTGCCAAACATTATCCAGCACTGGTTATGAATTTTAGTGCTATTATCAAAGTGCATATTTTAAAAATCTTCTTGTGAATGTTTTATAAGACACGCATCGCTCCTTTAGGCAGGAAAAGTGATGCAAATGCCAGTACCATCGTCCTACAATGACATCACCACCTCCAGGGGACTTAGGGATCACATAGGTGCAGTCTGGTATCAACGAACATTCTTCGTGCCTTCTTCCTGGCGAGAACAGAGGGTCTTCGTTCGGTTTGGCTCCGTGAATTATCTTGCGCAAGTGGTAAGTATTTTCTATTCCATTGCATTAGATCAGACCTGTCCAACTCGCGGCCCGCGAGTCGCATTTCGCCGGTTCTCCTACTCTTTCGTTCCACTAAGGTGGGAGGTGACGTTTTTTACGTTTACGAGTCGTAGTTTGCATTATTCGGCAGCATGTAGCTGTCGCTGTATACAATAAATTTCATTACAAACATTTTTGGATAAAGCCAACAAATAACGAGTTATTTCAGGTGACCATTTTGACCGCCTCGTCCTGTATAAATCCATAATCTTCTAACTGTTCCCCAGTAGAAAAATTGTTTGCATAAAATGCATATTAAAAAATATAAATTTTACACGACCACCTCGTTGTTTTTGTACATTCCAGTGGGTAAACGGTGGGTTAGTGACCAACCACGAAATGGGACATCTTCCGTTCGAAGCTGAGATATCGTCCTATTTGATATATGGTGGTAAAAATCGCATAACAGTTGCAGTGGACAATACGTTGTTGCAAACGAGTGTACCGCAGGGTAGAATTATCAACACTGCTGTTGACAATGGAACTGTACACGTACAAAGTTACACGTTCGATTTTTTCAATTACGCTGGCATCCACAGGCAAGTAAATATACGCTTATACCATTTATAATCAATGTTGAACTTTCATCTGGTAAATATTGACATAAACATCCGTTTCACATATCCGCTACATCAGGAATTCATCGCGTTTTTTCTGTCCGTGACCTTGAATGACCTTGAGTAATTACAGTCACTGAATTCGTAACGGAAGGGACCATCATTGTAGATGTTTAAAAAAGGGTGGTTTCATTTTTAGAAATGAAGATGGCCTTGCTATCTCTAAAAAAAATTCCATAAAAACAAAAATCCTTTGCGTATTCAACTTTGTCCTGACGACATTTAATGTATCTTTGAAAACAACAAAGATATTTGACTTGTATAACAAGTGCACGAGTATATTTGGATTAACTATTACACGGAAACCGAAGCATAAAGCGCACATAATCGACATAAAATTTCTAAATTAAAGTAAACATCGTAAAGTTTCTATGTCAAACTGCAAGAAATAGGAGTTAAGGGGGTAAGATACCCTCAGATTGTACCTAGGAAGGAACTAGAATCTTACTAGATTTTGGGTCGAAACATGGGTTTGCAATTTTTCACTTAATGTCCTTATACGAGCAAATTTTGGGCTGGGTGAGGGCTCATTCGAAAGAGGAAGGTTCACTGCAGGGGGCTCTGGTCACGATGTAACGAGATTATGTTTATATCTAATAATATGAGTGTCCAAAGTAGGGAAAAAATCGAGAAAAAATCCCGCAAATTTCAATGTATTTTTCTGTCTCTAAAAGTCGTTTTTGACTGATGGGATGACCAGAGCCCCCTGCAGTGAAGCTTCCTCTTTCGAATGAGCCCTCACCCAGCCCAAAATTTATTATTATTAATAAATTTAAATTTATTATTATTTATTATTATTAAATCGTATACAAACGATTTTCTTTCTCTTTTTTAAAGAACTTTCTTTCATTAAAACAGCACAGACTTAGGTCGAATAAATTATAGAATTTTGAAGATAGTCTTCGCACATTAAATCATTACTAGTATTATACTTCGAGCGTGGCCGTATGGATCCAAATAGTTCACTGAAGATCGAAACGAGCCAAACAAATTTATTCAAAACCGGACGCTAACTGTATCGAGCCTCGCTAACTAAGTACTCAACACCACGGCACAGCATAACGGTCGTCCCGTTAACCCAGCTATTCATCTGCCGAAAAATTCCTGCTCTCTGAACCGTCAAAAGTTTCTCGGTGACGAGCAGATTACTATCGATATGATTATAGTGGACAAAAGTGAACCGCCGGCACAAAGCAATCGGTTTTATCAGGGAAAGGATTCAGCCGGTTCCGGTTGTTATGTTGCGCCATCGGATGCCTATCGGACGCTAACACGGAAATTCTTGACTTGCAGGCCCGTTTTGCTGCACACGAGGCCGCGTGTGTATATCGAAGATATCACGGTAAGGACAGGATTAATTGGTGATGTAGGTATCGTGAAATACGTCGTTCAACCGGCCGGTTTACACGAGTACGAAATTCCGATCTGCAGAGTGACCCTGCTCGATGCCGAAGACACTCCAGCTATAAAGGACACGGTTTATGGATTTTCCGGCACGCTGAGAGTGCCATTCGCTAAACTCTGGTGGCCTAGGGGCATGAGTCCTAACCCAGGATACATGTACACGTTGGAGGTATAACAAATGTTTCATTGTTCAATGATAGCGATACCACTGGTTATCCTGGATCAGCACCACGCGGATACCGGTTCAGTTATTGTTTCGTTCAGTATCTTCGGGCAACCAAATTGTATACCCAGTCAGCAGAATCGTACTTTGCGAGCAAAAGGCGGCCATTTTGGTGGCAAGACATGCTTGGAACAGGGGGGGTCTTTTCCAGCAGACGACGCTAGAGAGGCTAGTACGCCGGCGTGACTGTAGCGCCATCTGACGGGCAACATGCAGCCAAATATTGCAAGACTATTGCTCGGAAACGTGAAAAAATGACTTTTGAGGCAAACAGCGCCCTAGATTGATCTTTCATCTAGCGATTTTGACTACTAAAAAATCCCGTCTTTGCATTATCGAGAAATGAGAAGTGGAATCCCGGACCCTTGCAATCCTCGCGTACGTATACGTGGTCTAGAGGTGTGCGAGTGTACCACACATTCACGCACGAGTGTCGTCTGCTAGGAGAAGAGACCCGATAAAACATCGAAAAATTTGTATCGCGATTGAAACCACCGAACAACGAAAACATACTAACAAAAAGTACGCCAGATCAAACAACAGCAGATTACAGGCTGATGGGGCTTAATCATGTAATATTCAAGGTTGAAACCATGATAGGTACCGTGATAGGTACCATTGTCATAATTCAATATGGCGTGTAATTATTTGATACGTTTCTAAGTTTCCTACTATGGACTTACCATCCAAAGTATACATTACGAAATTAAAGATTGCTAACTGTGAGAATGATGGCAATACATTCGACAACCTGTTTAATAAATAACCAGTGAATTCAAAGATGATGACGTAATCAAAGAACATTTGAGGCAATAATTTTTCAATGTATATAAAATAACATCGTATGTTAAAATGAACAAAAATTATTCGAATCAATTACTTCGAATAGCAATATTACTTTTACTATCAATATTTTTTGTATGATTTCGCCTGTATAATTAACAGTATGCATTATCATATTGTGAATGCAACTGCAGAGTCAGCCAGGCAGTCTCGAGCACAGCCTGGCGAGCAGATGGCGGGCATTATGCTGTCAGACGATACTCGGAATCTGCTCGATTTTGGACAGCGCAGAAAGCGATACTGATGCGCGCGCAGATGCCCGTCCAAAATCGAGCATTTTGCTTACTGGGTGTATATTGTATTACATACGTATTAGTAATTCAGTAGTATTTGAAATTTAACGACAGCGAAATTAGAAGTAATAAAACGCTTGCTTTCCAAAATTCTTATTTTGCATAAAGGATCCGCAGTCTAGTTATAAGGAAACAAAATGTCGAATTTAATTTATTAACGATATTTCCGTTCTCAGATCTCCTTGACCGTAGCGAACGAGACCAAAGTAGATGTCTATAGATTACCGGTTGGTATCAGATCATTGATCTGGACAAATAGCAGCGTGCTCCTTAACGATAGACCGTTATATATGCGGGGTTTCGGCAGACACGAGGATTCAATCCTTAGAGGACGCGGTCTGGATTTGGTCACTGTAGCTAGGGATTACGAGTTGTTGCAATGGGTCGGTGCAAACGCCTACAGGACAAGTCACTATCCCTACAGCGACGAAGTACTCGACTTGGCTGATCGGTATTTTATTTTTCATTTTACTATGTCAACTATATCAATTCATTCAAGGCAATTCGAGAGAAAGTGCTTAGAAATGACTTTTCTATTAAATCTAAATTAACCGATTTTATTTGTTATTTAAATTACTACGGAAAAAAATAAAACCAATACTGTGCGCATAAGACCGCACGATAGAAGTGAAACCTTCCATGGCGATTGCACACCTGTCTGTTTCTCGCTCACTCGGCAAAACTCGACTCCCCTGAGTTTACCCGAATGACGTTTCACCTCGGAGCGTGACGGATCAGACTCATTCACTGCCCGGCAATTGTGTACGCGATGCGCCTAAAGAAGTTTTCACTTCAATAACTAAATTAAAAAAAGTTAAACAGTAATTTAGAAAAGTAACAATGGGAATAGGTCTGGGTTAGGTGACAATAAAATAATATTTTTCCCCATAGTATTATATTTATTACTGTATTCAGGTTGGGCTTCCTAATTATCGACGAGTGTCCCTCCGTCGACACTGAGAACTTCTCGCCGATTCTCCTTGCGCGACATAAAGACTCGTTATCGGAGCTAATAAGGAGAGACAAGAATCGTCCTTCGGTGATTATGTGGTCAATCGCTAATGAACCCAGAACCCAATTACCCGAAGCCGGGGAGTATTTTAAACAAGTCGCTCATCACACGAAAACACTCGATCCTACCAGACCGATTACCATTGCCATGGCACGAGCAGTACAGGTAACAGTTCAAATTGCACTGACTCGACAATATAAAACTGTACACAGTGTAACGAAAGTAAAGTGAAGAACAAAATTGAACTTACGAAACAATTTCTTCCAAGAATCATTATTTATGCATTTATTAAGAAAATATTTATTAGAACTCAAGAAGCTTGTGGTTGTAGATTTACTTCAGCTTCAGAAACGATTGATATTTTCTTTCTGTTACCGTGTTGTTTATTGGTTGCAATTTTTTTAATCCTGACAAATAATGCAGATAAATGTATCTTGAAGAAATGAAATGAATGCGTCATAACATAAAGTGTTATGTAAAAATATTTAAATGAATATATTTAATGTATTCGTAGGAAGATAAAGCAGGTGAATATCTTGATGTGATCAGCTTTAATCGTTATAATGCTTGGTACAATAACCCAGGACGTATTGATACGATTACAAGCAGAGTTATAGGAGAAGCTGAAGCATGGCATAGGAAATATAATAAACCGGTGCTTATGTCTGAGTATGGTGCTGATACTATGGCTGGATTACACGAGGTAAATTATTGCAACAATTGAAACGTTACAGTCGTCAATACCTTGTAAATTTTTTATTTTATAACTGTTGGAAATTGTAAAGAATCTTCCATTGGAACTAATTTGACACATTTCTTTCAAATTCAATCATGTTATTCCTATTAAGGCAACACGTACTTGGTAGGTTTAGTAATAAAGAACTCTAAATCTTTCATTTCCGTAAATACTAATCACATCTAAAATCTAAAATGCAAAGTATTAATTATGTAAAATCCATGGACTAGAGTTTCTTCCATCATTAGCAAATTCAAACATTTCAGCTTCCCGAGTATGTATGGAGTGAGGAATACCAGAAAGAAATATTTTCGAAACATTTTGAAGCCTTCGACCAGTTGAGAAGTAAAGGCTTCTTCATTGGTGAATTCATTTGGAATTTTGCTGACTTCCGAACGGCTCAATGTGAGTGAATAATTTAATAAATTCCAAGAAGCAATCATTTAATAATTAATATCTACTTTTAAAATTTTGATTTAGCATACATAAGAGTAGGTGGTAATAAAAAGGGAATATTTACTAGAGAAAGACAACCAAAAATGGCAGCTTATCATGTCAGAAAAAGATATTGCCTCCTTCAGAAGGAACTGGATGGAACTGAAGTACCAGACGATCTCGAAAATTACATTACATTCCGTCATTCTCAACACTCTGAGCTTTAGAAATAAATTTTTAACACTGCAGAACGTTTGTGAACGAGGTTTGAAAGTACATATTTTTTTGTTTGTAGATACATACATGTACAAAAATTATTTGCATATTTACTCTTTTTTTTATACATATAAAAACTCTATTTTAAGGAGTTCTATTACTTTCAATAATTGAAATAACACCACTTTTTCAAATGGCTGACACTATAATTACTATAAGAGCGAACTGATTAAACTTTTATGTTCGAGGACTGCCACAAAAAATACACAATTTATAATAAATATTTTACAAATTCTAACAAACCGATATCCACGTTTACTTCCTTCTACAATTCCTAAATTAAGCTTTAAATAGCTATGTACAGAGTGTAACAAAATGAAAAATTATTTTTCATAAAATAATAATTTAAGAGTACTTTAATGCATGGTAGAGCCATGGTACTCCAGCCCAATTTACAGTGTTATATAATGTTATTGTGTAGTGTTGTTGTTACATATAGAGTTATTAGGAAATATACATGTCTTAATATATTTACGTTTTGTAAGTCCAATGCAAACGTACTAATAATTTATTAGTGTACATAATATACCATGACACAAAATTTGATAAAGGTACATTAGCTAGGTTGGTCATTTTCTGGAAGTTCCACAACCTTTAAACACGCATCTGCCATTTCAACAAATATTGGCTCAGTCATGGCTAAAGCAATAGCCTTTGTAGGATTTTCATCAACCAGAATTGCACGCATAATATCGCGTACATGTGGATTTCTTAAAACATCTTTTATGCCTTCACTATAACGTAACTGTTCTAATTTTTCAATAGGTACAGTATCTTCTGTAGGGAAGTCATACTTTTTGCCTTTTGCTTTCTGATCGCTAGTAGGCTCGTTTTGCTGATGTCTCGGTTGACAATTACTAGCTTTGTGTACTTTATAGCAGGCTGCAGAGCAACTAACAGGAACAAAGTAAAAGAGATTATAAAAATTTTTGTACATTGGTTAACTAAGATTATTAAAATATAATTTATTGTGAGGCCTGGCCAAAATCGAGCCGGTGTGCTATCTAGGTAACTATGCTGTAAATCAAAATAATCAATATATTGCTAATAGAATAAAAATCAAATTTCTATTATACTTCATTAATACAAAGAGAATTATCAAATATTTGAATTAAAATTTTCAGTTGAGTTAGGCTTGCAGTACAAAAATGTTATAATCAACATTATCTGTATAAAATTAAATTAAATAATTGGAATGCTTTTTATACAGAGAAAGGAAGAAAGAAAGGACGATATTAGTATCGTCATATTAACAGATATAACATAACAATATATTTAAATAACGTGTGTAAATATAACCTCTATTGTAGTCACTATAACCTCTATATACTTACTATGGTACTTTACACGTAGGGCATTTGTATGAACATGTTGTTCCTTCGCAGACACAACAAACTTTTTCCATATTAGCTAAAAAACTATAATAATTTATTAAGAAACCTAATTATTTCATAAATAATTCTATTATATTTGTGTACACATGTTAACGACACAGTTGAGTTGAGTTGAGTATACGTCATCAGTCAGTAATTGTTTTAGTCAGTATCCATCAGTATCCTCTCTGGTAAGTAAATAGTAAATAGTGATGTATTAGAGTGGAAAAAAGAATCTTACTTACGTGATCAAATATCCTGAATATTGCAGTTATTATAAAGATGTTCTACAATAATTTTAAGAAATGTTATTACCATTTACAGTTTCTTATTTTATCTTGTGTACACACATTATGCATAAGCATTATAATACAAATTTGAAATATTATATACAAGACAAATGTTACAATTGTTGTAATTATTATTAAATATATTTACATTGTACACACATTGTTTCATGGTAGATAATTCACAAGTAATTCATTATTGTCAAATTTTTCAACTTTTACATTTGTAAACGTACCGGACACGTATACGTGTACCGAACATGTGTTGCATCATTAATTATTATACAATGTACATCCTCACTAGAAAACGGTTGTCTGCTATTTAATGCAAAATCCACATTAATAATTCCTGTATTTTTGTACTCAATACATATTTGTATAATGCGCCTGAAATAGTTCAGTTTGCAGAGAGGTTCAGATTGAATTTACAAAACTGAACTGAAGTATCTGTTGTGAGCAATTTCATGTAACTGTTTTGAGTTTACTGAAAGCTTCATATATGGGCAACGGAACTTTGAAGTTTTGACGTTATTGTTGTAAAATATCGTCATGTTATTAACAAGGTACTATAGAAATTATTCCTAACGATATTATGATAAGAATCCTTGTCAAAACGATTTTATTCTATCCGCTTGTTTTCACATATATGCCTGCAACGAATTTATAGCATAACCTTCAATTTTCGAGATTCTTTCCAAACATAATCCTAGTATATCAAAACATGCACTTTTTATTTCTTTACAGAACAAATATGCAATAATCATTACAATTCATTTAAACATGTATTGTAATCAATTGTATACACTGCCAAGTTTGCAGGCCTAGTAACACTTATTAACTGTCCACTGAATCATGGCTCTACGTCGAAAGAAAAACCTGAAACTACAAGTCTCTGAAGGGACTCCTATGCCCGTGTATGTATTGTTATTCCAATATTAAACTATTCATCTATTGATAATGCTCTTTTTCATATTATAACATTTATACTAGTTTTTCATAGTTCTACATTAAGATTCTAGCTTCAATTTTATTTTGTTTATTATGTATTTCAATGATCAATGATACAATTGGCAATAATGTTATAATAATACATAAATACAATGTTAATATAAAGTAGAAGTGCTAGAATGAAAGTATATGGAAACATTTAGTCTTCAAAGAGATAATAGCAATATATATAAATACCTATAAGATTAAGACGTATATACAGAGTGGTCCACCTAAACGTAGCCATCTAAATATCTTCTTTATTTGTGATGACATAACAAATGTTTTTAATGCAATGTAAATGGAATTGTATGCTGAGAGTTTTGCAAATTTCATTTTCTTACAAAGTTCATTTTTTCCAAAAGTTTCAAGGTCATAGAAATTTCTTTCTTGTAAATGTATATTGTTTTCCTTGCATATTCTGATAAAGAAGATATTCAGATGGCTGCATTTAGGTGCAAAATCCTGTATATATAAAATGAATATTTTGCTAATATAAAGTTCGTTGAATGATTTAAATTTTAATTAGTTTCAATAAACTTATATTATAGTACTCCACCAAGAAATCTAGATAAGAGAACTACAATAACAATTGGAGAAAGTACATTTGTAGTAGAAGCAGATGATTTAGAAACTATCTGTATTCTGGGACGTGGAGCGTATGGCATTGTGGATAAAGTACGACACAAACAAAGTGGCACCATTATGGCGGTTAAGGTATTACACATAATAGCACCAACCAATTTAGCAATTTTAATAATGTCTGCAACGAACACATTTATTAATTTCATAGAGAATAACAGCAACAGTGAACACGCAGGAACAAAAACGATTACTCATGGATTTAGACATTTCTATGCGTAGCTCGGCATGTCCATATACAGTACAATTCTATGGAGCATTATTTAGAGAAGGTGATGTTTGGATTTGTATGGAGGTTATGGATATGAGCCTTGATAAATTTTATACAAAAGTATATAAACATGACCGTGCCATTCCTGAGGATATCTTAGGAAAAATTGCTTTTGCAGTAAGAAAACGTTGGATAATTGTAGCTGAAACTGTATATTTACCATCTTATTAATTGCCATTCTAACTTTAGATAATATTTACAGGTAGTCAGTGCGTTGCATTACTTATATTCACAGCTACGAGTGATTCATAGAGATGTAAAACCTAGTAATATTTTAATTAACCGGAAAGGAGAAGTAAAAATCTGTGACTTTGGTATTTCCGGTTATCTTGTAGATTCTGTTGCTAAAACAATTGATGCCGGTTGTAAACCATACATGGCTGTACGTAAATTTCGCACATATAATATAAGCATCTGTTCTTATCTATTCAATAAATTCTCCATCGTATCCTTTTTTTCAGCCAGAAAGGATAGACCCATCGGGTAACCCTTCACAATATGACATCAGATCTGATGTTTGGTCATTAGGTATATCTCTTGTTGAATTAGCAACAGGAAAGTTTCCTTACGAATCTTGGGGTACACCTTTCGAGCAACTGAAACAAGTTGTAAAAGATGAAGCACCAAAATTACCAGCTGAAAAATTTTCTGCTAGTTTTGAAGAAGTTATTGATAAATGGTAAGCAAAATTGTTTTGGAATGTGATGTTTTATTTATATGCAACTTTGTTGATTGATATTGTTTACAGTTTAATGAAAGATTATACACGCCGTCCAAATTACAATCAGTTATTGGAGCTTAATTTTATCACAGAACATGCTACAAAAGACACAAATGTCGCTGAATTTGTTGGAGAAATTTTAGACTTACCTGAAGATGAACAGCCTCTGTAGCATACAACTATTTTTGACATGATGTACCACATGACCTGTAACGTAACTTCGTATTGTGTTTCGAAGTTCTTTAATCGATTTTCTATATCCAGTTTTATGAACCGTATCGTTCCTTTGTCTGAACGACCTATGTGAATTAAAATCTAGTGTTAAAAGAGAATTTTATGTAGAACTTCTGTGTAAAAAATAATTCCATCGAAAAAGTTCAATTTTCTTTTTATTTGAACAATATAAAATTTCTACACGACTGTTCATATTAATCCTCCTGGGACTAATAGATATTCTATATTAAAGAAATACAGATATGTAAATATATACAAATATTTTCTACGTGATATAACAATAGTTTGTCACTGTAGCAATATAGGAAAGTTCAAATTAAAAACACGATCATTGCGTAGTACTGTACAAGTTGATGTATTCGTTAGCAAAACATAATTATGCAGTAATGCACCTGTAATAAAAAATTATACTCTACAGTAGCGATATTAATACATATATAGTACGTGCAATCAACAATAATGTTCACAGTTAAAATATGTATTATGAAATTGTAAAAAAGCATGTAGTGTCTTACAACAATTGTAACAGGAGGACTGCAAAACGAATTACGTATTTCTTTTATACATAATAATGTAGTTATGTAATGAGGGTAAATTACCAATAAATGTAATTGTAAAACGTATCATCAAGTTTAAACAATATAAAAGTAATACAACTTCTTAGTTTAAGAATTGTGTAATTAGTAGAATATTTTGATGAACATTTAACCAGTATATAAAAGTAAACTAACAACAAATTAGTATATTGTTTATTAATTGATATATAGGGTAGGACCATGATCGATTAATACGTATTTTTATTAATATTTAATTACAATTAATAGCAGTATCTCAATTATTTATTATGTTGAAAAAGTTTCATTTTCAAGTTACTTTTTCTGCAGTGTTTTTAACTGACATTATTTATTCGTAGTCGTCTATTATTTTTCAATGTGAGGTTTTATGAAAGGATTACATTTTGGTGAACATTGGTTAAAAAAAAACTACTACAATTATCAACAGTATACATGGTATATTTATTTCGATGAAAGAAATCTATAAGATATTTACATGTTGCACTTGCTTTCAACAATATTTTCAGCCATACAGAACATTAAATTCTGTTACTTTCGTCATTTTGCAATCTGCTGCATATACAATACAGAAATGATAAATAATCAGGAAAAATGTGTAAAGTATGTATACTTAGAAGATCTTGTTTTTTAAAATTATTTTATAACATAATATGTTACATTCAAATAGCGAAATATAAAAAAAAATGTACAATATGACAAATTCAAATGCATTATATATATTATTTTATAAATTTTATGCAGTAAGTGGTGGCATTAAAACCATTCCTTTACATTCGAGTGCAATTTTTACACCCAATAGGAAAAATCCGATACTCTTACATACTGACCTGAAAAAAGACGGTGTTTTAAAATTTTTTATTCACTCGCAATATATTATAGGAGTTGTTAGTTATCAAAGAAGATATTTCAAATTATGAAACGGATTACTTTCAAAAACTTCGATTAAAAGGTTATAAATGCTAATATGAGAATCGTGTAAAATTAAAATTGTGAAATAATACCATTTGTAAGGATCGTGATACACTTCCTTTAGAAATCTTATACCAGATGCCATTGTGATAAGTAATAATTAAAACTTAACAATAAATGCTTTCAATTGTTTTAATTGCTTCTGCTTTCGTAGTGCTCGAATCGAAGCAACCGCACTATTGAAGGAACATAACCTTCAAATCATAGAGTAGTTGCGTTTTATAGAGGCGTAACTTCTATAGGAATTTTTCATATACGTGTTCCTAAACTAAGAATCCATGAAACACCACGAGAACATTTTTATAATTTGCAGCTGCTGTGCATCTCCGGAAACCAGAAATTTTGATCTCTTTTTTATGCCAAAAATCCAAGTTTCAATGCTAGGGGATCACTGATTCAAAAATTATGCGTGGTTCAGAGTTGGCCAATTTCAAATGTTCTTTGTCGGGTAAGAGTGCCCGCCATGTTTGAATGTACGCACGCCGCTTACCGAGCGGTGCCGCTAGTTGGCACGATCGACTTCTCTCAAAACTTGTAATTCGTCTCGGAAGCCGTCGATCGTTTTCACTGCGAGCACGTTTAGGGTTATAGGAATAGAATTTACTGAAAATCAACATATTTATTAAATGTGCAGCTATTAGCTCGATATTATCCTTTATTCGTAAGAGTTTCACTAGAAGTTCTTACAAATAGAGGATAAATACCGATTGCCCAGGTCTCACCACGAGGAGGTTGCTGCACAAGAGACCCGAAAGGGAGTCAGAACGAATGCAATATTCCTTCTGGCTCCCATTCTGACAACGACGGACTTATAGTAAATTACGCACGCAAGTCGAGCAATTATCGCGGGACAAAAGGTGTGTATCGAAGAAGAAGTCTCCGATCCACGGGGGACCAAAGGCGAATCAGGCAGAAGGCTCTGATTCTTCAAAAGAGACAAACTAAAGCGAACCAGAGCAGAAGGCTCCGGTTCGAAGGGGCGCGTACAATGTTTGTAGCCCATCTCCGGCCAGAGGCGATACCCGACGTGTCCTCACCAAGAGAGATGGCCACGAGAAGTGTTCAAACGTAACACCATTCCTCTGCCAACTACCTGGCCACCAGGAACGCAATGGGATGAGGTGAACCCGGGTAGGATTACAAACAGAGAGAACTCTGCCAACTACCTGCCACCAGGCATCGCAAAGCGTTGAGGTGAACCAGGTAGGATGACAGAGAGAATGGCAATACGAGTGAACAGGTCTCAATGAACCACCTCTCTCAATGTATCGACGCCGAATACCGACTCCAACCGGTCTGCACATACAAACAAGGTCCGAGACAGCAGAAGGCTGTGTCGGAATCAAGAAAACGAGCAAAGTGAAGTTAAGACAATAATTACTCGACATTTACAACGACGATATAAAATCTTAAGAACTAACGCACGCGCCTATAGGCGATTCGGGTGCCCCGGGGACGCGACTACCCGTACTCACTCACGGCAACATCCGTGAGTGAGCCCCTGGGGGACCTCACTCGCAAATAAAACTAACTTCTTCGTATATCTTCTTCTTCATTTGCCCTCTTCTTGGCGTGTCCTCTTCTTGGCGTGTCCTCTTCTTGGTGTGTCCTCTTCTTGGTGTGTGCTCTACCTGGTGTATTCTACCTAAAACAGACTAATAATAATTAGACATAACAATACATTATCCCGCACACGAGTGCCAGCCTAAGACCCGCTCACAAGCGCAAACCTAAGACCAGTCCTCGAGAACCGAACGAACCCCGCACACGAGTGCGAATCTAACCAGCTCACGAGAGCCCAACTAACCCCGCACACGAGTGCGAATCTAACCAGCTCACGAGAGCCAACCTAACACCAACTCACGAGAGCCAAAGCTAACCCCGCACACGAGTGCGAATCTAACCAGCTCACGAGAGCCAACCTAATACCAGCTCACGAGAGCCAAACTAACCCCGCACACGGGTGCGGCCTATAGGCGATTCGGGTAGCCCCGGGGACGCGACACCCCGTACTCACTCACGGCTCCATCCGTGAGTGAGCCCCTGGGGGATCTCCGATCGAAGGAATACCAATTTTAAACAAGATGTAAAAATTGTTAGAAGCGGGTCTTGTCAAAGTTCCGAAGACAACAATTCAAAATTCAGAAATAACACGAGTGCGAATAGAGCAAATATAAGCCCGCACGTAAGTGCAGTTCTAACCATGCACATGAGTGCGAATGCAACCATAGAAGCAGTTCATAAGAGCAATTGTAATCCTGCACAGAAGTGCGAATACAATCAGTTCACAAGAACAATTGTAATCGTGAACCAGAACCAGCTCATTAAAGCAATTGTAACCTAGCACAGAAGTGCGAATACAACCAGCAAATCAGCTCGTGAGAATAATTATAACCCCGCACACGAGTTCGAATAGAACAAACTCACGAGAACTGTGCTAACTGTTCACACGATTGCAGCCTATATGTGCTTCGGGTAGCCCCGGGAACGCAACACCCCGCACTCACTCACGGCCCCATCCGTGAGTGAGCCCCTGGGGGACCTCTGATCGGAGGATTACCAATTTCAGACAACATGTGAAAATGTTTAGAATAGGCACTTGTGAAAGTTCCGCAGCGAACAATTCGAAATTCAGAAATAAAAATTGTCGAGATCACTGATTGAAAAACGAAGAAAGCATTGATGTACCCTGGGCCGACAGCAACCTACCTGAAAGTAAATTCATATACAATTTAATGAAATATGTTCTTATATCTCGCAAGTTTTAAATTCTACTACACAATGTTATGAAAATTGTAAATGTGCAATGTGCAGCTATTAGCTCGATATTATCCTTTATTCATAAGACACTAGAAGTTCTTACAAATAGAGGATAATACCGATTGCCCAGGTCTCACCACGAGGAGGTTGCTGCACAAGAGACCCGAAAGGGAGTCAGAACGAATGCAATATTCCTTTTGGCTCCCTTTCTTACAACGACTGACTTATACTAAATTACGCAAGTATGTCGAGTAATTATTGCGGGGCAAAAGGTGTGTATCGAAGAAGAAGTCTCCGATCCACGGGGGACCAAAGGCGAATCAGGCAGAAGGCTCTGATTCTTCAAAAGAGACAAACTAAAGCGAACCGGGGCAGAAGGCTCTGGTGCGAGGGTGACGCGCGAATGGCCAAGAGGAACTCAAGCTGCAATACCCATTTCTCCCAACCACTTGCCGCCAGAGACGGACATGAGTGGAATAAATTTACAGTGGAGAGGTTTTACATGAGCGAGCCACATCTCTCAAAGCCTCCCCTCATTAATATTATCTACCGCGAATTCCCGTACCAACCGGTCTGGTACAAACTACGTACGAGCAAGGTCCGACACAGCAGAAGGCTGTGAAAACGAGCAAAGTGAAGTTACGGCAATAATTACTCGACATATTTACAACGATGATATACAATCTTAATATGTAGACCAAATATAACTAACTTAAAAATACACTCTAGTCTTCCTCCTCTTCGTTGGTGTGTCCTCTTCATTCGGTGTGTCGTCTTCGTTATCAGTCGGCTGTTGTAATCTAGCTGAAACAGACTAATCGTATTTAGAAACAATGCTGTTGAATACAGAATTAAATCACGCACACGAGTGCGAATGTAACCAGCTCACGAGAGCAAATATAAACCCGCACTTAAGCGCAAACCTAACCATGCACATGAGTGCGAATACAACCAGCGAAGCAACTCACAAGATCAATTGTAACCCCGCACAGAAGTGCGAAAGCAACCAACGAAGTAACTCACGAGAACAATTACAATCCTGCACATGAGTGCGAATACAACCTGTCCACAAGAGCAATTATAATTTATAATCCTGTACATGAGTGCGAATACAACCAGCGAACCAGTTCACAAGAACAATTGCAATCCTGCATATGAATGGGAATACAACCAGAGAACCAGCTCGTAAGAATAATTATAACTCCGCACACGAGTGCGAAAACAATCAGCGAAGCAGAGCACAAGAGCAATTATAACTCCGCACACGAGTGGGGTGCTCAAAATATAAATGTGATGAAGAATAAAATTGATAAATTTGAAGAAGACTCAGTACCGAAAGTCTTGAAAATTTCAATTAGTATGAAGGACAGGTTTGTTGAAATTAAGCCAAGTGTAGACAAAGGAAGGTTTGAAAAATGTCAGTAATAAAACTTACCGTTGATCGTTGAATGAACAGTTGAAAGTAGGCCAGGGTAGCTGTGGATGACCCTTTGTCCACCTCTGGTCAACCTCTGGTCCACCTCTGGTAGGTCCCTGGTCCTTCTGGTCCTCCTGGTCCCGGAGTCCGACCGCTCACGCCGCCCTCCCCCGGCCCGACTGACTGATTGACGGAACTCTCTGACCGAGCGCGGGCGTGCGCCCCACGCTCGACGCTCAACGGTCCTCACCCGAACCGAATATCGATCGATGTCGATCGCCGTGAAAATTATTGATAAATTTATTATTTCAGCTGGTTAATGTTTATAACAATTCTATTTTACAACGATGTCCACAAGCAATCCCTTGGCTATCTGACCACCTAATTTTTTAGTAAAAGTGGCTAATAGTATTCGAAATACGGAATAACTTTTAAACCATTAACATTCGCACGTATTAATTTATTCAACACAATTCACAGATAAATTTATTATTTCTGGCTGTGTAATGTTTATAACAATTCTTTTTGCTAATGATGTAAGCGAGCAAATATAAACCCGCACGTATGTGCAATTCTAACCATGCACATGAGTGCGAATACAACCAGAGAAGCAGTTCATAAAACCAATTGTAATCCCGCACAGAAATGCGAATACAATCAGTTCACGAGAACAATTATAACCCCGCACACGAGTGGAGCGCACAAAATATAAATTTGATGAAGAATACAATTGATAAATTTGAAGAAGACTCAATACCGAAGTTTAGTTGAACATTTCAATTAGTATGATGGACAGGCTTGTTGATATTGGGCCAAGGGTACACAAAGGAAGCTTCGAAAAATATTAGAAATAAAATTTACCGTTGTCCGTTGAATGAACAGTTGAAGGTAGGCCAGGGTAGCTGTGGATGACCCCTTGTCCACCTCTGGTCAACCTCTGGTAGGTCCCTGTTCCTTCTGGTCCTCCTGGTCCCGGAGCTCGACCGCTCACGCCGCACTCCCCCGCCCGACTGACTGATTCACGGAACTCTTTGACCGAGCGCGGGCGTGCGCCCCGCGCACGACGTTCGACCGCTCCCCACCCTCACCGAATATCGATCGATGTCGATCGCCGTGAAAATTATTGATAAATTTATTATTTCAGCTGGTTAATGTTTATAACAATTCTATTTTACAACGATGTCCACAAGCAATCCCTTGGCTATCTGACCACCTAATTTTTTAGTAAAAGTGTCTAATGGTATTCGACATACGGAATAACTTTTAAACCATGAACATTCGCACGTATTAATTTATTCAACACAATTCACAGATAAATTTATTATTTCTGGCTGTGTAATGTTTATAACAATTCTTTTTGCTAATGATGTTAACGAGCACTCCCTTGACCACCTTGCCATCTAATTTTTTACAGTAAAGTCTTTTCAACATATTTCTGTTCTCACAGATCGATTCTTGGAACATTTATGTATAAAAAGTGAAAGGTAATAATTCTCGTTTATGAAATGTTTTGAAATTACAAATTGAGGTGTCTCATATAAAATTTGAAATAAGAATTGTTGATTTTCCTAAAATTATGTCCGAACACCTCTATAATACACCGTGATGGACACCATGGACACTTATAACTTACTTACAATTACATACCTGGTTTTGATCGCGCATGCGCGTGGAAATCGCACATCTCATCACTGTGTGTAAAGGTTTTAATTTGGAAACTTACTATATGATTCTTAATTATTGGGCAGCACTGTAGTTGTAATTGGGTAACGTAAATTAAACAATGATAAATTGGATAAAATTTAATTTATTAATCTCCGAGGACGTATATTCACTCCTTAAATTTCTATTTCATTAATCTATTTCCTCCTATCGGTCGACCTATATTTACATATATCAGAATAAATGAATGAATCCAGTATATATAGAGAGAGAGAACAAAGTTCCAGTACTCGAAATGATCCTAACAGAATATGCACGGGAGCCAAAAGAGGACAGGCGGGTTGTGTGAACAGATTTCAACGCAAAGGATCTTTTACCGTTCATTTTTATTAACTTGCAAAATTACCTTACTCGTCTACTCATGCACAGATAAAATATATAAATAAAAATGTAGGTAAATGGTGAAGAACGTGAGTTTATTAAATCGAGAACTGCGAAAGCAATTGCGTGTGCAATTTCAAGCCACGAACTTCGATATCTCGGGTCACGAGCTTTGGTGTCTCATTGAAAAATTACTCGTTTGCCTTTTCTTCCCTCCCCGTTGGAAATATATATTAGACAGAGACACGCGAAAATCGTGGCGCGAACACGCTCGACTTGTTTCGTCACGTAACAGATTGCTAGAACAGTGATAAACCTATCATAGAGTAATGAATAAATATAACAATCGAAAAAACATGGCCAAATGCAATGACGAATAACCAGACACGTTCTTTCCTCGTCTCGTCGTCACAACGTCTATGGCCGAACGAACACGTCACGACGAGAACTTCTACGAAGAGATATGCACATATACATATATGCACATAGAGATATATATACATATACGTATGTATATAGTAAAAAAAAATATCGTAACGTACTATATAAAAGATATGATTGTAAAGTGTTAATTGTAGTTTTACATCTTTGGACAGTCAACAAAAGCGATCGACTCGCGGATCGCTGCGTTACAAAAAAAAAAAATAAAAAGAATGAAATTCACGAAATCCGATTCTGCACAATAATTTATACTTTCCGATCAGAACCGACTGAAAGATCTCCTCTTCCTTATCCGATGATCGATTCGCCGACGTTCAAACAGCGTCGAGATATTGGCCAAGATTTCTCACGCATGCGTGTCCAAAACAGTAACGTATCTATGTTACGAGTGCACGAAAATTTCAGGGTTTTCAGTACTCGATTACCATTATAAGATTCGCTTATTCGTGGTACAAGATTTTCGATATTTGAGGCGTTTCCGAAAACCACATTATAAAACTTATTCATTGAATCTTCTTTTTTTAATTCCCAACCTTCGAGAATCTCGATAATTTCGAGAATCTTGATAATTTTAAGAATCCCGAAACCTTTGAGAATTTCGAACATTTTCGGGAATTTCGACATAATTGAGAATCCCGAAATTTTCGAGAACCCGACCCGACTCGTCTCGATGCATTTACGAGTTCTCGCACACTCCTAGTATCTGTATCTATATTACGATGAAAAGGTAGTGGGAGTGGGACAGTGATATTGGCGGGAAAGTACCAAAGCAATCTGTACCGGACGAGTGTCCTACGTGTTACAGAATATATACAAATACATAAATAAATGATAACAATTTTTAAAAATTGTTCAGGGTGACTATTTTGAATGAGAAATTATTACCGTACATTTTTAATAAATTTGGGGTTATGTTCGCGGCGCACGGTTTCGATCAAATTATACACCCTATTTTATCAAGAATTTGATCTATACGCGAGAAAAGTTGGCCAATATCTGAGCACTGCATTCAAAAGCAGCACGTGGGTTTCGTTGTAGGCCTCGATGCTTGGTAAACATCGGTTCTCGATAAACGATTCAAACGAACGATTTATAAAACAACAGCTGGGCTCATGCAATCATAAACAGGTACGCAAACAGCAACAAGAACAACACCGGCCTCGGTGTTTGCCAAGCATCGATTCTCAGCACCGTTTTGGATCTAATATTTCGTTCTGGAACACTAATTGCTTATGATAGTGTTCGTGTACATTGTTTCGAAACTAAAGGAAGACGTGGAATTCAAGTAGTATAATATAATCGAAGCCTCTCAATCGATTCTCCAGCAACGATAGTATAGTTAAGTGTTTGATGTTTGATTAACCTAGGAACTTAGGTCCATTTTGACCGAATACAAGTCTTCCCTCGCATAGTATACTACATACCTCGGGGGTGTGGAGGATCGAGGTAAATAGTAACATATGCGTGATATGAGTAATTTCTTCCTACAATCTATCATTTGAGTTTTTTCAGTGAACAATTCAATTTTTGAGTATTAAAAATTTTGTATATGTTACATAGGGTGCGTAAGAATTTTATTGGGTATGGGAATAAGTTTCAGCCCCTTTTTGTTGAAAAGAAGCGTATAAACAATTCCCATAGCGTGAAAACGTTTTCCAACAGTAGATCGATCGACGTTTCATTCAATCGACAGTTCTGCAAGTGTTTGACGTGGATTCCCATCAAGTAATGCTGGGAAATCTGTATCTTCGAATTTTTTGGCACACCATCGCAATCTTTGCCCTTACGTCGAAATCATGGTTTTGATGGAGCATCGTCGCCGTAAATATATAATAAATATATATAGTAAATATATAACACCTTTCTTTAAAACAAAATAATGCAACATGACTTCCCGCAAATGCTGCTTACTTGCAACAAAAGTCGACATTTTTCACGCGAAAAATTGACTGCTGTTCACGCTCGAAACAATTGCCACTAACTGCGTTTTGAAGCTTAGACATAGACGTTTCAAAAACATGTACTACGTTCCATCAAATACGCGATCGGTACTTAAGTACAACGACATCTCTAAAAGGGCGGAAACTTATTCCCATACCTACTAGAAAGGCTTAGGTGAGGCATGGCATAAAAAATATTGGGAAACACTGTTGTAGCACCTAGTAGGGCTGATAAAAAAGTAACACTATCCATAGAGACCAAAGTGACACTACGCGAGGAAAGACTGCAGGCGTTTTACCTAAATCGTGTATGTTCCTAGCAGCCAGTTTAAATTATCATTTAATATGTCCATTTGAATGGATCCAGTCGTGGCAGTCGTTCCAGAACGAAATACGCTTAACGACAAGGAAGTTTCGCTGACGATTCATCGTCGTTAATCAACAAACAACACGAAACGGATATCTAAACTAAGCCCCCCCAGTCTCGTGGTCATTTTTTACGTGAATTATAGCACACATTTCGACTAGAGTAATATCATATACGCAGTTTAAAATGAAATCTCGAAGACTGAAAGTAATATGTATATATATAATATGTGTGTGTGTGTGTGTATGTATATATATACAGGGATTCCAGCAGTCTTGGCGGTTCAAATAGATCGATATAATGATTCGTACCGCGGCAGTCATCCGAATGCATTGCACACTCTTACCGAGCCGGAAATGACGGTCGTCGTTCGAGCGAATTCATATTATTTAATATAACAACAAGACATAGAATTCACGCAGAAATAAAATCTCACGAGCAATCAATTTAACAGTCAACAATCAAGGGCTTGCCACGAGATGCTTTCTTCAAATTAACAAGACGTACCAAACACCCGTGATGTATTCATTCAACGTTCAATCGTTCTGTTGAACTACGTTCAAGAGTACTTTGCCTTTTTATCTCGAACGTATCAATCACGGTGTTCCCGTAACAGCGAAAAAGTAATATGAAATCAGTAGATCCGTTTGGAAACAAGATTCTCCGTAATTTTCTCATTCATGATTCAACATCCAAGTGTATACATATACAAAATCTTCTCCCGACTCGCCGTAGTAAATACAAAAGAAAAGAATTTAACAAACTGTTCAGAAAACGTGTCGCTTACAAAAGACTTCATCGTCGGTTGAATCCGTTCCGATATTTAACGCCACAACTACCGAGTAGGACAAATGAGACGTGTATCGAAACAAATCAATCGTGTAGAATAATTTTAATGATATTTAGCTTCACGATACGAATTCGAACGAAGAAAAAAGAGCGCTTGGAAATTCCCCGACCTTTCCTTCTCTTCTTGTACACCTCCGCTATTCGGACAACGGAACACGTTGCATCTTTGGCTTGTTTATCGTAAACGTCACCCGTTTCCAGGCCCGCAGAAATTAAACGGCGAAAGCTCGCGAAATACATACATACTTTGCATCATCAGAAAAAAGGAGACACCACACGAACGAGTAGTTCCTACACTGCCTCCACCAGTCAGGGTAAAATCAATATGGCCATTCGAGATCGTTTGTCGCACCACCAAATCATTTTCACTCCTCTTCAAATAAAAATAATCTCAGAGATTCGAAAATGGATTTATTTGGTATCTAATTACTAGACTACGGATTGGATAATTTTAAACAACAAAAAGATTACGCGAATTTAAGGGTACCGATACATTACGTACTAAAAGAATGTTTATTTTGCAGAAAGATCCGCAGTCTACCAATTACGGTACTAGATCCGACAAACATCCGGAAATAGCCGTTCGAATTTACCTGAACCGTGGACGAATACTTTGACTCTGTACGATCCTCTCGTCAGTTTCTCGCAATACGGTCGCGGTGTAATACTATGGTTTACAAGATCGATTACAGAGGGCAAGAGATTCCCTGATAGCTTCGATCAGCGTTCACTTCCGGTTGCTGCATCCTCTCTGTCTTCCAAGAAATATACTGTGTCTCACGGAGATTTGTTCTTCGTTTACTCTAAAAAATAACATCCTTTGGGCTAGAAAAAGGTACGCGTGCGAATACACGGAAGACAGAGAGTGAGAGAGAGAGAGAGGGTCTCTTTCCTACGTGTTCAGTTCATGACAAAGTTTAGCGTTCTCGGGGAACAGTTGCAGCAATCAAGAGGTGAGTGTTGCTTCTCGAAGTGGCTCTTACGTTAAGTAAAAATAAGGGTCCGGTGATTTGCTGTCTATTTACAACGTGAAGTACACAGCGCGTACATGAAGTGAACATCGTGTACAGGATTAGACAACGACACTTATCACATGAGTCGTGGCGGCCTTGTTTCTTCGTCGGTTTTCTTTAGCTGCGGATCGATTCGGCGACACGTTGAACCCTCTCCAGATTTAGCAGAGTATCACTGAACGCTTCCGGAGCGATCTATCTTTAGATACACGCCCCTTGTCGCGTCCGAACACTCGGAAATCATTTCGAGCGTCCCCCGGTACTTTTGTACTTCGTCTCGGCGATTCTAATAAATCACCGAATTGATCCGATTCGACACAGTCCACGAATCCAGGAATCCTTTCACTGTCACTGACAAAATTCATTGCTTCGCGGAAGAACTACGTTTCGCCGACATCTCGAGGACTATTCAAGATTTATATCTTTCACCTCGATCATTTCAACCTTAAACTGCTTCTTCCTTGTCCAACAGTTGTCGCTCGCTGTCTTTCACTGGATCTCCCGATCGTTTATGTTTGACTCAACTTGTCGACGCCTTTCAACGAGTTTGCTACATCTTCAAGATATTTCTTGCTGAAGCAATTGTTACTGCTTCTTTCTTCCCGGTCCAGTTCAGCTTCCCATCGCGCTCGAGTTCCTGGAGTCGCCAAAATGACGATCAGTTGTCGCTCTCGGCGTAGTCGTCGCTGTCCCCGCTGTCGTAGTACTGATTTCTGGACTGATGAACGGAATCCTGCGGGTTCACAGCCGATTGATCGTCGAGGTAGCTCTGGTGCTCGGCGTTCTGCAGCTGATCCACCGATTCCCCGTCCATATTCTGCGAGAACGCGTCCTCCGTCATGGAATCATATGATCTGCGAATCAACAGAAGCGTATTTAAGCACGAGTCCATCTTTTCTCTGGCTTTGTTTCAGCTTCTCTATAGACCAAGCTCTGAGCGGCTGGGCTATAGACGAGCGTTCTACAATCCAAAACACTTGCAACTTCAACGAATTACGGTTCGGTGCGAGGATGGCGAATGTTTCGACTGTCGGGGACTCTGTTAGGGTGTTGATACTCTAGCAAGTAACTCGCGACATTAAATAAATACGCATCTTCTAGTAATTTGAACAAGTCGCATTGTCGCGAATTACTCGCAAGTGTATCACCTTCAGCCGAGTCATTTTGTGCGACTGAACCATACTTGGTTGAAACTAACGATCTGCAGCAACGAAAAGGATAAAAATGGAAGCAAAGGAGGATGATCTGTATTACATTGAAGGTTCAACTCTCGGACCTGTGCTGAGAATATCAGAGCAACAGTATTCCGTGTCCGAGGGTTAAAGATCAATTTTCAAAAGTCGCTCCCGTCCATCGGGAAAGTGCTATCGAGGACACGATTGTGGCAAAACGAAGAATTCCTATAGTTGGATAACAATATAAGAATTGCGAAGCCGATCCACTTCAAAGGAAACTGACGCGATTCGCTGTGTCCGGTTAAGATTCGCATAAACTTCGTCCGCGGGTAAAAAACAAAGATAAATCGAACAGAAAGAGTAAGAAGCGGTTAGCTGACTCTCTATCGATGCATTACGCATTCACGTGCATCATACCCATGCAGTTCGGTTTTCTTTACTTACTGAGCTGCAGATGATGGTTACATTTCATCATCACACAGCCTGCAACAAACGCATAGATCGCACCATTGTCATTACGGTCGTAGTACAGGGTTGAAATTGTGTTAGATTCCGCGGGGGAAGATGGGCTGGGGTGGGCTCAAAAAATACTCTTCTATCTAAACGGCAAAGCATGCCAGAAATTCAGAAGCTATGAGTTTCGTTTCATAGCTCGGGTGAAGCAAGAAATTCCCTACGGTGATCGATTCATCTATCGCTCATCGACGCTTCCTCTCATCCTTGTCTTTTAATGTTCCCGTAGCATTGTCGATTCGAAAATTATCATTGGAATAATGCTCGCTGGATGGATGAAGATAGATGACATCACGAGAGATTAGGGAAAATGCGTAGATGAACGGCGATTAGGACCACCGGTACTCACTTCTGCTCGTTTTGTTCGTTACCACTCTCCTCGGCCACCAACATCTCGTACTCCTCGGCTGCGAACCGGTCCCAGTCTGACAGCTGTTTAACAGAACATGACGACAATGAATCAACATGGAATTGCTAATACATTTCATTAGCTAGTGGTGAATTTAATCGAAATGAATTACTAACTGGTTCGATCTTATGCTACTACTTAAGGGTGCGCCGGAGCGGAAATAGTAACATTAACAGCACCAATAAATTAATAGCAACATAAATTACACTTTATATTAATTTAATAATTTTTACAGACGCAATTATATGAAAATTTTTCTTGAAAATGGTCTAAATAGTTGACCGAAACGTCGAAGATTTTGTGGTAATTTGCAAAATTGCTTAAGTAGTAGCATCAGATCGAACCAGTGCGCTGAAAACATTAATATACATTGTAAGCAGGAATGTTTGGATTCTTACCTCGTGGCCGTCAGGGTCATGCTCCCTCGCAGACGCGAATGGATCCCTCTGTTCATGATCCAGGTACTTCTCAAGGTTGAAGAAGGTGTCGAAGAATATCGAGGTCATCTTGCACTTCTTCAAATCGCTCAGAGATATCTTGCCTGGCGTGGCTGGCTTGATCATGTCCAACATCTGCGCCAAATACATCGGTTCGTACAATCGCGTGCCACGATTTCAATTTTAACGGTGTGAATTGTTTCAGTACCTGACAGAGACAGTCCTCGAACGGCAAGGTCTCTAGTCCGATCGCCTCCATGCGGTGCAACTGCTCGTCGTAGAAGTATTCCAACTCGTACATCGACAAGTAGCCGTCGCCGTCGAGATCCATGCATCTGTCAAAGAGATCGAAAAGTTTATTCACGGTTCATATGTTCTGCGAAGTTCATTGTAGACGAATGATCCTACCTGAACCAATACTCGATCGCGGTGGGATGATTCTTGTCCTCCTCGCTCAGCAAGAACCACACGAATTCAGTGTAGCTCATCTTGTCTTGGGGCTGTTGCACACCGTTCGCACTTTTCACACCTCCTCTTGTCACTGCGCCGCTGAATATTCTCGCGATCATGCGCTTCGATAGGGCTGCAATATTGAATTAACAATTCTCTTATTTATTTCGTTGTGTCTACGTTCTTTACGATACACGTCTCTCATATTGTGTACACGACAATCTCGAAAGAAGTATTCAGCTCGTATTGCTCAATGCAATGTATCGCTTCATGAACGCAATTGAAGCTATCGAACAATTTATTTATAGACCCCGAATTATTTATTTTTAATTTTGAAGGACTGTTAGGTAACAGTGCTCCATTGTAGACTGGTGAGGTAGGTAACGTTTACTCAATAATCTTTCAAAATCAAGAATAAATAATCGAGGATCTTTCAATAAATCGGCGGATAGCTACAGGAATTTTATTCGTGAATCAATCAATCGCAGTTACTACAATAAGCTGGAATAGTTCACCGAGAAGTTTGCTCTCACCGTGGTCGTTGTGCTTGGTGAGGTCCTTCTTGTCGATGAAGAGATCGTGATCCCGATCGAGCTCCCAGAACTTGCAGTAAATTACGTAGAAGTGTTCATAGCTGAAGTATGCGGTGACTAGATTGATGTCCTCTTTGTGCTCGAGGATCGCGATCACCGACAACAAGTTGCTCCTCCTTAGCTCAGCCACGGAGATCCTTCCGCTCCAGCTTCGATTCACGCAGTAAAATATCCTGGCGATCACCTGGTGGAATCATGAAAATAAAGATAAATAGATAAATAGATCTTTGTGCAAATTAAAAATGGTTTCTGTAAATCGTAAACCGCAGGAACGATGTTCTCAAATTCTGTTAATCTTTGCATTGCTTCAAAGTTACAACCACAGATTTTTCCCATAATCCCATAAAATACGCAGTCTATCGATAACAGATACTCGGATATCGGACGCAACCGTGTTCAAAGGGAACTGTATAAATATTAATCTCCCGAGAAATCTTCGCTATGGTTTGCCATGCATGCTGTTTCTCTCAGAGGAGATTTAATACATTAACTACGTGGGCTGCATGGATGGTAAAACATCTTTTGTTACTTTTTAAAATAGACTTTTTTAAAAATATAGACTGGAAAAATACAAGACTTTCGTTGTTCACTGCTTTGTATGGTGTACTGGTGAAATCAAAATGTTAAAGTACCATAGTGTTGCAAAAATAGCATGACGAGTGGGTTCTGCTGACAGTGGAGAATATCTTTCCAACAATATATAAGTATATCTTTTCAACAACGTTTTCCATCGGGTCTAAATAAATTGTGTCCCAGGAATGACCGAAGCAATGAACAATTGTAACTGTATCTTTATAAAAAAGTTGTATTTCCATTAAAAATTAATTTCAGATTTAAATTGAGGGAAATATTAAGTTTAAATGAATTTCTCGAAAATGAGGAGGAATTCTAATAATAAGTTTATTTCAAGTTGATTTTTATGATTGTTCAGTTATTTATTATAAAAATAGAACTGCCTATATAATTCTGGTATATTAAGAGCCGAGCGACACGCGCATTTAATAAACAACTGTTATAAAGAAACAGTTCAGTCATATAAACTATTACAATGGCTCATTGCTTTAAAACAACTTTTATAAACAGCACAACGCAATGAACATCTCGATACTAAAATAGCGAAATCTAAATTGCAAAGAATCGCGACAGGATCGCGATAATTGTTAACTGCGACCGTCTTGAATAATTCAAGCCCGCGATTTCTCGACGCGTAAATCACAGCTGCGTCGTTCGATCGAATATTTTTCCTTCTGTTTCCCGGCGTTTCGCCGGCCGAGAGAGCAGCGTGCGCCCCGCAAATATTTATCGTGCTGGTACGGACCGTGTGTACGTAGCGCGAATGGAACTCAGTAGCCTCTTTCAGGAAAATTAAACCGGGATGAGTCTCGACCAGGTCCTGCACCAACGGGATCAGATCTTCAGGCAGTATGCTGTTCCTCTGGCCCCGGGTCGTGATTCTGATAAACTTGCTGGCAGCGTCGTGGTTGGCGTTAGACATTCTGTAAACGATACAGCGATTTTATTCTCGGCCTGTGCCATCGAGACACGGGGATCACCAGTCGGTTTCATTTAATTATTTACCAGTCGCTGAACTCCCGTTTACGGTACAGATATAGTGGAGCGGTGGATTTCAAACCAATATGATTAATACTAAACCTACCACGAGCAATCAAATGACCCATTTTAGATTTTTTATTTGACAATTATTGAGATTGTAGACGTGCCTTGTGTTGCTCAAGTCGTATATAAGTCGTACCACTTGAATTTTGAACGGACTACGGCGACAACAGCGCATACAACGGCAACCAGATATACATCTGAGTCAACCATGTTGCTTTACGTATTATTGTCTGCCATAAACCAGCCTCATTATAAATGCTGTCATCAAGTAAGTTTATTTCAATTTTCTTATAATTTTCTACGTATGTTTGGTAGTTAATCTTGCAAGTAAATTATTGATAAAATTATGTTCCTTATTAAATATAAATTCGGTAGAATTTACATAATCGTTTGGTCGAAACGAAATCGTATTAATTTTATTCAATGTTAGGTTATGTCGCTTAATAACCGAAACAGTTGAAGAAGCGACGTAAAACAATGAAACAAAAAGGTTATGTTTACTTTTTAAATTTAACTTGAGATTCCTAAGTCGTACTACCTCGTCAGTCGAAATAACGTCAACGCAGAATAAAGAAAACATAAATGCGGCAAATAAAAGAAACGCAGTAATTAATAAAAAGGAATTGGCATTAAAACGTACTTGTATTTTCAGTAAGAAAATATCGAATTTTACGAAAAAAGGCCGAGGACTTATTTGTACACCTAATACATATCGCCGGCTGAATGTAATAACTAGATAACTTGAAATTTGGACATTTTGAATTATCTACTTCGTATTAAAGAGGAAATCAAGTAGAATTTAATATAAAAACTTGGTAACCTATCAAAGTAATCTACGACATCTAGTGAGCAGTGTTCAAAGTAGATAAAAAATAAATACAGATTTCTATTTATCTTATAAATACTGTTTCATCAATTTCTCTAAACCAAGGAATTGTAAGTTACCTAGTTATTACATTCAGCCGACGATATGATCGGTGTGGCGGATCAACGTGTTGACGCGTTTAATCGATGAAAGAAGAGTCGAAGAGGGAGGCTAGATCTATCGTAGATTTCTCTTATTTTTATCTCGGTGTTTTCGAAGTTAAACAAAGTTACAAATGGAGGAGGAGCCAATCGGTGTAAATCCTCGAGCCGTTCGTGTCTTTTGTAACTCGGTGACTATGAAGCTGTGTTGGCATGAGCGTCCTTGAGGAAGTTAACGTCTTTATTACACCATATAAACGAACGGTACGGGAAAGCAATAAATTTCAGTAAAAATGGTGGACGTTATTTATGCGTCGGCGCGATAGATAGAATGGGAGAACACGATGGTTCCACCAAGGTCCCACACCGCCTTCAATCTCATCTGTGCCTCTCTCTTTCCTCGTGTCTTCTATCGTAAATATCATAAGTCCTCTCCTGTTCTTCTTAATGAATATTACCAAATACATACTCTTTCCAGAAATCAAGGAAGGCGTTCATCTCGACGTAGCCGGTCTGGTCGCCCCCTGCTGCCAGGAAGAGCGGCACTTTCCAGTAAAGCGGCAGATCGCATGCCTGTAATCAGAAATCGTTCCAACTGATCCAAAAAATCATCCGGAGAATCGTCGACCAACAACGGGAAATAAATCTGTCTTCGAAATATAAATGTCGCAAATTCCGGAACAGGGTGCAACGATTAAATATTGGTACATGGTGATTGTGGGAATCGGGACAAGTTACTGCTCTTTTCAAATTGAAAATTTACATTTTTTCTATGGCTACATTTATCTCAATGCTTAAATATTGATTAGAAACGAATGAAACTTTCTTTTTCTGCTCTTTTCAAATTGAAAATTTATGTTTGAATGAAATTTTCTTTTTCTGCTCTTTTCAAATTGAAAATTTACATTTTTTTTATGGCTAAATTTATCTCAATGCCTAAATATTGATTAGAAACGAATGAAACTTCCTTTTTCTGCTCTTTTCAAATTGAAAATTTATGATTGAATGAAATTTTCTTTTTCTGCTCTTTCCGAATTGAAAATTTACATTTTTTTTATGGCTACATTTATCTCAATGCCTACATATTGATTAGAAACGAATGAAATTTTCTTTTTCTGCTCTTTTCAAATTGAAAATTTACATTTTTTCTATGGCTACATTTATCTCAATGCTTAAATATTGATTAGAAATCAATGAAACTTCCTTTTTCTGCTCTTTTCAAATTGAAAATTTATGTTTGAATGAAATTTTCTTTTTCTGCTCTTTTCAAATTGAAAATTTACATTTTTTCTATGGCTACATTTATCTCAATACTTAAATATTGATTAGAAACGAATGAAATTTTCTTTTTCTGCTCTTTTCAAATTGAAAATTTACATTTTTTTTATGGCTAAATTTATCTCAATGCCTAAATATTGATTAGAAACGAATGAAACTTCCTTTTTCTGCTCTTTTCAAATTGAAAATTTATGATTGAATGAAATTTTCTTTTTCTGCTCTTTTCGAATTGAAAATTTACATTTTTTCTATGGCTACATTTATCTCAATGCTTAAATATTGATTAGAAACGAATGAAATTTTCTTTTTCTGCTCTTTTAAAATTGAAAATTTACATTTTTTCTATGGCTACATTTATCTCAATGCTTAAATATTGATTAGAAATCAATGAAACTTCCTTTTTCTGCTCTTTTCAAATTGAAAATTTATGTTTGAATGAAATTTTCTTTTTCTGCTCTTTTCAAATTGAAAATTTATGTTTGAATGAAATTTTCTTTTTCTGCTCTTTTTAAATTGAAAATTTACATTTTTTCTATGGCTACATTTATCTCAATGCCTAAATATTGATTAGAAACGAATGAAACTTCCTTTTTCTGCTCTTTTCAAATTGAAAATTTATGATTGAATGAAATTTTCTTTTTCTGCTCTTTTCGAATTGAAAATTTACATTTTTTCTATGGCTACATTTATCTCAATGCTTAAATATTGATTAGAAACGAATGAAATTTTCTTTTTCTGCTCTTTTCAAATTGAAAATTTACATTTTTTTTATGGCTAAATTTATCTCAATGCCTAAATATTGATTAGAAACGAATGAAACTTCCTTTTTCTGCTCTTTTCAAATTGAAAATTTATGATTGAATGAAATTTTCTTTTTCTGCTCTTTTCGAATTGAAAATTTACATTTTTTCTATGGCTACATTTATCTCAATGCTTAAATATTGATTAGAAACGAATGAAATTTTCTTTTTCTGCTCTTTTCAAATTGAAAATTTACATTTTTTCTATGGCTACATTTATCTCAATGCTTAAATATTGATTAGAAATCAATGAAACTTCCTTTTTCTGCTCTTTTCAAATTGAAAATTTATGTTTGAATGAAATTTTCTTCTTCTGCTCTTTTCAAATTGAAAATTTACATTTTTTCTATGGCTACATTTATCTCAATACTTAAATATTGATTAGAAACGAATGAAATTTTTTTTTCTGCTCTCTTCAAATTGAAAATTTACATTTTTTCTATGGCTACATTTATCTCAATGCTTAAATATTGATTAGAAACGAATGAAACTTCCTTTTTCTGCTGTTTTCAAATTGAAAATTTATGTTTGAATGAAATTTTCTTTTTCTGCTCTTTTTAAATTGAAAATTTACATTTTTTCTATGGCTACATTTATCTCAATGCTTAAATAGTGATTAGAAACGAATGACATTTTCTTTCATCTAAAGACAAACACGTAACATTCATATTTGTTGGACTTTGTTGAAATCTTCATGAGCCGAGTCTGACTCGTTGAAATACGGCAAGGGGGTAAAACTAAGGAATCGAGTGACTAGGTGTGGAAAATTGAAAGCTCCCCCCAGATCTAGGGGCTCACGTACGGAAACAATGCTTCTGGATAAGCATAAACGCACCGTGGGATGCTGAATCTGTCTCTAACGAGTCTCCCTACCTTCCCTTGCTCCTTACCTTCGTGATCGTGTGAAATTGGGCGCGAGAGGCGCGATGGCCCGGCAGAGACTGGAATGCCGCGGTAATTTTGGCGACGGTAGCCTCCACTTGCGACAATGGCAACGGCTTCCCCCCGGGGAAATAAAATCTGCAAGCGTAAAGGTGGGTTCGTGATCAGCATTGCGCTTTGCTCAACGATCAGCTTCCCAAACACCCTCCGGCCCAACCCCCGCAATTCCCCCGGAAACTCTATTGCCTCATCCTCTATTCAAATTGAAAAGCTCTCATTTTTGCAGACTTCGTCCGAACTCGTAACTTTTGCTCTGGACCAATGAATGCTTAATTTCTTTGTTTACAAACGAACCGAGTATAAGATTACTAGATGATCACGGATTTACAATAGACTTGGGTAAACACTTGTTTAAAAAGACTGTACCGATGTGCCCATAGTTTATGGAAGTGGTCTATAAGAAAATTTACACGTTATTTTAAACTAATTCAGTCGGAATTCTTTTAGCATTTAGATTGACATTTGTCAATCTTTTATTTCCATTTTTATCAGCCATTATTTTCGACTCTACTGAATTTTGATTCAGCCATGTACAGTAAGGAGCACCACTGATTCCACACACTTTAAATCAGAATAACTTTTATATGAATGGACCAAACGACTTCAATTTCTCTGTAAGGCTAGAAGAATTAGTTTAGTAAATGACGTCTAGTAAATAAGTTGAAAAAATGCATTTGGTCGGAATTGTGAAAACCAAATTAAAATTAATTTTTTCAACTTTTCTAGCTGGCCCAATAACGAAAATTTCAAAAATGTGTTTTGTCAACTGGTATAAATTATATACGCTCTGAAAATTTCATTGAAATTGGTTAATTGGTTTACGAATTATAAACGATCAAAAATGGTAAAATTTACCACTTTATGGTACGCTACAAATTACCACTTTTCGTCGTTCATAATTCGCAAACCAATTAACTAATTTCAATGGCATTTTCTGAGCGTATATAATTTATACCAGTTGACCAGACATCTTTTGAATTTTCGTTATTGGTCCAGCTAGAAAAGTTGTAAAAATCAATTTTTACTATTGTTTTTCACAATTCCGTCCAAATGCATTTTTTCAACATATTTTTTACACATACCAAACTAATTCTTCTAGTCTAACAGAGAAATTGAAGCCGTCTGGTCCATCGATAAAAAAGTTGTTCTGGTTTAAAGTGTGTGGAATCAGTTGTACTCCTTACTGTATCTCGTATAAAATAAATACCGATAGTGTCGCTGCTAATTTAGGTTCAGATTCGGTAGGTCTTCCCTCCGTATTACTAACGTGCAATTTAATTATCGCGCAGTGAGGACTGTTTCGAACATTTGAACCTGTTTGGAAACAAGGTTCTCCAGGGTCTCGTAGAGCAGTTTTCAGGAAATTTTTTCGCGGGTGCGGTGAATGGAAGTTGAAGTGTTCATTTACCTCGGTATGTGTACGTTTCTGTTCGCTTTCACGTGCCTCTGTAACGTGGTGTGTGGCGGTAGGTTCTTCTGCTGGGCCTTGTCTTTCGCGTACGTCTGTAACCAACATCAAAATACGTTCAAGAGAAACTGCATCATCCAGGCTACGCGAGTGCAAAGACACATATATGTCGCGTTGCACATATCCAGAGGCCGATTAACTCGAGATCAACTGGATAATCTCTCGATCATGAACGATCGCGCGCGCGCGCGGACGCGCTGCGACAATTGAAACGATCATAAAAATAACTAGTGTCTGTGTGTCACACGTCGACGATAAAACATCGTAGGCTAATCGAATGCAAACGCAATCGATTCCTAGAGCTTTCTCCGCGTAACTGCTAGAAGGTTTTATGCGAACCGCGAGCAATTATCGAAAATGTTGTGTCATTCCTAACTTATTGCATAACGAAATGCAATGCGAGTGCTCGGAATCGGACTGCGAATCTTCGTGCGAGTTGTATGCGTCATGAATAGACTGTGCATTCTGTATTATTATACGGAAAAATAGTGTACATACGTACAATATAAAGCAGTGAACATATTCTAAAGGTTTGAGGACATCAGTGTATTAGTTCCAGTTTAGTAAGAAGAAGTTTCTATTTGCTCTTGTGTCTTGCAATATATGAGCTGTTATTTTTGAAAGTGGTATAAGTCCATTTTTTCATACGTCGAGATATTTAAGGGTTTGCGTTTGAATGAATTTAGAAATATTGGCAAACGTTAGTCAATTCGGGTGATGTTTTTAACGCTATAAACCTGTTGAATTTTATTATGCAATAATAATGATTAAAATTGTTAAAAAAAATAAACGATTTTTTAGCTCCGAATGGACTTGTACCACTTTCAATAATAACATATTATAAGAAATAAAAACAAGAGGAAATTTAAGTCCATATTTTTATAGCCATTGGCTTTGCTGAAATGGATTTTTAATGTAAAATATAATCATTAAAATGAATTAAATACACGAATAATCAAGTTTATCAAGAATTAATTTCTACTAAATTACTATGATTATTGGAAATGGACTTATTCCATTTTCAAAAAAAATATTTTTTGCTATAACATTTCATAGCTAAAATTCTTTCGAATACTTTATCAAGAAATCGTGCTCCATTGAATGGATAATTATAAATATAATAAGAGGATATCTATATCTTACTAAAATTACCATTAACTCATTTTTTCCAAAAGTGGACTTATACCACTTTTAAAAAAACGATTCATATGTAAGCAATTTTTATTTTACACAAAGATCTGCGATCTAGTCATGAAAGACATCGGGAAAGCGTTTTGATTGCACGCTGCGATATGAATGAATTGTCTTTATCCCGAGAAATGTCGTAGAAGAGAAAAGAAAATTTATATTTTTTCTATAGCTACATTTATTTCAATAGTACAAGACTTTCGATTCGAGCGTGTTTCAAGCGCATAAAGAACTGCATCTTTTCGGCGACCGCCAGCCTTGCGTTAGATCTATTCTTTCGAAAAATAAACCGCGAAGCTGCTAATGTCGTGGGTCTTATCTTATCAGGTAGGAAACTATGAATGTGTTTCCTTATGCTTTGTACTATTGTCGGAACGTTACACAATTTCAGCAAAGAATAGCAAAGGATTTCAGAAAAGGAACACTCCTTTATCCTCTCGATGTAACGTCACACAATTTCAGCGATGACTAAAGGATCCCAAGGATATCTGTTCTCCTACAATCGGAAGTGTTCACGTGTCTCTTATCAGATAGGGGACAAACATTCCTTTATTCTGTAATGGTAACTTTTCAGCAACGGCTGAGGGACAACGGAGAATCTCAAGGTATAAGGTGAAGTGCCCTAAGTCTGGACAGCCCAAAAGTGATACCTAAATCTGGACAATTGAATTTTCATAGTAAAATCAGTAATTAAGAGATTAAATAAATATATTATATATTCTGAGGCCTTAGCTTCAAGCAGGCGTGAATATTATTTCATTGAGACATCGATTGAAATTTAAAAATGAATTCAAAGTTCATCTGAAAACAGTATACAAAATAGTCTATTTACATGCGAATCATGTGCATTTATAGTTCGAACTTTTGTTCGAAAAAAAAATATATAATTTAAGCCCTCAGACAAAAAATAATTATCACGCATAATAATATTGATATTTTAAAATAAATTGACAATCAAACTTAACGTAAATAATAATTATTAATCGAAATATTAGATGTCCAAGATTAGGACTGTTTTCAAATATAAGTACTCCATACTGGGACGCGATGACAGTAGCTGTCCCACTCTAAGCTTATACGCAATGTGCTTACGCCCGAAGCCGGACACGTGTTTGTGAATAAAATCAACGCATTGTTTGCAAATTATTTAACTACATGTACGTATAATTAGTCTTCTATTAGCTTGAATAACGTATGTAGAAAATGTATTCCAGTTGTGACGTTAATAATACTTTGTGTTTACATCTTAAATCTATCAGTATTACTACCTAACCTTAAAAGTTGTACTATGACAAGTTTTATTAAAACAGTAAATGAAAATAAATATATATTTGGTTAAATAATACAATACTATAATCTATGATAAGAATACTACATATTACGCAAAGCATCTTCTATTCGTCATGCGCAACAGCGCCACCAACCAACGTTTTAGGTTATGTTCGCTCGATCAACTCGTAAATTGAATTTGTCCCGATATAGGCTTCACTTCTGTCCAGGTACTAGCTTAGATTGGATTTAATATGTCCAACTATAGGTTTGAATTATTCTTGTTAATACAATGAAGATATTAACCTAAACAATGATTTTTTATTTTAAATTACTTTACAAACTCTGAACTGTATGTTAAAACTCTTAAGAAATTGTTTTTGTTTATTTAAAGCGATCAAATTTAAAATAGAAAAACATGCTGTCCAGGCATAGGGCACTTCACCTTACCCATTCTTTCTAAAAGCAGACTATAAAATGCAAAGTTGCTAATATTACCAGCCTCACCCTATCAAGTAGCGGATCATGAACACTCTCGTATCCTCTCGATGTAACGTCACGCAATTTCAGCAAAGGATAAAGGAATCCGAGGATATTAGGTTCGTGAGGGATCGACGGGGTTTTTCGCGTGAAGGGAGGATCGATCTCGGTGTGATCGAGCTGTTTGCGCTGCTCGCATAATCACCGGCTCTGTTATGAGGCCGGCGTTCCTTGTTCTAGGTGTCGGCGCGCCAAGGACACGGCGTCCTGTTACGCGACGCAGCCGCGAAGGATCCGAAGAATGCAAAGGGGCCGGCCGAGCGCGGCTAATGCATCGCCGCGCCTTTTGCCCATGTGACTCTGGTTACATCATAAGCAACTATGCTCGATACACTCGCTGTACCGCGAGGAAATCTATCCACGTGTTAATTGTCCGCCGCGCAACGATACCTGGCCGAGCGAAAACGATCTTTGCTCGTGTCGCGCGCGCCGATCAACGAGCGTCGCTCTTTGCGCGATCGTTCGCGATCGACAAGATTGTAAATGATCATACGAATCGATCCGTTGTTGTAAGTTTTTTTTTTCATAACAATTAGTATTTGTTTGTTCGTCTTTGTTAATCTCCTGGACGAGAGACAAAATTTATTTTCACGGCCAAATGACCGTGCGTCGTCACAATGTAACACCAATATTTAATCTTCTTTATTTCTCATTATTTTTTATGGAACTTTCACCAACATATTCGTGGCATTTTTCTAATACAAAATGATACCAAATACGATATAATTAACTTCCCGATTTTATAGGGAAGTTATTGTAATTACCCCGAAAATCGAAAATCGAATTTTTAGCAGATCTTCACGTTTCATGGTCATTGGAGTCATTTTAGACTATTTTTATCAAAATGTCGGTATGTGTGTGTGTGTGTGTGTGTGTGTGTGTGTGTGTGTGTGTGTACGTATGTCCGTTTCTATGGTATCAAATTTTTCGTTAACGTTTTCAGAAAAAGTAACAACGCGATCGGAATGATGAATGATGCAATCGATGTGCCCCGCTGTAACTTAGAGCTGATTAGATTTTGGTCCATTTTGGTCAAGTAGTTTTTTAGTTTTTTTCGAAAGGAGTTGATTAAACATTGCAATTTATACGAAAGGCGTATCCACCGAAGAAGTAAACGTAACTATATATATATATTAAAAAAAATTTTTTTTTATAAAATTAAAAATTTTCTTGTTTTTTTTTTAATTAAAAAAATGTTTTTTCCAATTATGCAACTAATGCTAATGTAACCGCTTACAATAATCGAAAATTATTCCAATGCAAGAGTGAGTTAATCATCGCCGAGAATACATTTTCAAAGAATATCGATGAAAGTACAAAAACATTTATATTACAATCTTTAAATAAACAATGAGTTCAAAACGAATTGTTAACTGAGATTAAATTGAAAATTAATATAAAATATATGATAATTAATAACATTGACGTTGAAAACGAATTGGTTAATGGAGCATGCGGAATATTAAAATTTATTACTTTTCAAGAAAATACTAAAATTCCGTCTATATTGTGGTTAGATTTTCAATTGGCCAGGGTAGGAGTGAAAGTAAGAACTCGTTATCGTGATTACATGAAAAATGCAAATATAAATCAAAATTTAACACCAATAATAAAAAAATATCGAATCAAGTAAATATTTCGAGTGAAGGAAAATAACAAATTACACGTAGTCAATTTCCAGTGGTTCCTGCTGAAGCGATTGCGATTCATAAAAGTCAGGGACAAACATACGAGAAAGTATGTATGGATTTTAAAACATCAGAAATACGAACTTTACAAATGTTGTATGTAGCACTGAGCAGAGTTTCAAAATTGAGCGGTTTATATATTTTAAGAAAATTTAAATTAATAGTATCGAAGAAAACCAAGATCAATACTGCAAACCCGGATAATGATGAGTTGTATCGTTTGCGAAAAACTAATTAAGACAATTTATTTTGCAATATTAGTATGCTATAACAAGGAACCAAGCGAGCAATGAGCATACGATATTGGTTTAATGCGACGCCATATAGCAAACATTTTGATAAGTAGAAAACTATTGAATTTCCCTGAAAACGTATAATCTTCTTAAAACGTACACTTAATAAATAATAATAATAATATACAGCAATTAACGAATCGGGAAGTTCTTTGTGTGGCTCGTGGAGAGTCACACACAAAATGAAAGACATTAATAGCTGTGGGCCCTACTAGCCATGCATACCACTAACATTCTCGCAAGAGCAGTCCTGCCCGCGAGCTCGCGAAGCGAGCGAGCAACAACAACCCTATTCGCGAGCGAGCGAAGCGAGCGAGTAACAATAGCCCTCTGGTTTCAATTGTATTTAGTGGTTTCATTGACGATCAACGTTTCGGGCGCAAGGAAGGACAGCGTATAGAAAAGAAAGAGACGCGGACAGTTGCCGTCACTGTTCAAAGGCCCGCGCGTGGTCTTTCTTTACACGCGCTGTCCTTCTCTTCGGCTCGACCTTTGGAGATAAAAAATAGCTACCCTATACGATAGATGCGTCCAAATTCCCCCCAGGCTGTCGCGTCTACAGAGAATTTACTGTAATCGCAAAACGAGCCAAGCTCGATTGAACGAAACTGATCGATCATTGACTTAATCAACCGGCGTTCTGCTGGCAACGGTGTAAGAATAAATGGCAGAATAAGTGCAGTGAGAGAGCTGGCAGGAAGTCGAATCTTCATGGCAACCGAAACGAATCTGTCGCTGGCCGTGCATGCCAATTAACATCGAGTGGTTGAATGATTAAGAAGGGAATCTCTACCGGTGCGGTGCTTTATCGGGAACGATCGACAGCGCTGGATTCGAAGAAGCTCCGCGAGAATGTTGCTTCGTTGTTTCTAGACAAAAGAGACTGCCGGCAGTCTCAATCTTCGGACTGTCCGTTAAAGGACAGCATTTTCTGGAGAAAATTGCAAAAAGAGCCAAGCTCGATTCGTTCATTGATTTAATCAACCGGCGTTCTGTTGCAACGCTATAAGATTAAATGGTAGAATAAGTGCAGGGAGAAGTCGAATCTTCATGGCAACCGAAACGAATCTGTCGCTGGCCGTGCATATCAATTAACATCGAGTGGTTGAATGATTAAGAAGGGAATCTCTACCGGTGCGGTGCTTTATCGGGAACGATCGACAGCGCTGGATTCGAAGAAGCTCCGCGAGAATGTTGCTTCGTTGTTTCTAGACAAAAGAGACTGCCGGCGGTCTCAATCTTTGGGCTGTCCACTAAAAGACAGCAATTTTAGGAGAATATTGCAAATCGAGCCAAGCTCGATTCGTTCATTGATTTAATCAACCGGCGTTCTGTTGCAACGCTACAAGATTAAATGGTAGAATAAGTGCAGGGAGAAGTCGAATCTTCATGGCAACCGAAACGAATCTGTCGCTGGCCGTGCATGCCAATTAACATCGAGTGGTTGAATGATTAAGAAGGGAATCTCTACCGGTGCGGTGCTTTATCGGGAACGATCGACAGCGCTGGATTCGAAGAAGCTCCGCGAGAATGTTGCTTCGTTGTTTCTAGACAAAAGAGACTGCCGGCGGTCTCAATCTTTGGGCTGTCCGTTAAAAGACAGCAATTTTTGGAGAAAATTACAAAAAGAGCCAAGCTCGATTCGTTCATTGATTTAATCAACCGGCGTTCTGTTGCAAGGCTACAAGATTAAATGGTAGAATAGGTGCAGGGAGAAGTCGAATCTTCATGGCAACCGAAACGAATCTGTCGCTGGCCGTGCATATCAATTAACATCGAGTGGTTGAATGATTAAGAAGAGAATCTCTACCGGTGCGGTGCTTTATCGGGAACGATCGATAGCGCTGGATTCGAAGAAGTTCCGCGAGAATGTTGCTTCGTTGTTTCTAGACAAAAGAGACTGCCGGCGGTCTCAATCTTTGGGCTGTCCACTAAAAGACAGCAATTTTAGGAGAATATTGCAAATCGAGCCAAGCTCGATTCGTTCATTGATTTAATCAACCGGCGTTCTGTTGCAACGCTACAAGATTAAATGGTAGAATAAGTGCAGGGAGAAGTCGAATCTTCATGGCAACCGAAACGAATCTGTCGCTGGCCGTGCATGCCAATTAACATCGAGTGGTTGAATGATTAAGAAGGGAATCTCTACCGGTGCGGTGCTTTATCGGGAACGATCGACAGCGCTGGATTCGAAGAAGCTCCGCGAGAATGTTGCTTCGTTGTTTCTAGACAAAAGAGACTGCCGGCGGTCTCAATCTTTGGGCTGTCCGTTAAAAGACAGCAATTTTTGGAGAAAATTACAAAAAGAGCCAAGCTCGATTCGTTCATTGATTTAATCAACCGGCGTTCTGTTGCAAGGCTACAAGATTAAATGGTAGAATAGGTGCAGGGAGAAGTCGAATCTTCATGGCAACCGAAACGAATCTGTCGCTGGCCGTGCATATCAATTAACATCGAGTGGTTGAATGATTAAGAAGAGAATCTCTACCGGTGCGGTGCTTTATCGGGAACGATCGATAGCGCTGGATTCGAAGAAGTTCCGCGAGAATGTTGCTTCGTTGTTTCTAGACAAAAGAGACTGCCGGCGGTCTCAATCTTTGGGCTGTCCACTAAAAGACAGCAATTTTAGGAGAATATTGCAAATCGAGCCAAGCTCGATTCGTTAATTGATTTAAGCAAGCTGCGTTCTGTTGCAACGCTACAAGATTAAATGGTAGAATAAGTGCAGGGAGAAGTCGAATCTTCATGGCAACCGAAACGAATCTGTCGCTGGCCGTGCATATCAATTAACATCGAGTGGTTGAATGATTAAGAAGAGAATCTCTACCGGTGCGGTGCTTTATCGGGAACGATCGATAGCGCTGGATTCGAAGAAGCTCCGCGAGAATGTTGCTTCGTTGTTTCTAGACAAAAGAGACTGCCGGCGGTCTCAATCTTCGGACTGTCTGTTAAAAGACAGAAATTTCTGGAGAAAGGTGTATATGTATACCGACGATTCCAATCTCTTGCCAGAAACGAGCCACGGTGGAAACGGGTATACGAGTACGAGTCTCGAGCGACAGGAATAGAAACCGCGGCGCGGGTAAAACGCGGGTAGCCGATATTAAGAGGAGAACCGCCTGGGCGATAATAAAAATAGCGTCGCGACTACTTCGAGAGCTTCCATTTCGGGAGGAAAATCAATAATGCATTCCATTCTGCCGGCTGCGAAATAAGCCAATGCCCCGAACCGAAGCCGTTGACCGGCGACCAACGAGGAAAAACCGGAGATCGAATAGATCAACTTGAACTTACTAAACGAATCGCCACGGCCACTGGCCAATAGCGAGATTTATCGATATCGCGAGGAATTTTCTTACGGATATCGACGGGAACGAGTACGCCTTCCGGATCGTGATCCGGAAGTCGCTGGTTTAACGATCGATTCCTCCCGGTAAAATTAGCTTCGCTTGCAATCATCTTTTTACTGCGAGTTTCATGAAAAGGGTGGATTCATGGCGGCTCTTTATGGTCTGGCTTATTACGGCAATTCTTATTATACTACTAGCCGTACCCGGCTACGCGTTGCTGTCGCTCAGTCTGTTTTCACCATATTTCTGCTTCTAACTTCTGTAAAACTGTTGGACTCGCTTTGTAGACTTTCGCACGCTGATTAAGCCTGTTTGCCCAAAACTTACTTCCGGCAAACGGTTCGAAAGTTACGGCCGAAAACACCTTGAAGCAAAACTATCAACATTTTCGAGTTTATATCGTTTTGACCACTTAGATCGCGTCGGAGAACAAAGTGTGAAATATGAAAGTTGTAGAGAATTAAATTTCCAATATCTAAGGTAATCTCAGATTTTTCCTGAAACCTACCGTTGAAGAGCTACAGCTGTTTAAAAAATCGGTAAACCAACAAGTTCAAGAAAAACGCACACTTTTTGTGTTATAACTCCTAAACTATGCAACCTACTGAATCGGGTCAGTGGCCATTCGAAAGAACTCGGCGAGCTGAATCCAATGAGCACCTGAAATCGAATATTGGTGCTACCAGCCAATAATAAATAAATAAATAAGCAGAAACGTGCCCAAAAGAGGGCGAAAAAGTCGTCTCTGGTCACTAATGACGTCACAACTTTTGAACGAATGGACTTTTTCGAATGCGGATTGTCCTGAAACCTTCCCGAAGGAACGCTGCGTCCTATGGCTCAAACCCCAGCTTTCTACGTTCAGCCGTTTCTGAGATCTTAGATTACAAACAAACAAACATTTACATTTTTACGCAATTTGTACATTTTTACCAATATTGCTGCGTTTTTGACATGGTTTAATGTACGATGTACCGATGTACGTTAAAACGGCTTAGTGTCTCGACGATTTTCCAAATTTTTTGAACTATGTTCGAGAGGAATTAGAGGACAATAATGGCGAGAGCTCACGGAAGCTCTGCGAACCTGGTTTCCCGGGAACTGTGAAATATCTTTCAACCTTTCAGCTCCGATCAAGCGAAATTAAACTAGAAGTCGAGATCCAATTAAACGGAAAAACTTCGCTGTAACTTGACTTTAATCTGTGAACACACTGTTTGCGCGAAGGTATAGGGTGTCCACAAATATCCTCGGTGATTATAAATAGGCATGGAGTCACTGTCTATGGTCGTACGAACATGAAATTTGTGTCGTTGAAAAGAGGAACTCGAAAAATTCACGCTCATCTCGCTACCTCCACATATTCATTCTACGATTTTGAAATTGTAGGAGAGGGAAACGTACCACATACAATTAAACTAAATTAATTCAATGTGATTTTTGCGATATCGTCAAGAACGAACCGTTACATTCGAACCGAACTCATTTAATGTTAATATCCTTTCCCTTGAAATATCTGGAAACAAGAAATATATCACTTTAGACCAGGGGTCGGCAACCTGCGGCTCGCGAGCCACCTGCGGCTCTTTCGATGTTTTTTCTTATGAATAAATAGATTAGTTTTTTTTTTATCAAATAACTTTATTTATGCGAGTACTATTTATTGTTGGCAAGAAAATATTTTGTGGCTCTTTAAAAACTTTGAAATTTTGTACATTGTAATTTTTATACAAAATCAGAGATCTGCTTCGGAATAGAATTGAGCATCGCGCAAGGATTAATAAATAAAATAAATTACGATTAATTACTGACAGCAAGTCGCATGATTGTAAGAACATGATCGGCCTAGGTATCGGCCAACGGTTGCGAAACCGCGTTGGCGAACGGGAAAATCGATGCGATCGAGAAACAATGGAGATCGAGAAGAGGTGGCTTCTTATCGATCGGAATTATCGCGCGGATTACGAAACCGCCGATCGGATCGGCTCGTATCGAATTTGCGCGGCGTGACATTGGAATAGATTGCAGGCGAGCAGCGAGGACCAGGCCTTGCAATTATTGTGGCCTCTGTTTGGCACGGTCCGCTGCGTGACACACGGGATACCGTCAATCAGCGTTCCAATTGACATTGCGAATTCGGCTGCGCCTCTGATCGAATTCGCCTCTGCCAACCGGCCAAGGGCTCGCTCCTCGCGATCATACGAAATTCTTGACCTTTCGACGGTGCTTCCGCGTCTTCGCTCTCGTTCCGGATCGTGACGAACACCTCCGAGTAACGACGATTTCGCAAAGCTTGCTAATTAATAGACTGTGGATTATCGTACGAGACACGTACGGTGACTCCCACTAATATCACTGTCCAACAAATTTCAACTTTTTTTATGTTCCCTAATTACTGTTGGGTCCTTCTTATAGAGTTTTTTGCGCTGATTCCGAATCTGTTTTTAATTTTTTCCCTATACGCACAGTTTTTGAGGAACATGGCTTTGAAAAAAAACATATTTTTCAACTTTAAACAAATATTGTGATGTTATTATAAAAGATATTGAATTGTTCTTTATAGCAAAAGATTCTGTAGACTTTCCCAAATACAGCCATATTAAATATTAATACATTATGATTGTTTAAACATGTTTAAACAATCATTAAAGACGGAGAAACACCACTTTTGCACCAATTTTTGAGGATATTTTTCTATTTATCTCAAAAAATAAGGGTCCAGCGGAAAATCGAACTATACCACTCGATAGAGCGGACTTTTATCTTGAGAAGCCACGCTGTCAAGTTTGGATTGTCGACGTTTTTTTCGAACCAGAAAGCAAAATATCTTCGCCCGACATGAGTTGCCGCCAGTGGCGCTCGGGACGAGATACGGCGCAGCGACGGGGTACGGAGCGGCGAACGACCGTTGTAATGGTGAGCGCCACTGGCGGCAACTCATGTCGGGCGAAGATATTTTGCTTTCTGGTTCGAAAAAAACGGCGACGTTTCAAACTTGACAGCGTGGCTTCTCAAGATAAAAGTCTGCTCTATCGAGTGGTATAGTTCGATTTTCCGTTGGACCCTTATTTTTTGAGATAAATTGAAAAATATCCTTAAAAAGTGGTGCAAAAGTGGTGTCTCTCCGCCTTTAGTGATTATTTAAACATGTTTAAACAATCATAATGTATTAATATTTGATATCGCTGTATTCGGGAAAGTCTACAGAATCTTTTGCTATAAATAACAATTCAATATCATTTATAATAACACTACAATATTTGTTTAAAGTTGAAAAATATGTTCTTTTTTCAAAGTCATGTTTCTCAAAAACTGTGCGTATAGGGAAAAAATTAAAAACAGATTCGGAATCAGGGCAAAAAACTCTATACGAAGGACCCAACAGTAATTAGGGAACAAATTTGGTGTTGGACAGTGTATTCGGCCACTCTTAAAAATGTGAAATTATTATCGATCGTAAATTTTTAATAAATTTTACGGTGATGTTCTCGACGCAAAGGATTCGATCAAATTATACACTAAATAGCAATCTTGTAGAGATTTTACAAACGTTCGATTTGGGTTTGAATCTGAAAACACGTTTGCTCTCGATTGTTTTGTGTACGAGAAAAAATACCGTAACTTTTTTAATATTGGAATATACGACTTGAAATTTTTGGAAAAGTTCGAACAATTGGTTTGCTACGCAACGTGACAAAAATTAAAAAAAAACTGTAAGTTGTCGGAATTGCAGAGAAAATACTAAAAGTTGTATTTTTCAACTTTTTTATGTGGGCTTATATGGATAATCTAGAAAACACGTTTCGTAGATTTGTACCAATTAAACATTGCAAAAGAACATTACGAAATAGGTACGTAGGATAGAACATATAGAAAATGGCTGTATCTCGGGAACGGTGCATCCTACCGCAAAAATAATGAAATTTTCAAAAGGCTCAACCGAAAAGCATATGAGGTATGCCCAACCACATGACGTATGTAATCTTTCGATTTTTTAACCAAAAAGAAATTAAACTAGAGGGCTATTGTTGCTCGCTCGCTTCGCGAGCTCGCGGGCAGGACTGCTCTTGCGAGAATGTTAGTGGTATGCATGGCTAGTAGGGCCCACAGCTATTAATGTCTCATTTTGTGTGTGACTCTCCACGAGCCACACAAAGAACTTCCCGATTCGTTAGTTGCTGTATATTATTATTATTATTTATTAAGTGTACGTTTTGAGAAGATTATACGTTTTCAGGGAAATTCAATAGTTTTCTACTTATCAAAATGTTTGCTATATGGCGTCGCATTAAACCAATATCGTATGCTCATTGCTCGCTTGGTTCCTTGTTATAGCATACTAATATTGCAAAATAAATTGTCTTAATTAGTTTTTCGCAAACGATACAACTCATCATTATCCGGGTTTGCAGTATTGATCTTGGTTTTCTTCGATACTATTAATTTAAATTTTCTCAAAATATATAAACCGCTCAATTTTGAAACTCTGCTCAGTGCTACATACAACATTTGTAAAGTTCGTATTTCTGATGTTTTAAAATCCATACATACTTTCTCGTATGTTTGTCCCTGACTTTTATGAATCGCAATCGCTTCAGCAGGAACCACTGGAAATTGACTACGTGTAATTTGTTATTTTCCTTCACTCGAAATATTTACTTGATTCGATATTTTTTTATTATTGGTGTTAAATTTTGATTTATATTTGCATTTTTCATGTAATCACGATAACGAGTTCTTACTTTCACTCCTACCCTGGCCAATTGAAAATCTAACCACAATATAGACGGAATTTTAGTATTTTCTTGAAAAGTAATAAATTTTAATATTCCGCATGCTCCATTAACCAATTCGTCTTCAACGTCAATGTTATTAATTATCATATATTTTATATTAATTTTCAATTTAATCTCAGTTAACAATTCGTTTTGAACTCATTGTTTATTTAAAGATTGTAATATAAATGTTTTTGTACTTTCATCGATATTCTTTGAAAATGTATTCTCGGCGATGATTAACTCACTCTTGCATTGGAATAATTTTCGATTATTGTAAGCGGTTACATTAGCATTAGTTGCATAATTGGAAAAAACATTTTTTTTAATTAAAAAAAAAACAAGAAAAATTTTTTTTTAATTTTATAAAAAAATTTTTTTTTTAATTTTATAAAAAAATTTTTTTTTTAAATATGTCTAAATATATATATTTAGTTACGTTTACTTCTTCGGTGGATACGCCTTTCGTATAAATTGCAATGTTTAATCAACTCCTGTCGAAAAAAACTAAAAAACTACTTGACCAATATGGACCAAAATCTAATCAGCTCTAAGTTACAGCGAGGCACATCGATTGCATCATTCATCATTCCGATCGCGTTGTTACTTTTTCTGAAAACGTTAACGAAAAATTTGATACCATAGAAACGGACATACGTACACACACACACACACACACACACATACCGACATTTTGATAAAAATAGTCTAAAATGACTCCAATGACCATGAAACGTGAAGATCTGCTAAAAATTCGATTTTCGATTTTCGAGGTAATTACAATAACTTCCCTATAAAATCGGGAAGTTAAAAATGGCTGTATCTCGGGAACGGTGCGTCCTACCGCAAAAATAACGAAATTTTCGAAAGACCTTACGCGAGGCATGTAGGGTATGCCCAACCACATGACGTATACAGGGTGTCCCAAAATTCCTGAAAATCCCGGAAATGGGAGGTTCCTGAGACCATTTGAAGCGACATTTTCCTTTGCAAAAATGTTATCTGCGGCTTTGTTTAGGAGTTATTAAGGAAAAACACGGACCAATCAGAGCGCGACGTAGACGCGAGTTGGCACAGTCGGCCCGGCGCGCCAACTGTCGATTGGCCGCCTATGCCAACTCGCGTCCAGGTCGCGCTCTGATTGGTCCGTGTTTTTCGTTAATAACTCCTAAACAAAGCCGCAGATAACATTTTTGCAAAGGAAAATGTCGCTTGAAATGGTCTCAGGAACCACCCCCTTTCGGGAAGTTCACGAATTTTGGGACACCCTGTATAGTCTTTTGATTTTTTCAAAAAAAAAAAACAGAAGAAAAAACATACGCGTGGAAAACCACGCGCGACAGAAGTGAAGCTTCTTGCTTATTGGGCGTAGATACAGATTTCAACAAACAGTGATGAAATCCCAAGAAAAACATTCTGTAAACAGGAGCCAAGTTCTTATGGCCGTAAAATGTTGTGAGATCAAAGAAAATACGGCCAAGTTCGTTAGCTTAGAAATACCTCTTGCAATACTGAAAAAATTAGTTTAAAAGAACGCTATTTAATTTTTAAAGAGTTACATGAACGGCTGAATTATTCAAACTTGGCCGTTACTTTTTAAACCAATGACCATAAAAGGTGTTAGGTAGCGGCCAAGTTTCAATAATTTAGCCCTTCATGTAACTCTTTAAAAATTAAATAGCGTTCTTTTAAACTAATTTTTACAAACGCTTTTTTTCAGTATTGCAAGAGGTATTTCTAAGTTAACGAACTTGGCCGTATTTTCTTTGATCTCACAACATTTTACGGCCATAAGAACTTGGCTCCTGTTTACAGAATGCTTTTGTTGGGATATGTTATTAACAAATTGTCGATCGAGATCAAGGAAACAGATAAAAATTATCATATCTAAATTGCAACAAACTGCAATGAAATAGAAATGTATTTCCTTTCTTAATATGTTTAATGGGTTGAAAATGATATAATGGTATTTTTAAATTCTTCTAATATTTTTACTGTCTTAAATTGCACCTATACACATAATTATGAAAGTGGTCTAATTTTAAGTGGAAATTAACAAAAAAAATGTGTAATCTTATTAATAGACTGCGGATTTTATGCATTTATGACAAGAATGGACACCTACTATTTAAAGCAACGGATATGTAAAAAATATTGAAGGACACCAATGTATTAATTTCAGCTTCATAGGATAATTAAAAGAAGAATGCAATTTTTATTTGGCTCCTGTGTCCTGCAATCAATATTTAATGTACGCAGTAATTAAATACTAGACTGCGGGTCTTTACGCATTTATGTGTTCCAAAAGTGTTCAAGAACTACCAGAATATAAGATTCCACAGAATTTAATACGATTCCGATTTATCTCAGACTAACAAAACCTGGTTTTTGCCTACCACAATCACAAATCGCATACCCGCAGTCTATTAAATACAACGACGCCCTAAGAAGCATCGACATTGTATTATTTTCTATGTATTTCGCGGGATTTACCGCGGTCTGGAGGAAAGGACAATAAAACAGAGGATAAGCCGGCCCGTAAAGGAGTAATAGAATTTCGCGGGGAGTGTGCGAGCTAAGTAACGAGCCTAGGTTCGGCAGCGAGAAGGCAGCGGGAGCGTGAAACGCGAATGGAACAATTGAAACAACAGAATTCCCCAGATAGGAGGACGGCCGGGCCTGGCCACCGGGAACCGAGAAACTCGCGGATATTTATGGATGCAACGAGTGCAGATGCAGAAGCTGCATCGATTCCATTCCTACGCTCGGGACCACCTCTCGCGTTGCCGATGAAACACGAATAAAACGGAGCACGCTCGATGCACGAGGGTTCACCGCCACGACCGTTTACCAATGAAAAATTACGCGTCTCGTACCGAGAGTCTCGATGACTATCATCGCCCGTTTTCCTCGGTTCAGCATTGCCATGACGGTGGCGCGTTCGACGCCTTTTCGTCGACCGTCAACCGATCCTCGAGAACCTCCTCCGATTCTTGATCTTCCTCCGTCGACGCTCTCGATCAATTATTTCACCCAACTACAAACAAATATCCTCGTTCCTTCTGCTTCCCTTGTGCTCCAGTTTTCTTCTTTGACAAAAGCTTCAATGGCCTTCGGCCTTTTGTTGGTTCGCACGCGTCAAGGCCTTCGACATCTTTCATTTGCTACCCTCTTCAGTTTTTACGCTCGTCCCGCGATAAAAGCTTCGACGACGTTCGTTCTTCGCAGTTTTTAGCCACCTCAGCCGTTTTCCATTTGCCGTGCTCTTCGGCCAGATTCTAATTTTTCGCCGTCTTCCGTTTGGTATTCTCTTTGTCGTTTTCGTAGAACTGCTTCTTTCAGAGAAACTTCGATGAAGCTCGTTTCTCGCAGTATTCCGCTATCGAGTTTTTAGGTACAGTGTATATTGTGTATATTTGAAAGAAGGAAACGCGTGTTTTGTACGTACTTTCGAGATGGCACACAAGTTGTGACACAACGCGTAGAATGTACAAAATGTACATTTACCTGTTTCAAATACACGAAATATACAGTAAGGAGCATAACTGATTCCACACACTTTAAATCGGAATAACTTTTATATGAATGGACCAAACGACTTCAATTTCTCTTTAAGGATGTTCTGGGGGTATATAGAAACGCAACAAAACTTTTGGAAATTTGACAAGATATAATTCTTACTAAATTAATACAATTACCAAAGTTTGGATTCGATTCACTGCACCGTTTAAGAATTATGGCAACTTAAAGTTTGCACATTTGAACACGTCTTCTTATGGAGAATTCATAAAATTCCACTTCAAGCCCTATTTAAACCTTGAAAAAACGCAACTAGAAACTCCAGTTTTTTTTATATGTAGTAAAAATTATGTAATTAATTATGTGTTCAAAATTTATTAAGATTCACTAAACAGTTGCAGAGCATAAAAATTATAAACTGTTACAAAACGTTAAATTTATCGTGTTGTCTCTCACTAGCATGGAAACGCGACAAGTGTAGACCACTGAATATATTGGGTTGGCAAGAAAGTAATTTCGGTATTTTTAGATGAAATAAAATCCAATTTTTTTATCAAAGCAATGAACTTTAATCAATAAAATATTTTCCATTTTGTTGTATGATCTTTTGCCATCTTTCTGGTAGCTTCATAATTCCGCGCTCATAAAACTTCTGATCCTTTTCGGTGAAAAACTGATCCTAGTGCGATTTCAGATCATCATCATTAGTGAATGTTTTACCATTCAAAGAGTTTTGTAAACTTCGGAATAAATGATAATCTGATGGTGCAATGTCAGGGCTATATGGTGGATGTGACATCACTTCCCAACCAAGCTCCAATAACTTTTCACGTGTTACCAAAGATGTGTGTGGCCTAGCGTTATCATGGTGGAACACGATTCCTTTGCGATTTGCCAATTCTGGCCGTTTTTCTTTGATTGCTATGTCCAGTTTTGTTAGTTGTCGACAATAAACATCTGAATTGATGGTTTGGTTCCTTGGGAGCAGCTCAAAATACACAATACCTTTGTAATCCCACCAAATTCACAACATGATCTTCTTTTGGTGCAATTCAGCTTTCGGTGTGGTTTGGGCTGGTTCATCACGCTTGGACCATGATCGTTTTCGAGTTGTGTTATTGTAAACAACCCATTTCTCATCACCGGTGATGATTCGCTTGAGAAAAGGGTCGATTTCATTTCGTTTGAGATGCGTATCGCATATGTTGATGCGTTGCATTAAGTGAATTTCTTTCAACTCGTGTGGAACCCAAATATCGAGCTTCTTAACGATTCCGAGACTTTTTAAACGATATTCTATGGTTGTATGCGAGACATTTAACCTGTCTGCAATCTCTCGGACAGTTATATGACGATCCGATTCAATAATGGCTTTCATTTGGTCATCATCAACTCCAGATGATCGACCAGAACGTTGGTCGTCTTTAAGTGAGAAATTTCCAGAACGGCATTTTTTAAACCACTTCTGGCACGTGCGTTCTGTTAAGCAATCTACACCGTAAACTTCGCATATATCTTTGTGAGCCTCGGCAGCTTTTTTACCTCTACGGAAATAAAAAAGCAATATATGCCTATAATGTTCGTTTCTGCACTCCATGTTCAAATTTACACAGAACTAACAATTTTAATCAAAATTACGTGTAATTTGCTTCAAAAGTAACCTAAAAGATGCAGTTATGAAATGTCAGAAAGAAAACAAACGCAACGTTAACAGAAGCCAATCAAACGAAACATAACGCCATCAGTTAGTGAAAACCGAAATTACTTTCTTGCCAACCCAATAGCTACAGAGGGTACAGTATTCGCAAAAGTTTCATGCAAAATATACTCATGAATGGCTTTTATTGCCATGTATTGATGAATTCCGAATTTCTCGTACTTTTGTCTCCCATTGTACCTCCAGAACATCCTTAAGGCTAGAAGAATTAGTTTAGTAAACGACGTCTAATAATAATAATAATTTACTCTATTTCAACCTTACAGCTAAGAAATGTGACTTGGTTTACATTAACCTATCTGTACATAACTATCTTATTTCACACATTCGGTCCATACCTTCTCTCATTAATTTCTATGTCTCACACATTCCTACCCTGTCCTACTCTTTTAGTAACCTAATTATCACTAACCCCCTTAATTCCTTACTTATCGCATCCCTCCCCATTCCCTGATTTTTTCATTTTTGGTTCATTCTCTTTGGTTTATTTCTGCATTATTTTCTCTTTTTTTCTTCAACTTCTCCAACCACTCTTCAACCTTTCTATCTTTCTTCCCGCTCACTACATCCTCGAGCTTGATCATTTCCCCCATTATCCCGCAATCCCTTGTCAAATGCTCTAGGTTTCCAAACTTGTCCCCACGTAGGTCGCATCCTCTTGCCACGACGTTTAATAAATAAGTTGAAAAAATGTATTTGGTCAACAATACTAAAAATTGATTTTTACAACTTTTTTAGCTGGCCCAATTACAAAAATTTAAAAAATGTGTTTTGTCAACTGGTATAAAGTATATAAGTACGCTCTGAAAGTTTCATTGAAATTGGTTAATTGGTTTGCGAGTTATAAACGATCAAAAGTGGTAATTTTTAGCGTACCATAAAGTGGCAAGTTTTACCAACTTTGATCGTTTATAACTCGTGAACCAATTAACCAATTTCAATGAAATTTTCAGAGCGTGTACACTTTATACCAGTTGACAAAACACATTTTTAAAATTTTCATAATTGGGCCAGCGAAAAAAGTTGTAAAATCAATTTTTACTATTGTTTTTCACAATTCCGTCCAAATGCATTTATTCAACATATTTTTTACACATTTACTAAACTAATTCTTCTAGCCTAACAGGGAAATTGAAGTCGTTTGGTCCATTGATCAAAAAGTTGTGATTTAAAGTTTGTGGAATAAGTTATGCTCCTTAGTGTACAAACGTGCACAGTGTCTCATCGTTTCGTCCAGCACTGTATTCCTGATGTACTACTCTCTCTTCATCATTTTCACTGAAGCTTCCTCAGCAAAAATTTTAGGGATCCTAGTTCAAACAGTCCAAATTACATATATTTCTCGCGAGGTACTCTCCTCGGAACGTTTACAGCAATTTCTTTAATAAGGGCTTTGCTATCTCCTTTCTTTTCAGTCACTTCTCATCTGCGAGCCTATTCATAACTTTCGCTGCCTCGACAAAAGCTGCGACGGTCCTCATTCTCCGTAGCTTCTACCTACCAAATACTTATATTCTTCTGATATTTCGAATTTCTTACCGCAGCCCTTCTCTGACAGAAGTTTCAACGACCGTTTCTGCTCATTCTTCCGTATCTTTTGGCTCCTCCGCAGCCTTTGGATACCAAGTTCTCAGACATTTCTGCTTGTTGTGATAAAGATAAGAATAGGTAGAGACTTACAGAAAGAGAAAAGACGTAGTTCCGCGTGAAAGGAGCCCGAGCATCAATTAAGTTAATCGAGGGGGATAAAATGGAGGAGCAGAGACAGTGTTGTTGCTTGCCGGCCGCTGACTCACGCTCGGTTTTCGTCGCGATTAATGTTATTCGACCTCGAGGAGAGAAATAAAGGGACCCCGAGGACCACCGTGACCATAAGTGGAACGATCTGCGGGGTTCGCTCTATCGTCACACTCGGATTAAACGACACGCGATCCTGTGGCGTAACATTATACCAAATTTAAAAACATCGTGCCTAAACGTGCATCGCACGATAAATTCAAACGCGTACACTGAACCTGGCGATCTGAAACCTAGCTGCGTTTAACACTAGGTTTACTAGGTTTACGGAGTTCTAGAAATATCTATTCCACATTATTTTATAAACGTAACAAGCATCTGTCTAACCAAATTTTTGGCCATTTTTCCAAAATATATAATCGATACCCAAAGAAATAAATTTGGTAAATAATTCCTCAGGGAAGCATCTTTAGAAGCTTAATAATTGCAAATTAAGAGTATTAGAACCCGCCATTTTGACGGGTCCCGTGAACCTAGTGTTAATATTACTCCAATTCTCAATTTAAAACACTAATATCGAGAGACGGATGTGTAAATGTTATACAGAGTGATTCTGTTACTGCTCTTTTTTAAGTAAATAAATTTTTTAAGTGTAATATAATATTTCCTAGCCCCATACATTTAAGACCGCTCTAAAGAAGACGATGACTTTTTTTAATATTGTCCTATACGATTTGAACTTTTTGGGGGAAAAAACGTTAAAAAAAAATTAATTAAAAAGAAAACTTAAAAACTTCTTTTTATTGCCGAAAATCTGCAATTTTTACCATCTTTAAACGTTTGTAGCTCATTGCAACGTCGGCCGATTTTGACGAAATTTTCAGAATATATTTCATTGACACAGATCTACAAAACGTATTTTTTAAATTTTCAATATCAAAAAGTTAAAAATTCAACTTTTAGTATTTTCTCAACAATTCCGATCAATTGCAGTTTTTGAAAAAATATCTTTTCACATCCTTTAGTAAACTAATTGTTCTAGCTTCCCAAAAAAGTTCAAATCGTATAGTACAATATTCAAAAAGTTATCGTCTTCGATCGGTAGGGTAGTTATGGGGTAAAATCGAAAAATCAATTTTTTCCCTATTTTCCCTAGTTAATCACATTTAGAAATTCTGAGAAAAATCTGACACATGTCGAGAACCCAAATACATACTTTGCAATTGGTTTCAGATTTTCAAAGTCGAAAATCCTGCTTGTAAAAAATTAAAAACCTAAAAAAAATCGAAAAAATGCAGATTTCACATGGAAGTTCTAGAGTGACAACATTTATATTTTTACAGTAGCGATATATTGTTATAAGTATTGTTCCTGAATTTTCTCAGATTTTTTGGTTTGCTGCGCCGTTGTTAAAAAAAAAATAAAAACCGATTTTTTCGACGTTTTTTCCGCGAAGAACTAAGCTAACCTTAAAATTGTTACGTTCTTGTAAGATATAAAACAAAAAACGTGGTTGAAAATGAATTGTGGTGCAGAACCGATTACACGAAAACACTTTGTACTTATCAAAACAATAATAATAATAACATCATCATTGTCAAAATTTTTTTGGAACATTAAATAAAAATACATTTTTGTAAAAATATCGTTTGTGTGTACACTTTTGCTCCTCACTGTATAAATTTTCGAAAAATCGGCGTATTGGCGATATCCTGTAGCTCGCGCGTATTCAAATCGTGAATTCGCGGATGGCTAACGGCGATCGGCGCAGCGCATCGTCATCCACGTTCTTAGTATCGTTAATTAAGATTCCCGTTCGAAGCTGAGCCGTCGATTCCCATAACGGAGATCGTGTTTGATCGGGGGACGTGAGATCGACTCGGCTCCCGCGCCGGGAAAATAGGAAAATGTGTGTTCGTGGCGCCCTTGGGGTTAACGGCGAGAAACCGTTCTCGCGGCATATCTGCGTCGACTGACTCATTGTGGTCGTTCCATATTGGACACCGTGCTAGATTTTAAAAGGCCGTCGACTGTGTCGCCTTGGAACGCGGCTCTGTCGCCGCTTATGGTTGAAAAAGCGGATCGAGGAGGAAAGTTCGCGACGCGACGTGCCGCACCGCGCCGATAGAACCAGGAAGGGACAAGAACTCGCGGTAAATTACCTGAAAACAACGGGGAAACGTCGGGCTCCCGGGAAAACTTTCGATTGCGATCGCATAATGACGAGCACGCTTTCGAATCTGACAAAAGCCGGCGAGCAACATCGTTAACGCGAAATCCAACAGAACAATCGATAAGTTTCAAATCTTTTGGCTCGTCTTATCAAAATTATACCGGTTCTAAATAAACGCAATCTTGTCACTTTTTACCACGCTTATATTAGCTTGCCGTGTCGTTGTTGTATGCGTCAAACCTTGTAATCGAAAATTTAAAGTATGTGTACAACTTTGAAAATCAAATATTATATTTGAGGCAGTAATTTTCGAAAATAAAATAATTGATTTGAGGCAGTAATTTTGATAAATAAAATAATTTATTTGAGGCAGTAATTTTTTGAAAATAGTATTTTATTTGACTGTATTTTCAATTTCAATTTTAAATATTATTGCTGAAAATAATGGTTCGAATTCAATACATTTATGAGTGTAAATCGTTTCTTAACGATAAGATAGACTGTACGATGTTTATGCGGTTTCTCAGAGTATTATAACAATGCAAAAAGTAAAATAGTTTATTTCGTGTTTCTGGTTAAATAGAAATATTTTATTTTCTGCATCAAATTGTTGAAATAGAAATATTTAATTTTGAGGCTCAGATTGTTGATATAGAAATATTTTATTTTGTGGATCAAATCGTTGAAATAGAAATATTTTATTTTGAGGTTAGGATTGTTAAAATAGAAATATTTTATTTTGTGGATCAAATTGTTGAAATAGAAATATTGAATTTTGAGGCTCAGATTGTTGAAATAGAAATATTGAATTTTGGGGCTCAGATTGTTGATATAGAAATATTTCATTTTGTGGATCAAATCGTTGAAATAGAAATATTTTATTTTGAGGTTAGGATTCTTAAAATAGAAACATTTACTTTTCGAAATTGTATATCTTATTTAAAATACTATTTTCTTTAAGCAAACTAAAATCTAAAGTATTAAAAAATATTCGAAATGTTTGTTTCGCCAAATAATGCCCACACCTCTGATTATATTGTTTAGCTCAAAATATACTTTTTGCTAAAGTATGAAAGGGGACACAGTGCACCGGTTGATTTAAGCGAGGAAAACACCTTTATTCTTGGGCGACATGTCCAATAGTTCATATTAACCTATAGTAATTTTGATAAATAAAATAATTTATTTGAGGCAGTAATTTTTTGAAAATAGTATTTTATTTGATTGTATTTTCAATTTCAATTTTAAATATTATTGCTGAAAATAATGGTTCGAATTCAATACATTTGTGAGTGTAAATCGTTTCTTAACGATAAGATAGACTGTACGATGTTTATGCGGTTTCTCAGAGTATTATAACAATGCAAAAAGTAAAATAGTTTATTTCGTGTTTCTGGTTAAATAGAAATATTTTATTTTCTGCATCAAATTTTTGAAATAGAAATATTTAATTTTGAGGCTCAGATTGTTGATATAGAAATATTTTATTTTGTGGATCAAATCGTTGAAATAGAAATATTTTATTTTGAGGTTAGGATTGTTAAAATATTTTATTTTATTTTATTTTCTGCATCAAATTTTTGAAATAGAAATATTGAATTTTGAGGCTCAGATTGTTGAAATAGAAATATTTTATTTTGTGGATCAAATCGTTGAAATAGAAATATTTTATTTTGAGGTTAGGATTCTTAAAATAGAAACATTTTATTTTCGAAATTGTATATCTTATTTAAAATACTATTTTCTTTAAGCAAACTAAAATCTAAAGTATTAAATAGTATTCGAAATGTTTGTTTCGCCAAATAATGCCCACACCTCTGATTATATTGTTTAGCTCAAAATATACTTTTTGCTAAAGTATGAAAGGGGACACAGTGCACCGGTTGATTTAAGCGAGGAAAACACCTTTATTCTTGGGCGACATGTCCAATAGTTCATATTAACCTACAGTAATTTTGATAAATAAAATAATTTATTTGAGGCAGTAATTTTTTGAAAATAGTATTTTATTTGACTGTATTTTCAATTTCAATTTTAAATATTATTGCTGAAAATAATGGTTCGAATTCAATACATTTATGAGTGTAAATTGTTTCTTAACGATAAGATAGACTGTACGATGTTTATGCGGTTTCTCAGAGTATTATAACAATTCAAAAAGTAAAATAGTTTATTTCGTGTTTCTGGTTAAATAGAAACATTTTATTTTCTGCATCAAATTTTTGAAATAGAAATATTTAATTTCGAGGTTCAGATTGTTGATATAGAAATATTTTATTTTGTGGATCAAATCGTTGAAATAGAAATATTTTATTTTGAGGTTAGGATTGTTAAAATATTTTATTTTATTTTATTTTCTGCATCAAATTTTTGAAATAGAAATATTGAATTTTGAGGCTCAGATTGTTGAAATAGATATATTTTATTTTGTGGATCAAATCGTTGAAATAGAAATATTTTATTTTGAGGTTAGGATTGTTAAAATATTTTATTTTATTTTATTTTCTGCATCAAATTTTTGAAATAGAAATATTGAATTTTGAGGCTCAGATTGTTGATATAGAAATATTTTATTTTGTGGATCAAATTGTTGAAATAGAAATATTTTATTTTGAGGTTAGGATTCTTAAAATAGAAACATTTTATTTTCGAAATTGTATATCTTATTTAAAATACTATTTTCTTTAAGCAAACTAAAAACTAAAGTATTAAATAGTATTTGAAATATTTGTTTCGCCAAATAATGCCCACACTTCTGATTATTATACTGCGGATCTTTATGCAAAATAAAAATTGCCTGCATCGATTGGAAGAAAGAGAAACCAAATTAGATGTTACGTCTTCCCTTAATGATTTTAATAGGGGAGAAATCATATGTTGACATCTTGAATTTTCAAAATTTTCCAACAATTTCAAATTTCATCTACTCAATTTTGGTATAAATGCATAAAAACCGCAGTCTACTGATTATATTGTTTAGCTGAAATATACTTTTTGCTGAAGTATGAAAGTGGATACAGTGCACCGGTTGATTTAAGCGAGGAAAACACCTTTATTCTTGGGCGACATGTCCAATAGTTCATATTAACTTATAGTATACATTAATAAATACAAAGCTAGAGAAATTTCGCTCATATTATAATAAAAATAACCAGCATATGCACTTGCCCCGTTTACAAACTTACCCTACCTTATCTTGTTCAAAGTGTCGTGGAAAATGATTGGACAACGATCAACCTAAACTCATTTTACAGCTCGAAGCTTCTATTTTCTTTGTTGTAAATTATTTTTCGGAAGCCTGGCTTCCTCAAAAGTATTTCCGAGGAACGAGCTTGTCAGGTGGACTTCTGTTGAATCTTTTTGTCTACGAAACTTACAACGGATCGAATGTAAAAAATTCTTTATTCAACTGACTCGTTAGATTCGATTGTCCGTACAGTGAAATTCAATACGAAATTGAGAACCGTTCGTATACGAAACAGTCTATCGATCAAACTTTCGGTAGACCGAGCACTGTTCAACCGCAGAACCTCATTAACAAGTTCAAAGCAGCTCTCGGTATTACTATTTATTTAATAGACTTTCATGTGCCGAATTATACAGAATGGAGCTCGACAATTTCTTTGACCTTTAAACCTTTCGTCTGTAAAGGTTACTATAGTCGCCGGAACGTCCAGTGCTCGTGCCCTAAACGCGACTCTAATCACCCGTCGACATTTCGCTTTAATTAACTGCCCTGTCCCAGTATACTATACTAAAACGCGGTTATTCCGACATTTATTTCCTCGCACATTAATTCGGAACAGCTTGGATTAAAATAATCCTGCAACTAAAGTAAAGTAACTAAATTTAAAATTGCATTATTTTCAAGTTACTAACATTACTCGAAGAAGAATTAAACTAAGTCTATGCACGTCTTGTACCTTGCGATTAATGCAAACGACAAATTCTCATACGCGAATCTGATCACGCTGCGAGTAAGTAAGAAGCGTGACCAAGTTTCCCGAAGCGTGAGAGCAAGCGGAAACCGAGCGCACGAGTCCGAGCAGAAGAACCCGATTTTGCCCGATCGAATTGGGAGGCAAACAACGGAACAAATCGATGGCAAACGTAGAAAGTAATCTGGAGTTCGAAGGACCGGTGGATGCACTCGGCGGAACACCCGCAGCTATGTCCGTCGAGGAGAAACGTGGCGCGATAATGCCTTTTGGCAGCCACGCGTCTCCCGGTATATTCTTCTACTTTCTGGCCGGGGTCCAGAGCCACTTCGAAACTAGCCACGAAGTTCCTTTCTTAAACGGTCGATCGCCGAATTCGCTATTCCTGCTATTCATGAAAACGGCTCATGCTAGCGAGTTGCATGACGCGACACTTCCTCGAGAGCGTCGCCGCGCCACTGTTTTCTGCAATTTAATCTGAGGGCAAGTAGGCCAACGAGCGCCCTTTGCCCTTCGAAACCTCTGGATTGTCCTAAAGGACAGTCGGTGCCCTTTGCTTTTGCCACGTGATAATCAGAGACTGCGGATCTTTATGCGAAACAAAAATGTTGTGCGTTAACCCCTTGCCCTACGATTTATTTTACGATTTTATTTTATCTAGGTGCACGGTAGTGCATCAGCTACCCTAGCAGCACAAGATATTGTATACACATTCATATAATATCAAAAAGAGATTCAATCTGCTTTTTAATATTCAAATATACATACAATATTTATTTTACATTAAGTACCAAATATTCTTTTTTATCCTAACTTATAAGTTAGGAGGAAATATTTTCCTCATATTAAAAAGTGCGGCTTAAAAAATATTTATACAATATTTTTGTGCTACTAGGGTAAGTTCTCGCACTACCTCCTTTTACACGAAGCAACTTTGCCGTTTTTTAGAGGCTTATAACTCGGCACTGGAGGCAGATGGAGAGATGTAATTTCGTACACTTGTTAAATGCTATCATGTCTCGATATTGACAAAACATTAATTTAACTAAATTTGTCACTGACTGACTGACTGACTCACAGATTATCAAAACCTTTTGGGTACTTCCCATTGACCTATATGCTTGAAATTTGGTACATACAGTGACTCAAAAAATTGATCAAATGTTCGAACAAAAAGGAAACAAGTCACAGTATACCTTTCTCAGAATCTTGCTTAAGACTGTTGATACATATACGAAAAATGTTAACATTGCGTCGGTACTTCACGACAGTTTAAGCCCTGTAATCGTATAAAGCGGACGTGTATTACGAATTTGTATATTCTGTGTATACTTGATCAATTATTTGTGTTAAGCTCAATTGTGAAAAATTCTTATATTTTTGGCATTCCTTAGCACAAATATAATCACTGGTAAGTTATAATGTTATTTTTAAACATTCGAGAATACGTTTGTGATAAAATAATTAATAAAAAAGATATTTTTAGTCATATTTCACAATGAGACTAATAAAAGCAAGTAAAATATCAGAAATTTAAAAACCATTAATATCTGGGCTTTCTCATCGCGAGATTTCTAAGAAGATACTGTGCTCTGTTGGTACTGTGTCTTCAGTACGTGAAACTTTAAAAGAAAACATACTAGAAAATAAAGCAGGACGAAAATCAAAGTTATCCACTATCACAAAGTGATGAATCATACGATCAATCCGTAATGGTAGCGTTAATAATGCCGTACAAATGCAAAAAAAATTAACGTAAACGCTGAAACAGTGCGTAATGCACTGCGAAAAGTGAATTTAAGAGGACGTGCAAAAATAAAGAAACCTCTTCTTACAAAGCGGCACAAGAAGCTTCGACTGCAGTTTGCCGAAAAATGTAAAAATTATACAGATCTCGATTGGGCCCAGGTAATATGGTCAAACGAGACGAAAATTAATCGTTTTGGGTGCGATGGACGCAAATCGACATGGCGAGGAAATATAGAACAAGTACGGTTGCATCATGTTCATCCAACACTGAAATTTGGAGGAGGCCATATCACAGTTTGGGGTTGTATAACCACTGAGGGCGTCGGATGCGTTGAAAAAATTGTAGGTCGAATGAATGCAACGTCATACACATCCATCCTGCAGAAAAATTTAATTGGAAGTTTGGCAAAATGGAATAAGAACGAAGAAGAAGTCATTTCTCAGCACGATAACGACCCTAAACACAGGGCAAAAATCACCAAAGTATGGTTAACAGCTATGGTTTTACTGTTTTAGACTGGCCCCACAGTCTCCCGATCTGAACCCAATAGAACACATATGGTGTTTACTAAAAAGAACAGTTGCCAACTTCGATCACAATTCAAGAAGTATTATTGAATTGTGGTCAGAAGTTAAAACCGCTTGGGACAATATTAAGGCTAAACAGTGTAAAAGTTTAGTAGATAGTATGCCAAGACGCATAGAAGCTGTTCTGAAAGCGAAAGGAGGGTATACGAAGTACTAATATTTCATTTTTTCAAACTCAAAAATTTGATCATTACATAATTTGTTAATTACATTTAATTTTGTTTAAAAAGTGTAACATATTTAAGTTAATTCTGTATTATATGAACTACGAAAACTATGTATGTATTATAATAAAATATTTTGTTACATATCTTATTAACATGTGTTCAATTAAATAAAAATTTAAACAAAATTAAACATTTGATCAATTGTTTGAGTCACTGTACGTCCACCATAACAAACACTCAAAGGAATAATAATAATAATAATCAGCAACATCTGTCATTTGGAAAATTTTTAATTTTTGCGCCGCCTCCGAAAAGATTGCATTGTATTTAAATTCGTGTGTATTCACATAAATTAAATAGAAATTATTTAATACTTATTAGTGCGTTTTTTCGAAGTCGGTTTAATTTTTTTTCTTTTGGAGATTTTATTATGTCCCTCTTCTGAATGATTCTAGTATTTCCAAAATTGTCAAACGTCCATATACTTTTGCATTTGACCTACTCAATTTTTATCATAAATCCACAAAATCCAGTCCAGTTATGGTACCTGGATAGATCGCGAAACCATCAGAGTATTTAGACACTAGACGGCAGTCCTCATTGACACGCTGAAGAGTGTTTCACAGCCGCTGCGTCAAACAGCGATAAATTGATCGCGCCCGGTGACTCAGTATTTCGATTGACCAAAACGGAATTGATACAGATTGGCGCTAATGAGTACACATTGAATCGTTTTCTATTTGGAAGCGGCTGATGGTAAGAGGGGACACAAAAAGAGCGAAGATTCGAGGAAGATCGTGCCCGGATGCTGTTCGAGTAGGTTCCGAGGAGGGCGAGGAAGCTGAAACGACCTCTACGCGAGAAGATCTTGAACTCGTTTCGGGACAAAAGTACAGGAGTCCGATCGGTCGGGACATCCTCCCTGGGAAGAGGAATTTGGACGTGGCCCAAGAAGGCCCGACATAAGCCACCCAGCGAGGCAAGAACACACACGCGAGAGGCAAGAACATGCAAGGCGACACGTCTCTTTCCCGATCATGCTCGAGAGAGCCACGTCCCCGGCCGAATTAGACGCCCCTTCTCCATGAAAAGCGCGAAGTCCGCTTCGATTTTCCTCTCGCACACGCGTACTGTCCCTCGATTTTCCCGCTAGACGTCGCCGGCAACCCTAAACGGATCCTGGGAGACTCGGCTCGAACGCTATAACTTCCTCGCTCAGCGGATATTTCGACCAACTTGGATTTTTAACAACGAGCTGACTTGTCACCAGGATTTTAAACACGGTTTACCGATCGGCAATGCCGATTGAAATCGAAATACAATCCAATTACCATTTTAATTACCATTTTTTTCGCTCTATTCAACTTTCTTTAATTTCATTTCAACTAACTCAATTTCTTGCTAATAAGAAACAGAAATTCTACGAGCATGGGATCTTCAAGTTGCCTGGAAAATGGCTAGAGATCGTGTATGAAAAATGGCTTCTTTTCTGGTATATACATACGTAAATCCTATAGCAGGAAGCGCAATTAATGCATAAACTCAAATCTTTTGGAATTGTGGCATTCATAACATTAATTACAATTAATTAAAGATGCACGCGATGAGAAAGTGAACGTTCTAAACTAAATGCATCGATCAGTTCGCAAAAATGGCATGACGTTCTAAGATACCTTATTCTAAACCAGGATAGTAGAAGAAATGTCAGATGGGTTGAAAACCCTTGAACCTTCAAGGCCATAAATTAAATAGTTCAGTGTCCACCAGCTTTTTTTTGACCTGCAGTTCAGTTCCTTGTAGGAGATCTTCGAGTAATGACGTTCTTTCCGAGCCGGTAAATGAAGTATATTCAGTATAATTGAAACAGTGTTTATTTCACTATCCCATAATCCAACAGAAAATATCATTGAATGGAAAATCGATATATTTTGGAATAACGAAAAATTGGAATCACAGTATTTTAAGAAGCTCGATATCATTCAGTTCCGAATCTCTTAATTCGCCAACGGCCATATCACGTTGCAGTAAACCGATTCTCGTCCGATCATCGAAGTTAAACAGCGTTGAGCGTAGTCAGTACTTGGATGGGTGACCGCCTGGGAACACCACGTGCTGTTGGCTCTTTTTTTTATTTCTATCCACTATTGCTGTAGCAAAATATCATAAAACTTATTCTGAATGGTAAAAAATTAGCTTTCATAATATATACATTTTTTTCTGTGAGCAATATCGAAGCAGTACAGAAATTTTCTCCATCAGGAAATTAAGGTGAAGTGCCCTAAGTCTGGACAGTCCAAAAGTGATACCTAAATCTGGACAATTGATTTTTCATGGTAAAATCAGTAATTAAGAGATTAAATAATTATATTATATATTCTGAGGCCTTAGCTACAAGTAGGTGTGAATATTATTTCATTAAGACATCAATTGAAATTTAAAAATGAATTCAAAGTTCATCTGAAAACAGTATACAAAATAGTCTATTTACATGCGAATCATGTGCATTTATAGTTCGAACTTTTGTTAGAAAAAAAGATATAATTTAAGCCCTCAGACAAAAAATAATTATCACGCATAATAATATTGATATTTTAAAATAAATTGGCAATCAAACTTAACGTAAATAATAATTATTAATCGAAATATTAGATGTCCAAGATTAGGACTGTTTTCAAATATAAGTACTCCATACTGGGACGCGATGACAGTAGCTGTCCCACTCTAAGCTTATACGCAATGTGCTTACGCCTGAAGCCGGACACGTGTTTGTGAATAAAATCAACGCATTGTTTGCAAATTATTTAACTACATGTACGTATAATTAGTCTTCTATTAGCTTGAATAACGTATGTAGAAAATGTATTCCGGTTGTGACGTTAATAATACTTTATGTTTACATCTTAAATCTATCAGTATTACTACCTAACCTTAAAAGTTGTATTATGACAAGTTTTATTAAAACAGTAAATGAAAATAAATATATATTTGGTTAAATAATACAATACTATAATCTATGATAAGAATACTACATATTACGCAAAGCATCTTCTATTCGTCATGCGCAACAGCGCCACCAACCAACGTTTTAGGTTATGTTCGCTCGATCAACTCCTAAATTGAATTTGTCCCGATATAGGCTTTACTTCTGTCCAGGTACTAGCTTAGATTGGATTTAATATGTCCAACTATAGGTTTGAATTATTCTTGTTAATACAATTAAGATATTAACCTGAACAATGATTTTTTTATTTTAAATTACTTTCCAAACTCTGAACTGTATGTTAAAACTCTTAAGAAATTGTTTTTGTTTATTTAGAGTGATAAAATTTAAAATAGAAAAACATGCTGGTAACATGGAACTTCAAGTTCCACTATTTTCCGAGAATATTCATTAGTTATAAATGCATAAAGATTCGTTGTCCATTAATAAGCGTTTTCAGAATGTCCGGTTTTCACCGTGCATTTGACGAATGAACGTTCCGGCCGGTATAATGCCAGTATTCTCCTCTGTCGTGTTAATTACGCGTATAATCGAGCAGTATCGAAGATGTATAGAGCAATCCCCCTTATTCCTAAGATGTTCGAGTACTCGGCGTGGAACTACACCTGGCAGAGATCCTAGTCAGAGGATAATTGAGGCTTCCTTCTCTCGGCATATATAATTAGGAACGCTGGCTGCGTTTAATTGCCACTCGGGCCAGACTTGTCGTTGGACACTGTACACCGATCGATAATGCGATTACGTCGAATCGAACCTGCAATTTAAAGCTGCGACGAGCGTCCAATTTCTCCTGGCGACAGGGGAAACGTGACTTCCAAAGAAAATGGAAGAAAAATTTGTGCTATGATTCCGAAATGACGGTGGACGGTCAACAATCTTTTCGTTTTTGTCGATCTTCCACTTAAAATTTGTAAAATTGCTATTAAAACCCATACACCGATGTTCCTAACTGAATAGCTTAACCACATACATGATCGGTATAGATTTTTCTGTTCAAGTAAAGTCAATAAGAAATTGTGAAAGACTAGGTTCAATAAGAACAATGATCTCGTGGTGCACGAGAAGCTAAGGGTGAATCAATAGTCATCTCGGATGCCCACAGTGAAGTAATAGAACAGTGGGATGGCAAATTATGCGAAAAAGTAACATTTTCCTGTTCTTCCAATGTGTAACACATTGATATATGATTCAACTTCTTGAAGAAAGAATATGGGGGTAAGAGAACAAGATCTACAGAAGTCAGAGACGTGAAAAGGATCAAGAGAATGCGCTAACAGCAGTCTCCACACGTTCAAGGATCCCCATCGGTTAGATCGTACAACTCCACCACCTCGAGTACAAATCACCCAATTTACCTGAGCCTTGTTCTGAACTTCGTGGCCGGTCCTCCACGTGTTGATAGCGGGCTGTCTGGGTCCCCTTTTGTCCAGCAGCAATTCGCTGGGGCACTTCTCGAAGATGAGCACTCTCTCGGCGACCGAGCCTCTAGTCAAAAACGGTCTGATAGGGTTGTTCCCGGTCCCGGTCGCCGCCGCTGCTCTGATATGTTGTTTCTGTTGCGTGGTCAACTCCGGATGAGGCACTTGCTCGATCCTGGGCCTGGGCGTATTAATCCTAGGCCCCCACCTAGAGGTGACTGGATCCTTGTCCTCTTTCCCAGGCTCCTTGTCCTTCTTAATCTCCGTCTCGAACTTCGACCTGGTGGTCGAGACCAGTTGCTCCGTCGCGTTGAACGAGGGCGCGTTGTTGCTCTTCTGCTCCTCGAGCCTTTGCTGAGTCGCAGGATTCTGTTGTGCAGCTCTGTACCTCACTTTCGCGTAATGCACCACGGACATGTTCGACAGCTCGTCCTTGCTGAGAGTCTTGGCGTCGGTAGCACCGGTCGAGTTAGCCCCGGGCGACGCTGAGACCACATTGTTCACCAACGCCGCGGAAGCAGGCACCAGGCCGCTCCCGTGATGATTGTGCCCGATAATGATCGGCTTCACCGGCTCCACCTTCGGCTTCTCTCGCTTGATCGCCGGCTTCTGCCTCGTCAGAGGCACGGTCCTCTCCGCGGGCTCTTCGGTGATCACCGAACCAGTCTTCAGCGCGTTGATCAACCTCTCCTCCTCCCTAGCGACCTCGTCCAGGTACACGCTGGAATTAGACCCGCTGCTCCTCTTCTCCTCCTTCGCCAACGGCTTCACCTCCAACTGAGTCCTCCCCGCCGACACATCCGTCGCTCTCTTGCTCTCGTTCAACTTGTTCTTCAACGGCCACGTGGTCAGGCCCGAATTCACCGTGTTCGAAGCGTTCTCCAAGCTCGGAGAAGTCGGCGACGTGATCACCGTGCTCGCCGGCCTCTTCTGCTGGACGATCTTCGTCGGCGTCAAATCCGCCGGGAACGTGGTCTCGATGGTCTCCAGAAACACTTCCCTGTGATGAGATCCAGGCGGCGTCTTCGTGGACACCTGCGGCTTCACGATCTGCGAGGGTTTGTTCGCGAAAGGCGAAGTCGGCGAGAGCAGGGCATTCTGTTTCCCTTTCGTTTGACCAGCGACGTTGCTGTTCTTCAACGGGGAGGTCTGCTGTTGATTCTGTTGCTGTTGCGTGGAGTTCCTCTCGAACTTCTGCAACGCGAATTGTATGGAGGAGGGCAGCGACTTGGACGGGGATCTCTGCCTGGACGCGGCTATCCTAGCCTTGTCCTCCACCACGAAGTTGTTCACTAGTTTCTCCAGGTTCCCGTTGTCGAGGTTCGGCGATTGCGCCAGGATGTCGACCGTCGTGTTAGCCGCGGACATGGCCGTGGGGGATGTTTTCCCGGGACTGATGGTGGGAGTGGTCGGGGTGAGCGCGGTCCCGAACTTGTCCGCGGCGGTCGCATTGCTGTGGCAGTTCAGGATCTCGGTGGGGGCTAGGCCCCGGCTTTTCCACGTTTGATAGATCGCCTCGGCGTGGTCGCTGATCTGCTTCGCGATCGCCGCGATGTCCTCGTCGCCGGAGCTGGACGTGTCCGAGGCGGTCGTCGGGTATTTCCGGCGCAGATCGTGCTTCGCCGTAGCTGCCATCTCCGGCTCCGATTGCAGCCGCTGCTCCCGCAGCTGGGGATGATGGTCCAGCAGGAAGCTGGCCACCCGGCTGCTCAGCTCCGTCGTGTGGTCCAGCACCAGCTGCACCAGCTCCGGGCTACCCTCGACCGGGACCACGTTCACCGGGATCGCGTAACCGAAGTGCACCGCCCGGCAATCGACCTGCTCCTCTTCGGGCCGGCTCTCGTTGATCAGACAAGCGTTCAGGTCTGGACAGTGGACCGCCCGAGCCGGCCGAGGATCGACAGTCACCGGCACGAACAGGTCGCGTCGGGTCGCGCAGACCCGGCGCTCGATCGTCTCGATCTCTACCCCCAGAACACTCGTAACCGACAAACCACCGACCGACCTCGACGACGACACCACCACCGGCCTCCTCGACGACGTTGCTTCCGTTATCAACGGACTCGCCACTCCTGGCATATCTCAGGCCAATCGGCCCAAGAAACCCGTCCCCCTAGACCCACACACGGACACGGCTTCCGTCCATGCGACCCTACTGGCGAAGCGGCCTGCCTGTCTCCCCATTCTCCTCTTTGCTAGACTCTTCCAGGTTGATCAAATCTCCTCCTGTTTGCTGCTAGAGTCCATTCGATCCTCGAGAAGACATTGATCTTTTCGGGGAAGAGGTATATTGTCTTACAGATTCACTTGTTTTTACACTGGATTGTACAGAGCTGTACAGGTTTCTTTTTGTACTGTTTTCTTTCTGCACTGTTTAAACGGTTCCTGATGATCCTGAGAAAGTAGCTGATTTGTTGTTAGACATTGTGGTTGGAGGTTTTAGATGATCGAGAACTACATCGCTGCGTTCAGCTGCCGAGGATCAAGAGTGATCTGAAAGAAGATAAATATAAATTAGTATTTGTCCCGGCCAGGCTGACCTGTGGTCGTGTATTTTCGGACCGTGATACGTGCTCTGAGCTGGTCGGCGCGCTAGTGCGAAGCTTGCGTTAGGGATTCTTGATCTTTTGCTTTTGCCCTTTGTCACCGAGATTGGCCTACGCGATCGTCTATGCCATAGCTTCCCAACCTTTCACGTTGCTTACCATATTCTTTGGAAAGTTTTCTCGTTCGGGGCGATTTTTCAATCTTGGAAAGTTCGGTCGAACGCAACAATAGAAAGCGAAATTTTTACATCGACCGGATTTCCACGATGCACACTGTTCCGAGACTAACACTAACAATTAATTTTGCTGTTCTGGTTTTAATTGAGAGATCTGTAACTCTTGAACCGATGAATTTCGTTATCTTGCAATTGATCGAATACATCGCAGATATATTACTGGGTCGTTCGGAAAGTCATTTCGTTTTCCAAAGAGAAAATGAAGGACAATTTTTTACCATTTAAATCAAGTTTTATGAAATTTTGTTATATGATCTCTTGCGCGATTTTTCCGAGAACTTAAAGATCCCATGCCGGAGAATTTCTGTTTTTTATTAGCAAAGTATTGAGTTATATGACTTTTCTTGTTTGCACGACATAAAAATGTTGAAAAAAATATTGAAAAAATAGTAATCGATGGTACTTTTCCTTTCGTGCACTGAATTTTTATCCTTGCGGTAATAAAACAGCAAAAGGTGATGGAAACGCGTACTTTGATTTTGCATATTTGATGCGATGATAAAAACATATTTGTAAGATTAGAAAGCACTGCGAGGTAGGAAGTTACGTCCGAAATTGTCAGCTGTCAAGATATACCACGATTTTGCGATTTAAAATAAGGTTGGTAATAACAAATGTCATTTCTACACGAAAAACGAAATGACTTTCCGAACGACTCAATAATATTTCTTTCGAAAGTGATACTGTTGCTTAATTCGTTTGATCGAACACGATTCACCGATTTATTGAAAATTCTGTGCCACATTCTAGAAAGTTAGCCTCCTAGAAGCTAGCCCCCCACTTGTTAAATTAAATAATTTCAACAGTTGTGCTGAGTTGTGCTAAGTTTGTGCTACATTGTTCTCGAATATTACAGCTATAATATGAAAAATAACACTAAAAATTGAAAAAACCCAATTTTTGGAGTAGCCCCCCACTTTTCGTTTTTTAAAAATTTTCTCAATTGTGCTAAGTTGTGCTAGGTTGTGCTAAGATTGTTCCAAAGTATTACTTCATAAAAATAATAAACAAAGAAGTTATGGTAAAAAACGATTTTTGGAGTAGCTCCCACTCTTTATTTTTTTTAATTTTTTCAATTGTGCTAAGTTGTGCTAGGTTGTGCTGAGATTGTTCCAAAGTATTACTTCATAAAAATAATAAATAAAGAAGTTATGGTAAAAAACAATTTTTGGAGTAGCCCCCCCCTTTTCATTTTTTAAAATTTTCTCACTTGTGCTAAGTTGTGCTAGGTTGTGCTAAGATTGTTCCAAAGTATTACTTCATAAAAATAATAAATAAAGAAGTTATGGTAAATAATCGATTTGGACATCTAATTAACGTTTAAGTTAGTAACAATTATCCAAACAGCACATAATTATATATCTGAGTTGTGCTAGCCGATTTCTCCAGCACAACGATTTAAAGGGCACTTCTTTATTTATTATTTTTATGAAGTAATACTTTGGAACGATCTTAGCACAACCTAGCACAACTTAGCACAAGTGAGAAAATTTTAAAAAATGAAAAGGGGGGGCCTACTCCAAAAATCGTTTTTTACCATAACTTCTTTATTTATTATTTTTATGAAGTAATACTTTGGAACGATCTTAGCACAACCTAGCACAACTTAGCACAAGTGAGAAAATTTTAAAAAATGAAAAGGAGGGGCCTACTCCAAAAATCGTTTTTTTTTTCAATTTTTAGTGTTATTTTTGATATTATAGCTGTAATATTCGAGAACAATGTAGCACAAACTTAGCACAACTCAGCACAACTGTGTTGAAATTATTTAATTTAACAAGTGGGGGGCTAGCTTCTAGGAGGCAGAAAGTTAGCAAATTGTAGTGAAGTACATCGATTTTGTAGGTCGTTGGTTGCACATTATTTTTTATGACATTATGAACAGTAATTTTAGATTCAAGGTATGGGTTGGGTCGGTCAATTTTCATTTTGGACAACATTGGGAAACTATGATCTACAATCTACGGCAATATGGCGTACCAGAGTCCAAAACTAGCAACTTTGCCCTCTGCTACTCCTTCGACTCTATATCGACAAGCTCCAAGTGACTACAGTACGTACAAAAACTTCCAAAGTTGTGCGAAAGTGGATGCCAAAGTTGTACGAATGTAGACGTGTAAGTTGTACAAGATCAGCTGCTTATTCGAAGGGATTATTAAACTTATTGAAGAAATAACTATGCATTACGAGCGACGCAAGGTCTACTGTAGCGATAATTCTCACGTTGTCGGTGAGATATCGCTGATTAATTGATAGACGTACCGGGTAATCCGCAGAATTATCGGAAGTAAGATTAAGCACTATTTATGGTATTCTAGTCTAGAAAAGAGTCACTATCGTAACAGTGTAAGTAGAATGTTGTCTCTTCTCTTATTAAATATTTACTTAAATTTTGTTAATCTTCCTACGATGCTCCTTTCTACAAATTTCACCTTTGATTTAGCTATAAATGTGTAAAGCGGATAAAACGATTCTCCGATTGAATGAATTGTTAAACGAATAATGTACTAGTGTTCTCGACGCAACGGATCGATCATATAATACCAAGAAAGTAAATTTTGCAGGTTAAATACACTTTCAACGTTTCGATCCACATGTGCATCATTCTCAAGAAAGAAGAAAACTGCGTTTGCTTTATGAAATTCTTAAAAACGAAATGGAAATATGTTAACACGTTGTTGTTAACACGTGTTTATATATTTCAATTTTGTCGCGTTTTTAAAAATTTTATTTTATACTTTTTAGTCCGTTTTAAAAACGTGGTATTTTTTAAAAATTTATTTTTATTTAAATATTATTTTCGCATGTGACCTTGTAAATTAATATAATTTTTGGAAAATCTTTTTTGCATATCATTTCGTAAACCAATGCTTCTAATTGATTATAACAAATCAGGTCGTTTGGTACAATTATAAAAAAGTTATTGGTGTGTAAAAGGTGTACGAATACTTTGTACACCCACTGTATGATCGAACCGTTGCGCCGAGAACACTACTACATTATTCGTTTAACAATGAATTGTGTTCATTCGTTATTATCATTCGAAGAAAATGTCACAGCGGAGGATTTGATGGGTTCGCGTTGAAAAACAGGAAGTTCGTCTCTAGGTATCTCGTTCTAGACTGGAATACCCCTCGAGCAGTGTCTAATAGGCTTTGTCCGAGCGAAAAAGCGACACGGTACCGGTACTTTCACCCTGCATTGCAGCGCGTATGCAAATGCACGCATGCGAGCGCAGACGTGCGTGCGCCGCGCGCCGCTTCGATCGTGCTCGAATCGCTGGAAGCCGCGCACGTTTCACGTTCCTCACGTTTCTCTCCTTCCGTTCTCTTACTCTCCTTCTCTTTCTCTTTGTCCTCTCTCCTTCTCGGGGGACCCACGGCAAAAATTCGTATGCCGAGACGGTCGAGCTTTCTTTGTCTTTGCACGAGGAACGTTTGGCAACGTGTACGCCCCGAGCACTTGTCCCGATGATTCTTCAAATCCCGCGCATTCTGACTTTCAAGACACTGACTCTCCTCGCGCATAAAGAATCCCAGATTCTTCATCCGTCGGCTTGGCGATCTATGTACCGATAAAGATCTCGATTTGTACCAGGAACTGCATTTAGAATGCACCGGAGGAGCTGCATTCTAGCGACACTTCTGCACTAGGAGCCGGCCTCAACGCTGCTGTCCATTAAGCCGCCAACCAGGCCATCGATTAATTACTTTGGAAACAGGGCGATTGAAAAAGGCAGTTTCAGGATCGGTTCAGCTAAATGTAATTTGATCGCGCGGTATTACGCGCGCTTTTTAACGCTCACGACTTTTAATAGACAAATGCGGTCACGGAGATTTTGGCGAACGATCCGCTAAAAAAACGTGTGAATAAATATTTCACAGAACATTTTATTCCATAAATTAGATGCGATTATCGATCGTAATTTTGGCAATGTGATGAAGCACTGCAATTTTGCAAATTAATTAGAGACTCTACGTTTCGATCCTGATGTGGATCTTTCTCAAGAGACAACTTTTGCGTCTGAATTGCTAAAATTGCTGTGTTTCATCACTGATCGAACCTGTGCGCCGAGATCATCGCAATTTGATTACATTTTATTCTCTTCGACAGAATGGTGATTAAAGGATACAAGCTTCCAGCTTGATATTGAATTGATTTATTTGATCGCGCGGTATTACGCGCGCTTTTCAACGCTCACGACTTTTAATAGACAAATGCGGTCACGGAGATTTTAGCAAACGATCCGCTAAAAAAACGTGTGAATAAATATTTCACAGAACATTTTATTCTATAAATTAGATGCGATTATCGATCGTAATTTTGGCAATGTGATGAAGCACTGCAATTTTGCAAATTAATTAGAGACTCTACGTTTCGATCCTCATGTGGATCTTTCTCAAGAGACAACTTTTGCGTCTGAATTGCTAAAATTGCTGTGTTTTATCACTGATCGAACCTGTGCGCCGAGATCATCGCAATTTGATTACATTTTATTCTCTTCGACAGAATGGTGATTAAAGGATACAAGCTACCAGCTTGATATTGAATTGATTTATTTGATCGCGCGGTATTACGCGCGCTTTTTAACGCCCACGACTTTTAATAGACAATTGCGGCCACGGAGATTTTGGCGAACGATCCGCTAAAAAAACGTGTGAATAAATATTTCACAGAACATTTTATTCTATTATCGATCGTAATTTTGGCAATGTGATGAAGCACTGCAATTGTGCAAATTAATTAGAGACTCTACGTTTCGATCCTGATGTGGATCTTTCTCAAGAGACAACTTTTGCGTCTGAATTGCTAAAATTGCTGTGTTTCATCACTGATCGAACCTGTGCGCCGAGATCATCGCAATTTGATTACATTTTATTCTCTTCGACAGAATGGTGATTAAAGGATACAAGCTTCCAGCTTGATATTGAATTGATTTATTTGATCGCGCGGTATTACGCGCGCTTTTTAACGCTCACGACTTTTAATAGACAAATGCGGTCACGGAGATTTTGGCGAACGATCCGCTAAAAAAACGTGTGAATAAATATTTCACAGAACATTTTATTCTATAAATTAGATGCGATTATCGATCGTAATTTTGGCAATGTGATGAAGCACTGCAATTTTGCAAATTAATTAGAAACTCTACGTTTCGATCCTGATGTGGATCTTTCTCAAGAGACAACTTTTGCGTCTGAATTGCTAAAATTGCTGTGTTTCATCACTGATCGAACCTGTGCGCCGAGATCATCGCAATTTGATTACATTTTATTCTCTTCGACAGAATGGTGATTAAAGGATACAAGCTTCCAGCTTGAAATTGAATTGATTTATTTGATCGCGCGGTATTACGCGCGCTTTTTAACGCTCACGACTTTTAATAGACAATTGCGGCCACGGAGATCTTGGCGAACGATCCGCTAAAAAAACGTGTGAATAAATATTTCACAGAACATTTTATTCTATTATAGATCGTAATTTTGGCAATGTGATGAAGCACTGCAATTTTGCAAATTAATTAGAGACTCTACGTTTCGATCCTGATGTGGATCTTTCTCAAGAGACAACTTTTGCGTCTGAATTGCTAAAATTGCTGTGTTTCATCACTGATCGAACCTGTGCGCCAAGATCATCGCAATTTGATTACATTTTATTCTCTTCGACAGAATGGTGATTAAAGGATACAAGCTTCCAGCTTGAAATTGAATTGATTTATTTGATCGCGCGGTATTACGCGCGCTTTTTAACGCTCACGACTTTTAATAGACAAATGCGGTCACGGAGATTTTAGCGAACGATCCGCTAAAAAAACGTGTGAATAAATATTTCACAGAACATTTTATTCTATTATCGATCGTAATTTTGGCAATGTGATGAAGCACTGCAATTTTGCAAATTAATTAGAAACTCTACGTTTCGATCCTGATGTGGATCTTTCTCAAGAGACAACTTTTGCGTCTGAATTGCTAAAATTGCTGTGTTTCATCACTGATCGAACCTGTGCGCCAAGATCATCGCAATTTGATTACATTTTATTCTCTTCGACAGAATGGTGATTAAAGGATACAAGCTTCCAGCTTGAAATTGAATTGATTTATTTGATCGCGCGGTATTACGCGCGCTTTTTAACGCTCACGACTTTTAATAGACAAATGCGGTCACGGAGATTTTAGCGAACGATCCGCTAAAAAAACGTGTGAATAAATATTTCACAGAACATTTTATTCTATTATCGATCGTAATTTTGGCAATGTGATGAAGCACTGCAATTTTGCAAATTAATTAGAAACTCTACGTTTCGATCCTGATGTGGATCTTTCTCAAGAGACAACTTTTGCGTCTGAATTGCTAAAATTGCTGTGTTTCATCACTGATCGAACCTGTGCGCCAAGATCATCGCAATTTGATTACATTTTATTCTCTTCGACAGAATGGTGATTAAAGGATACAAGCTTCCAGCTTGAAATTGAATTGATTTATTTGATCGCGCGGTATTACGCGCGCTTTTTAACGCTCACGACTTTTAATAGACAAATGCGGTCACGGAGATTTTAGCGAACGATCCGCTAAAAAAACGTGTGAATAAATATTTCACAGAACATTTTATTCTATTATCGATCGTAATTTTGGCAATGTGATGAAGCACTGCAATTTTGCAAATTAATTAGAAACTCTACGTTTCGATCCTGATGTGGATCTTTCTCAAGAGACAACTTTTGCGTCTGAATTGCTAAAATTGCTGTGTTTCATCACTGATCGAACCTGTGCGCCAAGATCATCGCAATTTGATTACATTTTATTCTCTTCGACAGAATGGTGATTAAAGGATACAAGCTTCCAGCTTGAAATTGAATTGATTTATTTGATCGCGCGGTATTACGCGCGCTTTTTAACGCTCACGACTTTTAATAGACAAATGCGGTCACGGAGATTTTAGCGAACGATCCGCTAAAAAAACGTGTGAATAAATATTTCACAGAACATTTTATTCTATTATCGATCGTAATTTTGGCAATGTGATGAAGCACTGCAATTTTGCAAATTAATTAGAAACTCTACGTTTCGATCCTGATGTGGATCTTTTTCAAGAGACAACTTTTGCGTCTGAATTGCTAAAATTGCTGTGTTTCATCACTGATCGAACCTGTGCGCCGAGATCATCGCAATTTGATTACATTTTATTCTCTTCGACAAAATGGTGATTAAAGAATACAAGCTTCCAGCTTGATTGTATTGATTTATTTTGATTAGATATACAATTTCAAGGAGGTGGAATTGAAAGTTGTCGAAGCAACAGCTGTTTTGAAAACATTATCATCATCATCGTCGTGAAAAGTAGTCCAAAATTTTCTACATAAAAGTTTGTTGTACGAGCGTTGCACGTGAAAGTGAACGTTCTATCATAAAATAAAAATGAACGATAAAATCCACAGTGCAGGGAATAAAATTCTCAATTGATTTTCCTTGTGATCAAATAGCACTTTTGAAAATTGTATGTCATTATGTATAAATTGTTTTTATTTTCTCTTACAGACGCAATTCAATATAATCTTGAAAATGGTCCAAATCAGTGACCGAAACGTCGATTTACTTGAAAATTAGCAAAATTGTTTAGTTAATTTTTTGTTTTTTTTGTATTTAACGATCGAACCGTAGCGCCGATATCATTGATAATTGTTAATAGCACCTGACAGTCGGGATTGAGAGTCCATGAAGATTACAGCGATGAAAATGTAATCTAGAGTCTCTACAACGTTCTACAACGTTTCTATAGCAACTTAGTTGCTTAAAATTCTGCCCGAGATAATTCTGTATAGAGCTGTAAACAAAGATTACGGTCAGCTGCGTTTAATTGACCGAATAGTTACACCACATTGAATCGGTCTCCGCGACACAGCTAATAAATTCGACAGTGACTCTGCTCCCTATCTGATTCCCAGAGACATTCCCAACGAGTTGCAACGACGAATTGCAACAGTTTGCCGATGCCGTTTCTCCTAGACACATAACTGTCTGTCGTAAGATAAATTTTATTGGGAGATCTGATACGATTGCATGGCTGTATAAACGTACAACGAAATAAGGTCGAAAAGATTAACTATATTTTGTTGCAGTTTGTGTCGGTTCGAAAGTGACGTAGACTCTGTGAGTCAGGAAAGCTATTTATAATTCTAGAGAGATCTACAGAAAGGGGGGAAATGTTCTACAAGCGTTTTGTGTCGGAAATTCTCTGACGATTTATGAATCACTTCCACCATAGAAAAGATCAATAACGTTCTCGAACTTCCTGGGTCGATTGTTAACCGGAAAACGTCTTTCATTGTCCCCGAAATTCTTTTTGTCGGTCACGAACAGAGGATAAAGACTTACACAGAGATTGTGTAAGCTGATTGTGAAGCATTTGTGTGGACAGCAATCTTTACAATTATGTTTCCCTTCTTGTCAGAAGTCAGTCAGTTGTCACCGAGCATATTTATTCACAGTTACTCACAGAATGTTGAACAGAATAGAAATCCTTCCGCGAAAAAGTCGAATGAATATATCTTCGAATCTGTGTAAATCACGTTATCTGTGTAAGATGCTGCAGATTAATCCTTTGATAGAAAAATCGAATCAAGTTCCATCGCTGAACAACGAGAAAACGCAACATTTCCACCCACGAGGAATATACTCCTCGATTCCACAGAGCTATCAAATCAAGAGCAAAAGCACCCGCCTCGAACCGTGCAATTTATTCCGTAGCTATCATTCGCAAAGATTCCGCCCTCGCAATTGTCTTCTTATTCTGTATCGCGCGTATTAGGGGGACCGGGGGAGAGGGCAGCGATACAATTTTCTGCGAGATCGTCAATCGTCGACGTATCCTTCGAATGCACAAAGAAGTCTCATCACGCTGACAGAGTTTCGCATGCAGCCGATATTCCGGGGCACGGGGAGGAGGTCCGATAACAGGGGAGAGAAGGCGGTTTTCGAGGAAAATTCCGAGTCCCTGGAACAGTTCCAGGCGTGCGTGGGTCCGGGATAATCGTCCGGCGACGACGACGATGCACAGTGGGCCAGGAGGCCGCTTTTTGTGGTGAAAATTGACAACCCTATACACTGACAAACCCATAAACTCCCAAATCCAAAATATTGTTCATTTCTGATGATCCTGTGATAAGTAGACAGCGTATTTGATGCATTTATGACAAAAATGAATAGGTGCAATTTAGACAGCAAAAATGTTAGAAGAATTTAAACGTACTATATCATATTATTCTCAACCTATAAGACATATTAACCCTTTGCACTCGGTTGTCCCCTCTGAGGCACCACTAGAAATTGTTGTATCATTATTCAAAATATTGTTTACATTATTAAATATATCGGTATCTAATCAATTACTAAACATTTAGGTATTGTATGAGGTATTCTACCAATTTCATATCCATACAATTTCAAAAATCATAGGGAATGTAAGTATTCTAGATCGGAAGAAATGTTTAATTTTCCAGTTAAAATATTTTGCTCCGAGTGCAAAGGGTTAAGTTAAGCATCTCAATTTTTTAACACGTGTAGAGTCCGTTTTTGCTTGACAATTAAACAAGTTTATGTGTTTTAATACCCCATTCTTTTGCTGGAAATATATTCTGCAGTGTCAAACTTGTTATAAAATATATGTTTCTAGCGCATTAAATAAATATGTCAGCGCGTGTAAAACAGTGGCACACGCGGCCTGAATGGATAGTTTAACGCGTACCATCGGTGGTACACGTGGCACGGAACGCGTTAAATGGTAACATATATTTTTTACTTGATAATATTCTGACTGGTATCGATACGAATTCAACGACCTATGATAACCTGAGGCTAAAAATAAGAGTTATTCTAAAATTTTCTACGATAGAAATCATTAATAAAAAGTTGGTTATTATTGAAATTTAAGATAATGTACACACAATATAAAGAAAAAAATTCGAAGAACAAAATCATAAAAAAATATCGATTTTTATACTTTTTGGTTACTAATAAGAGTTATCAGTGTCGACAAAAATTTGATCCTCCTTGATATAACTTTTATCGATGAGGAAAAACTGTTTCGGTTGCTCAAAGCAGTTATCGACGAGAGAAGCTCATTTCGATCACTCATAATCAGACAGCATCTTTATGCATTTATAGGAAAATCGAGTAGATGAAATTCGAAACTTTTGGAAAATTTGAAAAATTGAAAATGTCAATATATGATTTCTCCTCTATTAAAATCATTAAGGGAAGAAATAACATTCAATTTATTTTCCATTTCTTGCAATCGATCCAGACAATTCTTATTTTGCATAAAGATCCGCAGTCTACTCATAACAATTATCAATGAGAGAATTTATTTTCACTTGTTTCTTAAGGCGGTAGTACACCCTCGGATTGTAACTAGAAAGGCACTAGAATATCACTATATTTTGCGCGCTTCGGTTGTTTGACCTTATTTGAGCAGATTTTGGGCTGGGTGAGGGCTCATTCTAAAGAGGAAGGTTCATCACACTGCGCTCTGGTCATCATATAAGTCAAAAAAGTCTTTTAGAGACAGAAAAATGTATTCAAATCTGCGGGTTTTTTCCTAGATTTTTTCTCTACTTTGGGCCCTCATATTATATATAAACATAATTTCGTTAAAATCATGACCAGAGCGCACTGTGATGAAACTTCCTCTTTAGAATGAGCCCTCACCCAGCCCAAAATCTGCTCAAATAAGGTCAAACAACCGAAGCGCGCAAACCCATGTTTCGACCCAAAATCTAGTAGGATTCCAGTCCCTTTCTAGTTATAATCCGAAGTTAGACTAACGTCTTAAGGGCGATCTATACCCTCAGATTTTGGGGTATTTATCAATGTTATCAACCTCTGTGCAGAAAAAAAGTTTGGTAACATTGATAAACACGCGACTGCATAATGAACACGAGATGGAGTTGCTTGCTATTTCCATATTCTATTCAGCTCGTCGCGAATGCCGTTATACAGGACAGGTCGCACTAATATTAGTGCCACCGATGAGAATATGTACCTCGTCTGTGTCAGTTTTGCTATGATTCCACATTGACAACAGTGCAGTAGTGAAATGTTGCACAATATCGCAGCACTGATTGACAGTCCTTCTGACTAGGCACCATCTCGTCTAAACTAACTGAAATAAAATTGGCTCTAGCTTGGCTCTACATCAGAGATAACGTCTGTCTTCATGAACGTAATATGGGGAAATCTCTGCTATGTGAATGAAATCACGCGCATTGATTTTTTGTCCTTATACGAGCATATTTTGAGCTACACAATAGTTCATTTGATAGAGGAAGGTTCATCACGGCGCGCTCTGCTCATCGCATCAGTCAAAACAGTCCCTTTGAGACAGAAAAATACATTGAAATCTGCGGTTATTTTTCTAGATTTTTTCTCTACTTTGGGCACTCATATTATTAGATATAACCATAATCTCGTTAAATCAATAGCAGAGCGCGCGGTATTTAACCTTCCTCTATATAATGAGTCCTCACCCAGCCCAAAATCCGCTCAAATAAGGACAAAAAATCGATGCGCGTAAACCCATGTTCCGACCCAAAATCTAGTAAGATTCTAGTTCCTTTCTAGTTACTTCAGTAGGGTATAGATCCCCCTTAATAATTATTGTACAGAAAATTCATTTTCGTTGCTTATTTAATTACTGAGTTGTCTACTCTTTTTCGGATGGGCAAAGCTTGTGAAATTCATTGATAAGGAGGATTTTATAGTAATCATGATCAAAGATTGACATTGGGTTGTTTCTCTTATATGCACAAAACCTGAGAAATCTGTTATTTCTAACGTCCTAAATGAATCTGTTAATGTCACAAAATTGTTTCAGTTTAAGAACCACTGTTCTAGCCCACTGTGCGATGGCTGCGTCGTCGCGTCGTCGATAACTCCCCGGAATCGGCCGTGCCTCCTGAACCGTGGCCGCGTGTGTAAGTACGCTCGCCTCGCATAACTCGGTCACGTTTGCGGTTTGCATCGTTTAGAATACGATACGGCCCACTAAAAATAGCGGCGAGCCAATATCGATACGCCGTGAAACCGTGTCAATCCCCATGGATCGACCGATTGCTCGCCAGTGCGGTGCAAGCAAGCAGTGCATAGCGCAGCAAGCCGCTGCAAACAACTAGTTTCCACGCGCAGTTCTTTTCAATCCCCATGTTTCCTTGCCTTCTTACCGATTTCATGGATGCTACTCGCGGTTTCTGGTTTCTGCTCGACGGAATCGCGCAATTTCTGCCAACGTTTTTACAGGATCGCAAAAACCATGCTTTCTGGAGCGGACTAGGCGCGGAACGTTAATCTGCATCGACCGCGGATGCTTTTTTCTGGTCGATTTTATCGTATTATTCGATTGTGGGATTTTTTGCAAATTTTTCGAGAGCCTTGATCTTTGTATTCACCGAGAGAATGTATCGGACGAATATAAATCCAAACGACAGTTCTCGCAACGAATAATGCAATAATTAAGGGAGTGTTCTCCTTTTCAGGATTGCAAGGGCGCGGGATAGCCTTCTAATTCATCATAAAAGTTCTACTTTTACGTCGACGAGGCGCAATTTGCATTATCCGGCAGCATGTAGCTGTCGCAGCTTTATAATGGCTACATGCGCAGCTTTACGATAGCTACATGCTGCCGAATTTTGCATAGAACTCTTTGTCTCCCAAAAATCTGTGGTTGTCGGGAAGAACGCCGCATGTAACATAATTTCACTTTAGACATATTGCCGCTTAAAGTTTTGATCACCAATGCTTTGACATAGGACATCGGTTAAATTGCGTTATATTTTTGAGCCTTTCGAATTTATTTTTATGACTTCTTTTCGGGTAAATACGTAAATCCGTGACATGCGGCATTTTTCCTAAAAACCACAGAAATATCGTAGAAGAGGAAAGAAAATTTATATTTTTTGATTTGGCTACATCTATTTTAATGCTTAAATATTGATTACGAACGAATTAGATTTGATTTCCTTTAGCAAGACTTTGTTTAAAATCTTTAAGGAGTTCAAGAAGAAGGGGTTGAAAGACAACACAGGCATACAGGAGATTCAAAACGTATTTTTCCTTTAGCAAAATGGTTTGGACGACAATGAAATTTGGATGACAACGATCGCTCGACGAGTTTCAAAGGGACTCCTGCTGGAAAAGACAGAATCGAGGAGAGACACCTGCCGGCTCACAACGATTTGTTTATCATCCTCGAAAGTGGAACGACGCTGCGGAAAGAATACTGATCTCGAGGCGTGACACCGTCGCGGCCGGTTTCACAATCCGCGGCGGGAAAGGGTGCCGTTATAAATAGTTCCTCAATGCAACGCGCGAACCAAAAGGAAAAAAAAAGAACAGAGCCGTGGATTTCAAGGATGAGCCTACGTGTTTTCCATAGCGCGAGACACGGGCTCCGATGTCGATACACACCCGGGGAAAATGCATACAGTTGATGTACAAAGTGTTTCTGCACCTTTTGAAAACACTTTTTCAAAATGGACCCGACAGCTCGAGTTATTCTGACTAAAAATCCCCCGTCTACGCATTAACCCCTTGAAGAGAAAAGAAAATTTATATCTTTGTCTACATTTATTTTAATGCTTAGATATTCCATAACATTTATGAGAAAAATGGGTGGATGTAATTTGTAACGGTAAAAACATTAGGACGATTTAGGGATATCCATATGGCATTTTCAATTTATTACAATTTTTAAAGGCGAGAAGAAATTTTTATACGTTTTCTGCATCTTGTAAGTGACGCAGTAAATTATTATTTTGCATAAAGATCCGCAGTCTATTGATTAAAAACGAATCAAATTTCATTTCATTTCGGAAGAAAGGCGTGACATTCACGTTTGTTAGACTTTGTTTAGAATATTATTTTTAATTTATTACAATTTTTAAAGGCGAGAAGAAATTTTTATACGTTTTCTGCATCTTGTAAGTGACGCAGTAAATTATTATTTTGCATAAAGTTCCGCAGTCTATTGATTAAAAACGAATCAAATTTCATTTCATTTCGGAAGAAAGGCGTGACATTCATATTTGTTAGACTTTGTTTAGAATATTATTTTTAATTTATTACAATTGTTAAAACCGAGAAGAAATTTTTATACGATTCCTGCATCTTGTAAGTGACGAAGAAAATTATTATTTTGCATAAAGATCCGCAGTCTATTGATTAGAAACGAATCAAATTTCATTTCATTTCGGAAGAAAGGCGTGACATTCATATTTGTTAGGCTTTGTTTCGAATATTATTTTTAATTTATTACAATTGTTAAAACCGAGAAGAAATTTTTATACGATTCCTGCATCTTGTAAGTGACGAAGAAAATTATTATTTTGCATAAAGATTCGCAGTGTATTGATTAGGAACGAATCAAATTTCATTTCATTTCGGAAGAAAGGCGTGACATTCATATTTGTTAGACTTTGTTTAGAATGTTATTTTCAATTTATTACAATTGTTAAAATCGAGAAGAAATTTTTATACGATTCCTGCATCTTGTAAGTGACGAAGAAAATTATTATTTTGCATAAAGATCCGCAGTCTATTGATTAAAAACGAATCAAATTTCATTTCATTTCGGAAGAAAGGCGTGACATTCATATTTGTTAGACTTTGTTTAGAATATTATTTTTAATTTATTACAATTGTTAAAACCGAGAAGAAATTTTTATACGATTCCTGCATCTTGTAAGTGACGAAGAAAATTATTATTTTGCATAAAGATCCGCAGTCTATTGATTAGAAACGAATCAAATTTCATTTCATTTCGGAAGAAAGGCGTGACATTCATATTTGTTAGGCTTTGTTTCGAATATTATTTTTAATTTATTACAATTGTTAAAACCGAGAAGAAATTTTTATACGATTCCTGCATCTTGTAAGTGACGAAGAAAATTATTATTTTGCATAAAGATTCGCAGTGTATTGATTAGGAACGAATCAAATTTCATTTCATTTCGGAAGAAAGGCGTGACATTCATATTTGTTAGACTTTGTTTAGAATGTTATTTTCAATTTATTACAATTGTTAAAATCGAGAAGAAATTTTTATACGATTCCTGCATCTTGTAAGTGACGAAGAAAATTATTATTTTGCATAAAGATCCGCAGTCTATTGATTAAAAACGAATCAAATTTCATTTCATTTCGGAAGAAAGGCGTGACATTCATATTTGTTAGACTTTGTTTAGAATATTATTTTTAATTTATTACAATTGTTAAAACCGAGAAGAAATTTTTATACGATTCCTGCATCTTGTAAGTGACGAAGTAAATTATTATTTTGCATAAAGATCCGCAGTCTATTGATTAAAAACGAATCAAATTTCATTTCATTTCGGAAGAAAGGCGTGACATTCACATTTGTTAGACTTTGTTTAGAATATTATTTTTAATTTATTACAATTGTTAAAACCGAGAAGAAATTTTTATACGATTCCTGCATCTTGTAAGTGACGAAGAAAATTATTATTTTGCATAAAGATTCGCAGTGTATTGATTAGGAACGAATCAAATTTCATTTCATTTCGGAAGAAAGGCGTGACATTCACATTTGTTAGACTTTGTTTAGAATATTATTTTTAATTTATTACAATTGTTAAAACCGAGAAGAAATTTTTATACGATTCCTGCATCTTGTAAGTGACGAAGAAAATTATTATTTTGCATAAAGATCCGCAGTCTATTGATTAAAAACGAATCAAATTTCATTTCATTTCGGAAGAAAGGCGTGACATTCATATTTGTTAGACTTTGTTTAGAATATTATTTTTAATTTATTACAATTGTTAAAACCGAGAAGAAATTTTTATACGATTCCTGCATCTTGTAAGTGACGAAGAAAATTATTATTTTGCATAAAGATCCGCAGTCTATTGATTAAAAACGAATCAAATTTCATTTCATTTCGAAAGAAAGGCGTGACATTCGTATTTGTTAGGCTTTGTTTAGAATATTATTTTCAATTTATTACAATTGTTAAAATCGAGAAGAAATTTTTATACGATTCCTACATCTTGTAAGTGACGAAGTAAATTATTATTTTGCATAAAGATTCGCAGTATATTGATTAGGAACGAATCAAATTTCATTTCATTTCGAAAGAAAGGCGTGACATTCATATTTGTTAGACTTTGTTTAGAATGTTATTTTCAATTTATTACAACTGTTAAAATCGAGAAGAAATTTTTATACGATTCCTGCATCTTGTAAGTGACGAAGAAAATTATTATTTTGCATAAAGATCCGCAGTCTATTGATTAAAAACGAATCAAATTTCATTTCATTTCGAAAGAAAGGCGTGACATTCGTATTTGTTAGGCTTTGTTTAGAATATTATTTTTAATTTATTACAATTGTTAAAACCGAGAAGAAATTTTTATACGATTCCTGCATCTTGTAAGTGACGAAGAAAATTATTATTTTGCATAAAGATTCGCAGTGTATTGATTAGGAACGAATCAAATTTCATTTCATTTCGGAAGAAAGGCGTGACATTCACATTTGTTAGACTTTGTTTAGAATATTATTTTTAATTTATTACAATTGTTAAAACCGAGAAGAAATTTTTATACGATTCCTACATCTTGTAAGTGACGAAGAAAATTATTATTTTGCATAAAGATTCGCAGTATATTGATTAAGAACGAATCAAATTTCATTTCATTTCGAAAGAAAGGCGTGACATTCATATTTGTTAGGCTTTGTTTCGAATGTTATTTTCAATTTATTTCAATTGTTAAAGGCGAGAAGAAATTTTTATACGATTCCTGCACCTTGTAAGTGACGAAGAAAATTATTATTTTGCATAAAGATTCGCAGTGTATTGATTAGGAACGAATCAAATTTCATTTCATTTCGGAAGAAAGGCGTGACATTCATATTTGTTAGAGTTTGTTTAGAATCTTCATGACGAGTGTGCCCTATTAAAATACGCCAAAGGCTTAACAAAGTGTCTCTCGAGAAGAGACGACTGTTCAATTAAAACCGATTGTAATGAAATGGTAACGTACGCAGTCTGTATTTAGTCCCCGGGACCTCGTCGTTTTCAGGATTAATCGTCGGCTCGAGAGAAAAAATTCGATCGATCCAGGGGCGGGCAGGTTCTCGCGAGGCCCACGAGAACAACTCGTTCAAAAGGTAATTTCTAGTCGGAATACGTAATCAGCGGCTAGGTATTTTCCATACAATCGCGATTCAGCTCGCGCTCGTCGCTCTCCGCAGCCGTGAACTCGCGCAACCTTGGAATTCGGTGGAAACAGTTCGAACAAGTCCACGAAGCCTCAATAAATCTCTCCGTTTCTTGCTGTGCAGGTTTTTCGCGAGCGAATCTCTCCACCAGAGAACCTTCGACATTTCCCAGCAAAACATAATTAGTCTCGGAGGTTAAACGTGATCCTAAGAACGAAAACCGAAGAATGCATAATAAATAAGTAAGTTCGTAACGACGAACGTTCTAAGACTTCCCTTTTAGGTTGTACGAGGACAATTTCGAGCAGACAAATTGGAAAATGACAATATAGACTTTTGAACCGAAGATTCTAACGGCGGAACTCCCCGCGTTCGCATCCCGAAAGGTCTTTCTCGACTAATTATAATTACCGCCTAGGATGATCGCATCGGCCCGATTCCATCAAATTATCTCGTCCCGGTCGTTCCCGTTCTGCCAATCGCGGACTTCCGCTCATCATCTTGTCCAGCCGCAGGACGAATACAGGAAACAAGGTGCCCGATCGATACGATTATCGATGACAAGGGACACGACATGGCGAGAGAGCAGTTTCGCGAAACTTTTCAATAAGCCCGAGACACAGGTCCGTACCACCGAAGTTTCGGGGACTCGACTTAGGAACGACTTGAAAGCCTGCGGGGCGGACTTAAAAGTTCCGTGTATTTTCGCTCGTATAAATGGCTCGTGGAAACCAGCCGGAATAACAGGGGCGGACGGGTAAAGAAGAAGCTGAACGCGGGGCAGCGTGTGCAGGACTCGGCGAAAGCTTCTCTTTTCATCGGGAACACGTGGTCTGCCGACTTTGCTTTCTTCGACCATTTACGTCGATGATAACAATAACAATGTCTTTATGGAATTATGTGATTCTGAATGGAATAGGCTGTTTTCCTTGAAATTCTTCCACTAGCAGATTTGATTTTTTTTTTATTAGTTTTATACAAACAATAATAAACTATGAAAATATAAACAACTTTCTTATGTACAAATATAAAATAAAGGAACAAATATTATTAATAAGAGCAGTGAAATAATCATTTTTAACATTAGAAACAAAAAATATAATATAAAAAATAAACCATTACAGTATCACATATAATACAACAAAGGAACAATACATATAGTATTATTATTAAGAAGATACTAAGAGTAAATGTCACATAAAAATTTTGATGTGTAGTCTATTATATAATATCTATTAATAGAAAAAACCACTAACTAATTTTTTAACTGCATATCTTCGAAACGTAATTTTTTAAACAGCACACACACACACATCGTCAGCGGCGAACCCTTACAACTGTGAGGTTAGGTTTCAGCAAATGACAAGACAGATAATGATTGATGTTGGTGCTACTGTAAATACGTATTTCAAATAAGATTAGATGCCCAAAAGAAAATATTCATTATTTAAGGTGAAGTGCCCTATGCCTGGACAGCATGTTTTTCTATTTTAAATTTTATCACTTTAAATAAACAAAAACAATTTCTTAAGAGTTTTGACATACAGTTCAGAGTTTGTAAAGTAATTTAAAATAAAAAAATCATTGTTTAGGTTAATATCTTAATTGTATTAACAAGAATAATTCAAACCTATAGTTGGACATATTAAATCCAATCTAAGCTAGTACCTGGACAGAAGTAAAGCCTATATCGGGACAAATTCAATTTACGAGTTGATCGAGCGAACATAACCTAAAACGTTGGTTGGTGGCGCTGTTGCACATGACGAATAGAAGATGCTTTGCGTAATATGCAGTATTCTTATCATAGATTATAGTATTGTATTATTTAACCAAATATATATTTATTTTCATTTACCGTTTTAATAAAACTTGTCATAATACAACTTTTAAGGTTAGATAGTAATACTGATAGATTTAAGATGTAAACATAAAGTATTATTAACGTCACAACCGGAATACATTTTCTACATACGTTATTCAAGCTAATAGAAGACTAATTATACGTACATGTAGTTAAATAATTTGCGAACAATGCGTTGATTTTATTCACAAACATGTGTCCGGCTTCAGGCGTAAGCACATTGCGTATAAGCTTAGAGTGGGACAGCTAATGTCACCGCGTCCCAGTATGGAGTACTTATATTTGAAAACAGTCCTAATCTTGGACATCTAATATTTGGATTAATAATTATTATTTACGTTAAGTTTGATTGCCAATTTATTTTAAAATATCAATATTATTATGCGTGATAATTATTTTTTGTCTGAGGGCTTAAATTATATCTTTTTTTCTAACAAAAGTTCGAACTATAAATGCACATGATTCGCATGTAAATAGACTATTTTGTATACTGTTTTCAGATGAACTTTGAATTCATTTTTAAATTTCAATTGATGTCTTAATGATATAATATTCACACCTACTTGTAGCTAAGGCCTCAGAATATATAATATAATTATTTAATCTCTTAATTACTGATTTTACCATGAAAATTCAATTGTCCAGATTTAGGTATCACTTTTGGACTGTCCAGACTTAGGGCACTTCACCTTATAGCTAACACCGCAAATACCGGTATTTTACCTTAGCAAATATCGGTTTCACGAAATTGCAAAATAGCACGAAATACCGGTAGTCATAGTATTGGGTTGGCAAATAAGTTCGTTCGGTTTTTGTGATTTATTCCAATGTAAAAAACCCAACGAACTTATTTGCCAAGCCAATATAATACACTGTTGAATTCGTCTCGACGTCAGCAACAATCCTATGACGTCCAAAACATGCGGTGCCATTTAAAAAAGTCAAGGAAACCTTTACTATTTTACGTAAAAAGCATTTTTCAGATTTAAGAATACACGAACACGTAACTCGCCAAGTACTGATAAACTTTTGTTTAAAACATTTTTTAATCGCACTACCGGAAATGCCTAGAAAATGGTGACACAACTTAACGCGTAGACCCTGTACATCGAGGCGACACTGTATTTCAGAATTTGTTTCACGATTTTAGGGGATCAGTTCCCGCGGTTTGACCGACAACGAATCCTGAACCGGTAGTGGATCGATCGCAACCGGAAGCGCGGAAAATAGCACGTCCCGCTAACGTCGACAGCCGTCGGTGATAACACCGATCAACGAGTCGCGGTTTAACAAATAAGCAAAAAGTGTCGCGTGTAACAAGCCACGGTAAACGGAGCAGCGTTGTTCACGCTGGACCTCTTTCGCATGCAGATTTTGACACGTACACTGCCCCCGCCAAAACTCTAGCATCCCGTAATCAATTTATTCGAACACGCCCGAGAATCGTGTCCTTCTCGAAAGCCAAAGGACTCGCGCGATTCTCTAGTGCCTCGACTTTCGAAAAGTAAATAGCACTCGGCAACCTCGGCGTCTAACGAGTCTGTTGCAAGCCTAATTCCCTATTGAACCGTCACGATCCCATCTACGGGACCGTCGGTACCCGAAAATTGCCGGATCAATTTTTCATCCGAACAATACCGGGTTATTTCGGGCTGGAAGTTGTCCAAACGCGATCCTGATTGCCATGAATTATTGGCCTTCGGCAGGCGATCCTTATTCGTACGTCTTCGACGTTATTTTCATCGGACGACGCTCGCGTTTCTATTCAGTCACGGAATTATGATGGGTTCATGGAATTGTTTGTCTGAACGTTGAAACGCAATTTTTCAAATCGATTCATAAGCCATTAACAAGTCGTTAGACCGGAAGAACATCCTCAGAACGAGCATCCTCGCGATCAACTCCAGATGCTTGAAATCATGCATTGGGCAACGACATCTTTTTTGTAGAACCTATACAATGAAGTTATGATTAAAAAGGTGTTGTTGGACAAGAGTGGTTACTAATATTGTTCTCGAGGTATAAATAGGGTTATTTAGTCGTATACAGTCTGCTGGTATTTTCTTGAGACCTCATTGTGACGCCAATTTTTATGGCTCCATCTTTCTCAAAGGCTCATTTTTTTAAAGGAGAAACTTCAAGGAATATAATCATATTTTTTACAAAATTTAAATCACTCTGGCCCTTCATCGGAAAAAACGTAAAAAAAGAATTTGTTTAAATTTTTCGACATCATAAAGTTGATTTTCCAGGTTGACAGAATTATAATTAAATTTTTAAATGTTATCGGCGCCAGGTTCGATCATTGATCGAACCTGGCGCCGATAACATTTAAAAATTTAATTATCTAAAAGTACGATCGAGAAGAATTTACCTTTGACAGAATTATTTTGTAATAGCCCAATCCTTTCCGAATAAAACAAAAACAATGTAGCCCAATCGGACAAACAGTTCCAGAGATAAAAATTCCGTAAGTGAGGCCCATTTTCGCCAAAATAGGCGAAAATTGAAAACTTTGAAGACCTGCTTATTTCTAAAAAAAATTCGAAACCGGCAGAATGATGACTTAAACCTCCTCTAATTTCACATGGACTACAACATATTTCAATTAGAACAAAATCGACGATGGTGCCTGTAAAAAGTGATCGATTTGGCATGGAGTGACCCAAAAGTGTCCTCTTTTCGCGTGAAATGACCCGCTTGCTTGCATCATTTGGGAGGCCACGATTGACAAAACATCGTGGAACATTCCAGGATATTAAATAGAATGATGATTTCGGCGCTTAGGTTCGATCAATTATAAAAATTAAAGAATTCCATTTTTTTATAACAAATTTGCAGTTTGAAACCTCGACGTTTCGATCCTGGTGAGGATCATTTTCAAGAGATTTTTGCGTCTGAAACAAAATGTAACATTGCAAAAGAAAACCATAGATAGAAAACGAATAGAATTTTTTAAACTGGAAAAATGAAATAATTTTTCCTTACATGTTATATGGAAAAATTTAGAATTTTAACTTTAGTAACTACGTTCCAGGATATTCCTCGAAAGAATAATGCGACATTGTTTCCTGGCATAGACGCAGTGGCTCACGCCTAGACGCAGTTCTGATGAAGTATGACAAATGTAGTATAAATGGCGCTGGAATAACAAAACGCTGCGTCGAGACGCACAAAGGAAATCCGACCTTTTAAGAACGCAGGGAACATTATCGTTCAGTTACTATGACTGTGCGAACCGCAATTACGCGAGGTTGAGGGAGATCTCGCGAACCCGATGCGAGAAAGTGAGTCGCGCGTTTCGTCGGTTCAAAAGTAGGAAGATTTTCGAGGCGTTCATCGGCGGCACGCGGTGGATTTCACCGGGGACAAAGAGACGAAGGACCACCCCGCTCGCGCGCGCGCGCGCGCGATGACTTCCGAGGCCATTGAAATTCCCTATTGTCCGCGGCTCTTTTTGTTCGACGCCTAGGTCAAGCTATACCCTCGTGTCAGTGGGTCAAGCTATAGGCCTTCCTCTCTCGCGTCTCCTTCCACCGTTTGATTCTCTCGAGCCTCCTCGTCGACGAGCGACGACGCGATGAGATTTAATTCGCGGGACGCGACGTGTCTCCTCTGTGACCGTAATTTCCGCGTCTGAATCCCACGCGACGATTAGAATGAAAGATGTGTCATAGGGGCCTCCGACGAGTCAAATTGCCCGACCCGCAAACAGAGGAGAAAACGCTCGCTGCGCTATGTATAACGAAAGCGAGGAGAAAATTCGAGAAGGCCGGAGCCGCAGTAGAATCGCTTGTCCATTGGTCAGACACGCAAACGAGTGATTAAGGGGGATCTATACCCTCAGATTTTGGGGTATTTATCAATGTTATCAACCTCTGTGCAGAAAAAAAGTTTGGTAACATTGATAAACACGCTACTGCATAATGAATTGTGACGATAGAAATCATTAATAAAAAGTTGGTTATTATTGAAATTTAAGATAATGTACACACAATATAAAGAAAAAAATTCGAAGAACAAAATCATAAAAAAATATCGATTTTTATACTTTTTGGTTACTAATAAGAGTTATCAGTGTCGAAAAAATTTGATCCTCCTTGATATAACTTTTATCGATGAGGAAAAACTGTTTCGGTTGCTCAAAGCAGTTATCGACGAGAGAAGCTCATTTCGATCACTCATAATCGGACAGCATCTTTATGCATTTATAGGAAAATTGAGTAGATGAAATTCGAAACTTTTGGAAAATTTGAAAAATTGAAAATGTCAATATATGATTTCTCCTCTATTAAAATCATTAAGGGAAGAAATAACATTCAATTTATTTTCCATTTCTTGCAATCGATCCAGACAATTCTTATTTTGCATAAAGATCCGCAGTCTACTCATAACAATTATCAATGAGAGAATTTATTTTCACTTGTTTCTTAAGGCGGTAGTACACCCTCGGATTGTAACTAGAAAGGCACTAGAATATCACTATATTTTGCGCGCTTCGGTTGTTTGACCTTATTTGAGCAGATTTTGGGCTGGGTGAGGGCTCATTCTAAAGAGGAAGGTTCATCACACTGCGCTCTGGTCATCATATAAGTCAAAAAAGTCTTTTAGAGACAGAAAAATGTATTCAAATCTGCGGGTTTTTTTCTAGATTTTTTCTCTACTTTGGGCCCTCATATTATATATAAACATAATTTCGTTAAAATCATGACCAGAGCGCACTGTGATGAAACTTCCTCTTTAGAATGAGCCCTCACCCAGCCCAAAATCTGCTCAAATAAGGTCAAACAACCGAAGCGCGCAAACCCATGTTTCGACCCAAAATCTAGTAGGATTCTAGTCCCTTTCTAGTTACAATCCGAAGTTAGACTAACGTCTTAAGGGGGATCTATACCCTCAGATTTTGGGGTATTTATCAATGTTATCAACCTCTGTGCAGAAAAAAAGTTTGGTAACATTGATAAACACGCGACTGCATAATGAATACGAGATGGAGTTGCTTGCTATTTCCATATTCTATTCAGCTCGTCGCGAATGCCATTATACAGGACAGGTCGCACTAATATTAGTGCCACCGATGAAAATATGTACCTCGTCTGTGTCAGTTTTGCTATGATTCCGCATTGACAACAGTGCAGCAGTGAAATGTTGCACAATATCGCAGCACTGATTGACAGTCCTTCTGACTAGGCACCATCTAGTCTAAACTAACTGAAATAAAATTGGCTCTAGATTGGCTCTACATCAGAGATAACCTCTGTCTTCATGAACGTAATATGGGGAAATCTCTGCTATGTGAATGAAATCACGCGCATCGATTTTTTGTCCCTATACGAGCATATTTTGAGCTGCACAATAGTTCATTTGATAGAGGAAGGTTCATCACGGCGCGCTCTGCTCATCACATCAGTCAAAACAGTCCCTTTGAGACAGAAAAATACATTGAAATCTGCGGTTATTTTTCTAGATTTTTTCTCTACTTTGGGTACTCATATTATTAGATATAAACATAGTCTCGTTAAATCAATAGCAGAGCGCGCGGTATTTAACCTTCCTCTATAGAATGAGCCCTCACCCAGCCATAAATCGGCTCAAATAAGGACAAAAAATCGATGCGCGTAAACCCATGTTTAGACCCAAAATCTAGTAAGATTCTAGTTCCTTTCTAGTTACAATCCGAGGGTATAGATCTCCCTTAATACTAGCGTCTAATGAATTCCATCTGGAATTTTCATCAACGTTGTCCAAAAGCAGGTGGATTTATATTGAATCGTTCGAAAACATTCTTTTCAAGGGCCGACGAAGCAGACATCTTCAAAAAATCCTCGTTAGGATCTTGCCGCGACGTCGTAGTAGATGTACAAATGAATTCGTCACTGTCAGAATTAATCATTTGTCACTTGGATTTGGATTATCTAGGTGCACGGTAGCACTACCTCCTTTTACACGAAACAACTCAGCCGTTTTAGAGGCTTATAACTCGGCACTGGAGGCAGATGGAGAGATGTAATTTCGTACACTTGTTAAATGCTATCATGTCTCAATATTGACAAAACATTAATCTTCCAACACTAGTAGGTTCCGAGATATAGGACCTCAAAAATCGCTGAATTTGTCACTGACTGACTGACTGACAGATCTTCAAAACCTTTTGGGTACTTCCCATTGACCTACAATCTTGAAATTTGGTACATAGGTCCACATAACAAACACTCAAAGGAATAATTATCAAAGTTTGAAATTTTACATCTTAAAGAGGTTGTATTGAAAAAAAAGCATTACGAAATAGGTACGTAGGATGGAACATAGCAGCATAACATAAGTATACGTTTTGGATTTTGTCTTGCAGATTAGAAAAGGAATTTCTTTCTTTGATACCTACTTGATAATTGATGAAATTTCAACAAAAATTGATGAAATCCCAACAAAAACATCCTGTAAACAGGAGCCAAGTTCCTATGGCGTTAAAAGTTGTGAGATCAAACAAAATCCAGCCAGGTTCGTTAGCTTAGAAATGCCTCTTGCAATACTGAAAAAAGCGTTTGTAAAAATTAGTTTAAAAGAACGCTATTTAAGTTTTGAAGAATTACATGGAGGGCTAAATTATTCAAACTTGGCCATTACTTTTTAAATGAATGCCCATAAAAGGTGTTAAGTAGCGGCCAAGTTTCAATAATTTAGCCCTCCATGTAACTCTTTAAAAATTAAATAGCGTTCTTTTAAACTAATTTTTGCAAACGCTTTTTTCAGTATTGCAGGAGGTATTTCTAAGCTAACGAACTTGGCCGTATTTTGTTTGATCTCACAACTTTTTACGGCCATAGGAACTTGGCTCCTGTGTACAGGATGTTTTTGTTGAGATTTCCATTACTCGATCTTGCTTCGATCGTTTGTAAATGTACGAATTAACGAAGACAAGGTCACGAATTACTTTGCACACATAATACATCGAGGAGTCGATATAAATTGCATACAACAAGAAGTTCGTTCGAAGCCCACGATCTAAGGGGACGAACAAACCAGAAATAAATAGTTCCGAGAGCTAACCTTAGACAATCTAAATCCAGAAAACGCCGTAAAACCTCGGAAGAAGCGGGACTGGAAGAGACATGTAACCCAGAAGGGTCGGAATTAAGAAACAGAGCGGGATCCGGTAGATAAACAGATCGCGGTAAAGCAGGACCTACTGGCGGCTGAATTTAGGACTATCCTAGAATGGAAATACTCGGGGCAGAAAAAACAGGGACAGAGGGAGAGGATATACAAGGGAGTAAGCGTGCCGTATTGGAAAAGACGAGGCAGACTAGCGCCACGAGAGTAGAATACGAGCGGAATGGCGAGGAACAGCTTGGAAAGACGGAGATGCCGAGAGAGTCGAGTTTTCGCGCGAGTTCGGCCCGCGATGCGTGCACGAATGTGCGTGCCGTTTTGTCTGTTCTTTTTGCAAATTCCCCGGAGGGTTCCTTGGCACTCTCCCTCTCCCTCTCTCTCCCTCTCTCTCTCTCTCTCTTTCTCTCTCGTCCTCTCTGCGAGCCGATTTAATTATTCCACGAAGGTAGGCGCTTTGAGTTTTCCGGCAGCGAGGCCCGCCAACCAACGGAAGAAGAACCCGAGCCAAAATATATTTCTGGACGGCAGAGGAGCGACTCTCGTCCCCTTTCTTTTCCCCTCTCTCTTTCCCTTCATTTTCCACAGCGTTTGTTTCCTTTTCTTTCATTTTCTCATCGACGATCCGCTCTTCCTGCTCTCACCCCTGCTCTTCATTCTTATTCCCTTTCTTTCCATTCGTTCGTTGGTTCTTTCTTTCAGAGACTGGCTTTCCGCTCGAAACCTGTTAACTCGGTAATTTCTCGAGCCCCGATGCTCGCTCGAGCATAATTCAAGTAAAAACGATCGAACGCTTTTTGTCCCGCGTCGAGAGATACTCGCCGACGAAATTTACATTTTTATGGGAACCGACGGGGGAACGGAAAACCCATTGATGTTTTGTTTCGCGGATATTGGAATCGGTTAATCGCTGGTGGAATTGTTGGACCGGGGGGACTGTGCGATCGACGACGAAATTGGCTAAATTGAAAACGGTGATTAGTGGACTGTGGATTTTATTAGATGCACTAATTAATTCGTACCCCTTCCTCTTCGCATTTGCCGATTGATTGAAAACAATGGAGATACTGCCGAATCAACGAAACAATGGAGATACTGCCGAAACAATCATCGAACCTTCAATTTGGGGGACGAAAGAATTTAGCAATTATTAAAATGCTCGTATTGTAGCATCAGGCAAGTAATTTCATTGAATATGCATGTATTTCTTCTGCATTGACATTTTATGTGGATATGTACTTCGCTAAAATAGCATTGTTGACGGAATCTTAGATAATCTCTAGATAGTTGCTCGCCGAGGAAAAAATTGAACGTGTCCAACTTCTATTCGCTCCCGAGCGTAACTCGCGACAGTTTTACTCTCTCAGACGTACCCGTACCTTAACGACGGAAGAATCTCGCCGAAATAAATGGGCAGAATGGTGTCCCGATAAAAAGCGAGCTCTTCGTTGGATTCTATTCAGCGTCGCCCGCTATAAATACGCAAAGATCCTCGTGGTGCTGATAAGTAATGGCATCGCGGGTCTACGAGGAAACGAGGGACACGCTGTCGCGCAGGAATTTCCGCCAGGAATAGAAGATATCGTAACGCGGAAGTAGGAAGAAGAAGCCGAGGGTTCCCTTGCCTAAGGATCTCGAACACCGCGGAACGTTACCGTAGAATGTTAGAGTATCCCGAACTCGTTTCGCGCACCCGTGGGACGTCCCCGCGGTCTTGAAATCCCTCGGGGGTAATAATAACGAGCGGCAAGTAGATCGCGAGGTCAGGACATTTGCTTCGATTAATAGGGGATTAGCCGGCTAACTTTGTCCGGCAACAAGAACAGCTGGTCGTGAACGACGACGGACCGCAATGAGAATAGACACCGGGGCCAGAGTCTACTCTTCTTCTCTCGTCAGCGTCGTGCAAGACGGAGAGAGAGGGAGGAAGTTAGAACGACAGAAGAAAAACTCGAAGACAGGAAACCACCAGAAAGGAAACATTCCGAGCACAAAGAGAAGAAAACGCTTTGTCGGCCGAAAGGGGGCCGGGCTGAACAATCGAATATTCCGACGAGAAATCGAACGCGAAACCGCTCCGAACCTGTTACCTCACGGAGACAGGTATTAGCTTTCTCGATTTGCTGTTTTTCTCGGGTCAGAGGTGATTATTTCCAATATTTATATATTTTCAAATAATCCCGACTATCGATCGTAAATGTTAAATATTTAAGTTAATGATGCTTTCGGCGCTAACGTTCCGAGCACTTAGTAAATCTAGCAATTTTGCAATAATCTTTTCTTCTTTCAAGACGATTACTTTTCAAGACAATTATTTTCTTCTTACAAGACAATATATGCATATATATATAATATAATAAGTAGAATAGGTGAATTGAAATTGAGCAAAAAGGATATTAGCCCTTTGCACTCCGAGCTATTTTAACTGGAAAATTAAACATTTCTTCCGATCTAGAATACTTCCATTCTCTATGATTTTTGAAATTGTATGGATATGAAATTGGTAGAATACCTCATACAATACCTAAATGTTTAGTAATTGATTAGATACCGATATATTTAATAATGTAAACAATATTTTGAATAATGATACCACAATTTCTAGTGGTGCCTCAGAGGGGACAGCGGAGTGCAAAGGGTTAATACGTACTTGCTATAATAACTTTAGTTATGTAAATTGCAAAATTGCTAGATTTACTAAGTGATCGAAACGGTAACGCCGAAAGCATCATTAAATTAAATATTTATATATTTTAATGTTTCTAAGAAGTTAGATATACATAAAATTATATCTCTGTCGACCTAGTGCTAATTTTTTCGTTGCGACGTCTTCGCGAAGAATGACTGTTGCAGAGGTGGGCATTACTTGGCGAAACAAATATTTCAAATACTATTTAATATTTTAGATTTGATTTTGCTTGAAGAAAATAGTATTTTAAATAAGATATACAATTTCGAAAATAAAATATTTCTGTTTCAACAATCTGAATCTCAAGATAAAATATTTCTATTTTAACGGTTTGATCCGCAAAATACTATACTACACACAGAGTTGGGCAAACATTTTATTTAAATAAAAATTTCGAATAAAGTAGGTTTTTTCCAAGTGGGTTTTAAACCGACATTATTTGAGATTTTTATTTAAATATAATTTTTGCCCAACTCTGACTACACATATAAAATAAATACTACACAAACATATTCGTGCATCAAAACCGGTCAACGTTGTAGTAAACGTTGTAGTAAAAATTGCAGTTTTTTAACACAATTTTTAACACGCGTGTTATTGTAATTTTTTTACTTCGATGAATATCAATGTATTCTTTTCAATAGTATGAAATTTAGAAGCAAATCGTGATGTATTTGAATTGTCTATCATGAGATGATTGAAAATATTATTTGATTCAATACCGTATATTATTATTCGTAATATTTCCTTTTTTCCTTCAATCGGATATGTTGTTAAAAAAATTTGGGAATTGGATTGAGGCCATGTCTTATTTTTTTGAAAACATTGATGGTCAAGCTATTGGCTTATATGATTCGCGGAGATGAGTTTTGCTATTGAAATTCAATAGTATTAAATATTAAAATAAGTTCATATGATATTGGAACTATTCAATAGTACATCTTATTGAATCAACATATATTTTTTTGTTACGACAGGATTTTTTTCTCAGTGCAGTAATACTAAGGATTCTTACATCTTTCAATTTTTATCGTTTTTTCCCGCATCAACCGATTTCTATGAAACTTTCACAGTGCAGATGATAATTGGCACAGGTATACACATCGTATATTTTAAATTTTCAATATAGGCCCGCATAAAAAAGTTGTAAAATGCAACTTTTAGTATTTTCTCTACAAATCCGACCAAATGGAATTTTTGAAAAATTTCTTTTGGCATCCTATAGTAAACTAATTGCTCTAGCTTCCCAAAGAAGTTCAAACCGCATAGTCCAATATTAAAAGAGTTATGGTGTTTCTAAGAGTGTCCGGATATTAGCGAGACTGTATATGCTTTTCAAGGGTTTTAATTCGGCAATGAACGCATTAAAAAGTGGAAAAGCTTCTTTCTTCAGCAATTCGCGAATTCTGCAACATCCCCGAATAGATCGGCACGCGTCTCCCGTCGCTTGATAATTGTATCGCGTTCCCGAAGCCTGGATCATTCCTCATCCCCGATAAAATTCCCGACTGGCATGATCTCGGTCGTGATTCGCGAATTACATAATGCAACTGTTGCGTCACCGTTCGGTTAAGCTTCGACTCCTCGACGAACGAATACGCGCGTGCGCGCACGAGCACGATTCAATCGGCGAGAAAGAGCACGCGATCACCTCGTAAAAAAAAAGAGGAAGATAAAAGAGACAACGGCGTTCACGTGCCAGGAACTGATTGCTTTCCTGAAAACGAGGGAGCTCGCGAGGCCGTTCGACGAGAGAGGAACGAGAGGATCGGTATTCAATCCGAATAATTTCATTCCGATTTATTAGTGCTGACTTTCATCGATCGCTTCCGACGACACGCTGTTTCGTCCTGCAATTTTTCTTTCCTACTGGCTTCGGGTCAATCGATCGTAATTTATTCTGTGCGTTCCATTTGTACCGTACAAGCTTATATTATTAGACAGCGAATTTTATGCGCGCATTAGAAAAATGAGTGGATTTGTTTGTTGTATTTGTTGAAGTTGATACTTATTTGTGGCATAAATGCACAAAATCCGCAGTATACTGATCAAACCAGGGAGCAAAAATAACAGTTATCCTAAAATCATTAATAAGAAGTTGATTATTATTGAAATTTAAGATAATGTACACAAAATGTGAAGGAAGAAATTCGAAGAACAAAATCATTAAAAAATATCGATTTTTATACGATAAATAAATATACGATTTTGTATTATAAATATTATTCATAACTGTTATCGATGAAGAAAAACTGTTTCGATTGACGAAAGCAGTCATCGATGAAAGAAATATGAATGATATAAATGAGAGAAATTTATTTCTATCGCTCATAACAGTTATCGATGATCGAATTTATTTTCACTTGTTCATAATAATTATTGATGAGAAAATTCCTTTTGGTCGCTTATTTATTGAGTTGTCTACTCTTTTTCGGATAGAGCAAGCCTGTTAAATTAATTGAGTAGGTTTCGTATAACAAGACAAATCACCAGACCACAGGAACAACACAAAATCTGTTTTTGTTTGTCACATTAAATTTTGATTGTAGCAACTAATTTTACGAATAAAAAATTTATGAAATAATTGATTGTCTACCATTTGAAAATTGTACTATTTAATAACAACTATTGCAAATTTCCTGCATCAATAAGAATTTTTCTCGTCGAATAACTGTTATGGGCGATCAAAATAAATTTATTTCATCGAGTAACTGTTATGATCGATCGAAATAAATTTCTCTCATCGACAACTATTATGAGCGTTGATCGAAATAAATTTCTCTCATCGACAACTATTATGAGCGTTGACGAAATAAATTTCTCTTATCGATAACTGTTATGAACGATCGAAACGAATTTCTTTCAACGATAACATTAACCAACACGAGATAAAAGTTTTCGGTTGCTTTTAATCCTTATTTGTAACCAATACGATTTTAGTCGATGAAATACTCGTTATTCTATGACTTGTTTTTTTTTGTTTATAACAGTTATGGTCCCAGGATCAAACTGTTCGAGCCAGAATACGAAAACGTAAGGTGAAGTGCCCTAAGTCTGGACAGTCCCAAAGTGATACCTAAATCTGGACAATTGAATTTTCATAGTAAAATCAGTAATTAAGAGATTAAATAATTATATTATATATTCTGAGGCCTTAGCTACAAGTAGGTGTGAATATTATATCATTAAGACATCAATTGAAATTTAAAAATTAATTCAAAGTTCATCTGAAAACAGTATACAAAATAGTCTATTTACATGCGAATCATGTGCATTTATAGTTCGAACTTTTGTTAGAAAAAAAGATATAATTTAAGCCCTCAGACAAAAAATAATTATCACGCATAATAATATTGATATTTTAAAATAAATTGGCAATCAAACTTAACGTAAATAATAATTATTAATCCAAATATTAGATGTCCAAGATTAGGACTGTTTTCAAATATAAGTACTCCATACTGGGACGCGGTGACAGTACCTGTCCCACTCTAAGCTTATACGCAATGTGCTTACGCCTGAAGCCGGACACGTGTTTGTGAATAAAATCAACGCATTGTTTGCAAATTATTTAACTACATGTACGTATAATTAGTCTTCTATTAGCTTGAATAACGTATGTAGAAAATGTATTCCGGTTGTGACGTTAATAATACTTTGTGTTTACATCTTAAATCTATCAGTATTACTACCTAACCTTAAAAGTTGTATTATGACAAGTTTCATTAAAACAGTAAATGAAAATAAATATATATTTGGTTAAATAATACAATACTATAATCTATGATAAGAATACTACATATTACGCAAAGTATCTTCTATTCGTCATGCGCAACAGCGCCACCAACCAACGTTTTAGGTTATGTTCGCTCGATCAACTCGTAAATTGAATTTGTCCCGATATAGGCTTTACTTCTGTCCAGGTACTAGCTTAGATTGGATTTAATATGTCCAACTATAGGTTTGAATTATTCTTGTTAATACAATGAAGATATTAACCTAAACAATGACTTTTTTATTTTAAATTACTTTACAAACTCTGAACTGTATGTTAAAACTCTTAAGAAATTGTTTTTGTTTATTTTAAGTGATAAAATTTAAAATAGAAAAACATGCTGTCCAGGCATAGGGCACTTCACCTTATTTTTCTGAACCACGCCACGTGCCGAATAATATTATCTACAGTGCAACTAAATATATTTGTAAATTTATTATCTTCAATTGTTCGAGTTTCATCGAGAAGTGAGTAAAAATTCAACGCGACAAGACCGTCGTTAAAGAATCGATTGCTTTAATGTAACATACTTAAAATCGACAAGTCATCGATGAATTCCTCGGTCGAATCAACGTCACTTCCGCCGATCGGCAAACCGAAGTAGGTCTCCGTATCGTTGTTCTTTTCTGCATTCGCTGGGCAATTAGTTCGCGTGATTAGACGTTCCGGTATGTGGGTTAGGTGATCGTCGATCGCGTTCTAAGTCCCCCGTGGTAAACGATTGCTACGCCGTTCGGTTTCTTAACCGCGAATCTTCGCCCATGATATACGGTTGTAATATACACGCGTCCCGAAAATAGTCGCGCAAATAGAGGACCGGGGTCGCGGAATTCTAGCGACGCGACACGACACGCGACCAGAGTAAAAACGCTCCTGGAAAATCAATCCCCTCGTTCGTTCGGATCCGATCGATCGCTCGAGTCCTCTTCGCCGGATTAGCTTCGAAAACGATCCTTCGATCGCCGGGACCTCGACGGAGAAAGTTCGCTTGAAATAAAGTTTTATCGCCGCTCCATAAACGGGCTGCGGGACTTTATGCAAATTTGCACTTTTACCGACGTGCGCTGCCGGGAAATTTCCTGAGAGCGTCCCCCGCGACGCACGGTGGTCGTTTTCTCATTGATCCAGCTGGCCGAAAGTCGATTTCAACAATTTCACCTAAAGTGTGCAATTTTGAATGTTTTGAGTCCGTCGAGTCGGGAAGAGGTCGAATATTAGCTATCACAAATAATTCTCGCCAGCTAAATCAATGGAGAGCAAATCTACGAAAAATTACAGCGATAATGTCAAAAATAATAATGCTTTCTGCCCGAGCAATTTCTGCGGATATTGCGACATTATTGCGCCTGGCCGTGCGGAATTATTATTAAAAGAACACCTCGCGGAATTTAGTAGTGCAGGGAAATCTAGTTCGAGAAAATCTATTTTCGAAGGCTGACATAGGTCCCTATTCAGTTTCTGTCAGCGTGTACTAACTTCGACACGTTCGTTGCAAAAGGACATGTTTCAGAGCGAGAAGCAGTAGACCTCCCTGCAAATTCTCGTTTCGAAACAAATAAATTTTTGAGGTACGATAAAAGCAAGATTACTGGCAAAATAGACTACTTTTCTATGACGGATGGTTTTATTAAACAGAAACTCTTTCAATATTTGTGGAAACTGATTCGATTTGACGCGACTCTCGTTTTCTAAGTCCCAGCTGTTGTCTGCTGAAGAAGAAGAACTTCGGTCGGCTTTCAGATCGTCCTTATCGCCGATCAAACAGAGCTATCGAACTCAAATAGCATTTAGGTGCGGCAAATAAACCGACGTTCGTTACCGAGCTTCCCGCACGTTCCTAAATCTTCGAGAAATTATCTGTTAGTTGCATTCTCGTTGTGTACCAGTCGTGCGACGCGATAAGCAGCCTAATGCACTCGCGACTTAGGAATGCGCTTTAAAGTCGAGGAAACGAGCCGAGAGGATTCTCTGTCCGGTATAATCCTCAGAAAATGTCTGTTTTAACGGAAAGTTCGTGGACAAATGATCGTTTCTATTCAGGAGACGCGATCCTCTTTGAACGTGGGCCGAGGAATTCGTGGAATCCCGAATTTATGATTTCCATCTTGGTTCCCCGAGGCGCCACCTCTTTCGAGTTTACCTAATTGAGAGGCAACGAGGCCGTGGCGGTCGTTAATTAATCCCACGTGGGTGTACATGTTCGGATATTAGACGGTCTCGGAGAGACCCGGTCTCTTCTCGCTCGTCGTTTATCATCGAACTGCTGATGACGGTTTAACGACGCACGAGCATAAAAAAGAAAAGAGTACCCGCCTTGGAAAGTCGGTCGTTTACGTAGGACAGCTTTGGATAGACGCTGGCTGGTTCAACGTGGAACGCGAAACAGTTCTTCTTTTGTAGGTTGAGCTGCTCGTTTTGTCGAAAGTCTGCTGAAGTTGCGCTCTTTAAACGTCTGTTAGAGTGTGCGTGGCTTGGACAGGGTCTTGGAGGACCTGGCAAGCCTTCTACATTAGCCTAGAGGGTCCTTAGAGGATACACTACCGTGCAGATCATCTGTAGGTCTTTCAGAAAGCCCCGAAGGACTAAAACAGCAGAACAATACTTATCAGTAGCATTGAAAGAACTACGAGGCGATGTAAAGGTCTTTCGATGATTTTGAGGAATTACAAAAACCCTGCAAACGTCGCAGGCACTCCTGAAGGATCGTTAGAGTACTAAATAGCTTCGAGGACCTAGCAAATCCTTTGGCAGAGTGTCATTTAGGATGGTTAGGGAATAGGTTGATCTACAGGTCCTTCAGAGGACTACGAGTACATCGGTAAGGATTTGAATGAATCTTGCCATACTTTAGCAGATCCTTTACCCGAGTCTCATTTAGGATCGTTAGGGAATAGGATGATCTACAGTTCCTTTAGAGGACTACGAGGACATCGGTAAGGATTTGAATGAATCTTGCGATACTTTAGCAGATCCTTTAGAAGAGTCTCATTTAGGATCGTTAAGGAATAGGTTGATCTACAGTTCCTTCAGAGGACTACGAGGACATCGGTAAGGATTTGAATGAATCTTGCCATACTTTAGCAGATCCTTTAGAAGAGTCTCATTTAGGATCATTAGGGAATAGGATGATCTACAGTTCCTTCAGAGGACTACGAGGACATCGGTAAGGATTTGAAGGAATCTTGCGATACTTTAGCAGATCTTTTACCCGAGTCTCATTTAGGATCGTTAGGGAATAGGTTGATCTACAGTTCCTTCAGAGGACTACGAGGACATCGGTAAGGATTTGAATGAATCTTGCCATACTTTAGCAGATCCTTTAGAAGAGTCTCATTTAGGATCATTAGGGAATAGGATGATCTACAGTTCCTTCAGAGGACTACGAGGACATCGGTAAGGATTTGAATGAATCTTGCCATACTTTAGCAAATCCTTTACCCGAGCCTCATTTAGGATCGTTAAGGAATAGGTTGATCTACAGTTCCTTCAGAGGACTACGAGGACATCGGTAAGGATTTGAATGAATCTTGCCATACTTTAGCAGATCCTTTAGCCGAGTCTCACTTAGCATCGTCAGGGAATAGGTTGATCTACAGGTCCTTCAGAAGACTACGAGTACATCGGTAAGGATTTGAATGAATCTTGCCATACTTTAGCAGATCCTTTAGCAGTCATTCGCAATCCCACCAGGACCTCGTACATCCTCCAGAAATCCTTTAATAGACCGCTCCGGATCTCTAAAACACAGTCTACCAGGAAGTTGCTCGATGAGAGGTATAATCCACGCGAAGGCAAGCACTAATGACAGGAATCTCAGAGCGGAAACTAGCTCCTCGAGCAATTCGTGAAATGGTAACCGACACAATTTTCTACGGAATCTAATTCGCAATCTGGGACAGGGATTACCGCATTCCGGCGACGCCTAATGCATACAGACCCGCATTAGAGTCACCGGGACGCGAGTCGTGTCTGCGAATTAATTACGTGGCGCGTGGCATCGGGCGAATTCGCAACGTCAATAAATACCATCGAAAAAATCGAAAGCCTCTGAAAGCCACCGCGCCTTCGAAGACTCCCGACAAGTCGGCAGAGTCTGATGGTTCACATTAATTTACAGTGACGAAACTTTTCTGTTCGCGGTTATTATGAAGGCTGATTCTGGGAACCGAGACAAGTTACGACTCTCTTTATCGAAAAATTCATCGAAATCGGTTAAAGTTGCAATGAGCTACAAACGTTTAAAGATGATTACGTAAGGGCGAAATGCCTTGAGAAGTCTGCGACTTTCACCCTTAGCTATCATCTTTAAGGATGTTCTGGAGGTACAGTGGAAGACAAAAGTACAAGAAATTCGAAATGCATCAATATATTGGCAATGAAAGCCATTAATGAGTATATTTTTGTTTTTGAGTGTATTCTTTTTTTTTGAGTTTCTAGTTGCGTTTTTTCAAGGTTTAAATAAGGTTTGAAGTGGAATTTTATGAATTCTCCATAAGTGTTAAAATGTGCAAATTTTAAGTTACTATAATTATTAAACGGTGCAGTGAATCGAACCCAAACTTTGGTAATTGCATTAATTTAGTAACAATTATATCTTGGCAAATTTTCAAAAATTTTGTTACGTTTTTATATACCTCCAGAACATCTAGATTTTGATAAAACTTCCAATATGCATATAAGTTACCTACAAAATGCATATTTTATATTATCGTTACACGCTTAGACAAAAAAGTTGGAAAAACATAATTTTTAAAATTTGGTACGATTCCTACCAATTGTAATCTGAACAAATTTTTGTTTACTCGTTCTCTAGCAAAGTAATCGGTCTAACATCTTTAAAAAATTCAGGTCCTTTGGATTAATTTTAAAAAAGTCGTGCGATTTTTAACAGTGTCCATTTAATATTGTCCCCGACTTATAATATTAGGTTGTCCGAAAAGTTTCATTCGGAACGTGTTTCTTTAAAAATAATATTATAATCTTTATGCTTTAGTACTTCCTAACATGAATTTGCATTATGTGCTTACATCGAGAACCAACTTTTGAGACAACCTAATATAAATAAGATCGGTTTGATAATAAAAGGGCCGATGCGAGGGGCTGACGTACAGTAAGCCAGAAACCGATCTCTTTGGACAAAAATCTACAGTAAAAATCGACAATAAGGATTCTTGATTGTGACAGTTACCAAAGCATAGTTCTTCACGAACATTTAAAAAAAAATTCCAATTGAATCGATGAGAAACTGAGTTGTCAGCAGATTTTTGTCCAAAAAGATCGGTTTCTGGCCGACTGTGTGACTATGCGAAAACGTGGAAAAGAGGATCTCGCAGAGTATGCGAACAGAGTGTTCGACGGTTCTGCAGCGAGACCTCGCCTGCGAAGGGAATTTCTCCGAGGCAGACCGGAATCGTAAACGATGATTTACCGTCGGGGATAAATCATCTTTTTAAGGTGGTCTTAACTTTTCTCGCGAGAAACGAGCGATCCTTGTGCTCGCGCGTCGAAGAGCTGTGCGTACACAGGCAATCAGGGTCGAATTCCTTGGACGACGGGTATCGGCGGGTCTGACGGGTGGACGTGGCTCGAAATCGGATCGAAAAATCGGCCGGACAACGCGAGCATTGAGAAACCGGCGCGAGAAGGGAGGCTAATAACCGGGAAGGACTCCGGGCGGAGATTAATTCACCTTCGAACGACACGCCGCGCGCCGCCGCCTTGATTGCAGATGTAATCGCGTGCACAAACCGAACCGGATGTAACGGACCTCTCTTTCTCTCTCCGTCTCTTGTTGGGAGTTCGGGATGGGGATCGATTCGAAAATGCAGGCACGTGCAATTGTACGCGTTTCGCAAGCGTAACGTAACGAGTCGTTGCAGTGCACGCGCGTGGGCCGTGGGTGAATGCACGGGTTTACGCAACGGTTATCGACGATTTATCGCGCGGGACCTAACCGAGAACCGCGAACCCGAACGACCGATGACTAACAACGAATTTCGTGATCGACTTTTCATCGGGAACACCTCAACTTTGACCCATGACGCACTATCTGCAACGGCACACAGTGGAACCTTTCGTCCAAATCGGAGACAAAATCGAAGAACTTTCGATAGAAATGAGGTAGAGCGATGAAATTTTTTTTATATCAAAGCTGAAACTTGGCAGAATATGGGAAAAATAGGGAGATTATGGTACGAACGTTTTATAACCTTGAGAAAATTCGTTAAACTCTCACAATTTGAAGAAAATTGCGGTTTTTTCAATGACACGGGCGGAAAAAATTTTTTTGTAACATGCTGCACATCATTCCCTGTAGATTTTTTCACGCTGATTTTAAATCTGGTCTCAAAATTTGTCTACGACCTCAGGATTTTACAAGAAATCGATTTTTGTGAACGAATTGTTTAACGAATTTTCTCAAGGTTATAAAACGTTCGTACCATAATCTTCCTATTTTTCCCATATTCTACCAAGTTTCAGCTATAATTTTAAAAAAAGTTCTTTGATTTTGTCTCCGATTTGGACGAAAGGTTCCACTGTGCGGCATTTCGCGATACTCCCCTTAAAATCTATGATTCGTGTCTGATTCGATGGTCTTCTGATCGTTTAATACTTTAATAGACGCTATCGAAAGTATGTACATACATATTCGGACGCTCTAAAAAAAAGACGATCACTTTTTTAATATTGCACTATACGACTTGAACTCTTTTGGGAAGCTACAGCAACTATTTTATTAGAGGACGTGAGAAGAATTTTTTTCAAAAATGCAATTGATCGGAATTGTAGACAAAATTTTACAACTTTTTTATATGGGCCTATATTGAAAATTTAAAAAGTACGTTTCGTAGGTCTGTGTCAATTATATGCGCTGTGAAAGTTTCATCGAAATCGGTTGATGCGGGAAAAAACGGCAGGCATTGAAAAAGAGATGTAAGAACTCTTAAATATAGGCCTAAAATATATCTTAGGCCAATTATTTATTTGAAAATATGATATAGGCTAATTTTTACCATCTTCAAACGTTTGTAGCTAGAATATGTTTAATTCGCACAGATCTACAAAAAGTATTTTTAAAATTTTTAATGTAGGCCCGCAAAAAAAGTCGTAAAATGCAACTTTTAGTATTTTGTCTACAATTCCGATCAGTTGCAATTCTTGAAAAAATCGTATAGTACAATATTAAAAAAGTTATCTTCTTTTTTAGTGTCTGAATATTAATTCGAATATGTAACCGTATACAGGGTGAGTCTCGTAACATGACGATCTCAAATAACTCGTAAGTTAATTGTTTCTTCGATTTTTTACCAAGATATGAAGGTCACCTGCAGTTTTTTTTTACATAGAATGCCCAATATTTTTGCTGGAACTCGGATGAAGCACAAAATTCTGCGTAGAAAAAGTATTGATCTTCGTATATCATAAATTAACGAGATATTATCGAAATAATGTTCCACATGTACTTATTCAAGTTGAGGGATATCAGTTCGAGAACCTACTTGCTTCCAGGTAATAGCTGTTATAATATGTACATATGGGAAATTATATCGATGATATTACAGTCCCTGCTCACTTTATTAGACTCGCCTCTATAATCATGATAGTTTTAGTTTTACCATGAATAATGGGTATAGTAGCCTCATCCAAATATCACTTAATGATGACCAATGAATTTTCCATATATTTATTTTACAAAAACAATGGATGCAAACACAAATAGATCAATATAATTCTTAAAACACTAATATTTTGTTAACCCGCCCTTAGCTGCTCTTAAAGCCGAAACTCTTCTGGACATGCTATCTATGCAAGTTTGTGCAATTTCTTTTAATGCAGCGTTATGGTGCCAGTGATAGATTCTCTCTATCAACTTGGTCTTTGTTGTTATATTTTCTTTGGCCAGTTCTCTTTTCAGGCACTCACAGACATTTTCAATCGAATTCACGTCCGGTGAATTTCTCTTGCAAGAAAATCAACCCATAAGGCAACCTTGTAGTATAAAATCATTACCCGATAGGTTGAAAACAGCGTTGAATTCCTTATAGGATTTCAAACAGCACCAATTCTTCAGGTGAGTCTAATAAAGTGAGCAGGGACTGTATATCTGCAGCCAGAAAATGTCTAGTGGAACAGAGATTTTGAATAAACAGAATTCAATTCAATTTCATTCAATAGGTCGAAACGATTGACTTCTGTCCGACTTCCATTTTCATTCATGTAATCTTCAGTCCACGAAACTCTAGAATTTAGCCGGACATTGCAACGAATTGCAGGGAACGTTGCATTCCGAGGTATTCGGTATTGATTCCAAGGTTCCGTGCTACTGTACAGAGTAGTTTTCCAGACTTTTATATAGGTTAAGAAAGAAACGAACGAAGGGATACGAAGGAATCTCCGGTGGAATGCACTCAGCCCGATCCATAGATACGCCAGCTGAACGCGCAAGCTCACGGAGATTAATTCAGCCGCGAAAAGCGACTCGGTTTAAGCCCAAAACGGGTCGGAAAACCGTTCCTTCGGTGCACCGGTCGCATTGTATGCAAATCGCTCGATGAAAACACGCGTTACTCGTTCGCTTTACGTTCAGAACGGTACGGAAACAACGTTCTCGGGTCTGGGCGCGTTGCAACACGAGTTCGCGTCATACGAACAGCCGGGTAGTCCGAGAAACTGAGCTTATATGGCCCTGGGCCCTGGGCGAATCCTCCTTTGGATTCACGCATCGAATCAGCTGAAAATTCAACTATAGTTGCCAATACACCGAGCCAAATCGTCGGATCATCCGGATCTTTTAAACATCCAATAGAAAATCCCAAATATGTACATATGTACTCTTTGTCCCTCGCAAGAAGTCCGTCATTGTGTCAAAATCAAAGAACTTTCGATAAAAATGAGATAGAGCGATGACTTTTTTGCAGAATATGGGAGAAATAGAGAGATTATGGCAGGAACGCGGGTTTTATAGAAAATCTGTGTTAAACTTGCAGAATTACCTAAAAATTGTGATTTATCCAATGCCACTCGATTAGATTTGTTTGATAAAAAACTAAATTAATTAAATTAACACTAAATGAATTCGATATAACGTTGAAATGAGAAGTACTATACTATATGACGGTTCATTTTTAACGATATCGTAACAGTTACATTGCACTAATTTCTTTTAAATTTTCGAAATTGTCGGCACATAGCAGAGTTGTGCTAATTCAATAAATGTCCACCAATATTTAATCTTCTTTATTTTTCATTATTATTTTATGGAACTTTCGCCAGCATATTCGTGGCATTTTTCTGATGCAAAATGGTACCAAACACGATATAATTTCAACTGTATTTAGTGGTATAATCGACGATGAAAGTTTCGAACGCAACAAGCAGCTGGTAAATTTATAAGTAATAAATTCCTTCTGTTTGAAACCTTTACATGGATTTTTCAACCTCTTCTTGCTTATTACTGCATTTTTCATAGTTCAATTACAATGTATTTTATAATTGTGCTCCATTGCAATTACGAATTACATTGTAATTTAATTGAATCAAGATCTGAATTATAAATTACAACATAATTGAATTACAATTTAATTCAATTACAATGTATTTTATACTTGTGCTCCATTGCAATTACGAATTACATTGTAATTTAATTGACTGAAGATCTGATTTATAAATTACAACATAATTGAATTACAATTTAATTCAATTACTTTGTAATTATAATTCTGGAGTAATTCAATTGTAATTCTGCACAACTCTGGCACATAGGTGCTCGTATGTACGCAATTGAATTGCACCACGTTGCAACATGCCGAGATAAAAGGCCGGAGAAACTGTTTAGACAGCGAATGGTTAATTTACATGAGAAACGACGACTCGCGATGGGGAACTGTTGCAAACGAGGAACGACACGTCGATGATCCGCGGCGAACAAAAAGGCGTGAAGAAGCATTTTCGCGAGTCGTCCAGACACATCGGGACGCTTATGAAACACGCTCTCGGAGATCGTGCGTCGACCGCCGCTCGCTGACCCTAATAACCTCGTTGGCTGTTCCCGACGATCAATTAATTACCGCCTAATTGGCGTCCAAGCGCCGGTATCGTCGCCGGCGAACCTGTAACGCTGTAACTGAGCGGTGCGACGACGACGTGGACCCCTGCATCGTTGTTAACGAACGAGCAAAAGCGAGCAGAAACTGCGGAGAAAAATTCACCGATACACACGCCTGGAAAAACCTCGCATGGGTGGGCTCGTGTTTGCTCCCACGTTTTGGGGGAGTGAGCGAGGCTGGCCTTGTTACGGGTTCGGTTGACAGGAGACCTTGAGCTGCTCACGGTGGCCTGACGTCGCTTTCCAGTGGATTCAGATCGTACCTTCTGCGTTTCGAATTTTATGGAGGACTCCGGGCACTGTAAACATCTCGGAATCGAGATCGAAACGCAGAATGTGTTGCTGAATTTGTAGCGTTCGATCTGCTTAGACATTTCACTCGTATTTCTTATGATTAGACCGACTTAAAATTCCTGATAATTAGACTGGGACATAAAATATGACAGAATTCGGGACGATTTTATTCTATTTCAGATCTAAAGAGGAAAATAAGATTCTATTTCATACCACTTTCTTAAAATTCGTCTAGAAGAATTGAAAATTGCATAAACATCTGCAATCTACCTGTAATCAATGAAGGACATTTTTATCTTGCATCAAGATCCGCAGTCTATGAAGAACTCGATGAAACCAGACTTACTAGTTAAAAAGGCTACCACCACAGAAAATAAGATTCTATTTCATACCACTTTCCTAAAATTCGTCTAGAAGAATTGAAAATTGCATAAACATCTGCAATCTACTTGTAATCGATGAAGAACACTTTTATCTTGCATAGAGATCCGCAGTCTATGAAGAACTCGATGAAACCAGACTTTGCTAGTTAAAAAGGCTACCACCACAGAAAACAAGATTCTATTTCATTCCAGTTTCCTAAAATTCGTCTAGAAGGATTTAAAATTGCATAAACATCTGCAATCTACTTGTAATCAATGAAGTACATTTTTATCTTGCATCAAGATCCGCAGTCTATGAAGAACTCGATGAAACCAGACTTACTAGTTAAAAAGGCTACCACCACAGAAAATAAGATTCTATTTCATTCCACTTTCTTAAAATTCGTCTAGAAGAATTGAAAATTGCATAAACATCTGCAATCTACTTGTAATCGATGAAGAACACTTTTATCTTGCATAGAGATCCGCAGTCTATGAAGAACTCGATGAAACCAGACTTGCTAGTTAAAAAGGCTACCACCACAGAAAACAAGATTCTATTTCATTCCAGTTTCCTAAAATTCGTCTAGAAGGATTTAAAATTGCATAAACATCTGCAATCTACTTGTAATCAATGAAGTACATTTTTATCTTGCATCAAGATCCGCAGTCTATGAAGAACTCGATGAAACCAGACTTACTAGTTAAAAAGGCTACCACCACAGAAAATAAGATTCTATTTCATTCCACTTTCTTAAAATTCGTCTAGAAGAATTGAAAATTGCATAAACATCTGCAATCTACTTGTAATCGATGAAGAACACTTTTATCTTGCATAGAGATCCGCAGTCTATGAAGAACTCGATGAAACCAGACTTGCTAGTTAAAAAGGCTACCACCACAGAAAACAAGATTCTATTTCATTCCAGTTTCTTAAAATTCGTCTAGAAGAATTGAAAATTGCATAAACATCTGCAATCTACTTGTAATCGATGAAGAACACTTTTATCTTGCATAGAGATCCGCAGTCTATGAAGAACTTGATGAAACCAGACTTGCTAGTTAAAAAGGCTACCACCACGGAAAATAAGGTTCTATTCCATTCCATTTTCTTAAAATCGTCTAGAAGAATTGAAAATTGCATAAACATCCGCAATTTACTTATATAATCGATGAAGAATATTTTTATCTTGCATAATGATCCGCAGTCTATGAAGAACTCGATGAAACCAGACTTGCTAGTTAAAAAGGCTACCACCACAGAAAATAAGATTCTATTTCATTCCACTTTCTTAAAATTTGTCTAGAAGAATTGAAAATTGCATAAACATTCGCAATCTACTCATATAATCGATGAAGAACATTTTTATGTTGCATAAAGATCCGCAGTCTATGAAGAACTCGATGAAACCAGACTTGCTAGTTAAAAAGGCTACCATCACAGAAAACAAGATTCTATTTCATTCCACTTTCTTAAAATTTGTCTAGAAGAATTGAAAATTGCATAAACATTCGCAATCTACTCATATAATCGATGAAGAACATTTTTATGTTGCATAAAGATCCGCAGTCTATGAAGAACTCGATGAAACCAGACTTGCTAGTTAAAAAGGCTACCATCACAGAAAACAAGATTCTATTTCATTCCAGTTTCTTAAAATTCGTCTAGAAGAATTGAAAATTGCATAAACATTCGCAATCTACGTATATAATCGATGAAGAACATTTTTATCTTGCATAAAGATCCGCAGTCTATGAAGAACTCGATGAAACCGGACTTGCTAGTTAAAAAGGCTACCACCACAGAAAATAAGATTCTATTTCATTCCACTTTCTTAAAATTCGTCTAGAAGAATTGAAAATTGCATAAACATCCGCAATCTACGTATATAATCGATGAAGAACATTTTTATCTTGCATAAAGATCCGCAGTCTATGAAGAACTCGATGAAACCGGACTTGCTAGTTAAAAAGGCTACCACCACAGAAAATAAGATTCTATTTCATTCCACTTTCTTAAAATTCGTCTAGAAGAATTGAAAATTGCATAAACATTCGCAATCTACTCATATAATCGACGAAGAACATTTTTATGTTGCATAAAGATCCGCAGTCTATGAAGAACTCGATGAAACCAGAATTGCTAGTTAAAAAGGCTACCAGCACGGAAAATAAGATTCTATTCCATTCCAGTTTCTTAAAATTCGTCTAGAGGAATTGAAAATTGCATAAACATCCGCAATCTGCGTATATAATCGATGAAGAACATTTTTATCTTGCATAAAGATCCGCAGTCTATGAAGAACTCGATGAAACCGGACTTGCTAGTTAAAAAGGCTACCACCACAGAAAACAAGATTCTATTCCATTCCACTTTCTTAAAATTCGTCTAGAAGAATTGAAAATTGCATAAACATCTGCAATCTACTTATATAATCGATGAAGAATATTTTTATCTTGCATAATGATCCGCAGTCTATGAAGAACTCGATGAAACCAGACTTGCTAGTTAAAAAGGCTACCACCACAGAAAACAAGATTCTATTTCATTCCAGTTTCTTAAAATTCGTCTAGAAGAATTGAAAATTGCATAAACATCCGCAATCTACGTATATAATCGATGAAGAACATTTTTATCTTGCATAAAGATCCGCAGTCTATGAAGAACTCGATGAAACCAGACTAGTTAAAAAGGCTAACACCACAGAAAATAAGATTCTATTCCATTCCACTTTCTTAAAATTCGTCTAGAAGAATTGAAAATTGCATAAACATCTGCAATCTACGTATATAATCGATGAAGAACATTTTTATCTTGCACAGAGATCCGCGGTCTATGAAGAACTCGATGAAACCGGACTTGCTAGTTAAAAAGGCTACCACCACAGAAAACAAGATTCTATTTCATTCCGCTTTCTTAAAATTCGTCTAGAAGAATTGAAAATTGCATAAACATCTGCAATCTACTTGTAATCGATGAAGAACACTTTTATCTTGCATAGAGATCCGCAGTCTATGAAGAACTCGATGAAACCAGACTTGCTAGTTAAAAAGGCTACCATCACAGAAAGTAAGATTCCATTCCATTCCACTTTCTTAAAATTTGTCTAGAAGAATTGAAAATTGCATAAACATCCGCAATCTACGTATATAATCGATGAAGAACATTTTTATCTTGCATAAAGATCCGCAGTCTATGAAGAACTCGATGAAACCGGACTTGCTAGTTAAAAAGGCTACCACCACAGAAAACAAGATTCTATTTCATTCCGCTTTCTTAAAATTCGTCTAGAAGAATTGAAAATTGCATAAACATCTGCAATCTACTTGTAATCGATGAAGAACACTTTTATCTTGCATAGAGATCCGCAGTCTATGAAGAACTCGATGAAACCGGACTTGCTAGTTAAAAAGGCTACCATCACAGAAAGTAAGATTCCATTCCACTTTCTTAAAATTTGTCTAGAAGAATTGAAAATTGCATAAACATTCGCAATCTACTCATATAATCGATGAAGAACATTTTTATGTTGCATAAAGATCCGCAGTCTATGAAGAACTCGATGAAACCAGACTAGTTAAAAAGGCTACCACCACAGAAAACAAGATTCTATTTCATTCCGCTTTCTTAAAATTCGTCTAGAAGAATTGAAAATTGCATAAACATCTGCAATCTACTTGTAATCGATGAAGAACACTTTTATCTTGCATAGAGATCCGCAGTCTATGAAGAACTTGATGAAACCAGACTTGCTAGTTAAAAAGGCTACCATCACAGAAAGTAAGATTCCATTCCATTCCAGTTTCTTAAAATTCGTCTAGAAGAATTGAAAATTGCATAAACATCCGCAATCTACGTATATAATCGATGAAGAACATTTTTATCTTGCATAAAGATCCGCAGTCTATGAAGAACTCGATGAAACCAGAATTGCTAGTTAAAAAGGCTACCACCACGGAAAATAAGATTCTATTCCATTCCAGTTTCTTAAAATTCGTCTAGAAGAATTGAAAATTGCATAAACATCCGCAATCTACGTATATAATCGATGAAGAACATTTTTATCTTGCATAAAGATCCGCAGTCTATGAAGAACTCGATGAAACCAGACTTGCTAGTTAAAAAGGCTACCACCACAGAAAACAAGATTCTATTCCATTCCATTTTCTTAAAATCGTCTAGAAGAATTGAAAATTGCATAAACATCCGCAATCTACGTATATAATCGATGAAGAACATTTTTATCTTGCACAGAGATCCGCGGTCTATGAAGAACTCGATGAAACCAGACTTGCCAGTTCCTGAAAAATATTATGCCTTTGTACAAAGATCCGTGAAAAAAGGTGAAACAGGTCGGACAAGGGTAGCGGCAAGGTAAAATTTGTAATCCCATTAGATTATCATTTTAATCAGCCGTCAAGTGCTCGGCTAGAAGGAACGCCACGTACTATACAAGATCTCCAACGACTGCAAGAGGAACATCTTCGCCGAAGACGAGGCGCAGCAACGTGTTAGCTATTCCACGCAAGAAACGAGTAACAAGGCCCAGACATGCGCCACGTCGTTCCCAAGCATCTCTTCCTCGACGCAAGCTCGCATCTCGCAGAAAAACAGCTCGAAGAAGCGCACCCATTAGTTAAACGGCAACTGTTGCGTCGTGGAACGGTGAGCTTTTAACGTTGACCCTTGCTCGATACCTCCAATGGTTATTTTGCGTTTTGGATGAATATTGTTGCGGTAGACGAATTACACTACTTTCAACTTGTTGAAATTATTAATCCTTTGCCGTCGGAGCTATTTGAATTCCGATCTAGAATAATTCCATTCTGCATCGTTCCATTTCCATTCTATGGATATGAAATTGATATAATATATGCAATATACTTAAATGTGTAGAGTCATTGATTAGATACCAACATAGTTAATAATGTAAAGAATATTTTGAATAATGGTGCATGAATTTTTAGTGGTGGCTTTGAGTCGCTAGTCGAGTGCTGAGGGTTAAAATATTTATAGAGTCGGTATGATATTGAAATTTATATAATACCTTATACAATGCTTAAATGATTAGTAATTAATTAGGTACCAACATATTTAATATTGCAAACAATACTGTAAATAATAGCACAGCAAATCGAGTCGCCACTCGACTGCTAAGGGTTCAAATATTCTTAGAGTCTGTACGATATTAAAATTTATATAATACCTCATACAATACTTAAATGTGTAGTCACTGATTAGATACTAACATAGTTAATAATGTAAACAATATTTTGAATAATGGTGCGTCAATTTTTAGTGGTGGCTTTGAGTCGCCACTCGACTGCTAAGGGTTAAAGAAAGACTCGAGTGAGATCGATTGGCGGTTCCCGAATATTTCCATCGATTTTTCCATCGATTTTTCCACCGATTTCCCCCCGGAAAAAGAGAACCGGTGTCCCTTTCGTATCACCGCGATCGGCGCGCCGCGGCATGGCCACGCGGTCTCATTGCCAAATATGGCTGGCCGCGGTATTCTTAGCACTGCTCGAGCGCGAACGACACTCGCCGGAGCCGGCCGAGCGGACTGCTTCGTTCCTCTCCGCGAGCACGAGGCGAGGATCGAACCTGAAGAAGACTTGGAGAGGCCTCGAGGAGACGAACCGAGAGGCCATTGGTCCAGAGAAAAAGAACAAACCGATCGATCGACAATAGGAAAACTTCTAGCTTCGAATCGCCTCGCACAAGCTTCTCTCACGACCAATAAGACAATGAAACACGGGATTCGTTAGACATACAAGATACACGTCGCAGATCTGCATAGAATATAATTAATCATTGAATGATTGAAAAATTACTGACCAATCATTACCAGACTGCGGATTGTATGCATTTGCAACAAAAATAAGCAAGTGCAATGGAAAACAGCGAAAATATTAAAATACCTTACGAGTATTATATGTTATTTTTAATGAAGAATATAAATTAATATTTAGCCCCTGTGTCTTGCAAATGCAGAAGGTAATTATGATTACTGATTCATTTCAACGGTGATTGACTGATTAATTACTGGAATCTTTATGCACCCTAGCAGCACAAGATATTGTATACACATTCATATAATATCAAAAAGAGATTCAATCTGTTTTTAATATTCAAATATACATACAATATTTATTTTACATTAAGTACCAAATATTCTTTTTTATCCGAACTTATAAGATAGGAAGAAATATTTTTCTCATATTAAAAAGTGTGGGTTAAAAAATATTTAGCCAATATTTTTGTGCTACTAGGGCATGTATAGCAAAATTGAGTAGGTGAAGTTCGAAATTGTCGAAAAATTTTCAGAATTGAAGATGTTTCCGTTTCTTGCAATCGATGCAGACAATTGTCATTTTCCACAAAGATCCGCACTCTAATGATTACAGCGACTATGCTTACGTTAAACAGATTAGAAAAAATGAATTATTGGCGGCAGCTCTGATCGAATCGAATCGCGCGAGCCGCAAACAAAGCGTTCGCGCGGAGAAGAAACGCGAGAAGTCTCGCGAGAGAGGAGGGTCAACGAACGACACCAATTATTTTCCTCCGAGGGACTCATCCTCGACGGAGCCGATCGCGATTATGTCACAGCACCGGCTGTGGCTCGCCACGCGAGGCAAATAATCTCGAGCGGTGGAACGAACGAGCTTGTTCGCGAGATAAAGAGTACCGAGAGAGTTCTCTCCGCGAGGGTGCCCGGGTAAACAAGACCGTGGACCTCGCCTCGATGCCATCGGGAACCGGGGAAAGAACGCCAAAGGAGGGGAAAAGCCGATGGAAAACGGCCAATACTTTCCTTTGCTTCCGAGAGAATCGATATTTTAATTGAAACCGGGAAGCCGGGACGGACCAGTGACTCTTGAACGATGAAACGCGATGTTCCTCGATCCGTGTTTCCCTTTGGTACTGTTATGAAATCTGTAATCCGTGGCTTTTAATAAACACGTGGGATTCGAGGGATGTTCGCGCGAGAAGAACAGGACGGCGCAATAACGGATTCCGTTTAGGAGAGATTTTGCTGATCGATATTCTTCTCTGTTACGGAATCCGACCATGTTTCATACGCGCATTGGCTTAGAAAAATATTTGCGCAGGAACAAGAATTCCAACAATAGTAGGATCCGTTCGGAAGAATGTTCCTTGATCGATGTTTTGCTTCTGCTACGGAATCTGTAATCCGACATTTTTAATAAACGGAGTCACAAAGAGCTTAGAAAGATATTTATACGAGAAGAACAGGAAGAATTTAATCGGCAAACCACAAGCAATTAGAGAATCGATGAAGCGATGCTGATTCAACAGAATCTAAAATTGGCGCTGGATAAAAACGAAATATAAATGATCAATTTCCTTCACGATCGAAAAATCATTTGCCGACATTCGAACCGAGATAAGCAATCAATCAAGTCTGTTTGCAGTTTAAATCGGCAGGTTCGAGCGAGGGGAAATAAAGGATGTTGTGCAATTGTCGCGAATTACGTAAGCCGCAGTTTTCCTGCGGGGTTCAAGAAACTGCGAGCAAGAGGCTTAAGATAGAAGTCGAAGGAGCGGAGGAGGCGATCGTTTCGATCCTACTCGAGCAGAACCGAGGATCGAGAGAGGCTCTCCGCGAGATTCGGCGCGTTGCGAAACACGAGCGAGCAATTCAGAAACTTTCGGCAATATTTAATAACGTCGGCCGGACACGGATCAACCGCTGAAGAGCCGCCAGAAAGCCGCGTTATTTTCGGATCGGTTCGCGACATTGCAGCCATCCGGCGGCCCTCGTAGATGCACACCGGATTTTGCACGCGGGAACGTTGCACCAGAACGCGACAGGGAGGAGAGACCGTTTCTGGACCGAGAGGGAACCATCTGCCTCTTCCCTGCGTCGACAATCGATAGTTTCTGCGGCGTTCGATTAGCTACGAGACCTTCGACCTGCTACCTTCGACGAACAGATGTGTTTGATCAGTCGCGACTCTCGTTTCGCAAGTGAAACGCTAAGTGGACTTGCGAATTGAATTTTAAGAGTGTGCTACAACTCGCTTTCGATGATGAGCATCGGACCGACACGTGGAAATCAATTTTGATTTGCAATTGTAGACGTACCGTGAGGTAATCCAATATGGAATCGTTGAAGAGGTCGCTGAAGAGTCTATCGTGAATAAATTATTGATTTCAAGATGCAATCTGGGAGCTCGAAATACGTACGAAGAGTGCGTCGACTCCAACCTCGCAGGATTCTAAAATGAATTGAATATGTTTTAATGCGAAAGAACGTTCATTAGCAGTTGTTTAGTCGATTGTTCACACGAGGGTGGAGGATCAAGCGAAAGCTGAATGGTAATCTATGGAATACCGAGGGATTTCATCCGTACTTCCAAATTGGAATGATGAAGGACGAAAGCACTACCAGGCTCGGGTAAATAAGATAAATTGCAGCGTCGCCTCTGAATCCTTTTGTCATGGCGTAGTTGGCCCCTGGTAGACGCAACAAAGCACGGTAACAGAGCGTGGCAGAGCTACTTTGTCATATTATGGAAATTGTAAGCTTTTTATTCGAGTTATCGCGAACTGACACGCGACAAGCTCCAAACAAAGACACGAGGGAATAATTCTGCTTTATAGGTAAGCTAGGAGTCGTTAAATAATGCAGAAATTCTAATGCGAGGCTACGGCAGCTTGTGGGAGACAAGAAATAACAACTCGCCTTCTAAATTTTCATTACAGGTACAGATAAACATTTTAAAACTCGTGACCTTTACTATCTCCTTCGAACGGGAAGTCGGCGTTTGTACGGAAAAGCTGATACATGTAAAAATGCGACTAAATCTTCTAATACATGATTACAGTTAGAAGTCTAAACAATTATATTCTAGACAATAAAAATCGTTTAGTTTATAAATACATATAAAAAAAAGAAAAAAACAAGAAAAGCGTCGACTTCCCGTTCGCTCCCGTCACTAGCCGCCGCAAGGGGAATCGGTCGCTGCGTCGTTACTGATCAAACCGAGCGTTCGCCGGCATACTTTATTTTTTTTGACACTGTTCCACCAAACGGACACTTCTGAGATTTTTTTACAAAATAGGTTAGAATCATAGCAATATTTTAGAATTTTTTGGTAGGTGTCAACCTAGGGGAAGATAGTTAAAAAAATTCCCAAAAAATTAATTAATTATTTTCAACTATAAATAATTAGCAAAAAATTCTGAAAAAAATCTGAAATATAGAGTGTATCTATATCTTTTATTTGCCGTTTATCCCATGTCGATATCTTTTCTCGTTTTAGCGCAAATTGCATTTAAGTGCGGGGGAATTTACCTCAATATAACCCTTATCGGTGGGGGTAGACATTTGAAATTTTACACAATGTTTTTTTAGACATAAAACGATGTTTTAAGACAAGAATCAGGAAAATCGGAGCGGGGGCCGCTGGCCCATGCTTATCCGGCTATACCCTTTCATTACAGGTACAGATAAACATTTTAAAACTCGTGATCTTTACTATCTCCTTCGCAATTGCGACTAATAACAATTTTTTTAAAAAATCAGTAGAGTGGAGATGAGTCGGAGTGGGGACGCGTAGTGGAGTAGGGAGCGCTGGCGCGCGGAGTGGGGATCGCTGAACGCGATCACGTACTACCGAGCGTCGCGCGGCGAGGTGTAACGCTTAACATAAAAATTTTGTATTCTCCTAGACGCACAGTTTTTCTTTTAAATTTGTTTTTTAATATTGCATTGTCATCCAGTTCTGATCTATGTTTAAAGTTTCAAGTCTCTAGCTCATCGGGAAGTGGTTTAAAATTCGATTACAAGACTTGACTAATATAAGTGTGGTAAAAAGCTCTGCTAACTGTATATTAGATTGAAGAAATAAATCCTTAGTCGCGCGGGAATCGCGGGATTGAAAATGAGGGGCGATTGCAAACCCTATTCATGATCTTACTGAAATCGTGGATGTAAGAATGGTCCTTATTAGGACTTAGGATTAAAAAAATCAATTGCAAAATTTGCCACCGAACAAACAGACAAACAAACAAGAAAGCGAGCTAATAAAAACGTGGTAATTTAGGATTAGGAAACGATAGGGAGTTATTTGGAAGAAAATTGTGAGAAAATTCGTTGTCGAGGCGAAGGATATGCAGCTGTTTTTCCTCGTTAACCGAATTACCCGAGCCCATCAGCAGGACGAGCCTGTACTCGTTGTTGCGGACAGGTTCGCGTAGGGTTGCCGCGCCCACCTCTCGATTTCTGGGTCAGGTCGGCAAAGGGTGTGGTGAACGCCTTGAAAGCTTGCTGATCGGCCGGATGATTTATCGAGACGAGGCTGCTGCAATCTTATTAGACGACGACCGGAGACCTTCGCGGCTGATCGCCCGTTGCGTTGGTCCGATTTCCGCGGAAAAAGGCGCGGTTTTTTCCCCCCCGCGCAAAGTTCGTCTCGTCCTTCGACCAAAACCAGCCGAGTCTCCTTCGCTGCCGATCAATTCAGGAGAATTATGAACGCCGTTCGGCCGACAGCAGCTACTTTCCCGAGAATCGAGCGGACTTACCGAGATGGGTTGGGCCTTCTAGCCATTTCCACGATTATTTATTCATTTATTTATTCAGCCGATTACGGGACACGGTAATTACATGGAAATGTGATACGATACTCGGCGAAATTAAAGGATCGATGATCCTCGGACGCTGTAACTTCGTTGCAAAAAATTCGACGATGATTTCCTTGGGATTATAGCTTAGAAGATTGAATATATTTTTCAATACTTGATGGTTATTCAAAAATAGCACAGCACAATGAGATAAAGGTTGTTCAGGTGTGAATAAATAATGATTATTAGACTGCGGATCTTTATGCAAAATAAAAATTGTCTGCATCGATTACAAGCTACAGAAGCCAAATAAAACATTCTTTCTTCTTTTAATCTTCTTTATTAAGCTGAAACTGATACACCGATATCGTTAAATCGTTTTCATATGTCTGCTTCAAATTGTACGACTGCATTTTTCTCATAAATGCATAAAATCCGCAGTCTAATGATTATAGATGAATAAACTCGAGTTCAGAAACTTTTTCTTTTTAGAGCGGCCGAGTATTACATAATGGGAGTCACTGTACATATTTAGTAGACTCTGTTCGAATTCTCCATGACGAGTTCGACTCGGTGTGGAAGGGTGTTAAAAGGAATATTTGACAATGTGCTTCCTATTCGCGTTAGTTCGATGAACCAACAGCTGGAGTTTCTGCTCTCCGTTCGAAAGGGGCCATTTAATTTATGGACTTTCCCATCCGAAATAGGTATAAACACGTCCAACGCGACGCGTTCCGTATCGAACGGAAAACCTTGCGCCGTATCACTGGTTGCTGCTACAAGACTTCTTACTCGGGCACGACTAATCTTGTAGAAAAGCTTAGCGGATTGTTCGGGGAAATCGTAGGAGATAGAATCAGGTCAGCAGCGAAAGCGAAAACACCGGTTCTCGGAAAGCTATTTATTCGAATGCACTCCGGTCTCGCGGCGATAAACCTCTGCCTATTGCTATAATGTGCCTAATCGTTGCATAACCATAACCTTTACGTGTTTTCAATGAAACAGCGTCGAGCATAATCGCCGCATTGTGCGTTCCAGGGTCAACACACTGTGTCGCGAGCTTGTACCCGCAACCACTTACTTTTCCCCGTTAAACATGCTGAATCTACAATCTCTTGGTAATTAAAAATCAATTCACCTATCAATCAATAAATCTAAATTCAAATACAACTTCCAATCCTTATATCTAAATGTGAATACGAATTCAACTTTCAATCAGTATTCCGTGTCTAAGCTGAAGATGGCTACCTAAACATCTCCTTTATTTTTAATGGAACAATAAAATATTTATGGCATCATTTAAATGATATCGATGGAGGAATACCATAGAAGAACAATTTTTTTTGTCCGGTTGTTTTTTCATAGTTTTTTCAAGGTCATCGTTATTCTTTATCGGGAAAACTTATTTTTTTTAATTACATTTTGCTAATGACTTAAGCATATTCAAATGTATTTTTTTAGACGCTATAATATGGAATAAAAAAAATAAGTTTTCGCGATAAAAAAAATAACGATCACTTGAAAAAACTATAAAAAAATAGCTGGACAAAAGAAACTGTTGTTCTATTGAGTTGGCAAATAAGTTCGTTCGGTTTTTGTAATTTATTCCACTCTAAAAAACCGAACTAACTTATTTGCCAACCCAATGTGATATTCCTCCTTCGATACCATTTAAATTATTGTGCCATTAAAAATGAAGGAGATATTTAGGTGGCCTCCTTCAGTTGAGACACCCTGTATAATTATAAAAGTGGTCTAACAAGGGAAGGACCCCAAGTGTCCGTCTTCGATTTTGATAATCTTTTGTGAAACGATGGTACATGGATCCCTAAAGACGTCTGCAAAATATTAGGTGTAGTTACTCAATAGTTTTGAAGATATAAACAATTGAAATTCACAAAATCTGCTTACATGGCTGATGGAACTTCGAAAACTCGGAAGTTTAATTGTTTATATCTTTGGAACTATTGAGTAACTACGCCTAATATTTTGCAGACATCATTAGGGATCCATATACCATCGTCTCACAGAAGATTATCAAAATCGAAGTCGGACACTTGGGGTCCTTCCCTTGTCAGTTGCACCTTATGAACGAATTTTATGTGACGAATGTATGTAGCGAGTTACCTTGTCAACAATTCTATTGTTTATATTCGTCTCACAAGGGAAGGACTCCAAGTGTCCGTCTTCGATTTTGATAATCTTTTGTGAGACGATGGTACATGGATCCCTAAAGACGTCTGCAAAATATTAGGTGTAGTTACTCAATAGTTTTGAAGATATAAACAATTGAAATTCACAAAATCTGCTTACATGGCTAATGAAACTTCGAAAACTCGGAAGTTTAATTGTTTATATCTTTGGAACTATTGAGTAACTACGCCTAATATTTTGCAGACATCATTAGGGATCCATATACCATCGTCTCACAGAAGATTATCAAAATCGAAGTCAGACACTTGAGGTCCTACCCTCGTCAGTTAACCCTATGAACGAATTTTATGTGACGAATGTATGTAGCGAGTTACCTTGTCAACAATTCTATTCTTTATATTCGTCTCACAAGGGAAGGACTCCAAGTGTCCGACTTCGATTTTGATAATCTTTTGTGAGACGATGGTACATGGATCCCTAAAGACGTCTGCAAAATATTAGGTGTAGTTACTCAATAGTTTTGAAGATATAAACAATTGAAATTCACGCAATCTGCTTACATGGCTAATGAAACTTCGAAAACTTGGAAGTTTAATTGTTTATATCTTTGAAACTATTGAGTAACTAAATCTAATATTTTGCTGACATCATTAGGGATCCATGTACCATCGTCTCACAGAAGATAATCAAAATCGAAGTCGGACACTTGGGGTCCTTCCCTTGTCAGTTGCACCCTATGAACGAATTTTATGTGACGAATGTATGTAGCGAGTTACCTTGTCAACAATTCTATTCTTTATATTCGTCTCACAAGGGAAGGACTCCAAGTGTCCGACTTCGATTTTGATAATCTTTTGTGAGACGATAGTATATGGATCTCTAAAGACGTCTGCAAAATATTAGGTGTAGTTACTCAATAGTTTTGAAGATATAAACAATTGAAATTCACGCAACCTGCTTACATGGCTGATGGAATTTCGAAAACTCGGAAGTTTAATTGTTTATATCTTTGAAACTATTGAGTAACTAAACCTAATATTTTGCTGACATCATTAGGGATCCATGTACCATCGTCTCACAGAAGATTATCAAAATCGAAGTCGGACACTTGGGGTCCTTCCCTCGTCAGTTAACCCTATGAACGAATTTTATGTGACGAATGTATGTAGCGAATTACCTTGTCAACAATTCTATTGTTTATATTCGTCACACAAGGGAAGTGTCCGACTTCGATTTTGATAATCTTTTGTGAGACGATGGTACATGGATCCCTAATGACGCCTGCAAAATATTGGGTGTAGTTACTCAATAGTTTTGAAGATATAAACAATTGAAATTCACAAAATCTGCTTACATGGCTAATGAAACTTCGAAAACTTGGAAGTTTAATTGTTTATATCTTTGAAACTATTGAGTAACTAAACCTAAAATTTTGCTGACATCATTAGGGATCCATGTACCATCGTCTCACAGAAGATTATCAAAATCGAAGTCGGACACTTGGGGTCCTTCCCTTGTCAGTTGCACCCTATGAACGAATTTTATGTGACGAATGTATGTAGCGAGTTACCTAGTCAACAATTCTATTCTTTATATTCGTCTCACAAGGGAAGGACTCCAAGTGTCCGACTTCAATTTTGATAATCTTTTGTGAGACGATGGTACATGGATCCCTAATGACGTCTGCAAAATATTAGGTGTAGCTACTCAATAGTTTTGAAGATATAAATAATTGAAATTCACAAAATCTGCTTACATGGCTAATGAAACTTCGAAAACTCGGAAGTTTAATTGTTTATATCTTTGGAACTATTGAGTAACTACGCCTAATATTTTGCAGACATCATTAGGGATCCATATACCATCGTCTCACAGAAGATTATCAAAATCGAAGTCGTATACTTGGGGTCCTTCTCTTGTCAGCTGCACCCTATGAACGAATTTTATGTGACGAATGTATGTAGCGAGTTACCTTGTCAACAATTCTATTCTTTATATTCGTCTCACAAGGGAAGGACTCCAAGTGTCCGAATTCGATTTTGATAATCTTTTGTGAGACGATGGTACATGGATCCCTAATAACGTCCGCAAAATATTAGGTGTAGTTACTCAATAGTTTTGAAGATATAAACAATTGAAATTCACAAAATCTGCTTACATGGCTAATGAAACTTCGAAAACTCGGAAGTTTAATTGTTTATATCTTTGGAACTATTGAGTAACTACGCCTAATATTTTGCAGACATCATTAGGTATCCATATACCATCGTCTCACAGAAGATTATCAAAATCGAAGTCGTATACTTGGGGTCCTTCTCTTGTAAGTGAAAATTTAAGAAAGAACGAGTTCTTTCAAATCACATTTTAAACAAGTTTACTATACTACGATGTAATTTTTACGATATTTCAACATTATATGGGAATTCATTTAGAATTTCGAAGCAAGAAACATATGACTTAGTCCACTTCCACAATTATGGACACATACTTCGAAGTTGCAGTCTCCAGGCAATTACTATGCATCGCCTCAAATATTCACTCTCTCAATTTTACAACGCGCACCGTCGATGGAAAATTCAACGGTTGGAGTAGCAGATTTTGAAAAATTCAGGATGCAAGGGTTCCATCCAGAAAATGCGCTGTTCCGTTCGGTTTACGAGACGTTTCACAAAAGCGTCGTTTGTTGCGAGACCAAACGCGTCTCTCGCGACGAAAGAAAAAGAGAGAGAGGATCCCGGTGACCATACGGGGAAGAAAAACGAACACGGAAATAAGGTGTGTGCGTGTGGGAGGAAAAAGGCGTGAGACAGCAGGTTGCCGAGGGACGAGAGGGAGGAAACAGGAGTGAAAAGGAAGCGAGAGGTCTGGGCCACATGAACGCCGCCGCCGGTGAGAGTGAATGGATCGATGAAACCGTCTCGACGCACCGGGCGCCATCGCCAAAACACCGTCTCGTGGGCCAAAATGTCAGCGTTCATCGATCTTTGGGATTAACGTCGCGATCTGCCAAACTGCCGGCGCGTCGTCGCGCGACGCTCCGCAGTTTCGCTACAATATTCACTGAAAATTACCTCGGCCCTCCTCTCGACCAACCAAATAAGAAATGACGAGGCCACGGTAATGCCTGAATTCGTCAGCAAAATGTGCATGATTTATCCCCACTATATCCTTTTTATAAGTCACACTCGCCATGAAGATTTACCAAATGTTACGCCTTTCTTTTTAAGTGAAATAAAATTCGATTCTTCTTGCAGTCAATATTTAAGCATTGAAATAAATGCACCATTTCTTGCTTTTCTCTCCTACACTTTTTGGGGATGAAGAAAATGGCACGGCAAGCGGATTAAAAGAAAAAGCGCAACTTTCCTGTTTGCAATTATTTCCTTATGAAACTTTCATCGGGGTATTCCTGACGTTTGAGTCATTTTAATCAGAGAAACGTCTGGAGCACGCTGGTTGCATGAAGGTATAATTGAATAAGCTTCGAATACTGTCGTGTTCCGTCTAATTTTAATGAGAAATATGTCGGCAAATTGTTCGTGCAATGTTGTTGTAGCCCGTGAAGGAGATAAGACTCCGATTACGAAAACGTCCGAGGACCAGCAAGGGTAAAGAAAAATCGCTGATCGCAGCTGCGAACTTAACACTCTGCTGACTATTTGCCGATCCTGAAGCGTGCTGTTTCGCGAGCGAACGTCGAGAGCCATTGACTCTCGATGGCACGTCTTTGGTTAAATAATCGCAAGCGAGTCGAGAGCCGGGCCGAAGACCTTAAAAGTCGGCTGCTGCCAGTTGCCGCGACTATCAACTATGCTCTCGCTGCCAATTTATCTTTGCTGTGATCGCGACACTGTGTTCACGGGATTTGTCGACCCAGGCGAATCGCCGGATTTCTAATCGCTCCTTTGCGTGTCCAGGTTTGTCTAATGACCTGGCCGTGTGCTTGGAAATCGCGTTCCTTTTTAGCTAACTGTATCTATCAATTTTGATTAAACGTTGCCGAGAAGTAATATTACTCCTTACAGTAATAAAGATGCGATAAAGGAATGCATTTGTGTGTTGCTGGTGAGGATAGTTCACGAACAACCTTTATTATCGAGACTGGCCTATTTTTTCCGCGGTCTGTCCCCTCGCATGATGGACGCGTGCAAAACGACTATGATCGCCGTTAACTATTCATAGACGCGAGTCGTCGCGACGGAAAGACAATAAGGAGGTAGCTATTGATCCTCGACTATACGCCATAAATCCATTGTAATACCTGCATTACGACACCCGGTTATGCGATAACAGACAGCTCAGAAACTATCAACAAGATTGTAGATACCAAGCCCGAACGATTCTTAGAGGCGAGGTATGTACTCTGGTCTAATTTCCTTCGAGTTTGATTATCCCGATCGAGGAAGCGTTCTCCGTTCGCACGCGAGAGAGAGAAATTTCGCTACAACGTCGAAGAAAATGAAAATTTGATCGTCTTGGCAATCCAACTTGCACGCATGCAAAATAGCGCGGATCGGCGGCCCTCTTTGATCTAGAAAGTCCGCGGGAACTCGAGCGGAGCCGTTCACTTTCGCGATTTCTAACCATTCTCATCTTCTCGTCGCGCGGAACGCGTCAATTATCGCCTCGTTGCTTGTCCTTAGTTCTCGCCTTGGATCCACGAGTCTCGCCGAAAGGGAAACTTTCCAAATTATTTACTCGCTGGCTCGAATATAAATAATCCTGGGGAGTACACGCTCGGAGTTGTAACGCTATTGCCGGACGAGTTTTCCGATAGTTTCTGAAGCCAGGTCGAGGAAAAAGTTCAATATTTTACCAAGGTATTGACCTCGCACTGGATAACGTGCGTTTCAAACCTTCGACTGGCGGATCAACCTGTAATATTAGGGTAACTGTACCGATTACTGCGGTAGCATGCTTCGGTCGGACTTTATTTTAATATTACAGTGTCCCGCGATTGTTGCGAGAACCTCGGTGGTGGTATCGAGCCTCAGGAAACGAAACAGTACTACGTTTTTTCACGTGTGCAGAACATAGATTTCTTGGATAACTTTTTCAAGTGTAAACGACGATCTTGGGTAAACAACCTTAGTTGTATTGTACTAATGCTGTTCCATACCTGAGAATGATACATCGAGTATCATAAAACCCCAATTTAAACACCCCAAATGCTTTAATTAGTACCTTAATTAGTAGACTGCGGATGTTTATGCAAATGCATATTTTTATCGAAAATAGATAAAAAACTGGGACCTAAACAGAAATTTCTTTTGTCATTAGAGGATTTTAAAAACACAATTTTTATTTTGCATATTGCATATGTTTTGCATAAGTGCATATTTCTTGAATAAGTGCATATTTCTTGCATAGATTTTTCATAAATATTCGACTATTGAATGCTACGCCAGAATAAATAAGATAGATGTGCTTAAAAACTTATAAAAATTAATTACAAAATATGCCATTGCATTTAGAAGGAATAAAAGATGTCATAGAATCGTTCGATGAAAAGGAGGCTTGGCCAATTAAATCGGCGAAAGAAGCATTACGATGTAAGCATTTAAAACAAAATTTAACATTTATTCAGAGCCATTTCCAAATGTTACCTGAGGCCATGAAGAAATTGGAAACAATAGGATTACCTCTAACGGAATCTATAGATTTGGTAACTACAGTTATAGAAAATTTAAAAATTATACCCGATGCTTATGGAGAAAAGGTTACACATAAAATGGAATCTGTATTAAAACGAAATGTACACTTTAATGTATTATTAAAAATAAGCAAGATTTTGATGGGTGAACACGTTGAAGGACCACGAGAGGTTCTGGCACATCATTGGGGTTTAAATATGCCCCTATAACATCATGTGATGTAGAACGCTCTTTTTCAGCGTATAAATTAATTTTAATAGACAAGAGGCATCAATTTACAATCGACACTATAGAAAAAAACTATTGTTGTATGTTGTAATTTAAACTATAATAAATACAACAATAAAATAATTACTATTTTACACATCCATACATGCATTCCCTATACATATATTTAGCATATACCTTGCATACATCTTGCATATATTTTGCGTATTTCGACATATTATAAATGCATAAAGATCCGCAGTCTATTAATTAGAAATGAGGATTAAAAGGTCACATCATCCGTATACCCGAAAGTCACATCAATCGCGGGAACACTGTATTTCTAATTTATCATGAAATAATAACATGCGTAAGCATTTTATGGAAGAACGATGTGTTCCGAATACAAAAAGAAAAGATTGCTAGCCTTCGAAACCTAATACAACACAAGAAAATATTAAAAAATAAGATCGTTAACATTTTGTACATATTGGGTTGACAACAAAGTAATTTCGGTATTTTAAAATACAGCCGAATTTTTGTATTCAAGCAATGAATTGTAATGAATAAGATATTTTCCCTTTTGTTCGACGATCTTTTGCCGAGAATGATAAATACTTTATTATAAAGAGCATATAAAGAAATCAAGAAAATATAAATATTTTATAAATTTTTAAATAGTATAAAGAAAATATTTTATCGATTAAAGACCATCGCTTGAATACAAAAATTCGGTTCTATTTCACCTTAAAATATTGAAACTACTTTCTCGCCAACCCAATTATTGCGGACGAAACAGAGCCATGTACCAATTACTGCGTATCCATTGTGGCGATTGTAGCCAACAACTTCAGACTAATCTCACCATTGTGAACTTTCTTACAAATGTGAAGTTGTCATTTTATTTTTTAAAAAAAATTTTCTTTTTTTTTTTGTTTAAAAACAAATTTTAAAAATGTTTAATCAATAAATTGTTTTCAAAGGAGAAGGATCAAATATTGAATTCAGAAATTGTAATGAATATTATTATATTTCCAAAGTTATTAAATTATTAATAAATTTAAATAATAAATTTCAACCTTTATATATTTATTGGAAGATACATTTAAAAAGTCCCTAGAGATCCTCTAAATCCATCACTACGGATTAGAATTCGAAATATACGAGCGTACGGAAACAAACTACGTATGTAAGCATTAATTTAAATGAATCCTGAGCACAGTAACAAATCCTTTAGTGTCCGAGAAATGTAACTTCAACTCTGTCGTACTCGAGTGGCTACTGCGTGTGCATTTATTTCAGTTAAGAGGATGCCCCCCGTGCGAAGAACAAAGCTCTCCGATTGCCGAGGAGCACCCCGGACGATGACATAATCGATGACTGCGTGCATGCAAATCGCCGTTGTTCTCAGCTCATGCTCTGCCCACAGCGGCGTGCCTCGACGTTTGCAACGAGCCGGGCCGCGGCCGTATGATTAATGTCATGCGCGATTATTGCAAAACCGGGGAAACAGTTACGTCGAAGACGCGTAACAGCCGCCGGGGAGATTGAACATAATGATGCAACGACCTCTATGCAACGATTCGACTTCCACAGGGAATCCAAACAGCAGAAAGATCAAGAATAATCGGGGTTAACGGATTGAAAATGACCCGAGTGATTCCTTACAAAAATGAAGAAGATGAAATACTCAATTGTAAAGACGTTAAGGGAACGTGAGAACATTATTACATTATCGTCGACATACCTGAATGATCGGAACAAGAAATACATTTTTACCACGCTTATTATTACCACGCTTATATTAGCTTGCCAAGTTGTCGTTGTTGTATGCATAAAATCTTGTAATGGAATTTTAAACCACTTTCCGATGAGCTAGAGACTTGAAACTTTGAACATGGCTCAGAACTGGATGACAATGCAATATTAAAAAACAAATTTAAAAGAAAAACTGTGCTTCTAGGAGAAAAAAAATGTTAATATTAACCGTCACACCTCGCCGCGCGACACTCGGTAGTACGTGATCGCGTTCAGCGATCCCCACTCCGCGCGCCTGCGCTCCCCACTCCGACTCATTCCCACGCCACTGGCCCACTTCGCACCGAAGGAGCTCAGTGTGGTTGTGGTGTTCAGTTCATTCAGTTCCATTTCGGACAATTTCGGACTCCATCAAGAGACGCCGTCTCTCGGAGTCACCCCTCATTGTATCTCGCGTATTTCCATATCTTGCGTTTCTATATCTTACTATTTCATACCAATATTACTATATCTTGTGTTCCACTTAAAAAAGACTAAAAAGTAGAAAATAAAAGAATATATAAAACAAAACTCTTTAAAAACCACGCTTATATTAAAATGCACTAAAAAGGAGAAAATATTTTGAAAAACATTTTATCTTTTTGCAAGAGTTAAACTATATTGACGTAATCTTCGTGGGCGCTTCACGCTTTTATTTGGACCGTTTATTTTGAAAGTGGTGTAAGTCCATTTTTGAAAAAAATGAGATATCACGTAATTCATGCTTAATTTAATGTAAATTTTTTATGTATAAAAAATGGACTTACACCACTTTCAAAATACACGGTCCATTTATAGTCACTAATGTCTAAAAGGATCATTTTCTCCTTTTTAGTGCATTTTAATATAAGCGTGGGTTTCAAAAAGATTTTTTTATATATTTTTTTATTTAGCTTCTGTTCCCCATGATCGACTTGGAGAATTTTGATTTTGCATGAAGATCCGCGATCTACCTCATTAGTAGATTAGTAGATTGCTATGCGTTTACGAAGAAATTAGCTGGGTGAAATATAAAACAGTAAAAGATGAGGGGAACATCAGAATCTTGTAATGTTTTTAATGCAGCAAAATCATACGGGAACATATATTTATATTTTGCATAAAACTCCGCAGTCTTCTCTCGTTGCAAATAGTTGCGTCGCCGCGGCATTAAAACGCAGTTCGTCAAGAATTCCGGATATTTATGGACGCCACAGTGTAGGTCTCGGCAAACGCGTCCGCCCATCGCAGACCGTTTCTACTTATCGTAATCGCGAGTGCAGTCGCGCAGTCGGATGAATTATTAAAATCGAGTTGCCCCGGACACCCTCGGGCGAAAAAATGTTATCCGGCGTGCA